>OY757022.1:130148732-131348732 GCA_963580285.1 Lucinisca nassula
ACTCAAATTATTACTGTTAAACATATTTATTGTCAAGTGTCCGAATATTCCTAGTGCAAAGAAAATTCCATCTAACACCATTTTATTTCAATGGTGAACAAATGACTTTATGGATTTTTTTTCCTTAAAAGTATGTAGACTAAAATCTGTCCACTCGTTTTAAACATGAAAAATGTTTAGATACGCTTGTTGGAATATACATGGGTTTTCGCAAGAAAAATTACTTAATGACAAATTTTATGAACAATATGACATTTTTGGTTTAACTGAAACTTGGACTTCTAATGAATCAAATATTATTCTCCCAGGGTACAGATCATGGTTCATGCTACTAAAGGGAATAAAAAGAGGAGACGCCGCTCAGGAGGACTTATAGTGTATGTAAGAGATGTTTTATGCAGCAAAGGCTTTGTTCAAAGAATAAGTAGTTCAAAAAAATTTATATGGCTTAAACTGAACAAGCACGCATTTAATTTTAATTTCGATATATATTTGTGTCTTGCATACATACCACCACGAATAAAAGCGGTTTGTCCAGAAAATGATGAAATTTTTGACAGCTTGAAAAAATGCACTCAAGAGTACTCTGCAAAAGGAAGGCTAGTTTTGATGGGTGACTTTAATGCTCGAACTTGGAATCTGAATTATTTTGTTCATCTAGACACTATTTCTAGAGCAGATAATGACATACTGCCTTCTAACTATTTAGAATATATTGATCTTCCCTGTCGACACAATGTTGGTCAAATGGTGAATGACCAAGCAAATATTTTCTGGATACTTGCATTGAATCGCAATTACGTATTCAAAACGGGAGAATGATAGGTGATTCATTAGGTTACAATACTTATTTTGGTCCCAGGGGAAGCAGCACAACTGATTATTTTATTGTTTCAGAAGATTTGTTTCATAGTTTTAATGTCATTAATGTTCGTCCTCCAAATGAAATGTCAGATCATTGTGTCATATGGTGTGGTATGACAACTAATGTTACATATACATCAAATACTGATGTGTTAGAGCATATTTACGAAACATTACCTGGTAAATTCATTGTATTTAAAGGTACAAAACAGATGTTTGTCGAGTCACTAATTGACGATGACTCAACATGTTTGCTTCAAAACATCATAAATGATGTTGACAATGATTCAATAAGTATTGTTACATTGACTCAGCAATTTTCTAACATTATTTACCTCATCACGATAACAAGTCCGTGAAAAGAAGACCCCCTAAACCCCACTTTATATAGAGAAAAATGGGGTTTACGGGGGTATACATTATCTGCCTTATTTTTGCTCAAAAACATAGAATGTGGGTACTCGTTAGAACCGCCTTATTGAGGCGATTCTAACGAGCACCAAAATCTATGTTGAAAGCAGAAATAGTAAAGATGTTATCATTTTTTCCTAATATTTATCATTTTCTGACACCATGTTGGACGCCATTATTTTTTACGGACATGTTTTCCTAATGTGTCAGCGGAGACATCTGCACAATTTCATCTATACAGACGGGGTAAAAGGAAGAACAAATTTAAAAAGAAATGGTTCAATAATAACTGCTATATCATGAAAAGAGAACTGAGAAAACTTGGTAGGAGACTTCAAATGGATTAAATAATTATGGCCTCAAATTTGCCTTTCATAAACTTAAGAAAGAATACAATAAAACACTTAAAATGACTAAGAAATTATTCTTAAAAACAATTATTGAACAACTGGATAATTTGCATGAAAACGACCCTAAAGCCTTTTGGAAAACCTTAGATCACATGAATAGCAAATCACAAAATCACACCAATCCAATAACATTACCTGCTTGGTATGATTACTTGTCTGAACTGTATTCAGAGAAACATCCAGACTTAGATCTCACAGACTCAGAAAGTAATACCCAATGTCCACTTGATTTTCCATTTTGCTGTAAAGAAATACGCCATGGTATAGTAAAAATAAAAAAAATAATAAACAACCAGGCATTGACTTAATTTTAAATGAATTTATAAAATCTGGCAAAGATGTACTTTTGCTTCCAATTGTTAAACTGTTTAAAAGAATTTTGAAATCTGGAACTTTTCCGCATAGTTGGAATATTTCTTTAGTCTCCTTTTTACCAAAGAATAATTAATTATATGACTGTGATAACTATCGTTGTTTAAGTTTGACTAGTTGTTTGAGAAAATTGTTTACGTCGTTATTACATACTCGTTTACACAACTATATGGAGACCAATGAATTATTTAACAAATTCCAGGCAGGATTCAGACCGGGCTATAGAACAACAGACCATATCTATACTATTAAAACAATTCTGAATAATTATCTATTTAAAAGCAAAAAGAGAGTATACGCTTCTTTTGTAGACTTTTCTAAAGCTTTTGACATGGTTTGGCGTTCAGGTTTATTTCAGAAGCTACTTAATTTGGGAATAGGAGGTAATTTTTATAAAGTAGTGAAATATATGTACACTAATTCTAAATTTGCTGTGAAATAAGATCACTTTTTATCCAAAATTATGACAGAGGGGTTCGCCAAGGCGATAGCCTTAGTCCCCTACTTTTTAATGTATTTATTAATGATATTGATCAAATATTTGATTCAAATACTTCAGAACCTGTTACGTTAAACTCTACTAAACTTAAGTGTCTGATTTATGCAGATGATGTAATTCTACTATCAGAAACCAAAGAAGGTTTGCAATCCTGTCTAGATTCTTTACAAGTTTATTGCGACTACTGGAAGATTAAGATAAATGTTGATAAAACAAAGATCATGATTTTTAGCACAGGAAAGATTAAAAAGAAAATTATCAGTTCAAACTGAACAATGCTGAACTCGAATTGTTGATAAATATAAGTATTCAGGTTTTTACTTTCTTATAATGCAAATTTCAAACCTGCCGCTGATCACATGTACCAAAAAAGCTTGAAAGCGATATTTTCACTTAAATCGAAAATTCTAGATTATGACTCAATGAGTAACTCTTTAAAGTTTAAACTTTTCGACACTCTCATCCGACCAATTATAACATACGGTGCTGAAATTTGGATAAGTGAATACAATTTACGGGACAAAATTCTTGATACGCTTCCTTATGAGAAAATACAAAACAGATTTTGCAAATATTGGTTAGGTGTGCATAAAAAAGCTTCTAACTTAGCGTCTAGATTAGAATTTGGGCGAGAACCAATGAGCAATTATATTAGCTCACAAACATTTAAATACTACTCCCGTTTGAACCAGCTTCCAGAAGATCGCTTATTGAAAGAAGTTTTTGACTTGGATAAAAGTTTATTTGAAGATGGTTACAAGTCATGGTACTCTTTTATTCAAAAGTCGTTGGAACGTTTTTCTATAACAGAACAAGAAGTACAGTCGAGTGATATGTCAGAAATTATTTCTGATAAATATTTAACAAGCATTAATAAAGAATTATCCCGTCTTAGGAATCAGGTTCATGATAATAAACTGGTAACTTTTTCAAACATTTACACAAACCTTTCCTTTCAAAATTATTTGTCATTTGGGCGGCCAAAAAGTAAAACTAAAGAACTTTCAAAACTGAGAATTAGTGCTCATGATTTACTGATAGAACGTGGTAGATATTTCAGACCCCAAATTCCACGTGAGAAAAGACTATGCACATGTTGCAATGTGACAGAAAATGAAGAACATTTTATACTGTTTTGTTCCAAATATACTGCAGCTAGAAATATTTTATTTCAGAAATTTGATATTGATTATCATGGCTTGATACCAAACACTGCTAAATCTCTTAAAACGTTTATTCGCTTCTTGAGCCCAGTAACATACGAGGAAACAAAACAAATATGTACATTTATTGAGTCAGCCTTTCCTCACCGTTGTCTCACCTCTGTGGTTCTTTGATTTTTTGTGTTCACGGAGATGTTGCACTGATGAGTTAGGAGGCCTTCGTGCGGACTGAACAAATTATTTGTCTAAATCGCGACGGAAGTAAGGGCGAGGATTGTGGCCACGTAAAATCGATTTAAGCCCCCCAGTGGAAATCTTTCCAACTGGGGGAAATCTTTCCACTGACCGTTCCAAGGCGGTTCTTCTGTGGCGATTTATTTATGTTGTTGTTTGTTACTTACTGTGTGTATCACTTTTGTCTTTTAATTTTGGATGGCCATATGGCCATTTTGTGGGAAAGTAACTGTCCTTATGGCCTTCCTTTGTTTAGGTTTCCATTATGGTCTGGTCGCTTAATGTTTGTATTTCTTTCCCTTTGGTGTCTTTGGTGGGTGGAGTAAGTTAATTGTATCGATTCCTGATCTTTGTTTTACTTCTACTTTTCAATTAAGATAACTTGTATTGCAGATTATATCATACCATTTCATATCGTATTGCTCATCATCACCATTAAAGCATATTGTATAATTATGTTGTATCGGAGGACACATTCATTTGATGTTGATTTTCTAAATAAAATCTTGTATCTTGTATAAAGGTGTAAACGTTAAAGATTCCACAAAAATGAGAATCAGTCTTTTGTTTACCTTCCGTCTGCGCGTTTGGCCAGTCAACAATTGTTTTGACAGTTCATTTGGGGCTTTTGCCGCTTTGTACGCTTATACTTTGATAGGAAGACATTGAAAGGCTAGTTTTTACAAGTATTTGTAAAAAGCTGTTTCTGTCAAAAATTCTACATTTCAACGACTATGCTGCATTCTTAACAGATTTGTGCATTTAATTTTGTATCTTGTAAAACACACACACTGGTATTTCCTAAACTGATCCTGATTCAGATCATACATCATGACAAATTGCCTGGCAAGTTCATATGGTGTTAGATATCTATCTATCTATCTATCTATCTATCTATCTATCTATCTATCTATCTATCTATCTATCTATCTATCTATCTATCTATCTATCTATCTATCCAAACGACAGTGCAATTTTGCCATTCACCCAGCAGGCCAGAGGCAAGTGCACTAACCACTGATCTATCTCTTTCTATCCTGTGATCGGTCACATTTGACCATTACTCGCAGGTGTGCATTTAGTACACACAAGGTTTGTAGGATTAAAGCTTACACAATTATCCAAACGACGGTGCACTTTTTTGCCATTCACCCAGCAGATGATGCCAACGGAGCGTTTCGTATCCAGAAATAATCACTGCCACCAGGAATCAAACCGGGGCCGCTAGCGCCAGAGGCAAGTGCACTAACCACTGATCTATCTATGTATCCATCTACATGTATCTATCCACCCATCCATCTTGTGATCGGTCACGTTTGACCATTACTCGCAGGTGTACATTTAGTACACACAAGTTTAATTTCATTTCAAAGCATTCTACTGGCCGAGATAACTCACAAGTATAATCTTTCATTTCACAAGTAATAACTCATAGTACAAGATACAAGATTTTTATTGGGAAAACCAACATAAACAAGAAATATCTTTAAAAAGATATGCGGCGTAGATTTAATTGGAAGGTTGTTTAGAAACCAGTGCTTCAGTTGAAGTGCACGACCCGCCGGATGCTTTTAGCTTGATGAGTGTTACCATATATGGGTATGGCGGCCATTTTGGTCATGTGACCTGGACCTAAAACGGTTTCCCCAATAAATGCGCCTTATCGTAAGGAGCAAAAATATATCTAATACTTTAGTACTGTATTCTGAATCGTTTGCAGGATAAAATGAATTCTCACTTTTCCAATACAAAAGCATATGTGTCAAAGTTTGACCTAGGCACAAAGAAGGTCAAGGTCAACCCAGGGTCACCATTTTAGCAATTTATGATGGGCCTACGTCCCAGATGTTATTTATCAAGTTTCGTGGAAATCTGCCAAGTGGTTCTGGAGAAGACTATTTTGAAGGGCTTTTACCATATATGGCTTGGCGGCCATTTTGGTCATGTGACCTGGACCCCATGAGCAAATTTTGGTTTCCTCCATCCCATAGAGGCTCCGTATGAAATTTGACCTTAATCGGCCCAACGGTTTCCGAGGAGAAGCAGTTCGAAAATTTTCACATTTTTCGCCTCGGCGAGGCTATACTAAATGGAATGTAATATTTCGCAAGTTCATTGGTTAGACCTCATTAATACTATCAGTATGCCAAAAATTGTTTAAATATTCCAAGCTGTTAAGTCACTATCACCAATTTTCACAAACGGGTTACGGACGGACAGACAGACAGACCATATATGGCTTGGCGGCCATTTGGGTCATGTGACCTGGACCCCATGAGCAAATTTTGGTTTCCCCCATCCCATAGAGGCTCCATATGAAATTTGACTTCAATCGGCCCAACGGTTTCCGAGGAGAAGCAGTTCGAAAATTTTCACATTTTTTCGCCTCGGCGAGCCTATACTAAATGGAATGTAATATTTCGTAAGTTCATTGGTTAGATCTCATTGATATCTTTCAGTATGCCAAAAATTGTTTAAATATTCCAAGCGGTTAAGTCACTATCACCAACTTTCACAAACGGGTTACGGACGGACAGACAGACTGACAGAATGACATTGTGATTTTAGGGCACTCTTAGAAAATCAACCGACTTCAGTCGGTCGCTTTTTCTGCGGGTCGTGCAATATGAGCTACAATAGTTACAGCAACAATTGTCTAGCTATGAACTGGTTTACCGTATTCAAACAATTCAGATGTCACGCGAGGAAAAATAGCTTTGCAGAGGGCGGTGTCCCGCCTGTTTGAGCTAAGGTCAATGTAAAAGGTCAAGGTTAAAAACATGACCTCATTTCAAGAGCATATGATCTCAAGTATATGCACAACAAATAAGAAAACGTTATCATTTACTGTTTTTGAACACAAATTCTAGGGTTAACATTTCGGGTTGTCGCTATGGTGAACGTAAACGCATAGGCGGACGAACAAACGGACGAGCAGACAAACGGACGGAAACTTGATCTTATGTGCACCTAATTAAAACTCAAATTACACTTATTCCTTTTAAGAATTTATATAACATTAATGATATTCGAAAATGTCCATTTTGTGTTAAAATGGAGGACATAAGGTATGCTGAAGACAAATGATACACTGCAACTTTTATTAAGCATATATTGTAAATTAAACATCTGTCAATTTGTAATGCGATTATTACATGTTTTTGTCATGCCATATCTCTTTATTGGTTTCATTGGGCAACAGGGCTTGGGTGTCATTTCATCTCAATGTCGGGTAAAAGTCCTACAAACTTGGAAGCAACGTCTCCAAAATGACATACACAGTGTTGATGGGGACGTTAAACCTCAAATCAAACAAACAATTCCTTTCGCAGAAAATTCTTCCTTTCGCGAAAGGAACCTTCCTTTCGCGAAATGGTTCCTTTCGCTATATAGACCAACCACGTGAAATTAGGTCCAAATAGCTATTCACCGCAGCAGTAACAGAATTCACTAGAAACACAATTATACATATGACGTATGGTCATCAAAGGACAAGTCGGTGAGCAAGCCGAAACTGTATATATTTTTCATTCATGTCTCACATAAAAAACGAAACATTTCCTAGGTTAAAACTTCAGTAAACTGTCGTACTTTTGAGTAGATTTATTTATGCAAATCATTGACCAATGAAATGGTCATCTCCTTGGACATGTGGTTTTATTGACCAATGGAATAACGAAAAATGTAGGACAAAAGCAAAACTATAACGGCTACGCCGTAAAAAGGTGTCCACTGGCACATATATATACAACACATACATATATATACATAACTGTTCAACATACAAGGAATAGTAACATGAAGGCACGTGAATTATTATCAATATCTTTGTCTCACCATTGACTTGAAATGGAGCAAAGGTTGTGTGCCTAACCGAGTGACACCCCGAAAACACGCCTATACGAAATACGATGTAAAATTTACGGATGAAAGTCGAAAATTCCAAGAAGGAAAATTCCGATATTCCTCCTATCCCTGCCCAAAACGCGGACCGCAGATACGCGTTAGAACCACCTCATCGAGGCGGTTCAAACGAGCACTCACACTCCACGTTTGTAAATCCCAGTTTATATAAAAGTGGGGTTCTTGAAAGCGGGTCAAAATTATATAGGTGCGTCTTCCCGATGGCATGAATAAGTTCTCGCTTTTTAAAGCTATCTTATAGACAAAGCTGATGATATGAAGTCACATATTAATCTGGTCTCCTCTGCATTTACAGGATTCATTAAACGAGTAAATGCCGTAGAAGAAGTGGCGGTATTATTGTTTAAATCATGGTATTCTAAATTCAGTTGTAATAATAATTTGTTTCTTATTGATGCAAATTTGCTGCAATGGAGCATGAAATGTTGTTCATCCTCCAGTACGTTACAAGTTGAACAGAGCCTTTCTTCACGGGGAATTTGTATAGAGGATATATATTCCCTCCCTCTTTCACCCAGCTATGGTTCGAGCCTCGCTCGGGTCACATGTGAGACGCCAAGTTCTGCAACGGAAGGTCAGGTGGTTTTTCTCCGGGTACTCCGGTTTTCGCCCACCTCTGATTAACGATCGGCTCGATATGAGTGAAATAATCTTGAAAGGGCCTTAAAACAAAAAAAACAAAACAAAACTTAACCTCTTTCACCCAACATGATGTAAACCAGACACAAACAGCAATCAACTGGGTCCTGAAGTCACTGGTACAGATTCTGGTTCCTCACCACCAAGGACCACAGTCTGCGAGCAGTTACCAAGGAAGGCACAAATGCAGCGGAGGGCGTTTCCTCTGACCCGTACTGATGGAGTTTCCAAAGAAGCTTTGAGTGGTTCGCCTTGAGTATGAATTTGTGTTGGCAAGATATAGCCTAATTGCGACTGTTTTACTGTTGTCAGATCAGCTGATTTGTCTATTAATAGATGATGGTCTAATCATGAATGAAAACTGTGGCAAATGAGTATAATCGAGGCAAATTCGATTCACGTTTTATAAATATATCTGCAAGCTCAAAGAAACACTTCGTTTATGGCAAATTAAACATGCATCGAATTTGTATCGAAAGTGACGAGGTGAGCTTTTGGGATCACTTTTTGTCCACCGTGTGTCCGTAAACAATTATTTCAAACAACATCTCCTAAACCACTGCTCGGATTTTGACCAAACTTTGAAACAGGAATGATCCTTAGACGGTCCCCTTTCAAAGTTGTTCAAATGGTTCCGGTCTGTTGCACATCAAGGTCACAGGAGCCAAAAATAGACTTTTTTCACCAAAAATTTAAAAAATCTTCTCTGAAACCGCAAGGCCCAAGTCTTTGCTATTTGATATGAAGCTTCATCTAGTGGACCCCTACCAAGATTGTTCAAGTTATAGTGCTTGGGCTCAAAATGCCCCCGCCCGCGGGCCCATTGGTTTTACATGGGCTTATATAGAGAAAATCTTTAAAAATCTTCTTCTCTGAAACCGCAAGGCCCAAGTCTTTGCTATTTGGTATGAAGCTTCATCTAGTGGACCCCTACCACAATTGTTCAAGTTAAAGTGCTAGGCTCAAAATGACTCCGCCCCGGGGCCCTCTGGTTTAACATGGGCTTATATAGGGAAAATCTTTAAAAAAGTCTTCTTCTCTGAAACCGCAAGGCCTAGGTCTTTGCTATTTGGTATGAATCTTCTACTAATGGACCCCTACCAAGATTGTTCAAATTAAAGTGCTGGGACCAAAAAATGCCCCCGCCCCAGAGCCCTTTGGTTTTACATGGACTTATATAGGGAAACTCTTTAAAACAATTTCTTCTCTGAAACCGCAAGGCCCAGGTCTTTGCTATTTTGTATGAAGCTTCAGCTAGTAGACCCCTACCAAGATTGTTCAAATTATAGTGCTGGGGCCAAAAATGCCCCTGCCCCGGGGACCTTTGGTTTGGCATAGGCTTATATAGGGAATATCTGTAAAAAACTTCTTGTCTGAAACTGCAAAGCCCAGGTCTTTGATATTTGGTTTGAAGCTTCATCTTGTGGACCTCTACCAAGATTGTTCAACCTACAACCCTGATGCAAAAATTCCCCCGCTCTGGGGCCCTTGGGTTTTAAAATACACAGACTTTTATAGGGAAAATCTTGAAAAATCTTCTTCTCTGAAACCACACAAGGTCTAGGTCTTTGATATTTGGTATGAAGCTTCATCTAGTGGACCTCTACCAAGATTGCTCAAATTATAGACCTGAGACCAAAATGCCCCCGCCTTGGGGCCCTTTGGTTTTACATAGACTTATATTGGAGAAATCTTTAAAAAGCTTCTTATGTGAAACCACAAGGCCTACGTCTTTGACATTTGGTGTGGAATTTCATCAAGTGGACCTCTACCAAGATTGTTCAAATTATAGCCCCGGGGCCAAAAATGCCCCCGCCCCGAGACCCTTTGGTTTTACAAAGACTTATATAGGAAAATCTGTAAAATCTTCTTCTGCTGTGAAACCACAAGGCCTAGGTCTTTGATATTTGGTATGGAGCTTCATCTACTGGACCTCTCCCAAAATTTTTTTTTGTTTACATCAATTCATTTTTAGCAGAGTTAAAGCCCTTTAATGTTTAAAAAATTGATTGCTCAAAGTTATATTTTGAAGTGTACTGTGTTTGGGTATTTTAGTAACTTTAAGTCGAGCATTAAATAAGAGTTATAACTATAATATAGAGATTATGATTCCCATGAATTATCAACCAATCTATCTCTATCTATCTACTAATACTACGTCGGTCACATCTGACCATTACCGCAGGTGTAGCTGTTTAATTGCTTCAGAGTGTTGTTCAATCACTATCCACTTTATTCATTTTTGTACAAATGATTTTGTAGAGAGAATTTTTTTGGAAATTTTAAATTGACAATCCCTGACCATAGTGTTGATTGATTGTTAAAATGGACATAATAATAACCATGCCCGTGACTAGGCAGTGCCTAATTTCATATTAATGCTTTAGATTGCGAAGCACTGCTTCTTCTCGACACTGCCCGACTCTGCCCTAAAACTGAATTTGAACTTGAACCCCCCACCCCCCCCAAAAAAAAAAAAAAAAAAAAAAAAAAAAAACAGAGGACCAATGGTCCCGACCTGCTCAAATGAGAGCTGCGTGTTTATGGTGCCATTTGGTATCTGAGAAGAGTTTTGAAGGGATTTTACCATGGCAGCCATCTTGTTCATGTTACCTAAACCATTTGAACAAACTTTTATGCATCCCCCGCCCATCGGGCTTGAATAAATACATTGGCTGCATGATGCTTCCACGCAGAGCTGAAACCAACCCGCACACGAGTACTAGTAAACCGCTAAGAAGATCTAAGCCTGCCCAGGCAATGCGCTGCCAGTCGGATCGCCCATGCCTAAAAACCTTATTGGTTTCATTGGGCGGCGGGGCTTGCGATGTCATCTCAATGTATGGTAAAAGTCCCTCAAAATTGGAAGCAACGTCTCCAAAATGACCTTTACAGTGTTGACGGGGACATTAAACCACAAATCAAACAAACAAACAAAACAAACTTTTGTTTCTCCATCCCATAAATTCTTCACATGTAAACTTGGTCTGAGTGGCCCTGGATCAAGGTCAATGCTTGGTTCTGGTGCAACTTCATTAAATTGATAAGCCATCTAAGATCGCAGGCAAAGAGTTTTCGAAAAAGTATTAACCCTTATCTTGCTGTTCACGACAACCCCTATCTTTGGAAACAGTGTAGATCCAGATCAGATGGCTTCTGAAGAAGCCATCTGATCAGGATCTACTCTGTTTCACATTCCATTTATGAATTTGTAGCAATAAATTACATCAAGTAATTTGATTGGCTGATAGGCAGAAATGGGTGTGGCTTAAATGAATATTCAGCAAGAGAAGGGTTAATTTCGAGATTTCAACTTTTTCTCATACGAAAGCACAAGTGACCCAATTTGACTTTAGTGTAAAATGGGTCAAGGTAAAAATAATGGCAAAATTTTGTTGGCATTTTATGTCCTTTTGGATTTTATTGAGGGTTTAATTGTTATCCAACTACAGTAGGACTTCAATGGCTCGAACACCTTTTGGACCTCTAAAACCTGTTCGAAACAGGAGTAGTTCGAGCCACTGAGAGTTACTGCCAGGAGGCATAACGAGATACTTTTAGACATATTTTCGGTGTTCTATAATGAAAATGTGTGCTGTGTGTACCCGATTCTAATGAGTACACACAGCATACATTTGCAAGATAAAATCTCTTAAATCACCCCCCACTTTTTCGTATGTAGAGGATTTCCCTAAGGGCTCAAGAATGGGTTCGACACAGCCATGGTAAACGAGCCATCGGTGTTCGAGCCATCGATTTTCTACTGTATCTGTGTGTGTGTGTGTGTGTGTGTGTGAGTTCGGGTTTAACGTCGCTTTCAACAATTTTTCAGTCATATCACGACGGTGTCTGGTTGCGACAGGGAGCTCAATGCTCACTTTCATAGTGCTGCCTCACGGAAGTATCATGTCCCAGACACATTACATGATACCACACCCAGTCACATTATCCTGACAATGGGTCGACCAGTCTTAGCCCTACCCCGTAAATCTGAGTGCCAAGCGAGGAGCAGCTAGTACCATTCTTAACGACTTTGGTATGTCGCGGCCCGGGATCGAACCCGTGACCTCCCGTTCCCCGGAGCGGACACTCTACCAACTGAGCTATCGGGGCCGGTATAACCCTTTTATAGAACATAGTTATACCCCAATACCAACTGCAAGGGCATGTATTGCCTGTTCTTGTAGGTGCCGGGCCCTCCACTCCATTCCCCCCCCCCCCCCCCCGAAAAAATGATGTAAATATGTTACAGCAGCAGCTAGGAGATTAAACAGGCATCATGAGAATCGATCCATATTAATATCAATTCCAGATTTCAAGGGCGTGTCTCCGTGGCCTAGTGGATAAGAACGGTGACTCTTAACCATTAGGACTTTCACCGCTGTGGGTTCGAGCCTGGCTCGGTTCACATGTGAGGTTCCAAGTTCTGCAACGGGAGGCCGAGTGTTTTTTCCCCGGATGCTCCTGTTTTCGCCTACCTTTGATTAACGATCGGCTCGATATGAGCGAAATAATCTTGAAAGAGCCGTTAAACCACACACTAAAAAAATCAGACTTCAAGGGCCTCGCAGACTAGAACTGGCACAGAAATTGTAAACCAAATTCAAAGGATCCCGACAGAAAGTGATTCTAGCCAAACCTATCTACCCAAACGCTATATCTCATTATACGAGTAGTAACTTGATCTGGCGCTCAGTATCCCGTCTCTTGGATGTTTCCAGAACTTGCGCATCAAACACGATGCCCCGCGTCTCGTGTGCTACGTCAGTCTGGAAACATCCATTCGACGTGATACAATGCGGCAGATCAAGTAATATGTATTTATTTTCCTCAGTTTGAAGAGCATTTCGACACGGCGCGCAATAGAAAGGAACAATGACTTATTCTGCAACAAATCACTGGACGGAAATGCGTGACGCGAATAATCGTCGTTTAGTGACGCCATATGTAGATTCTTTGACATAAGACAGTCAAACGTAATTTTCAAGCATCGAAAACGTTACAAACGTTACAGACTAACACGATTGGTCATTTCATATGAAATATATGAAACGAGCCATCATCAGTGAGTTTCGTAAATTTTTATATGAAATGACCACGTGTACAAGGTACTGTTTATCTTGACGATTTTAGCTCGGATTGTATCACATAAGTTCAAAACAAAACATTGTCATAGACGGCGTCATTTCGTTACGCGCCATTCACCATGTGTTATTACACGTGTGGTCATATGATTATTATTACATAGAGGATCTTACACGAGTGTTCGTGTATTATTGAATCTATTAAATGAGTTGTGGAAAAGGGATAAAATGCGAGGCTTGCCGAGCATTTTAACCCTTTTCCGCAACGAATTTAATAAATTCAATAATGCATGAGCACGAATGCAAGATTCTATTTATCAAATGACGTTTAAAACGCATTTTATTTACGATTGTTTAACAAAAATGTCAATATCCCGCCATTAGTAAACGCAACGTCGTTAAGGACGTCGTACATGTAACTTTTCGGGGCGTATATAATTAATTTTCATATTTAATCCTCTAGTGGATTATCGAATTTATTCATGATTTTATTACACTCTCAAACGCGACGTCATATGATAAAGGACGTTATCCCCTAGGTAACAGCGACGTTATAGGACAAAGGATATAAATGCATGTGCTACAGTAAATAATTTTGGCGGTATCTCTAGCAATGGCAAACTATTGGGTGAAATTGAAGGAAACAACCAATCTATTGTCGATTTTCAGTCTATTAGAGCCCTAGTATGTGAATAATAAATCACAGTTTGTCAGACAAATCGGCCGGGCACGCTCGTGGTTTAATTATTTTACTACTTCTCTCAAAACTAATTTCTTATTCATCAATTCACTGCCATTCAACCATACGCAGACAGAGGAGAAGGAGAGCAATGATCAGAAATCGATATAACTACCGCATCAAGCCCGTGAAATGAACATTCCCTCTAAATCCCACTTTGTATAATAATGGCCGAAACGTTGTGTTAATAAATAAATAAAAGCAATTTGAAGTTGTTCTCTGAAAAAAATTCATGACTTTGTATACAGGATATATATGTTTATATATGTTTTTGCTCTAATACATATATTACGGATACTAAAACGAACCGGTTCTAACGAGCACCAACAAGTTCAATTTGTACTTGAAATAAGAAAAAAAAAATGAACTTCAATATCACTGTAAAATATCACTTTAGAATATCACTTAATATCACTTAAACATCTAGGGTACTTTGTGATGGGATGAAATGCACGTCAAATACTTTCTACATGCACACTTTTAACCCTTGGCCTGCTAATCCCGGATATGCCTTATCTTTGAAACAATGTAGATCCAGATCAGATGGCTTCTGACGAAGCCATCTGATCAGGATCTACATTGTTTGCCATTCAGATTGTGAATTTGTTGCAATAATTTGCATCAAGTAATCTGATTGGTTGATAATCGGTACTGGGTGTGGCATATATGAATATTCAGCAGGACAAGGGTTAAATTTTGCATCAGCATCACATAGACCGCTACTTTAAAAAGATAGTACTGGAGGTTTCAGTTCATTCTGTTAAACACAGTTTTCTTTGTCCAGCAAATGTTCCTTGTCCAGATATATAGGAGATAACTGTATTGAAAATTTTCATTTGGGGAGGTAAATCGGCGGTTTTACGGTCGGAAATTTCGTTTTACGGCGACGCGGCAGCGGAGCCGTAAAACGGAATTTGCGACCGTAAAACCGACGATTTACCTCCCCAAATGACAATTTTCAATACAGTTATCCCCATTCTAATGTGTTTATTCGGTTGTTTTCTTAAAAAAGTGTACTTTTTTGCTCAAGCGGCAAGCGCTGTGAGCTGCGTAAAACCCAATACCAGACAATGAAAAGCGACGTTACGTAATGACGTCGGGTTTCCGACAGTATATCGCAGAATATACTGTCGCCAATTTTTGACGCTATCCAATCAGACGACGCGTTACATGCGCAAGTGCATTAGAAGTTTGGTTTAATAATTGGCATTCTGATTTTTGTTGAAGGTTTTCTGCAATTGAAAAATTTATGTTGGTGATATGACTCATCTCCTGTAACTTTGACCTTTTTTTTACTAGACTTTCCAAAAGGGTTTTGACATATTTGTGCAACCGATGATTTTTGTAAGATCTAGGGTTATTTTGCCCTAAAGTTATACCATTTCGGTGAGCTTAACTTGGGTAACCTTTTGATATGTTGACTTATTTGTGATTTTGATCTAATTGACTATTGGTACCTTTTTGTGGCATTGATCTTAATGGCCATTGGTATCTTTTAGTTCTTGAAATTTATGTTTTTAGATCTGGACATTTTTTGAAGTTCTGATATTTGTGATTTTGACCTGGTTAGTCATCGATATTTCTTAGACCTTTGACCTTTAATTTTGATGCTTACGTTTTGGAGAATCTTGACATTTGGTATTTCTGAAGGTATTGGCATTTATTTTTCTCTTCATAACCTTCACCTGATATAATTGTAGAGACAATGACATTTAATTTTTCGGCCTTGAGATTTGATACTCACTTCCCACACCAAATAATTGTTTTCTTTTCAGAGTGTGAAACAATAAGTAACAGCTTATTTTTTTTAAATGTTTAACATTGGGATTCCTTTTCAATACCATGTTTAGGACAGATTTTCATACAAAATATTTGTTGGTTTCTAGAGCTGTGGTAAGATTCGAGTGTAATTTATATGGCAAACGTACTGCATTCTGGACTAGACAGTGTTGATAGTTCACCCGTTGCATGTCAGAAACCCCTAAAGGGATACCTTGGCAAACAGTGAAGGCCAAGATCAGACGGTCTGACCAGGCCTGCACTATTCGCTAACAGAAATTTCCTTCAAATAAAATAAAAACGAAAACATAGGCCTGACACCCCGTATATGACAAATGGTATTGTTCAACATGTAGAAATGGAAGAGTCCACTAGTATACAATGGGTTAATATGCTATAGCTTGGTACAAGCCAGTAACCATGTGTTTTACACGTGCGGTCATATCACTGTAAAAACAGCGACGTTATATGGGCCCCGTCAAGCGATTTTGGTACTTATCGCCTATGCGAGCAGCGAAGGTTCTGGCGAGCCTGCGCATCCGCGCAGTCTCGCCAGAACCTTCACTGCTCACTCATACAAGCAGTGAATCAAGAGGAACCTTCAGGCAGAAAGCCATATCCCTGGCCCCTCTGAATGGCTGGGCATGCGCAGTTAAAATTTGTCATGACAGAATGCTCGAAGACACAAATTCGCTTGGCGGGGCTCATATGAGCCGGAGCACAGCATTTGTGTGCCCAGCGAAGAATCCCATCGACCTGCACATCCATATAGTCTGCCAAGAGACTTATCTTGTTACATGAATGAGCACTGAACCCTTTGATATCCTTTGAGCGCCCAGACAAGACTGATCAGACTGCGTGGATGCGCAGGCCGATCTGACTCTTCACAGGGCGCACATGTATATTGTAGGAAACACTGTGCCCCGGCTCATATAGTAAAAACTATTTAGTACTGAGGTACATATGAGCCCCGCCAAGCGAATTTGGGTCTTCGAGCATTCCGTCATCACAAATTTTAACTGCGCATGCCCAGCCATTCAGAGGGGCCAGGGATATGGCTTTCTGTCTGAAGGTTCCTCTTGATTTACTGCTTGTATGAGCGAGCAGCGAAGGTTCTGGCGAGACTGCGCGGATGCGCAGGCTCGCCTGAACCTTCGCTGCTCGCATAGGCGATAAGTACCAAAATCGCTTGGCGGGGCCCATATAGTTTGCACAGATTCTGGTGCATAAGGTTACAATAGTTCCGACCAAACCATGTCCGTGGCGGGATACGTTAAATATTAGGAAGATATTATAATATTAGTCTATATGAAATAGCATAAAATTACATCTGAAAGTCTGTTTGTCATACAACCATTTTCACAAATGGGATAAGAATACCCCTTTGTATGTCAGTGTGTGATTTTTTTGTCTGCTGCCACACGCTAGTGTTTATAAGCTGCCCAGTCTGTCATTCGTTGTTTTATACAGGACACCATTGCATTGTAGTAGATCTATGTTCCCCAAAAGTTGTCTTCTGCTTCGTGTTTTGATACCCATGCACACACAGAGGCACTTTTTCTATTTCTCCCTTGATGTACATTTTAACAGACACAATGTCATGTCCTCGATCAACGTTTAATAAAATGGTCATTCAGTGTGGCATCAAACTGCTGTCAAGTGTCGTGAAAAAAATAATGAAATGTAGAAATTCACTAATGATTTTCATTTCCAATTTACTTCTACATGTTAATGAACGTTTTGCATATGCATTTAAGCAGCTCGCTGGAAAAATGTTGAAACTACTTTCTTTAGAAGGTAGGAATAATTAATGCTCTATATTTCTTGTTCTGTTCCATTTGTCCGAAGAGATCATTTTCTATTCTCATGAACAGTCTGATAGCAATAGCTTTACAAATGGTATGCCATTCAGAAAACATTCTTTAACGTTGCTGAGTGACAAAAAGTATAAATTATGGGGTTCGGGCATCGACAAGGAAATCTCATGCTCGTTTTGATTAAATTTAGGTCTCAAATGTAGACTTAAATGAACGAAATATTAGCCTGTGATTTCCTTGTCTCGGTCTCCACCCCGTCATGGATTATATTAATTTCAATTGGGTGCGTTTTATTACGGGTTACATAGGAATATGGATAATTGGGGAATTAATTCTTTGAACCTTAACTTCTATTCTGTTGGCTTCAATATCTTGATTACTTGCTACATGTCTTGACCGCCATGGATAATAACGTCCAGACCCAAATGTGCCTACTTTATCCGCTTCTTTGTCTGCATCATTATCAATTTCTTTAGCTACTTGTCTCGACCTCCAAATATATTTTGTTTTAGGCTTTTCTTTCTTTGCCTTCCTTACCCAGAATTCCATCATTTCTTTTACCCCTTCATGAACCTTGACAATTATATCAACATTATCAAGTACGGTTTGGTTAAAATCATCTAGATCTTCCTCAATCGGAACGCAAGAACTAATTTTCATATCTGAAAAAGTCCAACGCTTGGAATAGTTTTCAATAGTCTCAGCTAGTGTTGTTCGCCAAGTGATATCGCTTTTATCTATCGAGGGTCCTTTGTGAGACTTTGCAAAACATTTTCGAAAAGCAAATGGAAGGAAACCGCTCGCTAAAGTTGCAATTGTTTGATTGGCTCCTGATATGTTGTTAGCTTCTCCGAACGCCAGAATTACCAGCATCACAAATCCTAAAAACAACGCTATCCAAAGGAGTTCCACAAGGGCTTTCAGATACAATATATGAATCGACCCTGGAGAATAGAAATGGCCCATGTTTGCTGCTTTGAACAGGAAATTCTTGGGTATGTATGGAATATCGGCCTTGTCCAGAAATAAAAGTAGCCGCTTAGCGTCCCACTTCATATATCCCTCTGAGCCTGCAAAGACCCTCAATTTCTCTTCCTCTACACCGTTTCGAGCAGGTACAGTGAAAGCTTGTTTCTTTTGTTTTGCCTTGGTACGCCTTGCTACAGTTTCTGCCTCATCCCCAACCCTGTTTTGAATTTCAACGTTTATGACTTCAGAAAAGTTTTGGTAACGCGTACTTACAGAACCGAAACAATCAAGGCCATACCCTGCTATAAGCACAGACAGGGACAAAAATTTCATGATTCTGTTAGAGTTCAGTATAATCCCTATAACAATATATACCGCGCACTCAGTATAGAAAGCAATACATTCGACAACTAATATTAGCAACATTGCGATCGTCAGCATACAGAGTGCCAGGGATATGACATGAAAAAACATATTTCTGCGAGATTTTCTCTCAAATTTGTCGGCAACGATGACGTCCTGTGTCCATTCCTTTATCACATCATCGATTCTTAGAGGAATATCATTTCTTGTGCTACAGGAACTGTGTAATCCTGGTTTAAAGAATTTTACGGTGTAATATACTAAGTTAACCAGCAAGCGCACACTCAAATTGATGATCGGAAATATCAAGTAGCATACTATCAGAAGTCCAAGTGGCATCGCTACCAGCCAAAATGGAATTAAAACAGCGCAACCCATTATTCCATATTCCTCCAAGGGACACAACATATGAGCAAGGAATGAAACAAATGAATCAAACTTACTCGTTTTTGTCATCTTGTTCAATGACATTCGAATTGTGAATTTTAGTTTTCGCTTGGCTACCCGTGGCAAGAAAATAAGAAACATGATGTCTATTAAAAGTACAATATAGATCACTATAAACAGACCGTGCTTTGGAGACAGATATAATATCAGCGAGCCTGGATATGTCCTTTCAAGGTCATTGCTGTCAAATGTTCGAATCTCTGCTTCAAGAAGGTCGTGTTCAAATGTATAGTAGAAGAGTATTCGAAAAACCCACGGTAGTGTTAAGATAGCAGCAGCAATAAGTCCCATCAGTGCCGACAGGAGTTTAAACCATGCTACTGTACAGCATCCTGATGTCTTGAACATGTTTGTTTTACAGCAGCTCTTTAAGGCAGGAATTGAGTTTCTCATTGTGCAGCGAAGAAAGAATTCTTTAATGAACTTAAGGAAACCGACAGGCGAATACCCACCGGGGAGAATCTTGCTTTCCCTAACAGACAGGTACACCTTACTAACGGTAACGGTATGTAGGACACCGCGGGGAAGTTTACGAAGCCGCTCCTTCAATTTTCTCAACTCTATAAATGGAAATTGCTTTGCATTAATGAACTCTCTGTTACCGATTTGTGTATTATAATCGACGACAACAATATTGAGTTTCAGAGGATTTGCCGGTTTGTGAATATAATCCAAAAAATTTGTACTCAATCGTTCTGTTTTCGGTACAAACGCAGGGCTATATAATATAAACAGGATCTGAAGAATTACGATTATTGTCAATAATGCTGTAATCCACACATTCCATTCCAAATCTAGGCATACCAAGTTGTCTCCAAACTCAAGCTTGCAACAGCGGTATTTTATCTCTCCTGTGTCATCTTCCGTTCTACGAATAACTTTGTTACATACTTCTTCGGAGGAATATGCAGATGTTGCGTTTTCAAAATTTCTGAATATCAGAAGCCTTAGGTAAGTCTCCAGATCATCTGCAGTAACATTGACCAAGCAATTTCCAGGAATTTGAATAAGATCCACTTCGATTTCCTCCACACCGAACCCAAGAGTATACAAGGACATAGGTATAAAATAATCTTTGAGGCTCAGCAAAGCCTTGCCTGTATCGTCTAGTATGAGTATGAGATTGTACGGTTTTAGTAACATAGTCTGATATGCTCTGTCTCTTGAAAATGGCCCAGTATCCTCATTGACGACAAGCTCAAATTTTATCAGTCGATCACCTTTATCTTTAAGTTCTAGAATCTTTCGTTGTAAATCTTCTTTAGTATGAAGCACTTCGTCTTGCACTAAAGCTCTTTCAACTTGTAGAGAACAGTCCTGCATTGTTTCCGTCTTTGATTCACTCCACACTGTGCCGGTTGTGGATGACAACAGTAGAAAAACGAAACTGCTATATCCTATGAACATATTTACTGTTTGAATATATAAAGTAATAAGTATTAGCTAATGAATGGTCAATCATAAAATTATTGTCAGTTAACGCATACTCACTTTTAGATTTTTACTGGAAGTTGAGCGATTTATTTGTTTGTTTATTTATTTATTAACAAATTTATTTAAAGTTGATCTGAACTGTTAAACGTAATATTCCGTAAGACTTTTGGAATAGTTCAAAAATGTTTGCTAACAGTTCATGTAATAATTATGTAAAATGTTTTGTTTCAAATGGAATAATATGAGGTCATGCGGGTCGCACAAATATTTTCATGTGTACTGAAGCTTTTAGGTTCTTTAGAAACAAATCAAATCAAATAGAGATCTGATTACAATTAAATTTGATAACGAGAGGAGCAATACAAATATGCAAGTTTTGGCGGCAAAACATAAATCAAGAAACAAAACACATATACAGAACAAAACAACCAGAGGGAAACATTCTCTCTCTCTCTCTCTCTCTCTCTCTCTCTTTCTCTCTCTCTCTCTCTCTCTCTCTCTCTCTGTTTTTGAAACGCTGAAACAACATCAAATCCACCGCATTGTGCGTATCTCGGAGTCATCAATATCGATTTGGACATCAACAAAATTTCAAGCTAGAGCTTGGATGACGTAGGGATAATAATACCACGCAGGTAAAAAAGTGGGTTTCGCCTGCAGGGTCGAGGTTTCTTGCTGTCGAGTCTTCACCGTTGTTTCATCTCTGTGGTTGTTTGATTTTTGTGTTCTCGGAGATCTTGCACTGATCAGTTAGGAGGCTTTCATGCGGACTGAACAAATTATTTGTCTGGAAGTAAGGTCGAGGATTGCGACCTTAAGTCGATTTAAGCCCCCCCCCCCCCGCCTCAGTGGAATTCGTTTAACTGACCGTTCCAAGGCGGTTATTCTGTCACGGTATATTTTGGTTATGGTTTGTCTTTGAGTGTGTGTAACGCTTGTATTTTGTCTTTTGGATAACCAGATGACCATTTTGTGGGAAAATAACTGTCCTTTTGGCTTTCCGCTATCGATGTATCCATTTGGGTCTACTTATTTCATGGTTGTGTTTCTTTCCCTTTGGCAACTCTGATGGGAGCTTTGGGTTGATTGTATCGATTCCTGATCATTACCTTCACTTCTACGTTTCATTCACATTGAAAGAGAATGTGATTTCGCATGTTGATTGATGCGACATTAGAATTTTGTGAATGAAAAATAGAAGTGAAGGTAATGATCGGGAACCGATGCAATTATCACACACCTCCCGTCAGAGAAAAAAAGGCAATAAAACACAAACATTAAATAACTAGAGCCTAATGGAAACATCAATAGCGGAAAGCCAAAAGGACAGTTACTTTCCCACAAAGTGGCCAGTAAGCTATCCAAAACAAAAAAAAAGATATAAGCGATAGACACATTCAAAGACAAACCATTTTACGCGGTCGCAATCCTCGCCCTCACTTCCGTCTCGATTTAGAAAAATAATTTGGTCACTCCGCATGAAGGCTTCCTAACCTATCAGTGCAGCATCTCCGAGAACACAAAAATCAACAGTTAGACTCCGATTGGCCCAACTAGAGACAGAGCATCAGGCACCAACCAAATATTACATAAAATTAAATTCTAATTCTCAGTAAACCTTGACGCTGGAACCGTCATAGAATCTGAGGCCTGACCCACCGGCGTACAATTAAAGCGGGAAGCAAAGTTGTCGACGGTGATTTGGTTAACTACCATGCATGCCGTCTGTCGAAAAACGATTTTACGACATTTGGTGCTGAAGTCATTGCGAATGTATATTCTTCTGAACTTATATGCTAAACCACCATTAAACTCGGGTTCCGATAGACCTTGTTGCAGAAAAGATTTAAGTCCAAGATTGAACTTTGAAATTAAATCGGAATACCGTCTATAAAATTTAAGAAAAGGCTTCGTGTAGTTTATAATGCCGATATGATAAAAGTGAAGGCCATGATCAGGGATCGATACAATTAATCCACACATCCCATCAGACACACCAGATGGTAAGAAACACTAACTTGAAATAACTAGATCCTTATAGAAACATTAATAGCGGAAAGCATAAAAGGACAGTTAAGGACTGTTCAAATATGAATGCAAGTAGAACATTTTCTCGTGCACTAATGCGAAAATCACCTTGAAATAAGTATCACAGCGAAGAAAAACATTTTACACTATACATTGATACCAAACCTGTTAAAATCCGTCTACTTTAGCCATGTATATCGTTCGATAAACACTGTCTATACTTGTATACTAATACAAAACATGGTTGGAAGAAGGTCAGAGTAAGCCGTTGAAATACGGTCCTATATTAAGAATCGTTGTATTCTTGGTATACGGTGCAAAGAAATTTTTGATGAAATATGTTCGGTATATTGGCATAATGAAATGTCTTTTCCGACAGTTTTCGTCGGTGTAAGAAATTCAGCTGTGGGCAAGGCTCAACAGAAGATGCACCACATGATCGTCGGCCGTAAAGCGCAACATCTACCAAGATGGTTGCTAGAGTGAAAGACATAGTTGCTATCGATGCACGATACACCACTAGGCAAATAGCTAGTATTGTTGGCATCTCATTAGGAGCAGCTCATACAATTCTGAAACGGGATTTGAAAATGAGAAAGATCTGTGCTAGATGGATTCCCCATCTGTTGACAGATGAGCAGAAAAAGACACGCGTTCAGTGCGCCAAGAAGTTGCTTAAAACGTTTCCAAATTACAATGCACGGTCTTTCGCTAATGTCGTCACAGGTGACGAGACATGGGTTCACTTTTTTGAGCCAAAACGAAAGATTCAGAACAAAATAACGGCAACAAAGTATTGCAAAAGACCATGCATTGCAAAGCGGACCATGAGCGTCAAGAAGGTAATGTATGCCATATTCTTTTCAAATCAGGGCCCTGCTATTCAGTTTGCTGTGCCTAAAGGCAAATCTGTAAATGCGAAGTTTTACAAGAATAAAGTTCTTCGAAAATTGAAGAAATATTTCAAAGAACGAAGACCCGCAACTGGTTTGGCTATTGTCAGATTGCTACATGACAATGCGTCATCGCACAAGGCGTTCATTGTGCAATACTATCTGAAGCAGGAAAAGGTTGTTGAACTCCCTCACCCCCCGTATTCCCCTGGCCTTGCACCGTGTGACTTTTTTTGTTCCCGCGGCTGAAAAAATACCTTTCTGGTCGACAATTTGTACAGCGCAAACACCTCGATTCTGCAATATTCCAGTGCCTTCATAGCATACCTCGAAAAGACTACCAAAATGCATTTAATGATTGGATCAGAAGACTGAAAGTTTGTATATCTGTTAAAGGGGAATACTTTGAGGGGACAAAATAAATTTTTCATCGAAATCTATCACGGAATCATTTTTATGTGCTTAGTTGCATTCATATTTGAACAGTCGTCGTACATTCCCACAAAATGGCCATTGGGCTAAACAAAACAAAAAATAAAATACAAGCGACACACACACTCGAAGACAAGCCATAACAACAACAAGAGGGCCATGATGGCCCTGGATCGCTCACCTAATCCATAGGGTAAAAAGTGGGCCCTTGGGAGAGTCATTATTGGGCCTGGGCCATAATTTGAATAATCTTGGTAGTGGTCTAAAAGGTGAAGCTTCATACCAAATATCAAAGACCGGAGCCTTCTGGTATCAGTCAAGAAGATTTTTAAAGGTTTTCCTTTTATAAGTCTATATAAACCCTGGGGTCCCTGGGGCGGGCCATTTTTGGCCCCAGGGCTATAATTTGAACAATCTTGGTAGAAATCCACAAGATGAAGCTTCATACCAAATATCAAAGACCTTGGCCTTCTGCTTTCAGACAAGAAAATTTTCAAAGGTTTTCATTGCCTTGACTAGGCTATAATTTGAACAAATTTTCTGGGCCTTGCGGTTTCAAAGTGAGAGCGTTTTTGGCCCTAGGCCTATAATTTGAACAATCTTGATAGAGGTCCACTAGATGAAGCTTCACACCAAATATCAAAGAACTGGGCCTTGCGGCTTCAGAAGAAGATTTTTAAAGATTTTCCCTATATAAGTCGATGTAAAACCAAAGGGTCCCGGGGTGAAGGCATTTTTGGTCCCAGGGCTATAATTTGAATAATCTAGGTAGAGGTCCACCAGATGAAGCTTCATACCAAGTATCAAAGACCTGAGCCTTGTGGTTTCAGAGAAGATTTTTAAATATTTTTCCTATATAAGCCATGAAAAACCGAAGGGTCCCGGGGCAGGGGTATTTTTAGCCCTCGGGCTATAATTTGAATAATCTTGATAGAGGTCCACTAGATGAAGCTTCACACCAAATATCAAAGACCTGGGCCTTGCAATTTCAGAGAAGATTTTTAAAGGTTTTCCCTATATAAGCCTATGTAAAACCAAAGGCCACCGGGGCCGGGGCATTTTTGGCCCCAGGGCTTTAATTTGAACAATCTTGCTAGAGGTCCATTAGATGAAGCTTCATACCAAATATCAACGACCTGGGCCATGTGGTTTCAGAGGAGATTTTTAAAATTTTCAGTAAAAAATCTATTTTTAGCTCCAGTGGCATAGATGTGCAACAAACCGGAACTATTTGAACGGAGACCACCTAAGGATCATTCCTGTGAAGTTTGGTCAAAATCCGATCAGTGGTTAAGGAGAGGTCATTTGAAGAAAAAGTTTACGCACGCACGGACGCCCGACAGACAAAAAGTGATCCCAAAAGCTTACCTCGTCACTATGTGACAAGTGAGCTGAAAACTGACAAAAGGTCATAACTACGGTAACAAGAGGCCCATGGGCCACTATGCTCACCAGAGCTCAGGTGGGCACTGTCACATTGCAGCCATATATTTTAACATGATATCATTTTAATCTGCCAAATGAACCCCCATATCCAAATGAGCATCAATGTGGACTCAGTATATGAAACATTAGGCCTTTTATGAAGTAGAGGGGGTGGGGCATGGACCCAATGGAGCCCTGGTTGGTATCACTAAATGTGTCTTATCACAAAGAACAAGAATATATATGGTTTAGCAGTGGGGATCTGCATGGCTGGAGATATAAGTGGAGGGGTTGGAGCATGCCCTGTCGTTCCCAGGAAAGCCCAAGATTGTTGTCCCTAAATGTGTCTCATCATAAGGACCAAGTATATATATGGTTTAGGGGTGGGAATCTGAATGGTTTCCAAGATATCCTTTCATGAAGTGGAAAGTAGAGGACTGGCCCCTGCGGACACCCCTACAGTAGGTGTGCTAATAATAAGGAACAAGAACATATATGAATATGGGGTGGGGATTTGAATGGTTTCTGAAATATATGGCCTTTTATGAAGTGGAAGGGTGGGGCACATTGCCTCAGCACAAAGAGACCCCCAAGTTGGTGTGACTGAATGAGTCTTATCATAAGGAACAAGAATATATATGGTTTAGGGGTGGGGATCTGAACTATTTCTGAGATATGTGGCTTTTAATGAAGTCAAGCGGTGGAACAAGGCCCGGGAATGCCCCGGGGACTCACAAGCTGGTGTCAATGAATGTGCCTTATCATAAGGAAGATGAATATATATGGTTTAGGGGTGGGGCTCTGAACAGTTTCTGAGATATAAGGCCTTTTGTGAAGTGCAGGGGTGGGGCAAGGCCCAGGGAGACCCCCAGGTTGGTGTCAATGAAAGTGTCTTATCATAAGGTACAAGAATATATATGGTTTAGGGGTGGGGATCTGTAAGGTTTCCGAGATATTGTGATATTATGAAATTGAGGGGGTGGGGCATGGCCCCAGCACATCCCTGGGGACCCCCAGGTTGGTGTCACTGAATGTGTCTCATCATAATGAACAAGAACATATATGGTTTATGGGTGGGGATCTGAACAGTTTCTGAGATATATGGCCTTTTGTAAAGTGAAGGGGTGGGGCATGGCTCCGGCGCACCCCGGAAGACCCCCAATTTGGGGGTCAATGAATGCGTCTTATCATAAGGAGCAAGAATATATATGGTTTAGGGGTGGGGATCTGTAAGGTTTCCGAGATATTGGGCCTTTTATGAAATGGAGGGGCGGGACATGGCCCCGGCGCATCCCGGGGGACCCCCAGTTTGATGTCAGTAAATGCGTCTTATCATAAGGAACAAGAGTATATAGGGTTCAGGGGTGGGGATCTGAATGGTTTCCGAGATATTGGGCCTTTTATGGAGTGGAGGGGGTGGGGCATGGCCTCGGCACATCCCGGAGGACCTCCAGGTTGGTGTCACTGAATGCGTCTTATCAATAGGAACAAGAATATATATGGTTTAGGGGTGGGGATCTGTAAGGTTTCTGAGATATAAGTCATTTTATGAAGTACTGGGGGCGGGGCATGGCCCCGGCACAACCTCCTGGACCCCCAGGTTGACATAAAAGCATATGGCTGAGAGAAGTTTACTGAAGGAACATTTCTATGAAAGTTTTGTCAAAATATCTGCAAAGGCTTTGTAGTTAATGCCATTTTTCAATTTTCCCCATTATAAGTCTATGGAAAATCTAAGTTGCCATAGCAACCAAACTAAAGAGCCGAATTCCATAAAATACACAAAACCCGTTGAGGCTAATATGGAGAATTTTTTCAGTAAGTCTCAGCCTCATAGAGCATATGGTTCGTGAGGAGATGATTTTTAAGTATTTTTTTTTCTATTTTTTTGCATTTTGGTTTCCATGGCAACCATTAAAATTGAGCAGTAGGCCTAAAATCATATGGTAGATACTAGATTGCTTAAGGAACATTTCTATGAAAGTTTTGTTCCAATATCTGCAAAGGCTTGGCAGTTAATGCCATTTTTCAATTTTCCCCATTATAAGTCTATGGGAGCTCTAAGTTGCTATAGCAACCAAACTAATGGGCCAATTTTCATAAAAGACACAAACTTTCAATCCCCCAGCCCAAGGATGCTACATATGAAATTTGGGCTGAATCGGTCCAGTGGCTTCAGAGAAGAAGATGTTTGAAAGTGTTGACGTCAGACGACGACGACGCCGGACAACTGCCTATCCTATAAGCTCCCCCGGAGCCTTCGGATCTGGTGAGCTAAAAATCAGTCAAGCATGACCTCCATATAATAATATGATCATCTTCAGGTCATGGGAACAATAACTGGAAAGTTTTAATCAAAATCCTTTCAAAAATGTAGGAGGAATTGCGGAGACAAGAAGTTCTATTGATAAAAATGCAAAAAGAAACTGACAAAGGTCCATAACTCTGGCAAATATCAGTCACGCATGACCTCCTAAAATATCATTATCTTCAGGACATGGGAACAATAACTGGCAAGTTCATCAAAGTTCCTTGAATATCTAGGAGTTGCGGAGACAAGAAGTTCTATTGATAAAATGGCAAAAACTGACAGAGCTATAACGCTGGCCTCGATTTCATGGGAATGATAACTGGAGAGTTTCATCAAAATCCTTTGAAAATTGTCGGATGAGTTGCAGAGACAAGATTGTGTCTGTGGACGGATGGAAGGAAGGAAGGACTGACTGATGAACAAACCCATTAATATAGTCGCCTCCGACTAACGCCAGGGGACAAAAAGAACTGAATGTTACACCCCTAAATTTCAGAATGGGCTCCTGTTGTATATAAAAGGGAAGACTCCATTCAGTACAAAGTGGGTTAACCCGTTTTGTACCAAATGGAATCTTCTACCTTAAATATAGCAGGAAGTTGTTTCAAAATTTAGGGATGTATTGGAAAATGGCCATTCTTTTTGCAAACACTGCAGGTCCTGATCAGATGCCGCGTTTTGCTTCATCTGATCTGGGCCTTCACTGTTTGCCAGTTAGTCATTTTTGGGTTCAAAATTTAGGGTTGCATTGGAAAATGGCCATTCTTTTTGCAAACACTGCAGGTCCTGATCAGATGCCGCATTTTGCTTCATCTGATCTGGGCCTGCACTGTTTGCCAGTTAGTCATTTTGGGGTTTACGGTACCAAATGTGTATTGATGTTTTGATTGCCAGTTGAAAAACATACAGAACCTATAGATTTCTCTTATATTTTCTTAAATGAACCCTTCAATTTGCAAAATCATTTGAACAGCCCAAGAAAAGACCCATGTGCCCTTTTGGTTATTCAAACAAAATGCAAAGACAAATCATGAAATAAGAATTTATTATAGCAAAATATGTTTAACTCTTTTCATGCTGTTCACGACAACCCCTTTCTTTGGCAACAGTGTAGATCAAGATCAGATGGCTTCTGACATTCAATTTATGAATTTATGGCAATAAATTACATCAAGTAATTTGATTGGTTCAAAGTCAGAAATGGGTGTGGCTAAACTGAATATTCAGCAAGAGAAGGGTTAAAAAACAATGTTTATTTTTAACACCCCAGAAAAATTATTTTTGGACAGTTAACCCTTCTCTTGCTGAATATTCATTTAAGCCGCACCCATTTCTGTCTATCAACCAATCAAATTACTTGATGTAATTTATTGCTACAAATTCATAAATTCAGAAGCCATCTGATCTGGATCTACACTATTTGCAAAAATAGGGGTTGTCGTGAATAGCAAGATAAGGGTTAAGCTAACCACACTTTTCCTGAGCAGGCTAAGTCCTTCAAAACAGTTTATTTGTTTGTTTTGGAGTTTAACGGCCCAGTCAACACTATTTTAGGTCATTTTTGAACCGGTCAGTTTACCTATCCACACTTTTCCTGGGCAGGCTTATCCGTAAGCTGTGACCAGTACAGTGCACCTTCTTTCGCCAGAAACTGACAACTGCCCTTCTTGAATCAGCGGAAGGGAGAGAATGACCGCAGAAAAGATTTCATGATCAATCTCCACGAAAGAATGTTGCCGGTCCCGGCAGATATCGAACCCACGTTAAAGTGCACATCCTTTAAATCAGTAACTAACAACAGTTAATGTCCTCTTTAAATTAGTGGAAGTTTAAGAATGACAGCAGAAAATATTTCATGATCAATAGTCATGAAACAATGTTTCACCATCTTTTTACATATTAATTTGCAGAATAATAAAAATATCAAAGAAACTGTATGATAACCTACATGTAGGACCAATTGATGCTTAGTTCAATCTTTCAGATGCCAAGGGGAGGTAAGTCTTGAATTTAAAGTTTTCTCCCCTGGTCATATCACGGTGACATGTTTCCTTCTTTAAAGTCTCTTCAAATTCACTGAAAAACCTACTTGCTTTGGAATAAAATTACGGTAATAATCCTAAGTACGGCCCCCGCCCATAGGGACTTAAAGAAATATATGGGCTGCATGATGCTTCCACGCAGAGCTGAATCTGGCCCGCACACTAGTACTGGTAAACCGCTTAGAGGATCTAAGCCTGTCCAGGAACCGCGGTGTGAGGAGGACTGTCCATGCTAATAAACCCTATTGGTTTCATTGGGCGACAGGGCTTGAGATGTCATTTCATCTCAATGTCGGGTAAAAGTCCCACAAAATTGGAAGCAACATCTCCAAAATGACCTTAACAGTGTTGACGGGGATGTTAAACCTCAAATCAAACAAACAAACAAACATTGGGACAGATAGGCCTAAGCAAACAGTGCAGACCCATATCAGACTGCTCCTGAGTCAGATCAGGATCTACACTGTTTGCCATTTCGTCTGCATTTTTTGGACTCCTTGCTGTATCATGGAACAAATGATATTTTTAGGAGAATTACAGCAACATCAACAAGGCTTCAATGTGTTCGAATTTTTAGGATATTTACAGTACAGAGATTCTGCCACACTTAGCAATGCCAAAGGCTATGGTGCGACTGTACAAACTTGAACACTTCGGTTGGTGCTAGGGTTGAAACAAATGGATGGAAAACCAAACTTATCACACCCTGCAGGCACAACAAAAATTGACCCAAACAAGCAAAAAATCTTCCTCCTTATGTATACCAGTTCATTTCAAAATTTAGGGGTGTCAGGTTGTTTTTTCTTCGAAATTTATTCGGAAAATGGCTTCACTTTCTGCAAATAGTGTAGGCCCTGTGCAGACGCCACGTTCTGCGGCATCTGATCTGGGCCTGCACTGTTTGCCCTGGTACCCGTTTTGGGGTTTCCGGTACTAAGCTGGTTAATTATGTATGCAAATGAAGACAAAAATTGTCATGACAAAATAAATCTTCCCTCTTATCTGCATGAAGAAGCTTTGGGTCAGTGGGCATCCAAAGAGCTTGAAAACAAGACTTGGATCAAATCCACATATTTTTCTTATTTCTTAAAAAAAAAAAAAAAACATTGTGGTACTCATTAGAAGCACCTCGGCGAGGTGCTTCTAATGAGGTACCCACAACATATGGTTTAGGCAGAAATAAGAAAAGTATCAATACTTTTCGGATGAAAAAAGCGCCTTATCTGGAGCTATGTGCAAGGAAGTGCAGGCTGATACAAGTCTTTGCTGGACAAACACATACTAAAGATACATTTTCGTTTGTAACAGCTCAAAAATGAAAGACATTTTCCGCATTAAATTTCATTGCATGTTTCCAAAGTTGTCAACAAGAGAGATAAAAGCATATGATTTTAGTACTGTAAAACTACTGATTTACCTCCCCTAATGCAAGGGCCGGCAACATTCTTTCATGGGGACGATCATGGAAGCTTTTCTAGGGTCATTCTCTCCCTTCAAATACAGAGAATGATGTAAAAATAAAAGAGTAAATATTGCATTTAACTGTCTAGTTGCTACATAAAATCCATGAGCAGACAGCAATCTGTGCTCCTCAGAGTAAATATTGCATTTAACTGTCTAGTTGCTACATAAAATCCATGAGCAGACAGCATTCTGTGCTCCTCAGAGTAAATATTGCATTTAACTGTCTAGTTGCTACATAAAATCCATGAGCAGACAGCAATCTGTGCTCCTCAGAGTAAATATTGCATTTAACTGTCTAGTTGCTACATAAAATCCATGAGCAGACAGCAATCTGTGCTCCTCAGAGTAAATATTGCATTTAACTGTCTAGTTGCTACATAAAATCAATGAGCAGACAGCAATCTAGGCCCAGATGTTCAAAGCATTGTTAGCTTAACGAGCTCGTTAGTCGGTCAACTTGTATACACAATATCTAATACATTACGAAAACATGCCTATTCAAGTACATGGTTAAGTTGACTGGCGAAAAAAACTATTTTTTTTAGATGAAAAATTGTGAGATTTTTCTTATTTCTGTTCAAAATATAGACTGTGGGTACTCGTTAGAACCGCCTCGATGGGGCGGTTCTAACAAGTACCCACAATCTATATTTTTGAGCAGAAATAAGAAAAATAAAGTTTACCCCTGTAAATCCCAGTTTTACTATATAAAAGTGGGGTTCAAGGGGGTCAAAATTATATAGGCGTGTTTTCGTGATGTAGCGGTACATTTACTGAAAAAAAAATGAGTATATGCACCAGCTGCTCTATTTTTTCCAGCAAAACTGTAAGTATACATTGTATGCCATATTAAATGATCAAAGTATTAAAGATTCTTATACTAACTGCGGTGTTAGTTTTGAACAACTCGCCCCTGATTTTTACATTTATTTTTCATAGAAAATAAAGCTCAACATTACATGCAAATTGTCTGCGGGACAGACTATTCACATGCAGCTGAAGGGTTAAAATTTAATTTTTCAAAGTAAATGATATGATGGAAGGCAGTGGTTGTTGTTAAAATACTCCATATACAGGTATAACAACCCTTCCTAATGTCCGAATTTATTACCTTGGAATTGATGGTTAGAATGCATTGTGTATATTTGATAAATATGTATTTTTTTGTCCTGTTAAAAAGGTTTTGAGGCATATAGCTTAAAACAAACAGTTTCCTCATTTCTTAACAAATACATGTAGCCTGTGAGGATATTTAAGAAAATAAAGTCTGAATTTCTGAAATGATTTTTAACCATTAGAAACCGTGCACCTGTTAATGCAAGTCATATTGAAATAATGACATATGTATTGTTTACCCTCTAATGACACGCACTGAAAGTAACTCACTGCAATTCATTGATACTACAGTCCAATTTCAATGGCTCAAACACCTTAGGGACCGACCATAAAAATTTGTTCCTGACAGAGGTATTTTGAGCCAATGAAACTTGACTGTTCTATAATTTATCCGAGCAAAAAGGAAAGGCTACAAATGACCTATTTTGTGCCATTTAAAACGGAAGTAACTCAAGATTTCTACTTATTTTCCTTTCTATTAAGCCCCTTTGAGGATGGGGTCTACTCTTAGAAATAGAGAATTATTTCTTCTTAAAGTGGATTAAAGCTCCAGATAGGGTGTGTATTTTTTTCCTTTTTTTTATCCGAAAAGTACCAATATTTTTTTAATTTCTGCATGAAAACATGTGGATACTTTGACTGATTTGAGCTTTTAATGTCCCCATCAACACCGTATATGTCATTATGGAGAGGTTGCTTCCAATATAGTGAGACTTACACCCGACAATGAGATGAAATGACATCTCAAGCCCTGTCGCTGATCTCGCACTGCTTTGCCTGGGCAGGCTTAGATCCTCTAAGCGGTTTACCAGTACTTGTGTGTGGTCGGTTTCAGCTCTGTGTGGAAGCATTATGCAGCCCATCTATTTCTTCAAGGACCAATGGGCGGGGTGCAGTTGTGGGTACTTATTAGCATCTTATGTGTACCCAAAACCTAACATATGTTTTCAGGCAGAAATAATAATAACAATGATAATTGGATACTCCCCTTTTATCTGGGGCTATGAGTGGATCCTATTGATATCATATAAGATTATGAGCCCATTTCATGAGAAAAACCGTCTAATCAGCTACGCAGCCTAGCAACAATCCTGAAATTTTAGATATTGCAACTAGAGACATTGAACTATCCAAGCAATGAACACAAAGGAGCTGATCAGTCTGCTAGTTCACAAATGCAAAGGCTGATCTGCACCTTGGTTGTTTGCCATCATCACAAAAACACGCCTATATAATTTTGACCCCCTTGAACCCCACTTTTATATAGTAAAACTGGGGTTTCTGGGGGTATATCTAATTTTTCCAATTTCTGCTCTAAAATATAGACTGTGGGTACTGGTTAGAACGGCCTCGATGAGGCGGTTCTAACGAGTGCCCACAATCTATATTTGGAGCGGAATTAAAACCAGAGGACCATTGGTCCTGAAGACGCTCACCTGACAGCCTTAGGTCTAAAGGGTTAAGGGACATGCACCCAAGGTCCCTCTAGACCTCTTATGTATCTAAGATCCATGTCACCAAACGTGTTTTAATGTTCTGTTTTTGTCCTCTGATAATGATATTTCGGAGATTCGTTATAGTAAACAAAGACAAGGATTGATGATTTCTTTAGCAAAAGTTGCTTATAAATTTCTTGAAACATGTGCCACAAAAATTTTGAAAATCGGTTCACTATTAAAAAAATTATGACCAAAATAAGATTTGAATAGAGATTTTACATTGAAAGGGGAGATAATCCATGATCATAAAGTTTTGATTCTGGAATCTTTTTGGCCTCGATTTAAATGTTTTGAACTTCATGATGTGTTTTGCATCATTTATGATTATTTCAGTTATTTAGTAACAGTGTATGAAGAAATTGAAAGTTTGCGGGGAAGTATTTACCTCCCTTGCTAGCAATTTAACAATGGAAATTTCCCTATTCAAATGTGTTTTTGGTTATAAAATCCTTTTTTGTCAACAGATTTTCTAAATTAATGCAACGCTAGTTATTTTAAACTTTGTTCTTTATCCTGATGTAATTTTTATTGAGTTTTTTTTTCTGAAAACCCATTATCAAAAGAGAAAATGTCCACATTAGTATATAGAGAAAGAATATATATGGTTAATGGGTGGGGAAATATTACGCATTTTATTAAATGATGTGGGTAGGGCATGCCCCCAGGGGCCAAAATTAAGGTCCATGTCACTAAATGCATCTGGCTGTATGACCAAGTGGTCCTTAATCACATTCCTGACTCTTGGAGATCAGTTGGAAAACTTTTGAGTTTGAATTTTCAGTTATATTTAGCCAAGATAAAGCCTTAGATGAGCTAAAAGGTCAGGAACAAGAAAATATATGGTTAATGGGTGGAGAGCTTAACCATTTCTAAAGGGGGTGTCGGCCCCCAATTTAACCTATGGTGTTCAAAGATCCATGTAACTAAATGCCCCTTATCACAAGAAACAAGAAAATATATGATTTATGGGAGGGGATCTGAACAGTTTTTGAGATTTGATGCATTTTATGTAATGCAGGGGTGGGGCATGCTCCCAGGGTCTCAAGATGCATGTCACTTAAAGCCCCTTAGAATATATATTGTTTATGGGTGGGGATCTGAACAGTTTCAAAGATATTGGGCACTTTTTGAAATGAAGGGGTTGGGGCATGTCCCCGGGGGACCCCCTAGACTTCCAAGGTCCATGTCATTAAACATGCTTAATCACAAGGAACAAGAATATACATATGGTTTAGGGGTGGTATTCTCAACCATTTGCAAGATATCAGCCATTTAGACTTTTTCCCATACAAATGCCAATGTGACCAAATTTGACCTTGGCATAAAATAGGTAAAGGTCATCCCAGGGCAATTCTTTGAACAAACTATGATGGGCCCGAGTCCCGAGGCTACATACCAAGTTTGGTGGAAATCGGCCCAGCGGTTCCGGAGAAGAAGATTTTTGAAGGTTTTTTTTAAGGGACCTGGTGGACCCCATGACAATAAATGCGCCCTATCTTAAGGAACAAGAATATATATGATTTAGTGTTGGAATATTGAACGGTTTGTTAGATATAATGCATTTTCACTTTTTCCCATACAAATGCATATATGACTAAATTTTACCCTGGCATAAAATAGGTTAAGGTCATCCGAGGGTCACCATTTTAAGAATTTATGATGGGCCCGCGTCCCAGATGCTACATACCAAGTTTCATGAAAATCCGTCCAGTAGTTTCAGAGAAGAAGATTTTTGAAGGATTTTAACCATATATGGGCATGGCGGCCATCTTGGTTATGTGACCCAACATCATCAACTTAATTTACATGTCCTTCTCCCATAAAGCTTGCATATGAAATTTGGTCAAAATTGACCAAGTAGTTTCCCTGAAAAATAAGTTTAAAGTTTGACATATTAAAAAACTTGACCCAAGGTCACGGAATGACCGTGACCTATAAATCTCATATATACTTATTAACTCATTTAGCTGATGTCATCTACCAACTTTCAGGCCAAAGGCTGCAACAGTTTTCGAAAAATCCACTGTTTTCACTTTTTGCCATTCAAAAGCCTATATTACCAAATTTGACCTTGGCATAAAATAGGTCAAGGTCATCCAAGGGCCATTATTTGAACAAACTATGATAGGCCCGAGTACCCAAGGCCACATACCAAGTTTGGTAAAAATCGGACCAGTGGTTCCGGAGAAGAAGATTTTTGAAGGTTTTTTACCATATATGGGCATGGCGGCCATCTTGGTCATGTGACCTGGACCCCGCGAAGAAACTTTCGTTCCCCCATCCCAATGAGGCCCCACATGGAATTTGGTTTCAATCGGCCCAGCGGTTCCAGAGGAGAAGATGTTTGAAAATGTTGACATACATACATACATACATACATACAGACAGCATGGCCACCCTATAAGCTCACCAATGAGCCTACGGCTAAGGTGAGCTAATAATACCCCGCCACTATCGTGTGGCGGGGTATAAAAAGAAGACAACCTGCATATTAAACTGTTCATCAATATCACACAAATACCTTTGTAACCAAAGCTGACCTTAACCTTAAACAAGCAAAGGTAATCCCAGACTCATCACTTGAACAAATAATGATGTCCCTTGTGATATGTATCTGGTTCTTGAAAAGAATATTACTAAGCATTGATTACTTTTTAGCATCTGGCTGCATGACCAAGTGGTCCTTAATCACATTACGGACTCTTGAAGATCAGTTCGAAAACTTTTGAGTTTGAATTTTCAGTTATATTTAGCCAAAATAAAGCCTTAGACAAGCTAAAAGGTCAGGAACAAGAAAATATATGGTTAATGGGTGGAGAGCTTAACCATTTCTAAAGGGGGTGAGGCCCCCAATTTAACCTTTGGTGTTCAAAGATCCATGTAACTAAATGCCCCTTATCACAAGAAACAAGATAATATATGGTTTATGGGAGGGGATCTGAACAGTTTCTGAGATTTGATGCATTTTATGTAATGCAGGGGTGGGGCATGCCCCCGGTGTCTCAAGATGCATGTCACTTAAAGCCCCTTATCATAAGCAACAAGAATATATATTGTCTATGGGTGGAGATCTGAACAGTTTGGGCATTTTTTGAAATGGAGGGGGTGGGACATGTCCACGGGGGAACCCCTAGACTCCCAAGGTCCATGTCATTAAACATGCTTAATCACAAGGAACAAGAATATATATATGGTTTAGGGGTGGTATTCTCAACCATTTGCAAGATATCAGCCATTTAGACTTTTTCCCATACAAATGCCAATGTGACCAAATTTGACCTTGGCATAAAATAGGTCAAGGTCATCCCAGGGCAATTCTTTGAACAAACTATGATGGGCCCGAGTACCCGAGCCTACATACCAAGTTTGGTGGAAATCGGCCCAGCAGTTCCGGAAAAGAAGATTTTTGAAGTTTTTTTAAGGGACCTAGTTGGACCCCATGTCAATAAATGCGCCCTATCTTAAGGAACAATAATATATATGATTTAGTGGTGGAATATTGAACGGTTTGTTAGATATAATGCATTTTCACTTTTTTCCATACAAATGCATATGTGACTAAATTTTACCTTGGCATAAAATAGGTTAAGGTCATCCGAGGGTCACCATTTTAAGAATTTATGATGGGCCCGCGTCCCAAATGCTACATACCAAGTTTCATAGAAATCCGTCCAGGAGTTTCAGAGAAGAAGATTTTTGAAGGGTTTTTAACAATATATGGGCATGGCGGCCATCTTGGTTATGTGACCCAACATCATCAACTTAATTTACATGTCCTTCTCCCATTAAGCTTGCATTTGAAATTTGGTCAAAATTGACCAAGTAGTTTCCCTGAAAAATAAGTTTCAAGTTTGACATATTAAAAAACTTGACCCAAGGTCACGGAATGACCTTGACCTTTAAATCTCATATATACTTATTAACTCATTTAGCTGATGTCATCTACCAACTTTCAGGCCAAAGGCTGCAACATTTTCCGAAAAATCCACCATTTTCACTTTTTGCCATTCAAAAGCCTATAATGGGTGGAGAGCTTAACCATTTCTAAAGGGGGTGAGGCCCCCAATTTAACCTTTGGTGTTCAAAGATCCATGTAACTAAATGCCCCTTATCACAAGAAACAAGATAATATATGGTTTATGGGAGGGGATCTGAACAGTTTCTGAGATTTGATGCATTTTATGTAATGCAGGGTAGGGGCATGCCCCCGGGGTCTCAAGATGCATGTCACTTAAAGCCCCTTATCATAAGCAACAAGAATATATATTGTCTATGGGTGGAGATCTGAACAGTTTGGGCATTTTTTGAAATGGAGGGGGTGGGACATGTCCACGGGGGACCCCCTAGACTCCCAAGGTCCATGTCATTAAACATGCTTAATCACAAGGAACAAGAATATATATATGGTTTAGGGGTGGTATTCTCAACCATTTGCAAGATATCAGCCATTTAGACTTTTTCCCATACAAATGCCAATGTGACCAAATTTGACCTTGGCATAAAATAGGTAAAGGTCATCCCAGGGCAATTCTTTGAACAAACTATGATGGGCCCGAGTACCCGAGCCTACATACCAAGTTTGGTGGAAATCGGCCCAGCAGTTCCGGAGAAGAAGATTTTTGAAGTTTTTTTAAGAGACCTAGTTGGACCCCATGTCAATAAATGCGCCCTATCTTAAGGAACAAGAATATATATGATTTAGTGGTGGAATATTGAACGGTTTGTTAGATATAATGCATTTTCACTTTTTCCCATACAAATGCATATGTGACTAAATTTTACCTTGGCATAAAATAGGTTAAGGTCATCCGAGTGTCACCATTTTAAGAATTTATGATGGGCCCGCGTCCCAAGTTTCATAGAAATTCGTCCAGGAGTTTCAGAGAAGAAGATTTTTGAAGGGTTTTTAACAATATATGGGCATGGCGGCCATCTTGGTTATGTGACCCAACATCATCAACTTAATTTACATGTCCTTCTCCCATTAAGCTTGCATATGAAATTTGGTCAAAATTGACCAAGTAGTTTCCCTGAAAAATAAGTTTCAAGTTTGACAAATTAAAAAACTTGACCCAAGGTCACGGAATGACCTTGACCTTTAAATCTCATATATACTTATTAACTCATTTAGCTGATGTCATCTACCAACTTTCAGGCCAAAGGCTGCAACAGTTTCCGAAAAATCCACCATTTTCACTTTTTGCCATTCAAAAGCCTATATTACCAAATTTGACCTTGGCATTAAATAGGTCAAGGTCATCCAAGGGCCATTATTTGAACAAACTATGATGGGCCCGAGTACCCGAGGCCACCTGCCAAGTTTGGTGAAAATCGGACCAGCGGTTCCGGAGAAGAAGATTTTTGAAGGGTTTTTACCATATATGGGCATGGCGGCCATCTTGGTCATGTGACCTGGACCCCGCGAAGAAACTTTCGTTCCCCCATCCCACTGAGGCCCCACATGAAATTTGGCTTCAATCGGCCCAGCGGTTCCAGAGGAGAAGATGTTTGAAAATGTTGACATACATACATACATACAGACAGCACGACCACCCTATAAGCTCACCAATGAACCTACGGCTCAGGTGAGCTAATAAACAAACCTCGACAGAAGAATCGCCTTGGAACCGTCAGTGGGGGCTTAAATCGATTTTACGCGGCCGCAATCTTCGCCCTTACTTTCGAAGCGATTTATACAAATAATTTGTTCAGTCCGTTTGAAGGCATCCTAACTCATCAGTGAAACATCTCCGACAACACAAAAATCAAACAACCGCAGAGATGAAACAACGGTGAGAACTCGAAAGCCCCCCCCCCCCCCCCCCCCCGAAAAAAAAAAACAAAAAAACAAAAAACAAAAAAAAAAAAAACAACAACACTGAAATGCTGGAGCAAAAGAAAACCAACGGTTAGGCTCTGATGGGCCAAACCAGAGTCTGTCGATAGCGCTGATTAAGAAGTTTAGCAGTTAACAATTATTTATGGGTCTTTAAGTCAGTTACATGACTAGACAATCTGGCAAATCGAATTAGTAGTGAAATATAAACGCCATAGGCTGCCACACGAGAAACATCATCATCCAAGAAAGGAAAATTTACAATTTCAAAATACCGAGGCCCGGCTTTTGGATTTACATCTATCTATTGTAGATGGGTTGGTTTCTTGCAAAATTTAAACGCGATGATTTTGATTTTGAGATTGTAAATTTTCCTTTTTTGGATGGCGTTTATATTTCGCAATTAATTCGATTTGCCAGGGTGTGTATTCATGTAACTGACTTCAACACTCGTAATAAATTGTTAACGGCTAAACTTCTTCATCATGGTTATCGGTACCATAAACTACGCAAAGCCTTTTCAAAATTTTATAGACGTCATTCTGATTAAATTTCAAAATTCAATATTGGCCTTACATCTCTTCTGCAACAAGGTCTATCGGAACCCGAATTTTATGGTGACTTAGTATATAAATTCAGAAAAATACATAACCGCAATGACTTCAGCACCCAGTTTCGTAAAATCATTCTTCGATATAAAAAGATTGGATACACCATAAATGTTATACGACAGACCGCATGCATGGTAGTTAACCCAATCACGGTTGACAACTTCGCTTCCCTCTTTAATTGCACGCCAGTTGGTCAGGCCTAAGATTCTATAACGGTTGCAGCGTAAAGGCTTATGTTGGTAGGTACCCTATGCTCTGTCTCTGGTTGGGCCCGTAGGAGTCTAACTGTTGGTTTTCTTTTACTCCAGCATTTCAATGGTTTCTTGCTGTCGAGTCCTCACCGTTGTTTCATCTCTGTGGTTGTTTGATTTTTTGTGTTCACGGGGATGGTGCACTGATGAGTTAGGCGGCCTTCAAGCGGACTGAACAAATTATTTGTTTTAATCGCGACGGAAGGGCGAGAATCGTGGCAACTTAAAATCAATTTAAGCCCATCCCCCCAACCCCCAGTGGAATTCGTTTCCGCTGACCGTTCTAAGGCGGTTCTTCTGTCGCGGTTTATTTTTGTTATGGTTTGTCTTTGGGGGTTTGTGTCGCCTATTGGCCATTTTGTGGGAAAGTAACTGTCCTTTTGGATTTCCGCTATTGGTGTTTCCATTGAGGTCTGTGGTTTCGTGTTTGTGTTTTATTCCCTTTGTATCGATTCCTGATCATTGCCTCCACTTCTACGTAGTTCCACCAAGCTCTAGAAGATCTGCCGTGCAGTGGATATGCTACTCGCCTTGTAAACCAGGGGTCGTAGGATCGATTCCGGGCTTCTCTAGACTATCACATGAGTCTTTAAACCGAGGTCCCGTCACCGTATGACCGTAGCTGTTGGTGAGACGTAAACTCAACACTCACTTACTCCCCACCAAGCACTTAATGAAGAGTGTTAATAAGGTGGAGCCGTCAAACAACGACATTGTTAGCGGCCTTGTCTGCTGAAGCCAAAACAAACTTCTTATGAAATTCGTGAATACCTACTTTAAGGTGACTTAAAGACGTCTTAGGTTTAGCGGGTAATAAAGTTGCAGATAGTTAAAATAGGTGATGGTATCTTTTCTTTTTTTCCTAATAATTAAACTGATAACTTTTTTTTTTCTCAAACCTTCTGCTCGTGTTTGAACAGTACGAGTAATCCGGACGTGATTGATTGTTTGCCCGTTTTCATCTAGAAGCCCTGACGCTTTCCGGCAGACACAACCCGTCAAACAACGTCGAGGGAGGAAAAGTCGACACCATCTCGAATCGTCGCTGACGCGACACTAATCCAACAATCCGCCAACCGAGTCCAACATATAGCGATACTTGCACCAAAGAAAACGCTTAAACGACCAAACAACCAATACGTATGCGTATTAAGTCCCGTTGATGAAAAAAACGGCGTTGGAGCCTCGAGTCCACGTCGACTGTGCTTCATGCAAAATGTCACCGCCACCCGCCAAGAGATCTTGTTCAAAGGAAAACAAATAGCAGATACACATGTACCTGTTAACCCTTTTCCTGCTGAACCCGGATATGCCTTATCTTTGAAACATTGTAGATCCAGATCAGATGGCTTCTGAAGAAGCCATCTGATCAGGATCTACACTGTTTGTCATTCAGATTGTGAATTTGTTGCAATAATTTGCATCAAGTAATCTGATTGGTTGATAATCGGTAGTGGGTGTGGCATATATAAATACTCAGCAGGACAAGGGTTAAATATCTGGTTTTACATAATAACTCTTACTGTGAAGAACATTTATTGTTTAAAAAGGACGCTATTTAGTTAATGTTGGACATGACCAATTGATTGGTGGTGCAACTTGTCAGCAGAATACATTCTACGAACCTTGTTAGCCTTTTTGAACATGTACGTTTGCGACATCCATTTTGTGGAAAAATGACTGTCCTTTTGGCTTTCCACTGTTGATGTAGTATAAGGGTCTAGTTATTTCATGTTAGTGTTTCTTTCCCTTCTGACGGGAGCTGTGGGTTAATTGTATCGGTTCCTGATTAAGGCTGCAACGATTAATCGTATAATCGATCGATAAATTTCACAAACATGATTATCATTTCTGATTTGCTTTTAATCGATTACTGGATAGGTACAATTTACTACCCAAAGTTATGCCTAAAATAGCTGGATGAGTGGCAAACAGCGCAGACCCTGATGAGACGCCGCATTATGCGGCGTCTCATCTGGGTCTACACTGTTTGCTTGGGCCTGTCTGTTCAAATATACATATGGTAAAGTGCAACATAGGTAAAATAATGACAAAAATCTTAGCGATTACTAATCGATTATCGATCGCAATGTCAGGACTGATAATCGATTATCTTTTCAGCTCCGATTATCCAGCCCTATTCCTGATCATATACCTTCACTTCTATTTTGTTCATTAACCCATGTAGTTTATGGGTATTGGATCGTTTCGTGTAATATATACTTGTGTATTTTGTTCAATCATTCTGAAAACATTACATGGGCCCCGTCAAGCGATTTTGGTACTTATCGCCTATGCGAGCAGTGAAGGCTCATGCGAGCCTGCGCATCCGCGCAGTCTCGCCAGAACCTTCGCTGCTCGCTCATACAAGCAGTGAATCAAGAGGAACCTTCAGATAGAAAGCCATATCCCTGGCCCCTCTGAATGGCTGGGCATGCGCAATTAAAATTTGTCATGACGCAATGCTCGAAGACCCAAATTCGCTTGGCGGGGCTCAGATTATATCAAATAGTGGCACTCATCTCCAAAATCCTAATTAAATAATGTGCAAATGCGTTCGTTTACTGGTATGGAATGCCACTGCCATGTTTCTTCCGGCATTCTGTGGTTTCTGGTTCTTAAAGCAAATAAAAAATGCACTCTTTGATGGATAGATTACTGGAGAAATTCATCACGTGAACAAGTCCATGAAATGAGAGCCATCCCCACACCCGTTCCCCTAAACCACACTTTAAAGGAGAAAACTGGGGTTTACGGGGGTAAACATTATTTTCCTATTTTCTGCTCCGAGATAAAGGTTGTGGGTACTCGTTAGAACCGCCTCAATGAGGTGGTTGTAACGAGCACCCACAACCTACTGATGTTTTCCTTAAAAATAACTATCACAGATTTTCATCACAAAAGTAGGGCCGTGTAAAATGCACTATGCTGCACGGGTGAGTTATCGTAATGTAGTCCGGGATTTGAGACCAGATTTCGAAAAATTTAATGCACCCAAAATTCTCACGCTTTGTTTGTGCTGTTTCATTGAGATAGAAGCCTAATCTATGTGACATGTGATTATTTAGCAAATCTGGTGGGGAAAAGGGGTTGAAAATTCTATGACTTTACACCCACCCCCATGCGAATGGAATAGTTGGATTAAGTTGTTATGTGTAGCTTGCGCTTACAACTGAATGTTGATTTATTGCATCAGTCAAAATATTTGTCAATACTCGAAGATACCAAAATTCATGATATGACGTAACTACATCCGGTCTAACCATAAATTTTGACCATTGAAATTTTACCCCCAGAAATTTGGTAAATTTTACACTTTTTTGGCGCTAAAGGATTTTTAGTATTTTTTGAAACAATTTCTTTTTCGTCAGTATGCAGGGCGGTTATTTTTGCACATGCATGTGAAACTTGATGACACTGTGTCAATCTGGACATGAACAAGGGACTCAGATACCTATGGACCCTTTTGCTGGTTTTTCCTGCTGTGTCACAAATCGTGATAAAAATCCATATTAAGACATACATAAAATAGATTATTTTACTCGCTGGTCACAGATTTATCATAACAGGGGCCAACAGATATATTTTTGAAAAATTACTGGTGACCATTTCCTTCTGGTTTTTATTTAGTGAGGTGAATATACATCACCAAGCATATTTGTCAGCGATGAACTATCAAGTGATTCTCTAAACTGGTGACTTGAATCTTTCAACATTTACTAAATACATTGTATATTTCAATATTCATTATCCAAAGTTTCCAGTTTGTGCTGAAGGCTCCCAAACTAACATCAACAGAATTATATTTTAAACACGTAAATGTTACTGGCATCTACAGGGTCTCTATTGAAATCTTACTGGGTGCCTTATTTTCTGGTAAGTCGCACGATTATAAATAAATAGTAACCGAGCTTTTATGTAATGTAAATCCACCCCTTAAACATTTTTCCTTATTCCCTTTTCCCAGAGTAGTGGTATAACCTGTAAACGTACATCTTAAGATATCACCTCCACTTACTTTCTACCTTTTCATTGGACAATCTGCCTTCGATAACCTTGTCCCTCTATTCGCCATTAGCTCTTAATTATCCTGTGTCTCTTGCAACACATTACGATAACTCACCCGTGCGACATAGTGCATTTTTCACATCTCCAAAATGGCTACTTTTCTGATGAAAATCCTTGATATGTTTGTTATAAATGTTCAAAACATAGGTTGAGGGTGCTCGTTATTACCGCATCAGGCGGTTCTAATGAACCCACAACCGATGTCTTGGACCAGAAATAAGAAAAATAATGTTTTCCCAGTAAACCCCAGTTTTCTCCATATAGGTTGGGTTTAGGGGTCTTCATTTCACGGACTTGTTCACGTGATGCACTGATTAACCTGTTCTTCGTCTACTTTTTACTAGTTCCTTTTACTGATATTTGTCCCATATATTGATTGTTTTGGGTTTAAAGGCACGTCCACCCTTGTTGGTCATTTTTGTCCTCTCCCAGAGAAAAACGATAGAAGAGATAGTAGAGCAGATGAAAGTGAGGGACAGAAGAGAAAGAGGAAAATAAATATAAGTGCGGAAACAGAAGAAATAACTGTATCCCTCCTCTACCATTACCTGCTGCAAGAACGGCAGGTCTTGTCCAGCTGTAAGCCAATATCAGTTGGACGCCCTATTGACGCAAGGTAAACGTCACCTTTGCCTCACCCAACCACACCAATTGTCCCATACATATTTGCCAAAAGAGCCATCTATGTCAATCATGGAGTTATCATGATTTGACAAACAGAGTGTAGGCAATGATTAGGAACCTATACAAAATACCTCGCATCTCCCATTCAAAACACCGTGGAATGGGTCAGTAAGAAGTTTAAGGATGTTGGGGTTTGGGGTGGACACTTTAATTGATTTAAGGTGGCCTCAATCCTCATCACTGGTTATCTTGGTAAAAACCCATTAGTTCTTCAGTTTGCATGATGGATTTCTAGCTCATCAATGCAACATCTCCGCGAACATAAAATCAAACGAATAAGGGGATGAGACATCGACGAGGACTCAACAGCATGGAATAGCTAGAATGCTGCAGCAAAGGACCCCCATAGTTAGGCTCCGGTTAGCCCTACCAGAGTCAGAGCATCATGCACCTACCTTCAGGCGTTCTGGTGGAAATGCATTCGTACTTATGAAAGGAACTGAATGAAAGGTTAACTTATTTAAGGTTGACACCTTATAGGTCAGATATTTTGAACAGGGACGATGTTTTGCATAATAAATGTAACGATTCCTATGTAAATCAAGCTTCTTCTGCTACACTCTTGTCAAGAAGGGTGGGAACATCGGGTTCAACATGGACTTTCGACTGACCTTTTCTGCATCTTCATGTAACTTGGTAACCACAATTTGCGCATATTTGCCAAAAGATCAACCAAAACCAGAGTCTCAATCAGCAAATAAGTTGAAGTATATCAAATCCGCAGCTTGAGAATTAGATACTGATATTTAAATTAAGTAGAGCATCTTTTTCTGCAGCAAATTAATGGTAAAAACCAAAACAAACCTATAAAACATTTATGTAAAATCGTCGTTCTACCATGCAAATATTATATAATGTTTCCTTTTTGTTTGCAGACAAATTTCGCCGACCTTCAGTCAAAAGGAGGCTGGATTGTTCAGGGGCGTAAACTGATTAAAATACGTCTTTCCTTTAATTATGAAATGCTGGACGAAATTCTGACTGAAATAGGGTCACGTTGTTAAATTCACTTTCAGAGGTATTGCTGTCAGCGTAACTTCATACCAAACTACCATTGGTTATCGAAAAAATGGTTTGCGAAGGCTGGAAAATGCAGCTAAACAGTAAAAGATAACCAAACAAGCGCAATCAGTAAAGCAGAGAACTTTGGCTGCTGTATCGTGACAACGCCAATTAAATATGGTTTACGCTTGCCATCAAGCTTACGCGACTTTTAATAACTAACCTGAACACAAAGTTATAAACAAAAGCCCATGGGCAACTACGCTCACCAGAGCTCAAGTGGGCATAAATTATCCAACCCTTGGTGGCCATTTATTTTAATCGACCATAATGGTCTCGTAGAGGCCAATTGCATGACCATTGCTGCCAAATTATTTTTAAATCAACTATTGTTTTCTGTTGCCGTCGCATACATTATGGTCAGCTTTGAACAATCTCAGTAGGTCTAAAGTCCAAAATTCAAAATCACTTTTGGCCATATATTGGTGTGACAATCACACAGATCCCTCAAACAAACTTTGATTTCTCGACCACACTGACGCAGTATATGTAATTTGGTATCAGTTAGCACAGTAGTTTTGGAAAAAATAGAAATATGTAATCTTATGGCCACAGGATCATTTAGTTGGTTACAAATATCAACTCTGATGTCATAAGCTGCAACAGAACCAGAAAATCTTGCCTTTGCCATACAAAGCCCTAAGTGACCGTATGTGACCTTGACGTAAGAAAGGTCAAGGTCAACCAAATGTCATCATTTGGACAAATTTGAAAGGGACCGGGTCCCCAATATTGCATATCAAGTTTCAAGGCCATCGGTCTATTGGTTTGGGAGAACGGACGATTTCAAAGGTTTTTACCATATATGGGCATGGTGGACATTTTGGTCATGTGACCCAGACATTCAGAATATATGTTTGTTCTTCCAACCCATGGCGGCTTCACATGTAATTTGGTTCCAATTGGCCTTGTAGTTTCAGAGGAAATGTCGTTTTGAATTGTTTGGATGTTCAAATGAGAAAAGAGAGTAGGTACATTTATCTCCCCTTTTTATCACTTTTTCCCCATTTTTTTGATTTTCTAACTCCATTTTCAAATTGCTGAGAGACCTCTCAATAAATTCATGTCATAGTCAAGTGTGAGAAACTAAGGTGCATTAAACTCCTTAAATACGGGTGCTACGAATTTCAAATCCCCGACTAATGTGTTCTTTTCAAATTTAGTTTTGAATATTCGATAGTTTAAAGTTCTAGATGATACATTACAAAGTGAATATCGCTTTTGTAAATACAGATACTGACGTTTTCGCTTCAATGATAAGAAAAGAAAAAGTTGGTAGTGCACTGCTCAAAAACTACTTAATAGAAGTGAAGGCAATGATCATGGATCGAAACAATTAACCAAAAGCTCCCATCAGAGACACCAAGGGAAAGAAACACAAACATGAAATAACTAGACCCTAATGGAAACATCAATAGAGAGGAAAGCCAAAAGGACAGTTACTTTCCCACAAAATGGCCAAAAAAATACAAGCGATACACACACTCAAAGACAACTCATAACTAAAATAAACCGCGTCAGTTAAACGAATTCAACTGGGGTTGAGGGAGGAGGTGTGTGTGTGTGGGGGTGGGGGGGGGGTGTCTTGAAAGGATTTTTCCTACTTCCGTCGCGATTTCGACGAATGATTTGTTCAGTCCGCATGACGGCCTCCTGACACATGAGTGAAATATCTCCGAGAACACAAAACTCAAACAACCATAGAGATGAAACAACTGAAATGTTGGAGCAAAGGAAAACTAACATACTTACATTTATTGTATTCTTTTCTAACTTCGTGCTATTTTACATCCTAGGCTGTTGGTTTCGGTTAGTTGTTTAATGTCTTCCAGTCAGGGGAATTTGCATATTCACACTAATGCAGTTGATAAAGCATAGTTGACCGTTTTGCTCTACTAAAATAAAGTACTTTTGTCCGATAAATAAAACAGTGTGGGACCGGAAATGTACATTGTTGGCGATTTATGTGACCTGCGATTCTGCAAAGTGACAGTTGGACACTTGTCAGCTCAAATGAAGTTGACAAGGTATGTATAGTTTGTGCTCATTTTTTTTTTTTTAGCTCACCAGAGCCGACGGCTCCGGGGAGCTTATAGGATAGGCAGTTGTCCGTCGTCGTCTTCGTCTGCGTCGTCTTCGTCCGTCAACACTTTCAAGAGACATCTCCTCTGATTGGCCCAAATTTTATCGGTAGCATCCTTTGGCTTGGGGATTGAAAGTTTATGTTTTTATGATTTCCCATAGACTTATAATGCGGAAAGATGAAAACTGACAGTTACTACCAAGCCTCTGCAGACATTTTGACAAAACTTTCATAGAAATGTTCCTTAGGCAATCTACTATCTGTCATATCATTTAAAGCCTACTGCTCATTTTTATACGCCCGTATACGTCGTATTATGTTATGTCCTGGCGTCCGTCCGTCTATCTGTCCGTCCGTCCATCTGTAAACTTTTCGTTTCCGGATAACTCCTCCTACAGTTTACATAAGATCAAGCCGTAACTTCATACATAGTTAGACCATGATGCGGGACGGCGCATATTGTTTCGAGGTTACGGTCCACCAACTATTAATAATGGTATGCCCCTTTGAATTCGTTTAACCTATTCGTTTCCGGATAACTCCTACTACAGTTTACAACCGATCAAGCTGAAAGTTCATACATAGTTAGACCATGATGTGGGGCAGCGCACATTGTTTCGAGGTTACGGTCCACCAAATAATAATAGAGTTATGCACCTTTGAAATCTTTTATAAACGTTTCGTTTCCGAACATTACCTTCTTCAGTTTACATCCGATCAAGCTGAAACTTCATCCATAGTTAGACCATGATGTGGGGTAGCGCATATTATTTCGAGGTTATATCTGCCCCTTTGAAAATTTTTGTAAAATTTTCGTTTCCGGATGACTCCTCCTACATTTTACATCCGATTTAGCTGAAACTTCATATATAATTACACCATGATGTGGGGCAGCGCATATTGTTTGGAGGTTATGTTCTACCAAATTATAATAGAGTTATGTCCCTTTGAATAATTCTATATACATTTTGTTTCCAGAGAACCCCTGCTACATTTAAGATCCAATGATGTTGAAACTTTACATACAGTAAGACCATGATATGGAATATTATATATTATTTTGAGGTTATGGTCTTCCACAAATTTTTCAAAACATTCCATTTCCAGATAACTCCTCTTACATTTTACATCTGATGAAGGTGAAACTTTTACATATAGTAAGGCCATGATGTGGAACAGTGCATATTATTTTGAGGTTACAGTCTGCCAAATATTGCCAGAGTTATTCCCCTTTCACATATTTTTCTAAACATATGTTTTCCGGATAATGCCTCCCACATTTTAGATCTGATGAAGCTGAAACTTTACGTATAGTTAGACTATGATATGGAGCAGCGCATATTATTTCAAGGTTACAGTCCAACACTTATTGCCAGAGTAATGTCTATATTGTTTCGAGGTTATGGTCCACCAAATATTATCGACCATAAAAATTTGTTGGAGACAGGTAGTTTGAGCCATTGAGGGTTATCAATAGTGTCATGTAAGAATATATGAAGCACATATTGTTCCTTGGTTACATTCCATAACAGTCAATATATATATATGCTCCATCTTATATATATGCTCCATCTCCTTGTAATGCCAGGCTTGCGGAGATCATATTATTGGTTGCCATGGAAACTAAAATGAAAAAAAAAAAAAAAAAATAGAAAAAAACTTAAAAAATCATCTGCTCAGAAACCATATTCTCTTGGAGGCACAGACTGTATGAATCTTTAGTTGGGTTGCTATGGCAACTTAGATTTACCATAAGCTAATAATGGGAAAAAGTGGAATATGGCAGTTACTGCTAAGCCTTTGCAGATATTTTGACACAACTTCCAAAGAAATGTTCCTTAAGCAATCTACCATCTGCCATATGATTTTAGGCCTGTTGCTCATTTTTACTGGTTGCCATGTAAACAAAAATAATAAAAAAAATCAATAAATAAAACAAACATATTTGCGACCAGGTTTTGTGTTTTTAATGAAATTCGGCTCTTTAATTGTGTTGCTTTGGCAACTTAGTGTTTCCATTGACTTATAATGGGGAAAAGTGAAAATGGAATTTACTGCTGCGCCTTTCCAGATATTTTGACAAAACATTCCTAGAAATATTTTTATGCAATCAGTATCTGCCGTATGATTTTAGGCCAACCGCTCACTTTCATTGGTTGCCTTGGTAACCAAAACGCGCCCAAAATAATTTAAAACACACTTAAAAATCGTTCTCACAAAAAACATATGCTCTAAGACTATATGGATGTATTCACCATAATTGACTCAACAGGTTTTGTGTTTTTTTATGAAATTGGACTCTTTAGTTTGGTTGCTATGGCATCTAAGAGTTTCTATAGATTTGTAATGGGGAAAATTGAAAATTTGCATCAGTAGATATTTTGGCAAAACAATCATACAAATATTTTGAAAGCAATCTTGTTTCTGCCATATGATTTTAGGCCTACTGCTCATTATGCTCCTCGAACGGAGAACATATGGTCGCCGCTTTGTCCGTCCGTCTGACCGTCCGTCCGCCACACTTTTGTTCGGAGCATATCTCTTAAAGTATAAAAGGTAATAAAATGAATTTTGATATACTGATAGAGGGCTATGAGGGGAATCGCAGAATGCAAGAACCATAACTATTTCACCAGTTTTTATGTAGTTAGTTCCCTTCTTATCTATTTCAGTGAAAAGACTGTCCGGAGCATATCTCTGAAAGTATAGAAGGGAATTGAATGAAACTTGAAACATTGATAGATGACCATCAGAGGAAGTGCCGAGTGTAAGAACCGTAACTCTGTCACATGTAGTTATCGAGTAATTTCCCTTTTCAATTGTTCTTATATTAAGTTTGTCCGGGGCATATCTCTAAACGTTTGAAAAGTATTTTCGTGAAACTTGATAGGGAGCCATGAGAGAAATCGCAGAATGCAAGAACCACAACCCTGTCAACAGTATTTACAGAGTCACCTCTAATCTTAAATAGGGCCCCACACAGTAGTGTGTGCCCTATAGTAATCACCTTGTTAGTCAGTTTGTCATATCTAAACCAAAAGTTTTAACCTCGGTCATAGCTTCAAAAGAATTATCCCTCTCATGAAACTTCACACAGGTACTTGCCATCACTAGACCTGATTTCAACAAAGGACCAAAACTATATTGCATTTGTCCGAGTGTTTGTCAGGCCTTAACAAAAAAAAAACGTAACCTCGGTCATAACTTCAAAAGTATTTGATCTACTTTCATGAAACTTCATACACACACACACGCATGTACAAACAATCACAAGGCCTACATTCCGACAAAGAGCCATAACTATATTGCTTTTGTCCGTGTGTTTGTCATGCCATAACCAAACAACTTAACCTCTGTCAAAATTATCTGTCCTACACTCATAAACTTCCCACACATACTTACCATAAAAAACCTACATTCTGACAAAGGGCCATAACTATATTGCTTATTTTCATTTTTATTGGTTGCCATTGGAAACCAAAATAAAAAAAAATCGAACCAAAAAAAAAAGAAAAATAAAAAAGAGAAAAAAAAAAAACGATTTTAAAACAATCATCTTCCCATATTTTCTATGAGGCTGAGGCTTTGTGGAAATATTCACCATATTTGTATTTACAGAGTTTGTTTTTATTTATTAAATTTGGCTCTTTAATTTGGTTGCTATGGGAACTTAAAGAGTTAATATAGACTTTTAATTGGTAAAATTGAAAAAATGACTTTTTCACCTTTTAAGATATTTAAAAAACTTTCATAGAAATATTCCTTTAACAATGTTCTCTTTGCCGTATGATTTTAAGGCTAATTGGTTGCCACAGACGGTTATCAATTCTCGTTTGTTGTCTTGCAACAACACATTCAAGAGACATCAGACCTCTAAAGCTACCAGACTGATTGGGTCCAAATTTTATCTGTAGCGTCTTGGGGCGCAGGGCTTCCATGTTTAATTAAAATTCATGGTCGCCAGTGGGTAGTGCTCCCTTAGCTCTGGTGAGCATAGTGGCCCATGGGCCTCTTGTTTTGCAGGTACCTCGAACCCTTGTTATCCAGTAGTGAGTTTGATACCTAAGGGACATGTCAGGCACGTAAGCGTGTCTTGTGTTGCTTTTTAAGAGCAATGGGAATGGCTTTATCATTTTGTCTTGCAAAACTTGAAATGATTCTGCTTGCAAAGATCTGTCAGTATCAGCTCATTAGCGTGCGTGAACCCGTTTTCTACCGAAAAAGGTCCATTCGTGTATACAGTCGATGTCCCGTCTACATATGACCTTAGCTGTTGATAGACGTAAAACTGAATGACACCCACTTATTATGGGCGCTCACAACAAGTTGTACTTGATGTCCATGCGTCTGATCCAATCCCTGTTGTTTGTTGATGATTGTGTCCTGTATAGGAACATATATTCTTGCACACCAGACAAGGAAATCCGTGATTTTACCGTGGTATAGAAATTTATGTTCTGGCCCTGGTGTTCCGACCCAGGCAACTAACATAAATGCGCTTCAATTCTATTCAACTGCCGGAACTACTTCCGCACTATTTTTATTTTGTAAACAATATACATGAGCGAGCTGTCAAAACTAACCGGAGGTGTTGTGCAAGAAAAATAATCCAATATTGGGTTCTGTTGTAGACGGGCGTTTCCAACCCTCGGGATGACCGTGCTGAGCGGAACCTCGGCGTAGCCTCGGTTCCGCTTAGCACGGTCATCCCTCGGGTTGGAAACGCTCATCTACAACAGAACCCCATATCAGATTCTTATATTCTCCTTCTACAAGATGACCTGGTTCGACTAAAGCAGTGGGAGGCCGATTGGCAGATGAAGTTCAATGTGGCCAAACATCATTCAATTAGGGTGCCACGACCGACAGCCACCGGATATGCAAGTTAAGTTTAATTATACACTGCACCAGCAAATTTTGGAGCAGATTCAATCCGCCAAATATCTTGGTATCACATTCACTGACGATCTTTACTGGGGTCAACACATCCGAAAGCAAGTGGGACTTTAGGATTTCTTAGACGTAACTTGGCTTTCCACATAGACAGACAAAGGATATGCATATAAAACATTGGTTCGCCCTCAACTTGAATATGCATCAGTCATTTGGCATCCAATGATAAAACTCAGATTTATCAGGTGCAGAGGACAGCTGCTTGATGGACCTGCCGACGATGGCGAAATAGAAGTAGCGTCGGTGACATGCTTAACGAGCTAGAATAACCGTCCCTAGAGGCCATTCGTGAACTGTCCTATTTAATCTTCGTTTATAAGGTACAATCTGGTAGAGTGTCTATTAATAAAGGCAGAAACTTGACCCTGCGACAGTTTCAATCCAGACAAGGGCACAAAAAGTAAACATACCGCAATATCGTAGGTACCAGTTCTATAGTGATGCCCCGAAAAAATCTTTTTTCTAGAACTATTCCTCAGTGGAATAGTCGTCCCTTTTCTGTGGTGAAAGCTAAGACCGCAGAGGAGTTCAAAGCCCGTACAGTATAAGATTGAGACCTGGCCAGAGGTATGCGTTCTGCCCTACATCATAGTGTAGTTTATAAGAATCTTATATGGGTGTGAGGGGTGGATGGAAAAATCCGTCCCGAGGGTCACTGTCCGGCATCACGAGGCTTGCCGAGTGATGCCGGACAGTGATCCCGAGGGACGGATTTTTCTATCCACCCCTCACACCCATATAGGATTCTTTTTCTTGCATACCTTCCATTTCTATTGCGAATTTTTAATGCTGCTGTCACTTCGATTACCGACGTCCGCCATTTTGTAATGACACAACAGGAATGTTTAGTGACGTCACGCATGACGACACCGCGCATGCGGTTGTAATCAACCAGTGCATTTATCAAACACGCGATTATATTCGATTTGGGGTCGGAACACCAGGGTCAGAACGTAAATTTCTATCCCAGGGTAAAATCACGGATTTCCTTGTCTGGTGTGCAAGAATATATTTTCTTGTCCTTTGGGACCATTGATTCCATTGTGGAATTTTGAAAATATCTTGAGGGTCACTGATGAGTCCTATTTGGCCGAAACTAGCTAGTCTGGCCCAGAAAACATGTACACTCCATATTTTCCAGTTTTGTGGTGTATTCCTTGCTTCCAAAGGATAACCCTTTTATAGAACATATTAGTATACCTCTGTTATTGAGATTGTAAATAGTTTAAAGGACCCATCCAGTGACTTTTTGAACTTAATTCTAAATTTAACTACGCACCCAACTAAGGTAATGGCCGAATATAACCTACCCAGCAAACAAAATATATGGGACCCATATGAGCCTCAAAAGGGTTTCAATATGGATCCCATATGGGTTTTGCAACCGGGGTCTTATATAGACATAAAAACATATGGGGCCCATTTGGGACCCGTATGAGCTAATTGCCCACATGGGCTCCATATGTACATGTTTGCTGGGTCCTCAGTATAGTAAATATATATAAGTACACTGTAAATACCGTGGACAAATAATGCAAGATTTTCATACTTTTACATGTCATAAATCATAAAATCTTATAATAAATCGTTGACTGGATGGATAAATTTGTAGAAAATGATAATTTAGGGAAAATCTCTTTTATTTACAGTCAGGCTACGTTTTAAAATCGCTTAAATTCCCGTTGTTGTCTGTTGTTCAGGCCCATAGTAACCCCTCGGTAAGATAGATACGATGGCTGATTGATATGTTGTGAGCCTCATATTGAAGGATTTGAATTTTGTCCGATATGCTGTATTATTCCTCAGAATAATACCCTTCAGTATCTATACACTTTTGCCAGCGGTGTTTAAGGACCGCAATGCCACTTTTATAGCACTGCTTTTCTTGGCTGTTCAGAAATCATCCACTGCATATATGACGTAATCATCGGACTGAAAGTCGGTGCCGGAAATAGCCTTTTTCAGTTTTGGAAATAGATGATGAATAGAAGTGAAGGCAATGACCAGGAATCGATACAATTAACCCACAGCTCCCATCAGGGACATCAATGGAGTGACACACAAACATGAAACAGCTCTACCCTAATTGAAACATCAATAACGTAAAGCCAAAATGACAGTTACTTTCCCACAAAATGGCCAATTGGCTATCCAAAGAAAAATAATATAAGCGGTACACACACTCAAAGACAAGCAATAACAAAAATAAACCACGACAGAAGAACCGCCTTGGACAGGTCAGTGAAACGAATTCCACTGGGGGCTTAAATCGATTTTACGTGGCCACAATCCTCCCCTTACATCCGTCGCGATTTAGACAATTAATTTGTTCAGTCCAAATGAAGGCCTTCTAACTCATCAGTGCAACATCTCAGTGAACACAAAAATTAATCTGATGGAGCGAGATAATGGTGAATAAGGCGGATGCTCAATCAATATAAAGCCACAATCCTGAATGGCAGTCATAACAATGACAGAATTGTGAACAGAAGCATTGTCCTGGTGGAACAATATACCTTTAGTGGGCTTTCTGCGGCGCTTAAGTTTAATATGTTCCCGTAACTGCGCCAGAAGTGAAGCATTGATTGTTTGTACCTTTTGGAGATAATCTATCAGCAAAATACCATCTGCATCCCAGAAAACCGAGGCCATAACCTTCCCAGATGATGGAACAGTCTTTGCCTTCTGTGGGTGGGTTGAGCCAGAGTGCTTCCACTGTTTCGGTTGTTGTTTGGCATCTGGGGTAAAATGATGGACCCATGTTTGATCCATAGTGACAAATCTCTGAAGAAAGTTGGCAGGATCTTCCTCAAAAAGGTTAAGATTAGCACGCGATATTGTGCACACGATGTGATTCTGATAAACTGACAGAAGTCTTGGTATCCATCTGACCGAAAGCTTTCTCATTGCAAGATCCTCTGTCAGAATGGAATGTACTCTTTCCCGTGAAATGTTAACTCTACTGACTATATATCTTTCTGTGACTCGTCTGTCAGTAATAACAATATCATGGACTTTATCGGCCATTTCTGGGGTTGCAACATTGACGCCTTCCAGGACGGGGGTCATCCTTAAACTCCTGTCTGTCGCGCTTAAATTCCGCCACCCACCTTTTCACTGTAGCATATGAAAGGGCATATTTCCCTAGTGTTGCTACCATATCATTATGGATATCTTTAGGTATTAAACCGATTTGATGCAAATACTGGGTCACTGCTCTTTCACCGATTTTTTACATTTTGCAAAAGCTGCTTGTCTTGTTTATTTTAGAATGCTACCTCGTCGATATAGACTGGCCAAATGAGCCAGTCCTTGGGTACACGTCCCTATATAGTCAGAGGATAGTAGGACTTAAAAAGAACACCACTGCGTACCTTCTTCAATACGAGGCTAACAACATATCAATCAGCGCTCGTTACTCTTTATTGACCAGGTGTGTGACGTCACGGCACAAGCTTGAATGGCCCAATAATACGGATCAAAGCGAAGGCAATCAGAAATTAGTTGTTAAAACTGTTAAAGTTGCATTATAGTTTTGCCGAACTCAAACCCTTTCCAAACCTACCCCGAACTATTTGCAATAAGGCTGTGGTGGTTAGTACACCGAAAGATTCAACATTGGGTGTACAATTAAACTGGACTATATCTCATCAGAATATGTTCCCTTTGAGAACGTACTCGACCTCAAAACGCCTTTTAAATATGCTTAACCGTAGAGATGAACCTCAGTAGGGACACATGCAGTAAAGAATTTAATATTTGCAACTTGTCCCAGCATTTGAGAAGACGTCTTCTAAAGGCTGAATTTAAATCTGTCTTCAAAGTCGAGAGGGTGTATCTTTCGGTCTATTTTGTGTAAAACTTCGCTTTTAATTCTTCACAATAAATCACAGATCTCAAGTCACTGTACAGCGACAATACAAGTGACTGTTCAAATATTTATTTAAGTAGCGACATTTTAAACGCTGGATAAAGAAGACTGGAGTGGCATGATTTCACAAAAATATATTTTTTTGATTCATTTTCCGCTTGGAAAATAACATTTTAATTCGGAGGATTCTAAAACAGAGCCGTCGTTTTGGGACAAAATCATTTGTATTTTAGCAAGTTTGAATGATTATGGCATTCCCATAGCTCATAAGAAACCTGATATCCAACCTATTTGCTTCTTATAGACCCTCAAAATACATGAATAAACACTTATTTTATACACCGTGTCAGACTTATTTAATCGTTCAAGTGACAAACCGTCACTGTCACATTCAATCCCAAACACTGTACATTTCCGGTCCTCCACTGTGAATACCAAGTTCACCGTAATTCATGTGCTTCTCTTGACGATGTCGATTTGTTAGGTGAAGAATTAATTTAAAAGATTTAATTGAATACGTTCAATTATTTCTAGGTTGACAACCCAGTTCTTGGACCAAATGCTAGAAAATCGGTTCAGAGAACCTGTAATAAACCTGAGGAACCATGGCGAGATAATTACTCGTTATTGCCTTCCAAACAGCAGGATACACTATCTGGCATTGGTAACCTTGTAACCTGATGCAAGCCGTCCTATTAGACTCATATATTATGCAGATTTTATACTTAGGGCATTTAGTTAGTGTGTTTGTTTTTTGGATTTTTACGGCCCAGTCAACACTGTTTAAGGCATATTGAGCCGGTCAGTATTCTGAAGGAAGATAGTACAATGCACATTCTGTCGGCAGAAACTGAAAACTGCCCTTCAAAGGCAGTTTAGTTATGATGGTAATGTTAAACTGTAAAGTAAAATTCCTGTATTAAGACCACCTTAGGGAATGTTCAAAAGTGGTCTTAAAGACGGTCTTAAAGAACATTTTTGAACAGTCTCAAAGGTGGTCCCGGACCAGAGGACATTGTGGCCAGAAAACATAAAGAAATGTTAAGTTCACCCTTAAAAATAAGCTTTTAACAGCAGAATTAGTCTTAATTTTAGGTGGTCTTAATAGCGGAATTTCACTTTGTGAAAATCAGTGTTACATGAATAAAAAATGTGAGACTTTAGAAGATCTGAACGGTGTTTTCTGAAAACAAGTAATGTGCGTACTTGTTAGAAGACCCACCACAGTGAGGCACCCACTATCTATGTTTGGCCTAGAAATAAGCAAAACATATGAACAATCTGAAAAAAAAGTCAGTAATCCGATATTAAAGATGCTATTTTAAAGCAGAGGATTATTATTGTATTTTTTTCTCGTCAAAGGGGATTCCAACGAGTGCCCATTACCTTTGGTTGAGAACGTATGTAACAAAGCCCTGAATGGGCTGGAGTTTTACGATACAACAAAAATACTGCATTAATTTTGGTAAGTATATTCAAAACATTGGTGCCTGATGATATTCATGTCTCCGTTTGCGTCGGCGTCAGCACCCTGTTTGAAGCACTATATCTTCTTCGCCTATGGATGAATTCTGGCCAACTGTTTGGTTTCATCACTAGGATGCGAAACACAGTCGTTAGGTTTTGATGGCCTTGGAGTAATTTTCAAGTGCATAGCCCCCACCCCACCACCAAAGAACAAAACAGAACTTTATTTAACTAACTGCTTCTCAAGCAACACACTGGGATGGCGTAAGAGAATGAATATGTTAAAATATTTATACCCATCATTACGATAACACACCCATGCGACATAGTGCATTTTTTCACATCTCCCAAAATGGCTACTTTTCTGAGGAAAATTGGTGATATTTTTCTTACAAATACTGCAAACATAGATTGTGGGTGCTCGTTAGAACCGCCTCATTGAGCCGGTTCTAACGAGTACCCACAACCTATGTCTTGGAGCAAAAATAAGAAAAATAATGTACACCCCCTTAAACCCCAGTTTTCTCTGTATAAAGTGGGGTTTAGTGGGGTGTTCATTTCACGGACTTGTTCACGTGATGTGCACATACATGAACAGGTACATGACAAAATAACGAAAGCATCACGAAAACACGCCTATATAAGTTTGACCCCTTTATCCCCAACCCTATATGGTAAAGCAGGGGTTTACAGGGGTTTACATTATTTTTCGCCATTTCATCCCCAAAACAAGAGCCGCAGGTAATCATTAGAACCGCCTCATTGAGAACAATTCTGTGAAATTATTTTAGCTATTTAGGGGTTGAAATCATTTTTTATGGCTGTATATTTTTATCTGGTGGCTGTCATGTTCAGTGGAAATTTGTCAGCGGACACTCCTTCAAAATTGTTTTTCTTTTTCGAGGAAGAAGTATTTTAAAAGTCCCTTTGACAATACAGAGCTGACGTGTATGTCACTATCTGGGCACCATGTGAACATTATACGAGGACTGTTCAAATATGAATGCAACTAAGTACATAAAAATGATTCCATGATAGATTTCGATGAAAAAATTATTTTGTCCCCTCAAAGTATTCCCCTTTAACAGATATACAAACTTTCAGTCTTCTGATCCAATCATTGAATGCATTTTGGTAGTCTTTTCGAGGTATACTATGAAGGCACTGGAATATTGCAGAACCGAGGTGTTTGCGCTGTACAAATTTTCGACCAGAAAGGTATTTTTCAGCCGCGGGAACACAAAAAAGTCACACGGGGCAAGGTCAGGGGAATACGGGGGCTGAGGGAGTTCAATAACCTTTTCCTGCTTCAGATAGTCTTGCAAAATGAACGCCTTCTGCGATGACGCATTGTCATGTAGCAATCTGACATTGGCCAAGCCAGTTGCGGGTCTTTGTTCTTTGAAATATTTCTTCAATTTTCGAATACATGTAACTTTATTCTTGTAAAACTTCGCATTTAGGCACAGCAACCTGAATAGCAGGGCCCTGATTTGAAAAGAATATGGCATACATTACCTTCTTGACGCTCATGGTCCGCTTTGCAATGTATGGTCTTTTGCAATACTTTGTTGCCCATATTTTGTTCTGAATCTTTCGTTTTGGCTCAAAAAAAGTAAACCCATGTCTCGTCACCTGTGACAACATTAGCGAAAGACCGTGCATTGTAATTTGGAAACATTTTAAGCATTTTCTTGGCGCACTGAACGCGTGTCTTTTTCTGCTCATCTGTCAACTGATGGGGAATTCATCTAGCACAGATCTTTCGCATTTTCAAATCCCGTTTCAGAATTGTATGAGCTGCTCCTAATGAGATGCCACCCATACTAGCTATTTGCCTAGTGGTGTATCGTGCATCGGTGGCAACTATTTCATTCACTCTAGCAACCATTTTGGCAGACGTTGATCTTTTCGGCCGACGATCATGTGGTACATCTTCTGTTGAGCCTAGCCCACAGCTGAATTTCTTACACCAACGAAAAACTGTCGGAAAAGACATTTCATTATGCCAATAAACGGAACATATTTCATCAAAAAAGTCTTTGCACCATATACCAAGAATACAACGATTCTTAATATAGGACCGTATTTCAACGGCGTACTCTGACCTTCTTCCATCTGTGTTTTGTATTAGTATACAAGAGTAGACAGTATTTATCGAACGATATACATGGCTAAAATGCACGGATTTTAACAGGTTAGGTATCATTGGCGGTATTCGACTGGTGATTTCGTGGTCCACGAACTGAAGCGTGGAGCACGTTTTGTGTTCGACTGGGAGATTCGTGAAATTTCGAACAATTTCGTGGAGCACAACGACCACGTTTGAAAGAGAGCGTGAAATCACTCACGTGACTCAATTAATATGACTGAACATAGAAAAGTATATGGCGTGCCGTCTTACTATTTAATACAATTTCGAGATATCTATAATTTTACGAGATATCTATAACTTTATAATAGATATCTATAAATCAAATTATATATATCTATAATAAACATTGGAGGTCATAAAAATATAAGTAATATAATGCATTGATCAAGTAATTTCGCATTGACCTTCGGATCGGGACGTTAACTGGAGGCCCCCTGTGCAGGGAAAGAACCCTGCCGTAATTACATGATTACTGTGTAGGCTTTCATCCTGCAAAACTGGAGTGTATGCAATGTACACCGTCTGTGTCCCCTCCTGGGGTTAAGGTGAAACCGGAAGAAAGAAAGAAAGAAAGAAAGAAAGAAAGAAAGAAAGAAAGAAAGAAAGAAAGAAAGAAAGAAAGAAAGAAAGAAAGAAAGAAAGAAAGGTACGAGGTCTGCTGCATTGGCCCGAGGCCTCGAGGCAATCTTAGAAAGTAACCATAATACAAGTTTTATAAACAAATACGAAACTTAAACTATTTATTGTGCTTGTCATTTGCAGTTAATATGGAGCTAGGACACAGCTCGGATCTATCTGATTATAAATGATTGGCTTGGAGCTGCCTCTTTGCCTTATGACTGTTAATCATAGCTCTCTCACGGCTGTGTTTCGAAACTGGCTAGGGTCACATGTGAGACGCCAACCGGAGGTCGGGTGGTTTTTCTCCGGGGATGCCGGCTTCGACTTTCGCCAACCTGTGATTAACGATCGGTTAGATATAAGTGAAATAATCTCGACAGAACAAACAAGGCAACGCAAGCGTAGCATCCCCTCGCAACAGCACACCATTCATCGACATGAAGGTTTGAAGCTTCTACGATGATAGCTGTATATTCTGTCCTGTTCATAAGATTTTTAAGGTCAAGTCCATTGTGACCTTGACCTCTAACCACTGACCTTGAAAGTCAATACGGTTCATCGTCTCCCCATGGTGAACATTTGTAGAAGGTTTGAAGCTTCTACGATGATAACTGTGTATTCCATCCTGTTCATAAGATTTTAAGGTCAAGTCCATTGTGACCTTGATCTCCGACCCTTGACCTTGAAAATCAATAGGATTCATCACCTTTCCATGGGGAAAATTTGTGGAAGTTTTGAAGCTTCTACGCTGATAACTGTGTCTTCTATCCTGTTCATAAGGTTTTTAAGGTCAAGTTCATTGTGACCTTGACCTTTGAACCTTGACCTTGAAAATCAATAGCGTTCATCGTCTTTCCATGGGGAATATTTATGGAGGGTTTGAAGCTTCCATGATGATAAATGTGTCTTCTATCGTTTTCACAAGGTTTTTAAGATCAAGTTCATTGTGACCTTGACTTTGACCTTGAAAAGAAATAGGGTTCATTGTCTTTCAATGGGGAACATTTGTGGAAGGTTTGAAGATTCTAGGATGATCTATTTGTCTTCTATCCTGTTCACAAGGTTTTTAATGTCAAGGCCATTGTAGCCTTGACCTTTTACCCTTGACCTTGAAAATCAATAGGAGGTTTTAGAGATTCCGTTTATGATGTCATTCTTGCGCATGCGCAAAGCACTGTCTACCAATTGAAACGGCCATCGCTATTCAAATGTATTGGCGGAACTTAAAATGCTAACAATATTCAGACATTTTGAGAGAAAATATACCCGTTTACATTGAAATAATGCCTCGAGAAGAAAAGAATGATATTTTGCTTTTATTACTGAAATTCATTTATCCTGGATCCGTTTGTTATTGACGAAAATCTCTTCGTGAATGACCCATGTCAATGGCTTACGAAAGCTTTTAAGAAATGAAATTTATTTTTCTGCAGTTCATGGAAGTATGAACGCAGTGGGTCGCGTGCAAAGTAAATGAACCCCGAAGGGGTCCATGTAAACTTTGCTAGCGACCAACTGTAGTTCATACTTTCATGAAAAGCAGAAAAATTAAGTTTATTTTTTATATTTACATTATTTGCCCCTCATCACTGGGCGAAAAAATGCTTGTGGGGTAAACTTTTAAAGCTGAAAAACCTTTACACGCTGTTTTTCTACAAAGAGCGGAGCAGCGTTGACGTCATCAACGCCCGTAGAGAACAATGGTTTAGAATGACGTCACTTAACGTCACGGAAAATCATGTGATTCGATACGTTCATGGAAGTATGAACGCAACTGTTTTCTATAGGTTTACATTAGATTTTACACTGGAAATGTAAATATACTTGAATGACCCATGTCAATGGCTTCCGAAAGCTTACTTAAAAAATAGGTTTTACGTAACTTTTTGTTATTCGCTATCCAAGTATAGCTATCACATACGGACAGAACTTCTATCTATCTATCTATCTATCTATCTATCTATCTATCTATCTATCTATCTATCTATCTATCTATCTATCTATCTATCTATCTATCTATCTATCTATCTATCTATCTATCTACAATTAAAAAAATGTCCAACGATCTGTCTACAAGTGCAGTTTTAATAAATTGAAGATTCCTATGGACAGACAATGTTTGTTTTGGTTTAAACAATATTTTATTTCGATCAAACATCATGTAGAGAGAGACAGAGAGAGAGAGACAGAGAGAGAGAGAGAGACAGAGAGAAGTTTGACTGAAAAACTGACAGTAGACAGACAGACGACAGACAGACCGACTGGCTGAATGACTGACTAACAGATGAACGGACGGACAGTTAGACAGAAAAATAAACTGATACTGACAGTAGAAAACAACTAATGAGTGGAGTGACAGACGGACGTCGAGTCAACGTTTTTTCGACGTCATGCCGTCGGCACCAACTCCAACTCACTTCAACGTCACATGGCCGTTGATAGAGAGAGAGAGAGAGAGAGAGAGAGAGAGAGAGAGAGAGAGAGAGAGAGAGAGAGAGAGAGAGAGATAGAGAGAGAGAGAGAGATAGAGAGAGGTTTGACTGACAAACTGACAGACGACAGACCGACCGACTGAATGACTAACAGACGTACAGACGAACAGACAGAAAAATAAACATACTGACATTCGAAAAAAAGCTAATGAGTGGCCTGAAAGACGGTCGTCGAGTCAACGTTGAATCAACGTCATGCCGTCGACACCAACTCCAACTCACGTCAATGTCACGTGACCGTTGAGATGAGAGAGGTTTGACTGGTCCGTGTATCCAAGAAGATATTGTGGAGCTAAGCTAATAAGCCATTAACCCTTTCTGTACCAAATAATGGAATCTTCCTCCTTATATATAGCAGGAGTCCATTTCAAAATTAAGGAGTGTCATTTGGAAATTGGCTTGACTTTTGCAAACAGTGTAGGCCCTGATCAGACGCCGCGTTCTGTGGCGTCTGATCTGGGCATGCACTGTTTGCCAGGGTATCCGTTTTGGGGTTCCTGGTAATGTAAGGGCTGGGCAGGTTGATCTACCTAATTTTACTGTAAAATCTTGTACTTGCGAAGGAGTGTTTCATTCTCATGCACTGTAAGGGTGTTCTACGTTTGTTTTGAATTTAATGTTCCAATCCCACTGAGTCTTGATGGGTCCGAGCACTGGGCAAATGATATCATATTAAGCAACGCCGTATTATCGCCAACGCAACGTTCTGACGTTTCATCAACGTTGCAAAGTCAAATTCCGTGCATCGCGTGGGATGTTTGTTTGATGTAGACACGACGTTGTTGACACGTTACATGTCGGTTGACGATTTACCTACGCTCGCTATATGTTGGTACGCTAAGAGAGAGAGAGAGAGAGAGAGAGAGAGAGAGAGAGAGAGAGAGAGAGAGAGCAACATGTAGGCCATGGCACACTCATAGAGAGAGAGAGAGAGAGAGAGAGAGAGAGAGAGAGAGAGAGAGAGAGAGAGAGAGAGAGAGGACCCTGTTTGGTCCTTTGTACAATATATCTTGAAGAGCAGTTAATTAAAACATAAGACGAGGGATTTTCCATCATGAAAAACACGCCTATGCGATTTTTACCCCCTCAAACCCCACTTTTATATAGTAAAACTGGGGTTTACAGGGTAAATATTATTAATCTTATTCCTGTTTGTGGGTACTCGATAGAACCGCCTCAAAACATAGATTGTGGGTACTCGATAGAACCGCCTGTACTTAATGCACAAAATGATTAATGATTAAATGAAAAAAAAAAAAAAAACCACAAAAAAACGGGCAAATAAATAAAAATCTTTATCTCGTAGAGGCGGTTCTATCGAGTCCCCGCAATCTATGTTTCGAGCAGAAATAAAAAAAAATATCACATTTTTTCATCTTAAAATTTCCTTTTTTTCCCCCGAAAAATTGAAAATATAGTTGTAAAGGCATGTTTTCGTAATGCGAAATTTCACACCTGTTAGCAAATCGGTGTTTGTCCCATTATCTTACATTAGAATTCGTCAAATGTTAAATTTACGCTGTAATTAACACTTTATCTGTCCCACTGCCTTGAAGCATATACGACGATGACGGCCGGGGCTTTTCCCGTTCTGTTTTAAGAAGCGGAAGTGCGTCACGAAAAAAGCTCCTATAGGGTCGTCGTCTTTCCATGGGAAACATTTGTGGAAGGCTGGAAGCTTCTACGATGAAAACTGTGTCTGCTATCGTGTTCACAAGGTTCCGGACGGACACACACACACACTAACACACACACACACAAACACACACATGGACGCAAGGTACCGATGCTATATCCCCGTCACAACGTTGTTGCGAGGGGATAAAATGGGGTTGTCAGAAGACAACATAGCTCGCCTATGGTGTCCTAAGTTGAATGAAGGCAAGTTATCAAAAATGAAATTTTAATAACACACTTTTGTTTGATTTGAGGTTTAACGTCCCCGTCAACACTGTAAAGGTCATTTTGGAGACGTTGCTTCCAATTTTGTGGGACTTTTACCCGACATTGAGTTGAAATGACATCTCAAGCCCTGTCGCCCAATGAAACCAATAGGGTTTATTAGCATGGACGGTCCGCCTCGCACCGCGGTTCCTGGACAGGCTTAGATCCTCTAAGCGGTTTACCAGTACTAGTGTGCAGGCCGGATTCAGCTCTGCGTGGAAGCATCATGCAGCCCATATATTTCTTCAAGCCCCTATGGGCGGGGGGCCGAAAAAAATAACACACTATTTGACCCCAAATTTCGATTTCTTTTCAAAAGAGCCATACAAATTACAACAATTAAATGACAACCAGAAAGTGTCCCTATGAACCACTAAACAAGAAATATCATTTTAGTGCTTCTGTTTCACAAAACAATTTCAGCTTGCTGTTTTTGCACCTAAAAAGAGTTACAAAGACGGCCATCTAATCACAATGAATTAAATATCATTTTAATACACATTTGTTTTATTATTATTATTATTTTTCAGTTTTTGACAAAAAATCTACAAACGTGCAAGTGGTAATAGCAGTAAATATGTTTAAATAAAAAAAAAGAAAGAAAGAAATAAACATCCACTGTGATTTGAACTCACGACCCCCTTGTGGTGCAAAATTGAACTTTTTGACCATAGTCCAGTAGTTTATCCACTGCGCCACGAGATTCGTCGATATGAGGCATTGAATTCAAGCAGTATAGAGCATATATACGAATATATTTGATAATTTGTTTTCTGTTTGTTTGTTTGTTTGATTCGAGGTTTAACGTCCCCGTCAACACTGTACAGGTCATTGCTTTCTGTGCAACCGAGGGACATTCAAGAATGCTAAAATATAAAACAGTCACATTAGTTTTTCATTTTCTTGCTTTAGGCATCAAACTGGAAGCACGGATCACATTTGACTGGTACAAAAACGTGGAGCACAATTTTCCACTGCGCATCATGGGCGGAGCTCAGTCGTGCTCCACGAAATGTCTCCAGTCGAATACCGTCAATGTATAGTTAAAATGTTTTTCTACGCTGTGATATTTATTTCCAGGTGATTTTCCCATTAGTGCATGAGAAAAAGTTCTACTTGCATTCATATTTGAACAGTTCTCGTAGGTCAGGTCCCAGTGCACCAGACGGAGATGAACCGGCTAAGTCTAACTTATAATGTGTGTGGCGACAAAGGAGGGAGAGGCGTGGGGTGGGGGAGAGTTGGCATCAGAAGCCAGAATTCTGAGTTGGTGGTTCATTTCGAGGCGGGGTGGGGTCGGGGTGGATGCAGGAACAGGAATAAGAAAAATATCACAATTCTTCATCTAAAAATCTTCTATCTTCTTTTTTTGTGGGGGGGGGGGGGGGGTAAAATTTCCAATGTATTTGTATAGGCGTGTTTTCGAAAGGAGAGCAGCGTTTTTACACATGGGACAAGAATATCCCTTTGTATGACAGTGCACACTACTGTCTCACCCTAGGGTTTATTAGCTGTCTCAATATGTCAATCATTGCTCTATATAGGAAACCATGTATATTGCAGTGGTACTATTTACCCCCAAAATTTGTCTTCTACTGCGTGTTTTGTTACCAATGCGAACGGCGAGACACCTTTCCTATTTCTCCCTTGATGTACATTTTAACCCTTTTTGTACCAAATGGAATCTTCCTCCTTATATATAGCAGAAGTTCATTTCAAAATTTAGGGCTGTCAGATTGTGTTTTCATCAAAATTTATTTGGAAAATGACTGAACTTTTAGCAAACAGTGGAGGCCCTGATCAGACGCCGCGTTCTGTTTGCCAGGGTACCCGTTTTAGGGTTGCTGGTACTAAATGGGTTAACAGGCACAATGTCATGTCCTTGATCAACCTTTAATGAAATGGACATTCAGTGTGGCATCAAACTGCTGTCAAGTGTCAGAAAAAAATCATGAAATGTAGAAATCAACAAATGGTTTTCATTTCAAATTTACCACAACATGTAAATGAATGTTTTGAAAATGAATTAATGCAAATCACTGAATCACTGGATAAAAATGTTTAAACAACTTTCTTTACACGGTTGGAATAATGAATGCTCTACATTTCTCGCTCTGTTCCATTTGTCTGAAGAGATCATTTTCTGTATTCATGCAATTAAATAGCTTTACAATAGCTTTGTGGAGCGTGATAGCTCAGTGGTTAGTGCACTTGCCTCTGATGCTAGAGGTCCCGGGTTCGATCCCCGGCAGCGGCGATAGAATTTCGGTGTCCGAACACGCTCCATTGGCATCATTTGCAGGGATGAATGTCATAAAGTGCACCGTCCTTCGGATCGGGACGTTAACTGGAGGCCCCCTGTGCAGGGAGAACCATCCCCTGTGCAGGTTAAAAATCCCTACCGTAATTACATGATTACTGTGTAGGCTTTCATCCTGCAAAACCTGGAGTGTATGTAATATACACCTGCGGTAATGGTCAAATGTGACCGACGCAGTATCAGAAGATAGATAGATAGATACAAATATTTTACCATTCAGAACACATATCCTGTAAGGTTGGTTGATGAGACAAATAATCAGTGATTGGGCTCAGACCTCCACAAGGAAATCTCAGGCTCGTTTTCAGTTAATTAAAGTCTCATGTGAGGCTATGCAGAATGATCGGAAACTTGCCTGAGATTTCCTTGTCTCGGTCTCAACCCCATAGAGTCTATGAATATCAAACGGGTGCGTTTTCATAATGATCACATAGGAATATGGATAATTGGGGAATTCATTCTTTGAACCTTATCGTTTATTCTGTTGGCTTCAATATCTTCACTCCTTGCTACCTGTCTTGACCGCCATACATAATAACGTCCTGACCCAAATGTGCCTGAATTAATCGCTTCCTTGCCTGGATCATTATCCATTTCTTTAGCTACTTGTCTCGACCTCCAAATATATTTTGATTTAGACTTTTCTTTCTTTGCCTTCCTTACCCAGAATTCCATCCTTTCTTTTTCCCCTTCACGAACCTTGACAATTATATCAACATTATCAGGTACAGTTTGGTTAAAATTGATAGACTGTGACCGGTAAGATAAAACGGAAGGCAACAGCGCTTTATCATCTAGTTCACCTTCAGTCGGAACGCAAGAACTAATTTCAAAGTCTGAAAAAGTCCAACGCTTGGAATAAGTTTCAATAGTCTCAGCTAGTGTTGTTCGCCAAGTGATATTGCTTTTATCGATCGAGGGTCCTTTGTGAGACTTTGCAAAACATTTTCGCAAGGCAAATGGAAGAAAACCGCTCGCTAAAGTTGCAATTGTTTGATTGGCTCCTGATATGTTGTTAGCTTCTCCGAACGCAAGAATAACCAGCATCACAAATCCTAAAAACAAAACTATCCAAAGGAGTTCCACAAGGGCTTTCAGATACAATATATGAGTCGGTCCTGGAGAGTAGAAATGGCCCATGTTTGCTGCTTTGAACAAGAAATTCTTGGGTATGTATGGAATATCCGCCTTGTCAAGAAATAAAAGTAGCCGCTTAGCGTCCCACTTCATATATCCCTCTGAGCCTGCAAAGACCCTCATTTTCTCTTCCGCTACCCCGTCTCGGGCAGGCACAGTGAAAGCTTGTTCCTTTTGCTCTTCTTTGGTGCGCATTGCGACAGTTTCTGCAATATCCCCAACCCTGTTTTGAATTTCATCGTTTATAACTTTAGCAAAGTTTTGGTAACGCGTACTTACAGAACCGAAACAATCAAGGCCATACCACGCTATAAGCAGAGACAGGGACAAAAATTTCATGATTCTGTTAGAATTCAGTATAATCCCTATAACAATATATATCGCGCACTTAATATAGAATGCAATGCATTCCACTACTAGTATTAGCAACATTGCGATCGTCAGTATACAGAGTGCCAGGGATATGACATGAAACAACATATTTCTGCGAGATTTTCTCTCAAATTTGTCGGAAACGATGACGTCCTGTGTCCATTCCTTTATCACATCGCGGATTCTTAGAAGTAGAACATTTCTTGTGCTGCAGGACCTGTGCAGTCCTGGTTTACAGAATTTTACGGTGTAGTATACTAAGTTAACCAGCAAGCGTACACTCAAATTGATGATCGGAAATATCAGGTAGCATACTATCAGAAGTCCAATCGGCATCGCTACCAGCCAAAACGGAATCAAAACAACACAACCCATTATTCCATATTCCTCCAAGGGACACAACATATGAGCAAGGAATGAAACAAATGAATCAAACTTACTCGTTTTTGTCATGTTCCTTAATGACATTCGAATTGTGAATTTTAGTTTTCGCTTGGCTACCGGTGGTAAGAAAATAAGTATCACGATGTCTATTAAAAGCACAATATAGATCACTATAAACAGACCGTGCGTTGGAGTAAGATATAATATCAGCGAGCCAGGATATGACCTTTCAAGGTCATTGCTGTCAAATGTTCGAATCTCTGCTTCAATAAGATCGTCTTCAAACGTATAGTAAAAGAGTATTCGAAAAACCCACGGTAGTGTTAAGATAGCAGCAGCAATAAGTGACATCAGTGAAGACAGGAGCTTAAACCATGGCACTGTACAGCATCCTGACTTCTTGAACATGTTGGCTTTACAGCAGCTCTTTAAGGCAGGAATTGAGTTTCTCATTGTGCAGCGAACGAAGAAGTTTTTTATGAACTTAACGAAACCGACGGGGGAATGCCCACCGGGTAAAATCTTGCTTGCCCTAACAGACAGGTACACCTGACTAACTGTAACGGTATGTAGAACTCCACGGGGAAGCTTACGAAGCCGCTCTTTTAAGTTACTAAGTTCTATAAATGGAAATTGTTTTGCGTTGATGAATTCGTTGTCTTCGATCAATGTATTGTAATCGGCGACAACAATGTTGAGTTTCAAAGGATTTGACGGTTTGTAAATATAGTCTAAGAATTTTGTACTCAATCTTCCTTTTTTCGGTACAAAAGTAGGGCTATATAATACAAACAGTATCTGGAGGATTACGATTATTGTTAATAGCGCTGCAATCCACATATTCCATTCCAAATCTAGGCATACCAAGTTGTCTCCAAATTCCAGTTTACAACACCGGTATTTTATCTCCCCTGTGTCATCTTCCTTTCTACGAACAACATTGTTACAAACTTCTTCAGACCCGAAAGCAGATGTTGTGTTCTCGAAATTTCTATATATCAGGAGCCTTAGGTAAGTCTCCAAATCCTCTGCAGTAGCATTGGCCAAGCAATTGCCAGGAGTTTGAATAAGATCCACTTCGATTTTCTCCACACCGAACCCAAGAGTATACAAGGACATAGGTATAAAATACTCTTTGAGACTCAGCAAAGCCTTGCCTGTATCGTCTAGTATGAGTATGAGATCATACGGTTTTAGTAACATAGTCTGATATACTCTCTCCCTTGAGAATGGTCCATCATCTTCCTTGACTCTGAGCTCATATTTTATCAATCGACCACCTTTACCTTTAAATTCTAGAATCTTTCCTTGTAAATCTTCTTTAGTATGAAGCACTTCGTCTTGCGCTATAGCTCTTTCAACTTCTAGAGAACAGTCCTGCATTGTTTCCGTCTTTGATTCACTCCACACTGTGCCGGCTGTGGACATTAAAATTACTGACCAAGATAGAAAAACGAGACTGCTACATCCTATGAACATATTTACAATTAGCATATATTACACTAACTAATAGACTAGTACAAAAATATTGTCAGTTAACGCATAATCACTTTTTAATTCTTACTGAAAGTTCAGTGGTTTATTTATTTATTTATTTATTTTAAGTAGATCTGAATTCTTGAACGTAATATTTCGCAAGCTCTTCGGAATAGTACATAAAGGTATGCTAACAATCTATATAATAATTAAGTAAACTGTTTTTTGTTTCAAATGAAATAGTATGAGGTCATGCGGCTCTCACAGATATTTTCATGAGCACTGAAGCTTTAAGTGTCTTTAGAAACAGAGAATAGAAAATGACATTTGGGATTAACATAATTGAATTGGTTGATTGTTTTAGCTTTTCAAACCGTAGCCTAAATGAAAGCTATATATGTTTAGATGTGTGTCTTGTTATTTTTCATCAAGTACAATGAACACCCCTCTAAACACAGCTTATATAAAGAGGATCTTACAAATCTTGAGTGGTCGTGTATTATTGAATTTATTAAACGAGTTGAGGAAAAGGGATCCAATGCGAGGCTTTGTCGAGCATTTTATCCGTTTACTCAACGAGTTTAATAAATTCAATAATACATGAGCACGAATCCAAGATTCTATTTATCATATGGCATTTAAAACGCATTTTTATTTACGATTTTTTACAAAAATATAAATATTCCGCCATCCGCCATTAGTAAACGCGGCGTCGTTAAGGACGTCGTACATGTAACGTTACGGGACGTATCAAGCTAATTTGCATATTTAATCCACTAGTGGATTATCGAAAATATGACATGGCGTTGTTGCACTCTCAGACGCGACGTCATATGATAAAATTAAATAATAATGCACCGGCGCATGACAAAACCTACAATAAGACCGGTGCGACCAGCAGAGACTCAAATCAACCTGCGCACCAATATGCTATGGCAAGACCTTTTGCTTATGCATCCTTGCTTAGATATAAGCTTATAGTAGGTACATGCGATCAGCGAAGACTCTGATCAGACTGCGCGAATGCGCAGGCTGATCTGAGTCTTCGCTGGTCGCTCAAGCCTTCTTGTAGGTTTTGTCATGCGCTGGCTTAATTATAAGTCTAAGAAATATTGCTTTCTGTCCGTTTCTGCATATACACAAAATTTTATACATATCCCGCTGAACGCGACCCCACCTTCCTCTGCAAACAGTGTAGATCTAGAGCAGATGACTATCTAATCAAGATCTTCACTGACATTAAGTTTACAAATTTTGATAAATCATTATATTAACTTATCCGATTAGTTGATAGTCAGAAATGGGTCTGGCAAAGTTAATTTCAACATGTGAATATATCACATTAATGTAATTAATTACGACAATAAACCTTAGTGTCATACTGAATTTTTACATTTCTCCAAAATGGCTACTTAAATGATACAAATTTGTGATATTTTTCTTACTGGGTTGTGGGTGCTCGTTTGAATTGTGTGTGTGTGTGAATTCGGGTTTAACGTCGCTTTCAACAATTTTTCAGTCATATCACGACGGTGTCTGAATGAGACAGGGAGCTCAATGCTCACTTTTATAGTGCTGCCAAACTGAAGTATCATGTCCCAGACACATTACATGATACCACACCCAGTCACATTGTCCTGACACTGGGTCGACCAGCCCTAGCTCTACCCCGTAAATCTGAGTGCCAAGCGAGGAGCAGCTAGTACCATTCTTAACGACTTTGGTATGTCGCGGCCCGGGATCGATCCCGTGACCTCCCGTTCCCCGGAGCGGACACTCTACCAACTGAGCTATCGGGACCGGTGCTCGTTTGAATTGTCTCAACAAAGATCTGCAATCAAACAACGCTTGAAGCAGAAATAATCAAACCAATGTATACACCTGTTAACCCTTTTCTTGCTGAATATTCAGTTTAGCCACACCCATTTCTGACTTTGAACCAGTCAGATTACTTGATGTAATTTATTCCTACAAATTCATAAATTGAATGTTAAACAGTGTAGATCCTGATCAGATGGCTTCTTCAGAAGCCATCTGATCTGGATCTACACTGTTTGCAAAGATAGGGGTTGTCGTGAACAGCAAGATAAGGGTTAACCCATTTTCCTTATATGAGTGGGGTTTAGAGGGGTGTTCATTTCACGGGCTTGTTAACATGATGTGTTTATAGTGTCATTTTTCATAGCTCTTGTTGACTATAATTTTGAGGCAGAGTCTCTCTGGAACCAGTTGCAACAAAAGCCTATGCAGAAAGCCAGAATACAGAGTATATAAATCTCTATCCACGTAGTGTTGCCGTGAACGTTTGGGCTCCATGGAAAGCAGCGAGCCCCGAGAGAAAAGGATACTATCCAGAGCAGTACCCTGCATTTGGTCTTTAGATTTTTTTTCGTTATGATTTTACGGCCCTTTCAAGATTATTTCACTTATATCTAGCCGATCGTTGATCAGAGGTGGGCGAAAACCTGAACATCCGTTGCAGAACTTGGCGTCTCACATGTGACCCGAGCCAAGCTCGAACCCTCAGAGATTCTTCTTACTTCTTATACCCTTTAGCGTATCCTTTAGCAGAGATATGAAAAAAATTGGCCCAAAGTAATTATGGCCGCAATTTATATTCTATACCTAGTATTGCTGTTTCCGATACAAACATTAGGAAAACATGTCCGTAAGAAATAATGGCGTCCAACATGGTGTCAGAAAATGATAAATATTAGGTAAAAATTAAAACATCTTTATTATTTCTGCTTTCAACATAGATTGTGGGTACTCGTTAGAACCGCCTCATTGAGGATGGTTCTAACGAGTACCCACAATCTATGTTTTTGAGCGAAAATAAGGCAGATAATGTATACCCCCGTAAACCCCAATTTTCTCTATAAAAAGTGGGGTTTAGGGGGGTCCTTGTTTCACGGACATTTTAGCGTGATGAATACAGAATCCCGTATCACCCTAGTCGCGTTTTCAGGCCGGTTCTGTATCACCATCCCTGATAGCTCTGAGCCCCGGTATTTATTGCGACGTTAGAAATCAGCCATTTATAACGCGGAACCAGACGTGAGAAATGAGGACGTCACTTACACGCAGAACATAACGTCAAATTTCCAATGGAATGCATTGAAAACGGAGATATGGTCGGGACTCTATTCATAGATTCCATTGTACCTTATAGATCATGCCATGACACTCTCTCTGTTTAAATTTAGTCATTCAGCCCTTCAGTAATTCGAAACGGATTTAAACAATCAACAACAAGCCATTCAAGGGGAAAAGGGACTAACTGAGTTCTCTGATGTACTTTCGGTCGTCCGACAAGGATCTATATTAATGGGCACCATGCTATTTCTTCTTTACATTAATGACTTTCCGCTTCATTTTGATCGTTGCTTGTGTGATCTCTATGCCGATGATACGACGGTCTACACCAAGGACAGAAATATATCAACTATTGAACAAAACATAGAATATGTTTTTGACAAACCTATCGCCTGATGCAAGCCTAATAAGTTGCAAGTTCATGTCGTAAGAACTACTTGAAGGTTTATGGGAAAAAGGTAATGTACTAATTTGTGCAAATTAAACATTCAGTTTGAAAATAGCATTTCTCTTTCTTTTTCTATTTTTATTTCTTTTTCCGTTTTCATTTTTCTCTCTCTTTCTTTTGTTTCTATAATTCAGTTTGCCTCTGAATTTCAATTCGTCTCATTTATAACTCAGTATTGGAAATCAAATTGAGAGATACTGAAGATCATCCAGAAAAGTTCTTCAACAACCAAAATCTGTATCAAAATATTCTTTAGTTTCAAGATTTCATGCTACTTTTGACCGTCACGAAAACACGCCTATATAAGTTTGATGCCCTTTAATCCCACTTTTATATAATAAAATGGGGTTTTCAGGGGTAAACATTATTTTTCTTATTTCTGTTCAAAAACATAGATTGTGGGTACTCGATAGAACCGCCTCGTCGAGGCGTTTCTATCTAGTCCCCGCAATCTATGTTTTGAGCAAAAATAAGAAAAATATCAGGCTTTTTTTTATCTGAAATTTTTATTTTTGGGTGGTAAAATCTTCCAATAAATTTGTATAGGCGAGTTTTCGTAATGCAGAGTCGCCCTGTAATGGGAAGCAAACCCTTGCATTGCGAAAACACACATATTCAAATATATCGAAACGTTTTCCACCAAACAAGATGTGTTTGTGAAACACGACCATGTCCCAAGGCCGAGGTCAATAGTTTCTTTAAAGTAGGTCACAAGACAAGGTCAAGGTCAAGATTTTTTTGTATGAGTTGGAAGCCCTCACATGCAAAATATGAAGTCTCTATCTCAAACGATATAAAAGTAATGATAAAGTAGGTCATCAGTCAAAATGTGCTTGTTTGATTTGAGGTTTAACCTCCCCGTTAAGACTATTTATGTCATTTTGGAGACGTTGCTTCCAAGTTTTAGGGACTTTTACCCGACATTGAGATGAAATGACATCTCAATCCCTGCCGCCGTATGAAACAAATCTGAAATCATTGAAGCCTTTAGCTCGACTTCTAGATATGTAGATAGTTTATTAAATATTGACAATACCTATTTCGATGGTTTGATCAGTCAAATTTACCCCACAGAACTTCAGTTAAATAAAGCAAATTCTTCTGATAGCGAGGCCCCGATTTGGGATTTACATCTATCTGTTGTAGATGGATTTGTTTCTTGCAAAATGTATGATAAACGCGATAATTTTTATTTTGAGATAAATTTTCCTTTCTTGGATGGTGATGTTCCTCGTGCGGCATCCAAATGCGTTTATACTTTGCAGTTAATTCGATTTGCCATGTAACTGACTTCAACACTCGTAATAAACTGTTAACTGCTAAACTTCTTAATCAGGGTTATCAGTATCATAAACTACGCAAAGCCTTTTCAAAATTTTATAGACGTCATTCTTTTTAATTTCAAAATTCAATGTTGGACTTAAATCTCTCCTGCAACAAGGTCTATCGGAACCCGAATTTTATGGTTACTTAGTATATAAATTCAGAAAAATATATAACCGCAATGACTTCAGCACCCAGTTTCGTAAAATCATTCTTCAATATAAAAAGATTGGGTACAACATAAATGTTATACGACAGACTGCATGCATGGTAGTTAACCCACTTCCCTCTTTAATTGCATGCCGGTGGGTCAGATTCTATGGCTGTTCCAGCCTAAAGGCTGACTGAGAATTAGAGAAAATCTAATTTTATGTAATGTTGGTTGGTACCGGATGTTCTGTCTCTGGTCGGGCCCATCGGAGTCTAACTGTTGGGTTTCTTTTGCTTCACCATTTCAGTGGTTTCTTGCTGTCAAGTCCCCACCGTTGATTCATCTCTGTGGTCGTTTGCTTTCTGTGTTCACGGAGATGTTGCACTGATGAGTTAGGAGGCCTTCGCGCGGACTGAACAAATTATTAATTATTTGTCTAAATCGCGACGGAAGTAAGGGCGAGGATTGTGGCCACGTAAAATCGACTTAAGCCCCCCCCCCCACCCCACCCTAGTGGAAATTGTTTCACTGACCGTTCCAGGGCGGTTCTTCTGTCGCGGTTTATTTTGTTATGGCTTGTCTTTGGGGGTGTGTTATTTTGCTTTGGATAGCCTATTGGCCATTGTGTGGGGGAGTAACTGTCCTTTTGGCTTTACGCTGTTGGTGTTTCCTTTGGGGTTTGGTTGTTCAATGTTTGTGTTTCTTTCCCTTTGGTGTCACTGATGGGAGCTGTGGGTTAATTGTATCGATTCCTGATCATTGCCTTCACTATTTTTTATATGCATTGATTTTCTGACTTGCAACACTTTGCGTTGGCAGGCTTAAACCTTCTAAGCGGTTTACCAGTTCTAATGTGGTCGGTTTCAGCTCGGCTAGAAGCATCGTGCAGCCAAATCTATTTCTTCAAGCCCCGATGGGCGGGAGCCACAACAGTCAATGTCAAGGGTCCAAAATTTGTATGAGTGGGAAGTCCTCGTCACAAAGAACCTACATGCCAAATATGAAGAGCCTTTCTCAAACGGTTCAAAAGTTATGATAAAGTAGGTCAACGTTCAGAAGACGCTGCTTCCAATTTTGAGAGACTTTTATTCGACATTTAGATAAAATGACATCTCAAACTCTGCCGCCCAATGAAACAAACAAGGTTCATATGCAAGGACTTCCGACTCGAACCACATAGGGTTTGTATGCATGGCCTGTCCGGCTCGCACCACTTTTGCCTGGCTAGGCTCAGACATTCTAAGCGGTTTACCAGTACTAATGGTGCAGGCTTTAGCTCTGTGTGGAAGCACCATACAGCCCAGTATATTTCTCCAAGCCCCCCGATGGGCGGGGACCACACCAGTCAAAGTCACAGGTCAAAAGGTCGGAAGCCCTTGTCACAAGGAACCTACATGTCAAATATGAAAGCTTTGTCTCAAACGGTACAAAGGTTATGATAAAGGGGGTCACAGGTCACTGGGCATGGACCATTTTGTATGGATTGGAACCCACTGTCACCAGGAACATACATGCCAAATATGAAGGCTGTATCTCAAACGGTTCAAATTTAATGCTAAAGTAGGTCACAGGTATAAGTCAAGGTCACAGTTCAGAATTTTTGTAAAGGTTGAAAGCCCTTGTCACAGGAAACCTACAGGCTCTATCTCAAACGATTCAAAAGTTATAACCAATACATTGTTTTCTATAAAATTGGTCACAGGTTAAGGTAAAGGTAAGAATATTATGTATCAGTGAGAAGCCCTTATATCACAAGGAGCATATGTGCTTAATATCAAGGCTCTATTTATTATTAGCAATGTTAAAGTTGTAACAAACGCCAAACCAACAAACAGACAGTGCAAAAATATGTCCGCGCTATCGCTACTGAGAGCATAAAAATGAAAAAATTCGTTTAAAAATTCTGATATTTTTCATGTTTCTGCTCAAAACATAGATCGTGGAAACTCGTTAGAACTCACAGATTGTATAAAGTAGAAGTAAAACAAAGATCAGGAATCGATACAATTAACTTACTCCACCCATCAAAGACACCAAAGGGAAAGAAACACAAACATTAAGCGACCAGACCATAATGGAAACCTAAACATAGGAAGGCCATAAGGACAGTTACTTTCCCACAAAATGGCCATATGGCCATCCAAAACCAAAAGACACAAGTGATACACACAGTAAGTAACAAACAACACCATAAATAAACCGCCACAGAAGAACCGCCTTGGAACGGTCAGTGGAATGATTTCCACTGGGGGGCTTAAATCGATTTTACGTGGCCACAATCCTCGCCCTTACTTCCGTCACGATTTAGACAAATAATTTGTTCAGTCCGCATGAAGGCCTCCTAACTCATCAGTGCAACATCTCCGTGAACACAAAAATCAAAGAACCACAGAGGTGAGACAACGGTGAGGACTCGACAGCAAGAAACCACTGAAATGCTGGAGCAAAAGAAAACCAACAGTAAGACTCCGATGGGCCCGACCAGAGACAGAGTAACCCTGTATATATATAACCCCCAGTTTTACTGTATGAAAGTAGGGTTTAAGGAGCCCAGAATTATATAGGCGTGTGTTCATGATCAGCCGATCTGACCAGATTAAACGGCTCCTTGGACGGCTGAGCCAAAAAGCTAGTAAGATCGAATGAAATCATCAGGAAAACACGCCTATGTGATACTGACCCCCTTGAACCCCATCTTTATATAGTAAAACTGGGGTTTATAGGGGTAAACCTTATTTTTCTTATTTCTGCTCTAAAATATAGATTGTGGGTACCCGTTAGAACCGCCTCGATGAGTATCCACAATCTATAGTTTGAACAGAAATAAGAAAAATAATATCATTTTTCATCTCAAAATTTTCATTTTTTCTGCGATAAAGGTTACGATGTATTTGTATAGGCGTTTTTTCGTAATGTGTTTTCGTTTTGCTGATTTTGTAAGATGAAGACTGTTATAGTTTGAAAAGTAACAATAAAGTTTTTTTTTTAAAGAAAGGTCAGTCCCTTCTAAAAATGTCCTCTATATCAAATGAAATAAGACTCTCCATATCACATGAAATGTCAATGTAATGTTTATGGGGAAATGTCTATCTTTTGTAGCAAATGTCAATATCGATTCAAAACGAAATGGCAATAGCTTCTTTACAGATGAAATGCAGTTTCTTAATGCTCGGAATGGTTTTATCCCGGACGAGCCCCCAGTTTCTGTTACAACCAAGCAAGCGGAAAGGAAATTTAAAGCAAAACCAGCAGCCAGCTGCAAAATATTTAGCAAAATGTTCTTATTACGAAAAACGCCTATACACATACATTGTAAATTTTACCCCCGAAAACAAAATGCAAATTTTAAGGCGAAAAATTGTGGTATTGTTTTATTGTGGGTTCTAACGAGTACCCACTATTTACATTTTAGAGCAGAAATAAGAAAAAATAATGTTAACCCCAGTTTTACTATATAAAAATGGGGTAAAAAGGGGTCAAAATTTTATAGGTTTGTTTTCGTGATGTGAATATTGCTCATGTGGGCCCCGTCAAGCGATTTTGGTACTTATCGCCTATGCGAGCAGCGAAGGTTCAGGCGAGCCTGCGCATCCGCGCAGTCTCGCCAGAACCTTCGCTTCTCGCTCATACAAGCAGTGAATCACGAGGAACCTTCAGACAGAAAGCCATATCCCTGGCCCCTCTGAATGGCTGGGCATGCGCAGTTAAAATTTGTCATGACGGAATGCTCGAAGACCCAAATTCGCTTGGCGGGGCCCATGTAATGAATAAAGATATTATACAAATATTACTTGGCTCTGATTTTATCAATAGTGCCATTTATTTGCTAAGTTTATAAAACTTCCAAGTTGAAAAAAATGTTATCAGCGCCCGGATAGATCATTCTTGCACACCAGACAAGGAAATCCGTGATTTTACCCTGGGAAAGATGTTCTGACCCTGGTGATCCGACCCAAAATCGAATATAATCGCGTGTTTGATAAATGCACTGGTTGATTACGACCTTGTATGCGCCGTCGTTAAGGTTGACGTCACAGCACGTTACGTGATACTTACCTGGTACAGGGGATACCGTGATTAACGCTTGGTTGCGGTTTTTCCTGTTTCCAGGTTTCACTGGACTGTGAAGACAAGTCCAATTTATATATATTTATATATATCTCTCTAACGGTCACTCGTTAGTCTGTTTCAGATTTTCATCATGAATCCTGTACTAGACTTCAAGGGATTGGAAGCTAATTACATCAATGAAGATCGACTTCGCAGGACGATACGTATTGTACCTTTCAACCCCAGAGACACAGTATCATACGGGGAGTTGTTGAATGCACTCAGCCAGGCAGATGTACATGTTGACGAGATCAACGCCATTTTTAAGGTTAGTGCCTCTGATTCTGGATATTCCATTTTGTGCAAGTTTACGGACACTGTGGATTCCATTATGGCCCTAGAGGAAATTACCATAGCGGGCAAGAAATTTTATATAATTAGAATGACGCAGCAAATTGTGAATGTAAGGGTACATTGGTTGCCAATCTACTTTGACAATGCTATCCTGAGAGAGATTTTCAGCAATTTTGGCGAGGTTTTGGAAATAGAGATGATGCGGACGTCACATGAAAAGTGGAATGCTCTCAATGGAGTGAGAGAGGTTCGAATTAAGACGGACGAGCTGAGGAGACAACAGATCCCTCACCTCGTCCGTTTTAATTCGGGCCGGTCTATATTGTTGACTATGCAAGGCCGTCCGCCATATTGTTTGAAATGTAGACAGATAGGCCATGTGAGACAGAGATGTCCAGGCGGACGTTTTTCAACCGTTCTTGCTAGTCAACATGTGTCTGCTGATGCTGCCCCGTCTCCTGCGCCAGAGTACCCGGTTTCTCCTCCAGTTGCTGGGCCGTCAGGCGCAACTGGTGGAGAGAATCCCCAGAATGGGGAGGACGTGGACTCTGGTGACCCGGTTTCTGGGCTGGATCAGCAGACGCAATCTGAGTCTGTACAACCAATGGATGAGAACACAGATGCAAGTTTGAAAAGGGTCAGAGAGTCTGGTGGGGATGGGCCTTGGCTGAAGCCGAATAAGACGGCTAGGGCAAGGTCCCTTTCCCCAGACCCTCTGAGAATGGCGATTGGGTTCAACCCGATCTACACGCCGGAGAACTCGTGAGACAACGGTCTCGGGGGTTCTTCGGCTGGTAGGTCGGTTCGATTCGGACTGTTAAATGGACTTTGAGTATAGATCACGGACTGGTAAAATTGAAACAAACTGGGATTCGACCATGGACCGGCCCCCCGACAATGATTTTGCCTTATGGAACATCTACGGCCGTAAAACATTACTTTATTGCCTGTCTTTATATAATACTTACCTTTTTCACTCTTTCCGTACCTGAAATACTTACCCTTTTTTCATATCTTCATTCGGAAATCAATACTTACCTGACAGCATACACCTGACCTCGTTCATTTTTTTCTTACCGGACATACTTACCCTTTTATACATACATTCTTTCAGCAGCATACACCTGAAAAAGAAACAATCTCATGTTGTTAAATATTGTTTTCATGTTATAAAGGTTCTCTGTTTTTGTCATCCCTCGCCTTTATTGGCGGGGGGCGACGGAAACAGAGTCCTTTTTTGCTTTAGATGTATTCTTCTTTTTCAAAACCCACATTTATACATGTATATTTTCATAGTTTGTAAAATCATCTCACTACATGTACATAAATGCGCTCACGTTTTGTCTCTACTATTAGTTTTACCTGTGTTTTATATTATGCCTAAGGCTGGTAAAATATACCTGATACGCTGCGGTGCAGTGTATCGGGTTTATTTTACCTGTCTGATTTTAATCTACTCTGTTTCTCGCTTCGCTGGTTTTTCGATTTTCCAATCTACCTGTATAATATGTTTTATAAAAAGCTTACTTAAATCGCTTCAATTATTCTCTCGGTATTACATTATCGGAAAATATACCTGCAGTAACTTTGTACTTTTATGACTTTGTCTACTCGGTTAACTTCGTCTTCGGATGTCTTCGGAAATCAGATCGTGTAGATTCGGTATTTGTACACTTCCTTTCTACCTTTTCACATCTTAGATATTTCAACTTGGCAAGATGGATCTGAAAATAGTAAGTTTAAATGTGAATGGATTTAGATCCAAATTTAAACAAGATTTGATATTTGAGTTTGCAACTAAGAATAAAATTGATATTTTACTTTTGCAAGAAACTTATGTTGATAATATAACTTTGGCTAGATCTATTGAACAAAATTTTAAACTAAATAGAAGATGCATATGGAACTTTGGTAAATCTGATTCATGTGGAGTAGCCATTTTTCTCTTCAATGAAAAACTTGTTGTTGAGAACTTTGATACTGATATTTATGGCAGATTGATTCCTTTAGATTTTTCAGGGGAAGGAATTTCAAACTTCAGACTTCTCAATATATACTTTCCAACTAATACAACAGAAAGATTGGATTTCATTCACAGTTTGTCAAGACATCTTTGTGGTGCAAAAAATCTTATCATTGGTGGCGATTTTAATTTTATTATGGAAAGTAGAAGTAAAACAAAGATCGGGAATTGATACAATTAACTTACTCCACCCATAAAAGACACCAAAGGGAAAGAAATACAAACATTAAGCGACCAGACCATAATGGAAACCTAAACAAAGGAAGGCCATAAGGACAGTTACTTTCCCACAAAATGGCCATATGGCCATCCAAAACCAAAAGACACAAGTGATACACACAGTAAGTAACATACAACAACATAAATAAATCGCCACAGAAGAGCCGCCTTGGAACGGTCAGTGGAAGATTTCCACTGGGGGGCTTAAATCGATTTTACGTGGCCACAATCCTCGCCCTTACTTCCGTCGCGATTTAGACTCTAGTTTAGATAAGCTTGGTGGAAACTTAGATAAAGGCATGATTGGGTCAAAATCTTTCAAATCATTAATAGAGAAAATGAGCTTGGTAGATTGTTTTAGACACCTATATCCCAACAAACGGGCTGTAACTTGGATGAGAAAGAACTTTCCTAACTACAATATGATTGGTACTAGAATAGATAGATTCTATATTTCTTCTATCATGAAAGATAATTTGATAGCCTTTGATACTATACCTTGTGCATGTTCGGATCATGGTTTCATTATGATGCAGTTGAATTGTCAAAATGGAGCTGGTACAACTTTTGGTAAATCCTATTGGAAATTTAACGATGAACTTCTAGAAGATAAAGCTTTTGTTTCTGCTTTCAAAATGTTTTGGCAAATAACTTCTAAAACTGAAAATATTGATTTAAACTGGTGGGACAATATGAAATATAATATAAAACTATTTTGCATAGATTATTCTAAATCCAAAAATAAGAACTTGTATGGTGAATTGAAACTTCTGAAACAAAAATACAACCGTTTGGACCTTAAGCAGACTTCAGATTTGAAACTTTTAGATGAAATTAATACTTTCGGATGAGTCTTTAAACCGAGGTCCCGTCTCCGAATGACCATAGCTGTTGGTGGGACGTAAAACTAAAACTCACTCACTAGATGAAATTAAAACTAAGGTGAAGGAAATTGAAACTTCTCTTTCAAAAGGGTCTTTGATACGTAGTAAGGCAAGGAATTTGGAAAATAATGAAAAACCATCTAGCTATTTCTTTAAAAAAGAAGCATCTACATCCAAATGTTAAACTGTAAAGAACATCACCCATAACAATGTATCATATTCATCATCATCAGATATACTCACCTGTTTTAAATCATTTTATGAACTGCTTTATACTGAAGAACCTGTAGACTCCTCCTTAAACTCTCTCTTTCTTGATAATCTTCCTCAAGTTGAAACCTCTGACAATAACTACCTGAAAAATAAAATAAACAAATCTGAAATTTTATTTGCCCTGAAAGATATGAAACCCCATAAATCCCCCAGTAGTGATGGCCTTTCCAGTTCATTTTACGTTACATTTTTTGACATACTTGGTGATACTTTATGTAGAGTTATAAACTTAGCTTTTGATAATGGTGAATTATCTGATAGTCAAAAACTTTCTTATATCACTCTGATTTGCAAAGATGAAACTAGGGCTGATGAAATAAAATGTTATAGACCTATTTCACTTCTAAATGTTGATTATAAAATTATTTCGAAAGTCATATCTAGTCGACTGAGTCAGGTTTTACCTAAGATTATACATATGGATCAAACTTGTGCTATTAGAGGACGTTCGATTTTTGACAATGTTCACCTTTTACGAAACATTATTGATTATATTGAACAGAAAAACTTATCAGCATGCTTCATTTCTTTGGATCAAGAAAATGCTTTTGATAGAGTATCTTGGTCTTATTTATATGTCACTTTGACAGCTTTTGGATTTGACAACGACTTCTTGAAATGGGTTAAACTATTATATACTGACATTTCATCTTCAGTAATTGTAAATAACTTCATTTCGGAACCATTTCCACTCAAACGAGGTGTTAGGCAAGGTTGCTCCTTATCTCCTTTACTTTATGTAATTTGTCTCGAACCTTTTGCAAATAAAATTCGAAACTTAGAGGAAGTCAAAGGACTGAAATAACCTGGAACAAACTTAGAAGCTAAATTTTCTGCTTATGCTGATGATAGCACTGGTTTATTGACAAGTGACACTTCTATTCATTTATATTTCTATTGGGTAAAACAGTTTGGCAGAATTTCGGGTTCAAAAATTAATTATGATAAATCGAAGGGATTGTATCTTGGTAAATGGAAAACTCGGTCTGACCATCCCTTCGGTATTAGTCTGGTGAAATCCTTGAAAATATTAGGTTATCATTTTGGAGAAAATGTAGACAGTGATGAAATTTGGTCCAAACTTTATCTCAGATTTGATAAAACATTGAATCTTTGGAAACTAAGAAAACTGTCTTTCAAGGGGAAATCTACTGTTTTGAATTCTCTTGGTTTGTCGAAAATTTTATACTACGCTTCTGCGGCCATAATACCTTCCCATTATATCACACTGTTAACTAGATCTAGCTTTAGGTTTGTTTGGAATTCTAAATTTGAACCTGTTGCGAGAAACACACTGTATCTTAGTTTCATAAACGGCGGCCTTAATATTCCTAATTTTAAATTGAAATGTGAAGCTATGTATTTGTCCCACATACAAAAATTGATTAATGGTTATGAAGCTAAGTGGACTTATTTTGCTAAATATTGGATCGGCATTCAACTTAGAAAATTTAACCCTTCTTTGGCTACCAATTCTTCTCCCCACGGCGATACACTACCTCATTTTTATGAAATTTCTCTTGCTGTTTTTAGAAAGTTCACTAATAATAACAATAATATTTCGATTACAACTATGAAAACTAAAACTTTTTATGAAACCCTCTTAAATAATCTCAATATCAGACCCAAATTCCAAAATATTTACCCCCAAATTAATTTTAAAATTTTGTTCAAAAATATGTATTTACCCTGTATTGATTCTGAAGTCAGAGATATTTTTTGGAAGATTATTCACGAAGTTATATATGTAAATTATTATTTATTTAATAAGAAAATTAGTAAAGAAAATTCATGTCCCCTTTGCAAATCAAAAATAGAAACAATAAATCACTTATTTTTAGAATGTAAATATGTTGTGCCTTTGAATAGAATTGTACTTAAACTTATCAGAGAAATTACACAGAACCAGATAACTTTTTCAGAACTTATTTTTCGATTTCACATCTTACCAAATTTACCTAAACGTATCACAGAAATTTGCCTAATTTTACTTACCGAATCGCGTTATGTTATCTGGATTAATCGAAATTTAGCCAAATTTGAAAATAAAAACATTTCTTCATTTTCTTTGGTTTCGCAATTTTTTAGTAAATTACAGTTTAGAATTTTGGCCGATCATTATTTAATGTCTTTGGATTCTTTTATCAAAAACTGGTGTATTTTAGACGGAGTTTTTTGTAATTTTGATTCATCTTCTAAAACAGTCATTTTTAATAAACAGCTTTATCCACGTCATTATTTCAAAGGCCCAACATAAATTATTCATTATTTCAATAATTCTTTGTAAAAATCTGTTTATCTTTTCTCATCCCCGGACTGCAGCTGGCCTGTATGTCCGAGGCTTTGAAAATATATACAATTTTCGTCTTTCGCTGTAACAACACATTGTATTTATTCCATAATTGTATATATGCATATATTAATACAGTTTTCTCGTTTCAGACTGGCCTAGCCGTCTGACGATCTAGAAACTATACATGTACTTGTCATTTGTGAATATTTCGTGTACCGTACTAACCTATATAGAGTCTGACTCTGTTGCAAATAGTATCTACAACATAACATTTTTTTACTTTAGAAATTACCCCCTTTTTTAACATAAACGCAGTCTCGCGCCCTAGTGGGGAAAGGTACCCGAGTCTTTCGTCACCGGGGCGTGCGGCTGTAGTTTTCAAGTCCTTCACCGCCCTTCAGAATAGGTCAAAGAGCGATTTCCAGGGTCCAATATATAAAAAAGAGATAAGGTTTAATTTTGCTCTTTCCTCTCCCTGGTTATATACGGTGTATTTTTACCCCACACATTGAAAAGGTTCACAAACTAGCGCATATTACACCGTATACCAAACCCAGCTTTTTATACTGCTTTTTCATATTCTAGCCAATTTGTGTCCCCCTTTTTTTCAGTGTGTGATCGTCTATTGTCGTCGTTTACCCATAATGTCATTGTCAACGTTGTTTCCATTACTATTACTGCTGGTTTTCCCCTCTGATTCATTTAATAAGAATACTTTAAGACCCAGGTTGGTGCTTTTCTCGCTGGTGCCGTGAGCCTCGGACAACATTGTTGTACGACGCTTGCGACATCAGCCAGATCACCAGTGAAGGACTGAAAAATCCCTAATCCTTATTTTTTTCGGTATTTTTGGAAAACACACATTAATTTTTCGTAGGCATAATTCGTTTTATACATATAATTATATTTGCATAAGAGTCAGACCATTACTAACCTTGCAATTACGACACCTGTTAGGGGTTTATAACTTAATTTCAATATTTGTATTTTTGTGCACCATCATAGTGTGCACATAAGGTTAATTTTCATCAACGTCAACTCTATCCTTTTCCATTTTTTCCTTCCTCATATCTATGTTCAATTAAACAATTCTATCTAGGCTTTTGCAGTATTCTCTCCTAATTTTTATTTTATATCTCGATGTGTTTTTTCTAGGTCTTTGTAAAGTTTCATATTGTTATTTTACAGGTGTCGGCCGTGTGGGGCTCCTTACACCCCACCGGTTTTTATTGTAAATAGGCAAATTAATAAATTTATGAAAAACAAAAAACCTTACCAGCTGACCATATGGGGAAACTGGTAAAAAACAACCAGTGCCTCAATTCCCATTGTTACTCTGATGTAAATACTTCAACGTCACTAATATGAACAGTACTTACTCATTCTCAGCCCCGACCCACAACCATAGAAACGCACCTGTGGTCACAATGACAGCTGTCCTATTCATATGTCCGTCTGTCGTCATAAGTTCGACTTGGGCATGATGGCTTTCATCCAACAGAATCACAACGCAAAAATATTAGCTGGTCGTCTGTCAGTTCGTCCGTCCGTCTGTCTTCAGCCAGCAAAACCTTGCTGAGCTAGTGTCGCGACTGTCTTAACCAGCCTACTACATATTTCTTCAAGTTCTACATGTAACGATTTGGCAAATGGAGTGGCTGAATCTAAACCATTTTGTACTTACATGTTTTTCCATGTATTAGGTCTACGCCAAAGTTTTTTTTTCTTCTTGTTTTATTACAGTTAGACCGCGTACAGCGTACCCAGGTTTACCTGGCGGAACTTAACGACATTATTTATTTATTTATTCACTTATTATTAAAGTGTACAGAATCTAGAAAAAAATGTTTTTGATGCATTAGATTTGTACTTTACCGCCGAAAAATACAACAACAAAAATTGTAAGATGAAGTCGTGATGATATTTTTCTGACTGTTGCTTAAAATATACATTTTGGGTACACGTTAGAAGCGCCTCTTCGATGCGGTTCTAACGAGTACCCACAATCCATATTTTGGAGTAGAAATGAGAAAAATATTATTTACTCTATAAAAGTGGGGATCAAGTGTGTGTAAGGGGGGGGGGGGGGGGGAGGTTGTCAGAATTATAAAGATGTGTTAAATGGTGGGATGCGCTTGGTATGTGAGTGCGTTTTTAGTTTTACGTCTCACCAACAGCTAAGGTCATACGGAGATGGGACCTGGGTTTAAAGACTCATCCGAAATTCTGGAGAAGCCCGGGGTCGATCCTGCGATCCCTGGTTAATGAGGCGAGTAGCATAACCACAACACCACGGAGGCTTCCAGCGCTTGATATGTTACATTGTAGCAGGTGCGGGTTTTCCACCTGCACTCCGGTATGAAAGAATTTGCTTCGCGTTGTGTTTTGTCAAAAAAGTGGAAACCTTTGCGTTTTGTCACTTGAAGCCAAAAACCTAGTATAAAAAGTCAGATAGTTTTCTATTTTCTTATAAATTAATGAATGCATTTAACACAAACAGTTACGAACATCTATATAAACATGTGACAAAATAAACAGGGAATCAGACCCCCGGCCTTCGGGGCTTGAAGAAATAGATGGGCTGCATGAACTGAAACCGACCCGCACACCAGTACTGGTCTGAAACCGCTTAGAGGATCTAAGTCTACCGAGCCAAAGCGGTGCTTACAAACCCTATTGGTTTCATTGGGCGACATGGCTTTGATATGTCATTTCATCTCAATGTCGGGTAAAAGTCCCACAAAAGTGGAAGCAACGTCTCCAAAATGACCTATATTGTGTTGACGGTGACGTTAAAACATCAAATCAAACAACAGAACCAAAATGCCTAGTTTTAGAAATTCCGTTGGATATGCCCTAAATCAGAAATAAATGTTAGAGGGAACGTAAGTCGTATTTCATCTGAAAGCATTTTCACGAATGTTTGCTTTCAAGTGATCATAAAGGAGCAGTCTCACAAAGGTCTACACGACATTGGACTGGAGCCTTTCTGTGCCATACAAAATTAGTACATGTATAAGTATTTACAACAAATTTATATTTTAGAGGTGCAATGGCCTGAACACATTTGCGATATATTTAGATAAAACTTGGACACAAAACAAACCAAGCAAAGCTGATTCCTGGTCTGACATATAAAATAAAAATTATGTGTAAATGATTTTATCGGGAAGGGTGTAGTGTCCCCAAATCGTCCGTTTTATGCCAAAAGTATAGTTCTCTCATTTCTTTCACTCCTCCGTGTCACCAATACGCTTGCAGATTTTTTTTGGTATCTGCCGAATACTGGCGGACGTTTACGGGAACGGTACGAAAGAACGATCACAGCGCCACTGAACGAGAATAATGGGAACTAGAAGAAGCAGAAGCGGAATTTCAAGTTGCAAAATAGGACGAGAAACAGAAAGAAAACTACACAAATTCCAAAAGCAGACTGCAAAAATGAATATCATAATGCAGTGTTGCACAATTGTAACTGAATAAAGCATAACAGAATATCAAAATTGCATATTGCAATCTCAATGTTGCATAATTGAGTTTTTACCTAAATACTGTTCCATAGTCATGGGTGACGTCACTAAACATTCCAGATGTGTCATCACAAAATGGCGGACGTCGGTAGCCGAAGTGACAGCAGCATTAAAAATTCGCAATAGAAATGGAAGGTATGCAAGAAAAAGAATCCAATATGGGTGTGAGGGGTGAATAGAAAAATCCGTCCCTCGGCATCACTGTCCGGCATCAATCGGCAAGCCTCGTGATGCCGGACAGTGTCCCTCGGGACGGATTTTTCCATCCAACCCTCACACCCATATAAGATTTTTATATTCTGTTACAACCAAGCAGGCAGAAAGGAAAGCAAAACCAGCAGCCAGCTGCAAAATATTTTGCAAAATGTACTCATTACGAAAAACGCCTATACAGATACATTGTAAATTTTACCCCCGAAAACAAAATGCAAATTTTAAGGCGAAAAATTGTGGTATTGTTTTATTGTGGGTTCTAACGAGTACCCACAATCTACATTTTAGAGCAGAAATAAGAAAAATAATGTTGACCCCAGTTTTACTATATAAAAGTGGGGTAAAAAGGGGTCAAAATTTTATACGTTTGTTTTCGTGATGTGAATATTGTTTAGTTGGCACCCGTCAAGCGATTTTGGTACTTATCGCCTATGCGAGCAGCGAAGGTTCAGGCGAGCCTGCGCATCCGCGCAGTCTCGCCAGAACCTTCGCTTCTCGCTCATACAAGCAGTGAATCACGAGGAACCTTCAGACAGAAAGCCATATCCCTGGCCCCTCTGAATGGCTGGGCATGCGCAGTTAAAATTTGTCATGACGGAATGCTCGAAGACCCAAATTCGCTTGGCGGGGCCCATGTAATGAATAAAGATATTATACAAATATTACTTGGCTCTGATTTTATCAATAGTGCCATTTATTTGCTAAGTTTATAAAACTTCAAAGTTGAAAAAATGTTATCAGCGCCAGATCATTCTTGCACACCAGACAAGGAAATCCGTGATTTTACCCTGGGAAAGATGTTCTGACCCTGGTGATCCGACCCAAAATCGAATATAATCGTGTGTTTGATAAATGCACTTGTTGATTACGACCTTGTACGCGCTGTCGTTAAGGTTGACGTCACAGCACGTTACGTGACGCCACTAAACAGTCCTGCATTGTCAACACAATGTGGCGGACGTTGGTAACCGAAATGACTGCAGCATTAAAAATCCGCGTTAAGAAATGGAATGTAAGGAAGAAAAAGAATCCAATATGGGTGTGAGGGGTGGATAGAAAAATCCATCGCTCGGGATCACTGTCCGGCATCACTCGGCAAGCCTCGTGATGCCGGACAGTGTCCTTCGGGACGCAGTTTCCTTGTAAGCAAGGGCCGCCGGTTCGAGTCCGGTTCTGGTCGCATTTTTCAACTGCATTTCTTAAAGATTTATGTATTCAAATGTTTTTAAAGTTATGATGCCTGGTCTCCACAGTATGAACACTAAGTTCAAAATAAATAAAAATAATCCTACAGTAATCCAAAACAGAATTTGAATGAGTTTTCTTAAAACCCCCAAACTGAAACTATTGGAAAATACTTCTCCTTATATATGTTCTGCGCAAAGAAGGAATCCGTATAATTCCGGTATTGTCTTGCGCAAAGTAAGAATTCTTACCTTTCGGCGCAAAGTAAGAATTCCTACCTTGCGCAAGATAATTCCGGAATTGTCCTTGCGCAAAGTGAGAATCGGGACAAAGTAGGAATACTTAAATTGTTGTATATTTAATTAAGAATGTTTATCATATGACGTCGCGTCTGGGAGTGTAATAACTTCATGTAATATTTTCGATAATCCACTAGTGGATTAAATATGCAAATTAGCTAGATACGTCCCGTAACGTTACATGTACGACGTCCTTAACGACGTCGCGTTTACTAATGGCGGAGTATTGATACTTTTGTAAACAATCGTGAATAAAATGCGTTTTAAATGTCATATGATAAATAAAATCTTGCATTCGTGCTCATGTATTATTGAATTTATTAAACTCGTTGAGGAAAAGGGATAAAATGCTCGTAAAAGCCTCGCATTTTATCCCTTTTCCTCAACTCGTTTAATAAATTCAATAATAAATGTACACTCATGTAAGATCCTCTATATTCCCTTTATGATTTGTTTGTATTGGAGTTTTACGGCCCAGTCAACACTATTTAGGTCATTTTTGAGCAGGTAAGTTTACCTATCAACACTTTCCTGGGCAGGCTTATACGTAAGCGGTTAACCAGTACAGTGCACATTCTTTCGCCAGAAACTGACAACTGCCCTTCTTGAATCAGCGGAAGAGAGAGAATGACCGTAGAAAAGATTTCATGATCAATCTCCACGAAAGAATGTTGCCGACCCCGGCGGGAGTCGAACCCGCGTCCTCCTGATCACCAGTCAGACGCGCATCCGACTGAGCCACTGAGGCCGGCTCCCTTTATGAATCCTATTATCAAACTATAGATAAGAAGTTAACTATGTTGTATGTCTGGAAGTAAACGTTCAATTTAACATATGTACAGAAAAAAAAATCGGATCCAAATCAAGGTGCATCTTTGTGAGCGCGCGACTGCATTGTAGCATTCCTTACTGACATCAATAGTCCCTGCGTTTTCAAAAATAGAACAGAACAGAACTAGACTTTATTCATCAAAAATATCACAACTCTTCTTCTGTAAATGTTCATTCTAGAGCCAAGAAAGTCCATATAGGAAAGCAATTTAGCCATGAAAGACACACACACACACACACACACACACACACACACACACACAAGAAAGTAAAATCAATTTGGGTGGATGGATGTTGGGTCAGATGAGAGAGAGAGAGAGAGAGAGAGAGAGAGAGAGAGAGAGAGAGAGAGAGATCAGCATCATCAATATGGTCTGATTGGTGTGCCACCCCCTCCCCCTTTTGTCCGCTGAAATTTTCAATAAGCATGTTGCAAGTTCGTATTTCAAGTACAGCTGTGAACTCCACCTCGTATGGAATGGGTTATAAATTGTCTGTTTTTTTTTTGTTTTTTTTTTCAAAAGTTGATGCTGTGTACCCGTAAGAAACGCTAAGTTCATTACGCAAGCTCGCCTATACAAATACATTGCCACCTTTATCGCCGAAAAAATGAAAATTTTAAGATGAAAAAGTGTGAAATTTGTCTTATATCTGCTTAGCAGAAATAAGAAAAATAAGGTTTATCCCTGTAAACCCCAGTTTTACTATATAAAAGTGGGGTTCAAGGGGTCAGAATTATATAGGCGTGTGTTCGTGATGTTATAACCGCCTCGCTTTGTGTAATCTGTTTTACTAATTTTATATCACTTTTTTGTCATTTCCGAAAATCGGATCTGAATAAAAGGTTAACAAATATATAAAGACAAGACATCCTTTCACCGAACAGCTCTATTTGATATGTTTCTTACTTTGTCCAAATAATTCCTACTTTGCACAGAGACATTAACCTTGACAAATAATCGATAAGTTAACACCCGATCCCTTGCACAATTCTAGATTGTAAGTGAGATTTCCTACTTTGCGCAGGCCAATTCCGGAATTGTACCGATTACCACTTTGCGCAGAACATATACATGTGCGGCAGATCAAGGGTCTATAGTAATACTCTCTCTTTACTTCCAATAAAGTTTCTTTTTCAAGCGAAAATAATCCGCAAAATTTCACGTTACGCTCTGCTTGTTAGTGACGTCACAACCGTGACGTCAGGTTCCGCGTTACACATGACTGCTTTCTAACGTCGCAATAAACGCTGGAGCGGAGGGCTAGCCAGGATGGTGATACAGAAAACGCGAATAGGGTGATATCGGATTTTGTATTTTATGCCGGAAAACTGGTGGTACCAAGCAGTAATTCTGTAGGTACAGTCGAACTTCAATGGCTCGAACACCTTTGGGACCTCGAAAATCTGTTCGAGACAGGGTTAGTTCGAGCCACTGAGGATTACTGTTAGGAGGCATAACGTGATACTTTTAAACATTCTTTCGGTGTTCTATAATGGAAATGTATGCTGTGTGTACTCATTAGAATCGCCTCATCGAGGCGATTCTAATGAGTACATACAGCATACATTTGAGGCGATTCTAATGAGTACACACAGCATACATTTGCAAGATTAAAGACTAAAATCTCAATAATTATCCCCCACTACTTCTTATGTAGAGGATTTCGCTAGGGACTCAAGAACGGGTTCGATTCAGTCATGGTAAACGAGCCATCGATGTTCGAGCCATCGAAGTTCAAATGTATATAACACATATACATTATTACCACAGTAACTTGATTTGCCGCACTGCATCACGTCAAGTTGATGTTTGTAGATCAACTTATTACACGAGACGCGGAGCGTCGAGTGTGATGCATACGATCTGGAAACATCCAAGGGACGTGATATTGTGCGGCAGATCACGTTACTGTAGTGATAATATGTATTATATATGTTCTGCGCAAGTGGGAATCGCTACAATTCCGGAACTGTCATGCGCAAAGTAGAAATTCTCACTTTGCGCAACAATTCCGGAATTGTACCGGAACAATCTAGAAATGCACAAGGGATCGGATATTAAGAGGCAGTTCGATCACTAACCATGGTTAACCAATGGTTAACCAAAAGTTTGTGCGAACTCAATCAGGTTTAATGGCGGGAAAGTCATGACGTCACTTTGGTCCAACCAGACTACTCTGGACTGATGGCGGCGAAAAGCAAGAAAATATGTTGGCCCAAAGGAAACTTTACATTTAAAATGTTGTAAAAGCATGCTTACTAGTTTGTAAAAAGATTTGATGCACAGTTTCAAAGATACAATCGAGACTGCTATTTCTGCAGTGTTCAAAAATGGTGATCTTCCTCGTCGAGCAAAAATTCCAATCGTGACTTGGAGGCTGCCACGTTCGTTTACTAAAGATCTACCAGAGGTCGTTCTACGGCCCAGCCCATCGGGACTATAAGAAATAGATGGGCTGCATGATGTTTTTGTTTGTTTGATTTGAGGTTTAACGTCCCCGTCAACACTGTAAAGGTCATTTTGGAGACGTTGCTTCCAATTTTACGGGACTTTTACCCGACGTTGAGATGAAATGACGTCTCAAGCCCTGTCGCCCAATGAAACCAATAGGGTTTATTAGCATGGACGGTCCGCCTCGCACGGCGGTTCCTGGACAGGCTTAGATCCTCTAAGCGGCTTACCAGTACTAGTGTGGGGGCCGGATTCAGCTCTGCGTGGAAGCATCATGCAGCCCATATATTTCTTCAAGCCCCTATGAGGGCTGCATGATGTTGCCACGCAGAGCTGAAACTGACCCGCAAACGAGTACTGGTAAACTGCTTACAGGATCTAAGCCTGCCCTGGCAAATCGGTGCGAGTCCGACCGTTCAAGCTTATAAACCCTATTGGTTTCATTGGGCGACAGGGCTTGAGATGTCAGTTCATCTCAGTGTCGGGTAAAAGTCCCACAAAATTGGCAGCGACGTCTCCAAAATGACCTCTACAGTGTTGACAGGGACGTTAAACAGCAAATCAAACAAAGAAAGAGGTCGTTCTATCATACCGGTGAAAGAACTTGCGCAGTTTGACTTCCGCTGCCATAGTCTGGTTGATGATCGAAGTGGCTCTAACGTATCGACTACTGCGCAAAGTAGGAATAATCTGAACAAAATGCAATTCTAACACAGCGCGCCTATATATACAGGCAATGGAAAATATCTGTGTTTTATTCTACAACAAATCCCGGCGAGGAAGAGCGTGACGATTGGCGTCATTAAAAACTGCGATTTTATGACGTCACTAGTCGATTTCCTTGACGTTAGACGGTGTAACGTCATATTCTCGCATCGAAAACGTTAGAAAAGGATATAAATGCGTGTGTTTCAGTCAATAATTTTAGCGGGATTTCTTCTAACAATGGCGAAAAGTTGTGAGGTTTTGAAGGAAACAACAACTTTATTGCCGAATTTCAGCCTGTTAGAGTCGAAATAGATCAGCTCTAGTTTGTGATTTGTTGAGTAATAAATCACAGTTTGTCGGTCAGTTGTAAGTAGGCAAATCACGCGCGCTACGCGCTCATGATTTGTCTATTTACAACGGACCTCCAAACTGTGATTTATTACTCAACAAATCACAGTTAGAGCTGATTCATTTCTTAAATAAAATCAGAGTTTTTCGATGAAAGGATGACTTCTTTGTTTGTATTGGCCTGAGTTTAACGGCCCAGTCAACACTATTTAGGTCAATTTTGAGCTAGTCAATTAACCTATCCACACTTTTCCTGGGCAGGCTTATACCTAAGCGCTTAACCAGGACAGTACACATTCCTTCGCCAGCAACTGACAGCCAGCGAAAGGGAGAGAATGACCGTAGAAAAGATTTCATGATCATTCTGCACGATAGCCGACCCCGGCAGGTATCGAACATGCGGCATCCTGACCACCAGTCAGTCGCGCATCCCACTGAGCTACCGAGGCCGGCGAAAGGATGATTTGTCTTTTTTGTTGTAGTTATTGTTGCTGTTTTTCCCCTTTTATTCGGAACAGGTCAACGGAAATAAAAATATCCTTTATACAAAATAAATGAATTGGTTCTAAAATCATTATCAGTTTTTGTTTTGCTTCAAACATAGATCCAAGATACTGGTATGAATCCCCTCAATGAGGCATTTTGACAGGTACTTTTTGAAAATATACGGGGCAGTTTATACCCATATAAACAGTCACACTCCATACGAAGTTGGATTCACAACTGTATTCGAAATGCAAACTTGTAACGCGATTATTGAAATTGTTAAAATACAAAAGGCAGCCGCACTAATCAGACTGAATGGATGATCTCTCTCTCTCTCTCTCTCTCTCTCTCTCTCTCTCTCTCTCTCTCTCTAACATCGGTCAACTAACATCCATCCATCCAAATCAATGTTAAATTCTGGCGAAAGAATGTACACTGTACTGGTTTATCGCACATGTATAAGCCTGCCTCGGAAATGTGTGGTTAAGTAAAATGATATTAGTGTTGTTGACTGGGCCGTCAAAACCTCAAACAAAACCGTAGGTAGCATAGCATAGCATAGATCTTGTGAAAGTTGCTGGAGCATCTTTTGTATTTTCTGTACCGCTAAAAAGTTCTGAACTAAAGAAATATTTTGGTATTGAGTTTAACGACACATTACAACTGTTAAGGTCATGTCGATCCGGTCAGTTTACATATACATGGATTTCCCAGGCCGGCTAATGCAGTACAATACATGTTATTTTGTTGCAAACTAACTGCCCATCGTGAATCAGCGGAATACAGAGATTGGCCGGAGAAAATAATTCATAATTAAAATCCTTAAAAGCAGTTTGCCAATTCTGTCTTTGATCGAACCCGCGACCTGTTCTGCTCGAAGGAGCAAACATAATATGTATAAGGATGTGTAAACATGACAGTTGTTTGTGTTCAATTACATACGATATCTTTGAGCAATATGTGCTCTAAAATATTTTATTATGTTTTTTAAATAAATTGAACATTTGTTTAACTTCTCAAAAATTGATATCATATAGTTTAACAAAACAATCCACAATAGGGATAAATTTAGATTAAAACACAAAAACATTTGATTATTCCTACTTTGTCCCGATTCTCAATTTCGGCAGGGGCAATTTCGGAATTGTCTTGCGCATGGTAGGAATTCTCACTTTGCGCAACAAAGTGAGACGTCCTACTTGGCGCCGGACAATTCCGGAATTGTATCGATTCCTACATTGCTCAGAACATATATATATATATATGGAAGTTGTGTTTTAATTGTTTTGCTGGTTTAAATGTCAACATTATCCGAAAATGTCTTTCTCAGATATATGCTAATATGTTCGTTTTCAAAAGACCCATCACTTTGAGATACAGCAATCATATCAATGTTTTTAGGCACATCTGATATTGTCTTTGCAACAAGATCGTTGTTCCAGTTAGTAGCTCCACCAAAGTGTTCTTCCGTGACTTTCAGTCTGTTTGGGTAAAAATCGGATATCTGTTGTTCGAGAGAATGGTCGTTTTCAAAAGTTGTACCACAATATGCAAAATCTTGGATCTGGCTGACATTTTCGTTTGCTGACTCCAAGGGAACAGACTCACAAACCTCTAAATCTTGAACCGTCCATTGACTGGTGATATTGGCTGACATTGTTATCTGCGATAATATATTGTCAGTGTACATAGTTGATTCGGATTTAGATTTCAAAACATGCTTTATTACGAAACCTGGGAATATTCCACCCACTAATGAAACGATTGTCAAGGGCACAGCGTATGTAGCGTTACCATCGTCAATTACTAGAATCAGCAGCAAAACAAATAAGAGAAAAACCGAAATACAGAGTAATTCTACAGAAGCCCGCAAATAAGCCATATGAACAGGTCCGGGATTAGACTTGTTTCCTAGGCTTGCAGTTTTAAAAAGCAATTCCCTGGGAAGGTGCAGAGTCGATGTTTTGTCTAAAAAGCAAATAAAACCATTGGCAATCCATTTAAGGTTGGCATCACCATCAAGATCAAACCTCACCCCCTCAATCTCACTTTCTCTATGCTGACAATTTATCAAATAAGCTGAATTTCTATCACTCTTACCCAATGTATCGTTAACGTTTCTTTTGCCATTTACCATGCGCTTCATAACTTCAACGCATCAAATCAAATGTTTAAAACGCATGTAATTAAATATTGTGATAAAGTCTTTGAAAGATCAGGAAGAAATCTGTTTTGGTCTATAAAAAATTCGAATGATGTTTTAAATAAATTGAAATCTAGACAGTTTCGTGCTTCTAGTCTGTCTACCTACGATTTTTCCACTCTTTACACTACACTTCCTCATAATTTTATAAAAGAAAAGCTTAATGATTTAATTGAATGGGCTTTTCACAGAGAAGATTCTCTCTATCTTGCATGTAATGTCAGAAATGCATTTTTCACTTCTAAAGAGCATAAGAATTATACACTTTGGTCATGTCAGAAAGTGTGTGATGCCCTCACCTTTCTACTTGACAATATTTATATTAGATTCGGTACTAAGTTATTTAGACAAATTGTGGGTATTCCGATGGGTACTAATTGCGCACCTCTTGTGGCTGATCTGTTCTTGTATTGTTATGAAAGAGACTTCATTTTGTCGCTTTCCATTGATAACCAATCTGAAATTATTGAAGCTTTTAGCTCTACTTCTAGATATTTAGATGATTTATTAAATATTGATAATACCTATTTTGATGGTTTGATCAGTCAGATTTACCCCCTAGAACTTCAGTTAAATAAAGCAAATTCTTCTGATACCGAGGCCCCGTTTTTGGATTTACATCTATCTATTGTAGATGGATTTGTTTCGTGCAAAATTTATGATAAACGCGATGACTTTGATTTTGAGATTGTAAATTTTCCTTTTTTGGATGGTGATGTTCCTCGTGCGCCATCCTATGGCGTTTATATTTCGCAATTAATTCGATTTGCTAGAGTGTGTAGTCATGTAACTGACTTCAACACTCGTAATAAATTATTAACGGCTAAACTCCTTAATCAGGGTTATCGGTACCATAAACTACGCAAAGCCTTTTCAAAATTTTATAGACGCCATTCTGATTTAATTTCAAAATTCAATATTGGACTTAAATCTCTTCTGCAACAAGGTCTATCGGAACCCGAATTTTATGGTGACTTAGTATTTAAATTCAGAAAAATATATAACCGCAATGACTTCAGTACCCAATTTCGTAAAATCATTCTTCGATATAAAAAGATTGGGTACAACATGGATATTATACGACAGACTGCATGCATGGTAGTTAACCCAATCACGGTTGGCAACTTTGCTTCCCTCTTTAATTGCACGCCGGTGGGTCAGGCCTCAGATTCTATGACGGCTCCAACGTAAAGGCTTATTGAGAATTAGAGAGATCTAATTCAAGGTAATGTTGGTTGGTGCCTGATGCTCTGTCTCTGGTCGGGCTCATCGGAGTCTAACTGTTGGTTTTCTTTTGCTCCAGCATTTCAGTGGTTTATTGCTGTCGAGTCCTCACCGTTGTCTCACCTCTGTAGTTCTTTGATTTTTGTGTTCACGGAGATGTTGCACTGATGAGTTAGGAGGCCTTCATGCGGACTGAACAAATTATTTGTCTAAATCGCGACGGAAGTAAGGGCGAGGATTGTGGCCACGTAAAATCGATTTAAGCCCCCCAGTGGAAATCTTCCACTGACCGTTCCAAGGCGGCTCTTCTGTGGCGATTTATTTTATGTTGTTGTTTGTTACTTACTGTGTGTATCACTTGTGTCTTTTAGTTTCGGATGACCATATGGCCATTTTGTGGGAAAGTAACTGTCCTTATGGCCTTCCTTTGTTTAGGTTTCCATTATGGTCTGGTCGCTTAATGTTTGTATTTCTTTCCCTTTGGTGTCTTTTATGGGTGGAGTAAGTTAATTGTATCAATTCCTGATCTTTGTTTTACTTCTACTTTTCAGAAATCAATGTCTGAGCGAATACTTTGAATCTAGAACCCACGTTACTAATGCAGTGGTAGATATACCACAGGAGAAACACAGACAGTACAAAGAATTTACCAAACTTGTCAGCATTCAAGATGATCCCTATCAAAATGTATACGATACATTCCATATAGAATATTAAACACTCAGCAAGTAATAAAGAAAAGGCTAGTAGAGAGAAACAACACATTGCAAGTCCAACTGTGAGGCCTATATCACATTTCCAAGTAGCATACTTATCAACATCATCCTTTTCTATGATGTACTCTGTTTGTTTTCGGATGCATCTGACCAGCTTTCCAGTGATTGTATTACTCCTGTTCTTACATGTACTGGTTTTAGGGCAGACTAGTCTTACTGCAAAGTAAACACAGTTTATGAACAGTCGAATGGAAACATTAACTAGTGGAACTACTCTGTATACAAGTAAAGCCAGTTCGTGAGGTATCACTAGTAACCAGAGAGGAAGAACAAGAATACCGACAATTCCAAATTCTGTTAAAGGCCACAAAATATGGGCAAAGAAAATGCCGCATGAGCCGATCTTTTCAGTTTTGCACATTCTATCAAAGCATCTCTGTACTGTTGTAGTTATTCTGTGCTCGTGTCGCTTCCTCAGTGCAATAAAGAGTATTAACGTAACTGGAATCATGCAATATATTACTATGAAAATGGTATGTACTGGTGTGAGATAAAAGACCAGCGATCCAGCAAAGGACAATTTCAGATCCTTTGAGTTGAATATGTAAAGTACCCTTTCCCGAATGACTTCTTCGAAGCTGTAATAAAACCAGACACGAATACGCCAAGGAGTTACTGCAAAGGCTGTTAAAAAGAGCAGAATAATGATTCCTAGACAACGTTGCCATGGCACGACACAACATGGAATCATCTTGAATATGTTTTCTCGACAGCAAGACCTATCTGATGACAATTCTGGCCCAGTATCACAGTTGAACATAACGCTCTTCACGAACTGCATAAAATCAATTGGGGAATCATTATTTCCCATCAAATGCATATCTGGGATGCACAAATGAATCTTCCGTATCGTCACTGAGTATGGTCTTCCTTTCCTGAACTGACTAAGTTCTTCCTTTAGGTGCGCAAAACGACAAGACTGACTAGTGTTCATTTTAACAAAGTCATCATCTCTGAATTCAGCATTAGCTTCTGTCAGTAAATTCACTGTCAACTTTGTCTGCGGTTCATAAACAAATATTGAATTCTCTGAGGACATACACGTTCGTCTGAACAGCAGCAATGGACTGTAGATAACGAGTACCATCGCTAAAACATATACAAGTTTAAAAAGCAAACTCAATGGAACACTTTCTTGCAATTTTTCACATATTAGCTTTTCATTTGTCTCCAGCTTACAACAAATGTAATTGATTTCCCCAGAATTACTGCTGTCTTTCACAATGTGTTTGTTACAAATTTCTCTATCACTCATCACGGATGCAGTAATTTTTCCTGCATGTTTTATCAACCACTTCCGCAGAACCTCTTCAAGGTCTTCAGCAGATGCTTTCTTCACACAGTTATACGGTTCTTGAATAATATCTACACTCACATCTGCTACTTTATGACCCAGTGTATACAGAGACATTGGTTCATAATAATCCTTGAGCATTAATAATAATGCCCCCGAACTACTTGTGGCCAGAAAATACTCGTATGGTTCTAACAGAGAAGACCGGCAGGTCTTATTACTTAACGGTCCATAGTCTCCCGCTACTTTTAAATGATACTTCACCAGTCTTTCGCCATCAGTTGTCAGTCCATGTATACCACTTTGAATAGAGTAATTTCGCAGAATCAGAGAGCAGTTCGCCATTGTGTCGGGGTTCGGTTTTGCTGTAGGTAGTATGTTGGCGTATTCCTCCGCCACACTCTGGCATATTCCAAATTGTGTTGCTATGCCAATTAACGAGATAAGACACATCCTTATCCTTACGCACTGATGTGAGGTTCTGTTTTGCATCATCCTTTCTGTACATTTAGACATGTCCCTCCCTTTTGCCATTCAATGTCATCTTATTTGAATATATTCCCCAGGCTACGAACATAAAAACTTACACCATAGCTTCAGGTCTCAGATGCAGCTACCGGTAGAATTGATTCCCATGCCTTTCGCCGCAGCTTGAGCCACTGCAAAATTTGACTTCTTTTAGAGGAAAGACTGTTTATTCCTGTAAGGGTACGCAGCTATTGAAGAGAGAGTCATTTCCCATAAAATTATGTCCGTTTCCCATTTACTTAGCAAAACAATCTTTAAGTTATTGTTATTTATATAAAATACGACTGAAAATGTGCCTATTCATTAAATTGTTTCGATCTATTTAACTAAGCTAATGTGAATATGTATATTTTAAGGTTTAACCTTGACAAACAAACGTGCAGGTAAACTATCCATACATTGCAACTTGACGCTTTTTCGATCAATCAATACTTGAAAATTATTGAACATGTTTTCCGTTATAAGGTTACAACTTTTGTATCATCTTTTTCCCTGTTTACGGAGACCCCTCTAGAAAAGTGGACTATCCCTAATGCAAAGAATTTGCTCTAAGGGAGCGGCATTATTTTTATTTTTTTAATAGACCCCTATTAATATGGATTACGAACTGTACTTGAATGGGTTTGCCTCTCTGTAAATCGTCCCAATGTAGCAGCTTTTGTTTTAAATACAGTGAAAATCATTCATTGAGAACACTTTGCGGACTCTTAAAAAGATGTCTTAAAACCACTTTTGAACAGTTCCAAAGGTGGTCTCTCACCAGAGGACACTGAGAGAAAAAACTCAAAGAAAAACAGCGGAACCATTTTAAATATACTCTTAAAAGCGGATTCGTCTTAGCTTTAGCTATAGTCTTAATAGCGGAATTTTACTGTATCAATGTTACGCGTCAAGGTTTAGGTGTACTTGTGTCAGCCCATTTATGACATGGAAACCTTGGACATATACATTTCCAGTTGTAATTGTAGGCAAACTTATGTTATTTGGGCCCCGTCAAGCGATTTTGGTACTTATCGCCTATGCGAGCAGTGAAGGTTCAGGCGAGCCTGCGCATTCGCGCAGTCTCGCCAGAACCTTCGCTGCTCGCTCATACAAGCAATGAATCAAGAGGAACCTTCAGACAAAAAATCATATCCCTGGCCCCTCTGAATGGCTGGGCATGCGCAGTTAAAATGTGTCATCAATCTATGTTTTGAGCAGAAATAAGAAAAATAATGTATACGCCTGAATACCCCAGTTTTACTGTATAAAAGTGGGCTTTTAAGGGGGTCAAAATTATATAGGCGTGTTTTCCTGAGGGTTTTACTCGACGACAGACAGATACGGGCTACTAAGACAGTTAAAAGCTCGCGCTGGCCTACATGACGTTTGCTTGTTTTAGTGCACTTGTTTGTTTGTTTTGAGGTTTTAACGTCCCTGTCAACACTGTAAAGATCATTTTGCGGACGTTGCTTCCAATTTTGTGGGATTTTTACCCGACATTGAGATGAAATGACATCTCAAGCCCTGTAGCCCAATATAACCAATAGGGTTTATAAACATGGACAGTCCGACTCGCACCGTTTTGCCTGGGTAAGCTTAGATCCGATAAGCGGTTTACCAGTACTCGTGTGCTGCCCTGCATGGAAGCATCATACAGTCCATATATTTCTTCAAGCCCCAATGGGCGGGGGCACTGTGTTAGTGCACTTTATGTATTTTAATGCAATTTAGTCTGGGATTTGAGACAAGATTTCGAAACATTTAATGCACCCAAAATTCTCACGCTTTATTTGTGCTGTTTCATTGAGATAGAAGCCTAACCTATGTGACATGTGATTGTTTAGCAAATCTGGTGGAGAAAAGGGGTTGAAATTTCTATGAGTTTACACCCACCCCACTGCGAATGGAATGGTTGGATTAAGTTTAGTCATGCGCAGCTTGCGCTTACAACTGAATGTTGATTTATTGCATCAGCCAAAATATTTGTCAATATTCGAAGATACCAAAGTTCATGATATGACGTAACTACATCCGGTGTTACCATGAATTTTGACCATTGAAATTTTACCCCCAGAAATTTGGTAAATTTTACACTATTTTTGCGCTAAAGGATTTTTAGTATTTTTTGAAACAATTTCTTTTTCGTCAGTATGCAGGACGGACATTTTTGCACATGCATGTGAAACTTGATGACTCTGTGTCAATCTGGGCATGGACAAGGGACTCAGATACCTATGGACCCTTTTGCTGTTTTTTCCTGCTGTGTCACAGATTGTGATAAAATCCGTATTAAAACATACATAAAATAAATTATTTTACTGGCTGGTCAAAGATGTATCATAACAGGGGCCAACAGATATATATTTTGAAAAATTACTGATGACCATTTCCTTCTGGTTTTATTTAGAGAGATGAATATACATCGCCAGACATATTTGTCAGCGATGAACTATCAAGTGATTCTCTAAACTGGTGACTTGAATCTATCAACATTTAATAAATACATTGTATATTTCAAGAGTCATTGTCCAAAGTTTCCAGTTTGTGCTGAAGGCTCCCAAACTAACATCGACAATATTATATTTTAAACACGTAAATGTTACTGGCCACTACAAGGTCTCTATTGAAATCTTACTGGGTACCTTATTTTCTGGTAAGTCGCACGATTAAAAATAAATAGTAACCGAGCTTTAATGTAATGTAAAGCCACCCCTTAAACATTCTTCCTTCTTCTCTTTCCCCAGAGTATTGGTATAACCTGTAAACGTGCATCTAAAGATGTCACCTCCACTTACTTTCTACCTCTTCATTGCACAACCTGCCTTCGATATCCTTGTCCCTCTATTCGCCACTAGCTCTTAATTATCCTGTGTCTCTTGTCATACATTACGATAACTCACCCGTGCGACATGGCGCATTTTTCACATCTCCATAATGGCTACTTTTCTGATGAAAATCCTTGATATTTTTGTTATAAATATTCAAAACACAGGTTGAGGTTGCTCGTTATTACCGCATCAGGCGGTTCTAACGAATACCCACAACCTATGTCTTGGGACAGAAATAAGAAAAATAATGTTTACCCCGTAAACCCTAGTTTTCTCTATATAAAGTTGGGTTTAGGGGTCTTCATTTCACGGACTTGTTCATCTGATGCACTGATTAACTTGTTCTTCATCTACTTTTTTACTACTTCCTTTAACTGATTTTTGTCCCATATATTGATTGTTTTGGGTTTAAAAGCACGTCCATCCTTGTCGGTCATTGTGTTTCCTCTCCCAGAGAAAAGCGATAGAAGAGATAGTTGAGAAGAAGAAAGTGAGGGACAGAAGAGAAAGAGGAAAATAAATATAAGTACAGAAACAGAAGAAATAACAGTATTCCCCTCTACCATTACTTGCTGCAAGAACAGCAGGTCTTGTCCAGCTGTAGGCCAATATCAGTTGGACGCCCTATTGACGCAAGGTAAACGCCACCTTTGCCTCACCCAACCACCCCAATTGTCCCATACAGATTTACCAAAAGGGCCTTCTATATCAAGCCACCAGGATTATCATGATTTGACAAACAGAGTGTAGGCAATGATCAGGAACCTATACAAAATACATCGCACCTCCCATTCAAAACACCAAAATGAAAACGTCACGAATGGAAAGCCAGAAGGATAGTTATCTCCCCACATGGCCAAACAGCTATCCAAAATATAAAATGCATTAGCAATACATACATCTTAAAGATCAACTATAAAAATAAGAAACCACAACAGAAGGACCGCCTTGGAATGGGGTCAGTAAGAAGTTTTACGGATGTTGGGGTTTGGGGTGGATACTTTAATTGATTTAAGGTGGCCTCAATCCTCACTCTTGGTTGTCTTGGTTAAAACCCATTAGTTGTTCAGTCTGCACGATGGATTTCTAGCTCATACATGCAACATCTCCGCGAACATAAAATCAAACGACTAAGGAGATGATACAACGATGAGGACTCAACAGCATGGAATACCTGGACTGCTGCAGCAAAGGAAACCTATAGTTAGGCCCCGGATAGCCCTACCAGAAACAGAGCATCAGGCGCCTACCTTCAGGCGTTCTGGCAAAAATGCTTTCGTACTTATCAAAGGAACTGAACGAAAGATTAACTTACTTGAGGTTGACACCTTTTCAGATATTTTGAAAAGGGACGATGTTTGGCATAATAAATGTAACGATTCCTATGTAAATCAAGCTTCTTCTTCTACACTTTTGTCAAGAAGGGAGGGAACATCGGGTTCAACACAGACTCTTGATTGACCTTTTCTGCATCTTCATGTAACTTGGTAACAACAATTTGCGCATGTTGTTCAAAAGATCAACCAAAATCAGAGTCATTCAATCAGCAAAAAAAGCTGAAGTATATCAAATCCGCAGTTGGAGAATTAGATGCTGATATTTAAATTTAGTAGAGTATCTTTTTCTGCAGCAAATTCATGGTGAAAAAAAAAAAAACAAAAACAAAAAAACTATAAAACATTTATGTACAATCGTCGTTCTACCATGCAAATACTGTATACTGTTTCTTTTTTGTTGGCAGACAAATTTCGCACACCTTCAATCAAAAGGAGGCTGGATTGTTCAGAGGCGTACTGATTAAAATACGTCTTTCCTTCAATTATGAAATACTGGACGAAATTCTGCCAACCATTTGAAAAAAGACTGAAATAGGGTCGCGTTGTTAAATTCACTGAACATTGTCGTCTTTCCGAGGTATTGCTGTTATGGTAACTTCATACCAAACTACCACTGGTTATCGAATAAATGGTTTATGAAGGCTGGAAAATGCAGCTAAGCAAAATAAATAAAATTAAATAAAATAAAATGAAGATAACCAAACAAGCGCAATCAGGAAAGCAGAAAACTGTGGCTTCTGTATCATGACAACGCCAGTTAAATATGGTTTACGCTTGCCATCAAGCTTACGCGACTTTAAATAACTAACCTGAACACAAAGTTATACACAAGCAGCCCATGGGAAGCTTAGCTCACCAGAGCTCAAGTGGGCATAAATTATCCAACCCTTGGTGGCCATTTATTTTAATCGACCATAATGGTTTAGTAGAGGCCAATCGCAGGACCACTGCTGCCAAATTATTTTTAAATCAACCATTGTTTTTTGTTGCCGTCGCATACATTATGGTCACCTTTGAACAATCTCAGCAGGTCTAAAGTCCAAAATGTTGCATACCAAGGTATTGTATATCCTGAGATGCAGAATTTAAAATCACTTTTTATCATATGACGTCGCGTCTGAGAGTGTAATAACGCCATGTAGTATTTTCGATAATCCACTGGTGGATTAAATATTCAAATTAGCTGGATACGTTCCGTAGCGTTATATGTACGACGTCCTTTACGACGTCGCGTTTACTAATGGCGGAATATTGATATTTTTGTAAACAATCGTGAATAAAATGTCATCTGATAAATATAATCTTTCATTCGTGCTCATGTATTATTGAATTTATTAAACTCGTTGAAGAAAAGGAACAAAATGCTCGGCAAGCCTCGCATTTTATCTCTTTTCCTCAACTCGTTTAATAAATTCAATAATACATGAGCACTCATGTAAGATCCTCTGTATATTGGTGTGACAATCACTCAGATTCCACAAACAAACTTTGATTTCTCGACCACACTGCTGCAGTATATGTAATTTGGTATCAGTTAGCACAGTAGGTTTGGAAAAAAATAAAAATATGGCCCCAGGACCATTTAGCTGGCTGCAAATATCAACTCTGGTGTCATAAGTTGCAACAGACCCAGAAAATCATGTCTTTGACATACAAAACCCTAAGTGACCATATTTGACCTTGACGTAAGAAAAGTCAAGGTCAACCAAATGTCATCATTTGAACAAATGTGAAAGGGACTGGGTCCCCGATATTGTATATTAAGTTTCAAGGTCATCGGTCTATTGGTTCCTGAGAACGGGCGATTCCAAAGGTTTTTACCATATATGGGCACGGTGGACATTTTGGTCATGTGACTCAGACATTCAGAATATATGTTTGTTTTTCCACCCCATGGCGGCTTCACGTGCAATTTGGTTCCAATTGGCCTTGTAGTTTCAGAGTAGATGCCGTTTGGATTTGTTTTGATGTTCAAATGAGAAAAGAGGGTAGGTACATTTATCTCCCCTTTTTATGTATTTTTCCCCACTTTTTTGATTTTCTAACTCCATTTTCAAGATGCTGAGAGACCTCTCAATAAATTCATATCGTAGTTAAGTGTGAGAAAATAAGGTGCATTAAATAAAAATCTAAAATGAGTTCCTTTAAGAGCAATGAAAACATTCATAAGAAAGAAGATGGGTCATACTACGTAGTTTCAGCTAATAAAGCCTCATCAGTGACCCTGTAATGATCCGGCAACGAAAGCCAGAGGAAACGTACTGCAATTTTGCGAATTTCGAATAGGCAGTCGATTCAAAGACTGATATAAATCAAAATGGGGTCCAAATAATTAAAAATCTGTCTAGAATATGGGTCTAAACCTATAATTTATTTCTGATTTCTCAGAATATTTACGCTGATCTCAAAGGACCAAAAGTAAAATATAAATATAAACTCCTTAAATACGGATGCTACGAATTTCAAATCCCCGACTAATTAAACAAAACCTTCATTTGTTATCTTGTTTTGTTTGTTAGGATGAGGTTTTACGCTCCTACCAAACACTATTTAGGTGATTTAGAAGCCTCCGTGGTGTAGTGGTTACGCTACTCGCCTTGTAAATCAGGGATCGCAGGATTGATCCCGAGCTTCTCCAGACTTTCGGATGAGTCTTTAAACCGAGGTCCCGTCTCCGTATGACCTACGCTGTTTGTGTGAGGTAAAACTCAAACACACTCTATTTAGGTGATTTTGGAACCGCTGCTTCCGGTTTTCGACATTGCGGTGGAATGACATCTAAAGCCCTACCGCCCCCCCCCCCCCAAAAAAAAAAAAAAACAAGAGGCCCATGGGCCACTATGCTCACCAGAGCTCAGGTGGGCACTGCCAAATTGCAGCCATGTATTTTAACATGATATCATTTTAATCTGCCAAATGAACCCCCATATCCAAATGAGCATCAATGTGGACTCAGTATATGAAACATTAGGCCTTTTATAAAGTAGAGGGGGTGGGGCATGGACCCAATGGAGCCCTGGTTGGTATCACTAAATGTGTCTTATCACAAAGAACAAGAATATATATGGTTTAGCAGTGGGGATCTGCATGGCTGGAGATAAAAGTGGAGGGGTTGGAGCATGCCCTGTCGTTCCCAGGAAAGCCCAAGATTGTTGTCCCTAAATGTGTCTCATCATAAGGACCAAGTATATATATGGTTATGGGGTGGGAATCTGAACGGTTTCCAAGATATCCTTTCATGAAGTGATAAAGGAGAGGACTGGCCCCTGCGGACACCCCTACAGTAGGTGTGCTAATAATAAGGAACAAGAACATATATGAATATGGGGTGGGGATTTGAATGGTTTCTGAAATATATGGCCTTTTATGAAGTGGAAGGGCGGGGCACATTGCCTCAGCACAAAGAGACCCCCAAGTTGGTGTGACTGAATGAGTCTTATCATAAAGAACAAGAATATATATGGTTTAGGGGTAGGGATCTGAACTATTTCTGAGATATGTGGCTTTTAATGAAGTCAAGCGGTGGAGCAAGGCCCGGGCATGCCCCGGGGACTCACAAGCTGGTGTCAATGAATGTGCCTTATCATAAGGAAGATAAATATATATGGTTTAGGGGTGGGGCTCTGAACAGTTTCTGAGACATAAGGCCTTTTGTGAAGTGCAGGGGTGGGGCAAGGCCCAGGGAGACCCCCAGGTTGGTGTCAATGAATGTGTCTTATCATAAGGAACAAGAATATATATGGTTTAGGGGTGGGGATCTGTAAGGTTTCCGAGATATTGTGATATTATGAAATGGAGGGGGTGGGGCATGGCCCCAGCACATCCCTGGGGACCCCCAGGTTGGTGTCACTGAATGTGTCTCATCATAATGAACAAGAACATATATGGTTTAGGGGTGGGGATCTGAACAGTTTCTGAGATATATGGCCTTTTGTGAAGTGAAGGGGTGGGGCATGGGTCCGGCGCACCCTGGAAGACCCCCAATTTGGGGTCAATGAATGCGTCTTATCATAAGGAGCAAGAATATATATGGTTTAGGGGTGGGGATCTGTAAGGTTTCCGAGATATTGGGCCTTTTATGAAATGGAGGGGCGGGACATGGCCCCGGCGCATCCCGGGGGGACCCCCAGTTTGATGTCACTGAATGCGTCTTATCATAAGGAACAAGAGTATATAGGGTTCAGGGGTGGGGATCTGAATGGTTTCCGAGATATTGGGCCTTTTATGAAGTGGAGGGGGTGGGGCATGGCCTCGGCACATCCCGGAGGACCTCCAGGTTGGTGTCACTGAATGCGTCTTATCAATAGGAACAAGAATATATATGGTTTAGGGGTGGAGATCTGTAAGGTTTCTGAGATATAGGTCATTTTATGAAGTACTGGGGGCGTGGCATGGCCCCGGCACAACCTACTGGACCCCCAGGTTGACATAAAAGCATATGGCTGAGAGAAATTTACTAAAGGAACATTTCTATGAAAGTTTTGTCAAAATATCTGCAAAGGCTTTGTAGTTAATGCCATTTTTTAATTTTCCCCATTATAAGTCTATGGAAAATCTAAGTTGCCATAGCAACCAAACTAAAGAGCCGAATTTCATAAAAAACACAAAACCTGTTAAGGCAAATATGGTGAATATTTCCATAAACTTTCAGCCTCATAGAGCATACGGTTTCTGAGGAGATGATTTTTTAAGTATTTTTTTTTCTATTTTTTTCATTTTGGTTTCCATGGCAACCAATACAAATGAGCAGTAGGCCTAAAATCATATGGCAGATTGTAGATTGCCTAAGGAATATTTCTATGAAAGTTTTGTCAAAATATCTGCAGTGGCTTGGCAGTAAATGCCATTTTTCAATTTTCCCCATTATAAGTCTATGGAAACTCTAAGTTGCCATAGCAACCAAACCAATGAGCCGAATTTCATAAAAAACACAAACTTTCAATCCCCCAGCCCAAGGATGCTACAGATGAAATTTGGACTCAATCGGCCCAGTGGCTTCAGAGGAGATGTCGTTTGAAAATGTTAACGCCAGACGACGACGACGACACCAGACGACGACGACACCAGACGACGACGACAACGACGGACAACTGTCTATCCTATAAGCTCCCCCGGAGCCTTCGGCTCTGGTGAGCTAAAAACCGTTCGGTTTAATTTGTTTGTTTGCCTGATTTGAGGTTTAACGTCCCCGTCAACACTGTAAAGGTCATTTTGGAGACGTTGCTTCCAATTTTGTGGGACTTTTACCCGACATTGAGATGAAATGACATCTCAAGCTCTGCCGTTCGGTTTAAAGCGGTCCGACTCGCTCCTTCTTTATTTTTATTATTATTATTATTTGTTATTAGAAAACTTTCCTCTACATCACGTTAATAAGTCCGTGTAATGAATACCCCTCTAAACCCCACATTATATAGGAAACGAGGGATTTACAGGGATATATATGATATAGTCTGGCTGTGGGTACTCGTGAGAATCGCCTGAATGCGGCGGTTCTTATGAGCGCTCTCAATCTATGTTTGGACTAAAAATAATGGAAATGGCTATTGGCAATAGCGGTTTTTCGATAAAATTGCTATTGTCAGTTAGCTGGCAATAGCCATTTTAACGTAAAATCGCTGTTATCAGTTAAATGGTTATAGCAAAAGTACTTTTCGACAATATCTTATTGCCATAAATGAAACTCCGAAAATAAAATAAACTAACGATATTAATGATTATGCACATATGCTTTTGACAAGTGGCATATACCCATCTAACATAATAGGCTATATTCTACCAAAAATGCAGCTTGCAGAGATCAGTTGTCTGTTGTAGTTCTACATATATGCGAATGAATTATAAGAATCTGATATGGGGTTCTGTTGTAGATGAGCGTTTCCAACCCAAGGGATGACCGTGCTGTGCGGAACCGAGGCTACGCCGAGGTTCCGCTCAGCACGGTCATCCCGAGGGTTGGAAACGCCCATCTACAACAGAACACCATATTGGATTCTTTTTCTTGCACAGCACCTCCGGATAGTTTTGACAGCTCGCACATGTATATTGTTTACAAACTAAAAGTAGTGCGGAAGTAGTTCCGGCAGTTGAATAGAATTGAAGCGCATTTTTGTTAGTTGCCTGGGTCGGAAAAAAGGGTCAGGACATAAATTTCTATCCCAGAGTAAAATCACGGATTTCCTTGTCTGGTGTGCAAAAATAAAGGCTCTCTATATTTTCTCTATTATTGTCTACTCGCTAAAAACATAACATTATTAAAACACACCTATTCAATGCAATGGAATATTCATTACCAAAACACGCCTATTCAAATACAGTCGAACTTCAATGGCTCGAACACCTTTGGGACCTCGAAAATCTGTTCGAGACAGGGGTTGTTCGAGCCACTGAGGTGACTGCCAGGAGGCATAAGGAGATACTTTAGACATCTTTTCGGTGTTCTATAATGAAAATGTATGCTGTGTGTACTCATTAGAATCGCCTCATCGAGGCGATTCTAATGAGTACACACAGAATACATTTGCAAGATAAAAAACTAAAGTCTCCTTAATCATCCCCCACTATTTCTTATGTAGAGTATTTCGCTAGGGGCTCAAGAATGGGTTCGACACATCCATGGTAAACGAGCCATCGGTGTTCGAGCCATCGATGTTCTACTGTATAGTGGAAATTTTTACCACACAAAATGAAAATTGCAGATAAATATCTCGATATTCTTCATATTTCTGCTCCAATCATAGATTCTAGTAACTAACGAGTACCCACAATCATTGTTTTTGAGCAGAAATAAGAAAAAATAATGGATGCCCCTGTAAACCCCAGTTATACAATATATTACACTATACCATGCCTTAGGTATCCTCATTAACTTAGATATTGAACTTTAGACAACTTTTGTCTGCTTGAGCAATCAAATTTATTTTCATGCAAAGTACTTGTTACTAGTAAGTTCAATTCCTGGATATCAGTATGTTACATGTCTCTTTAAGGAAGTTGGAATTACAGGGATCACATTAATTCTTCTTATTTCTGTTCTAAAAAGTAGGTCGTGTATACTCGTATGAAAGCCACAAACATATATAGTGGGGCCGGGCCACCAATAAGGCAGTTCCGTTTATTCCCAGCGGGCACATGACGTCTAGGTAACGTCGCACCATCGTCGATGCAACGTCATGTCGTTACAAAGACATTGCTATGACGTTGCATTCACGTTTTTGTCAAGTGGGTTATGCTTGAAGACGCCTTGAAAAGGTGTTCCAGGCTAAATATTATCTACGATCTATGTTTGGAACAGCATTAGAAAATAGAAATAGAAAATTGATGCTGTCCCTGAAAACTTATCCACATCTTCCCAAAAACGAGGTGAAGAAAATACTAATTAATTCAACAACCCAGCAGGCACACGTCGCTATGGCAACGTCAAATCAACGTCGGTGCAACGTCATGACGTTGCACCGACGTGGATGTGACGTTGCATACACGTCATGACGTCGCACCGACGTTGACATGACGTCATAATTACGTCATGTGCCTGCTGGGAATGCATAAAATATTATAAAACATGGAAATGCTTGGTAAAAGAGAAACAAACAAGATACAGCAACGATTCGTACATGTATCTTAGCCGACCACTCTAGAACAAGCATAAGCATGTAAGCTTTTACAGTCAGAACAGTAGAAACTAAGAACCGGTATGAAATTTATTCAAAATTTTATGACATATACATACATCTGTACTACAAATATACATAAAAATGTCAAAGGATTGGATGTAGGCACAGCCTATATTTATCCTCTCCTTTATTGGTGTTGTAGACATATACATATATGTTAATTATATAGATTGAACTAATGAATGTAAAACAAAAATAATGTAGAATGACACTTATTCGAGAAGAAGAAGAAGAAGAAGAAGAAGAAGAAGAAGAAGAAGAAGAAGAAGAAGAAGAAGAGATAGAGCATGATTACTCCGACATACATCAACATTTGCCGTGTTGATTCAAATGTGATGAAATAATTCTGTAAGCCAACTGGCAATAGCGATTTTAACGTAAAACCGCTATTGCCAGTTATTTAAACGTAAAACCGCTATTGCCAGTTGCTTGCAATAGCAATTTTATCGAAACACCGCTATTGCCAGTGAACTGTCAATAGCCACTTCGAAAAAATAAAAAAAATAAAAATATCACAATTTTTCACCACAAAAATGTCCGTTTTGAGAAAGAATCTAAAGAATACGAGTATGTTATCGCAATGGTTTGGATGTGCTTTCACATTACGAAAACACGCCTATACAAATACATTGCAAACTTTAGCGCCGAAAAAAGAAATATTTTTAGATGAAAAATTGTGATATTTTTCTTATTTCTTCTCAAAATATAGATTGTAGGTACTCGTTAGAACCGCCTCATCGAGGCGGTTCTAACGAATACCCACAACCTATATCATCACGCTAACACGTCCGTGAAATGAACACCCCATTACACCCCACTTTATATAGAGAAAACAGGGGTTTACGGGGGTATACATTATTTTCCTTATTTCTGCTCCTAGACATAGGTTGTGGGTACTCGTTAGAACCGCCTCAATGAGGCGGTTCTAACGAGTACCAACAACCTATGTTTTGAGTATAAATAACAATAATATCACATATTTTCTTCAGAAAATTTACCCTTTTGGGGATGTAGAAAATGCACTATGACGCACGGGTGTGTTATCGTAATGTTTTAGAGCAGAAATAAGAAAAATAGGTTTACCCCTGTAAAGCCCAGTTTTACTGTATAAAAGTGGGGTTCAAGGGGGTCAAAATAATATAGGCGTGTTTTCGTGATGAGTTTGCATTAATGGTAAGGAATACAACTCGCATATTTCCGCTGGGGAGGACAACTCTCCGGAATTCCTGTTCATTTACTTCTATCCATTTATGTAAGACTGGGGGTATGTAAACAGGAAGATACACGCGGTACATACTCCGCCATTTTTACTAGTGAGATAACTTTCGGGACTTCCGGTTTGTTTTTCTTCAATCTGAATCCTTCAGAAAAAGAAAGAAAAGTGTATTCTTAAAGGAAAGAATAATCCTCTACTGATAAGGAAGTCAAACCTATATTTGAAAGAGTTTCCTCCCCCTGAAGGTGTGTCCATTCCTATTATGGGATGTGCTATTTTTACAGCTAACTATTCGGATATTCTCTAAATATACAGTAAAATTCATATAATAAGACCACCTTTGAAACTGTTCAAAAGTGGTCTTAAAGACCACTTTGAACAGTCCCAAAGGTGGTCTCTGACCGGAGGACACTGTGTACAGTAAACACAAAAGAAACAATAACTGTAGCCGACTAAATAAGCTTTTTAAAGCAGAATTAGTCTTAATTTTAGGTGGTCTTAATAGGCGAAGGGATGTGTGTTTTGTTTGCTTGTCCCAGTCAACAGTATTTACGTCTTATTTTGCAGGCCGGTTTTCCTAACGACACCTCCTCGGTAGGCTTATATACAGGCGGTTACACATTCTTTCGCAATAAACTTAGAGTTGTCCTTCGGGAGAGGGTGAGCATGGTCAATTTCCACGAAATAATGGTTCCGACCCCGACGCGGCCTCCTGAGGCAGTACCGAGGCCGGCTTGGCGGAAGGGAAATAAATGAAACACAACAAATGGTCATAATGTATCAGGAGTTATCCATATTGCTTTGATAATCATGTATTTGTATTTAATCTGATGGAGGCGAGGGTGGTCATGGTGGCTGTAGATACAGTTGAGCTATTGGATATGAACAGACCTACACAGGCCGATGAATTAGGATGTTATCATAAGCATGTTAAAGTAATCCATTTCTTGAATTGTTCAAATAAGAATCAGAAGCCATGTAGATTCGAGACTATATGGGCCCCGTCAAGCGATTTTGGTACTTATCGCCTATGCGAGCAGCGAAGGTTCAGGCGAGCCTGCGCATCCGCGCAGTCTCGCCAGAACCTTCGTTGCTCGCTCATACAAGCAGTGAATCAAGAGGAACCTCCAGACAGAAAGCCATATCCCTGGCCCCTCTTAATGGCTGGGCATGCACAGTTAAAATTTGTCATGACGGAATGCTCGAAGACACAAATTCGCTTGGCGGTGCTCATATCATGAATATGCCGACAAACAACGAAGCCCCGAAGTTATATTGTTCATGCTCAAGCCACTTTATGGCGACATTTGTTAAGCTCATAAAATATATAATAAAATACAAATTCAACGTTTATTAAGAAAACAGGAAAGCTCTGAGGGACATACTGACGTGAAAGAATGAAACAAGATTAATGCGAAGAGACAATGAAACAAGAAAAACATACAATAACATGTATCACGACCTCCCCATAACACGTCTCATAAAAGATGGAGGGGAAAAAAATTCTTACAAATACATGTAAGTGACGCTAGTTTTAGAAGCCTCCGTGCTGCAGTGGTCATGCTACAGGGATCGCAGAATCGATCCCGGGCTGCTCCAGACTTTCGGATGAGTCTTTAAACCGAGGTCCCGTCTCCGTATGACCTTAGCTGTTGGTGAGACGTAAAACTCAAATACTCACTCACTCTTCTCTGCTATTTGTCATGCACATAAATTTTCAAATGCGTTGGTATTTTAAAATTTTAAGCACGACACATGTCATGCCCGACTGAGTTGACGATGATCAAAACGTTTAAAAATCTTGGGTCCAGTTTTAACATCAATTTTTATGTCAGCTGTGACGTATAAAACGAAGTGAAAAAAATCAGGACGCCGAAAATCAGTCATGCAGGCTTTGAGCTTGCTCCACATTTATTCTGAAAACATGCCTATACAAATGCATTGTAAGTTTATCACCGGAAAAATGAAAATTTTAGGATGAAAAATTGTAATATTTTTCTTATTTCTGCTCAAAATATAGATTGTGGGTACACGTTAGAACCGCCTCGATGAGGCGGTTCTAACAAGTACCCACAATCTATATTTTAGAGCAGAAATAAGAAAAATAAGATTTACCCCTACAAACCCCAGGTTCACTATATAGAAGTGGGGTTCAAGGGGGTCAAAATCATATAGGCATGTTTTCGTGATGTTTTTTTCAACTACATGAGGCGGTTCTAACAAGTACCTACAATCTATATTTTAGAGCAGAAATAAGAAAAATAAGGTTTACCCCTACAAACCCCAGTTTTACTATATAGAAGTGGGGTTCAAGGGAGTCAAAATCATATAGGCATGTTTTCGTGATGTTTTTTTTTTTTTTTTCAACTATATGCTTCTGTGACGTTCCACTGACTAGGCTGCGAGGCGTACAGGTTTGTGTTTGGATTAGTTTAGAATCAAGTGCCAATGCCTTACTATTACGTACTATATATTTAAATTTGTTAAATGAAAGGGTTATCCTTTGGAAGCAAGGAATACATCACAGAACTAGAAAGTATGGCGTTTACATGTTTTTCTTGGTCAAAATAGCTAATTTCGGCCAGTATCATCAGTGACCCTTAAATATTTTCAAAATTTACACAATGAAATCAATGATCCCAAGGACAAGAAAATATAAACTAACCTGTGATGGGTATCTTCACACTTACCTAAATAGCGTTGACAGGGCCGTTAAACTTTAAACCAACCAAAAACAGACGAATTTCCGAGAGAAAAAGGAAGAAACTCATCACGTGAACAAGTCCGTGAAATGAACACCCCCCCCCTAAACCCCACTTTATATAAAGAAAACTGGGGTTTAGTGGGTATAAACTATTTTTCTTATTTCTACTCCAAAACATAGGTTGTGGGTACTCGTTAGAACCGCCTCATTGAGGCGGTTCTAACGAGCACCCACAATCTATATTGAAAGCAGAAATAGTAAAGATGTTATCATTTTTACCTAATATTTATCATTTCTGACACCATGTTGGACGCCATTTTTTCTTACGGACATGTTTTCCTAATGAAAGGAAGAAACTGGTACCCAGAAAAGACAAGAACAAAGCCCAGGGCCATCTCACCGACATCAGAGAATAATCAAAGCACTGCGAGTACTGGTGGGTCGATTGTCTCTGAGTGTAGGCTTGGAAAATAATCCTGGATTAAGGCTTAAACCGATTAGTTTATCCTTTAAGGGGAATGGGAACACCTGGCAGATTTTTCTGCCATTTTACCGAGGGAGAAAGCTTTCGGGACTTCGTGTCCGTTTTTCTATAAGCGCTGTCCCACCGAAAAAGGGGTCTACTGTTAAAGGACAGAATTTGCTCCTCAGGAGTAAATTCTTTCCTTTAAGAGTTGACCCCTCTTGACATGGGAGACAAAATACTTTTGCAGGAGTCGCCTCCCCTGAAGGTGTTCCCATTCACCTTAAATTCCAGTTTTTAAGTAAAAAGTGAGAAACCTAATCAGACGCTGCGTTTAGCGGCGTCTGACCTTTAAATTCCTGTAATGTAAGCAAGCGGTGTAGACCCTGATCAGACGCCGCGTTTGGGTCTACACTGTTTGCCAAGCCCAACCCATGAGTCCAACCCAGATTCTGCAGATAACCCTACCATGCATCAAGCTGGATCGATTGATAAACAATCGCGCCCAAAAGACCCAGTCCCATGAAGGCAACCACAAAACAAGGCAAGTCGTGCAACAACGATGCAAAAGCAATTAATTCTTATCCTGCTGAATTTTATTTGAGCCCCGCCAAGCGAATTTGGGTCTTCGAGCATTCCGTCATGACAAATTTTAACTGCGCATGCCCAGCCATTCAGAGGGGCCAGGGATATGGCTTTCTGTCTGAAGGTTCCTCTTGATTCACTGCTTGTATGAGCGAGCAGCGAAGGTTCTGGCGAGACTGCGCGGATGCGCAGGCTCGCCTGAACCTTCGCTGCTCGCATAGGCGATAAGTACCAAAATCGCTTGACGGGGCCCATTTATACAATATTCTCAGAGGGTGACCCTTTTAACTCAAAAACCATTCTATCAAGTGGCCCTCTGTAACCGTTTTGTTTTGTTTGATCTGAGGTTTAACGTCCCCGTCAACACTGTATAGGTCATTTTGGAGACGTCGCTTCCAATTTTGTGTGACTTTTACCCGACATTGAGATGAAATGACATCCCAAGCCCTGTCGTCCAATGAAACCAAAAGGGTTTATAAGCATGGACGGTCCGACTCGCACCTGGGCAGGCTTAGATCCTCTAAGCGGTTTACCAGCACTCGTGTGCGGTCGGATTTCAGCTCTGCGTGGAAGCATCATGCAGCCCATGTATTTCTTCAAGCCCCGATGGGCGGGGGCTGTTGGCCCCCCTGTAACATCAACAATGGTCCTCTGTAACACCAACAATGGTCCTCTGTAACACCAGCAATGGTCCCCTGTAACACCAACAATGGTCCTCTGTAACACCAACAGTGGTCCTCTGTAACACCAACAATGGTCCTCTGTAACACCAACAAGGGTCCTCTGTAACACCAACAATGGTCCCCTGTAACACCAACAATGGTCGCTTTAACACCAACAATGGTCCTCTGTAACACCATCAATGGTCCTCTGTAACACCAACAATGGTCCTCTGTAACACCAACAATGGTCGCTTTAACACCAACAATGGTCGCTTTAACACCAACAATGGTCCTCTGTAACACCATCAATGGTCCTCTGTAAGACCAACAATGGTCCTCTGTAACACCAACAATGGTCCTCTGTAACACCAACAATGGTCCTCTGTAACACCAACAATGGTCGCTTTAACACCAACAATGGTCCTCTGTAACACCATCAATGGTCCTCTGTAACACCAACAATGGTCCTCTGTAACACCAACAATGGTCCTCTGTAACACCAACAATGGTCCTCTGTAACACCAAAAATGGTCCTCTGTAACACCAACAATGGTCCTCTGTAACACCAACAATGGTCCTCTGTAACACCAACAATGGTCCTCTGTAACACCAACAATGGTCCTCTGTAACACCAACAATGGTTCTCTGTAACACCAACAATACATACGACTATTCACGTTCATCATAAACAATGGTAAAAACTGCTTAGGATGCAATAAGACAGACAGTACCTAACGTTGGATTAAGCGTATATGATAGTTTTGTTATATGCTTTGTCTAAAAATTGATATGTCAAAATGAATTTCGTTAAAGTTTTTAAACTGAAAGAAAGTTAGATAGAATTTAAAACGATAAACTTGAGAATCAGAATCAGAATCAGAATTGTTACTGGTGACACGTCAAATGACATTCATACACCAGGACCTTTGATGTGGGAAGTTAGTCCCTAGCTCTAACCAAAGAGGTTTTAGCTACACAATCATCAGCACCTTCAGCTGTCGAAATAATTGAATCGGGAAGGGCATTCCAATCTCTAATGGTTCTGGGGAAGAACGAGAGAACAGTTCGTATAGCATTACAAATTATACATACTAAAATTAGCAAAGTATCTTTGCAAATAGGATAACAGTTTTGCAGTTTGATAAAATAGATAAAACATGTTAAGATATTGTTCACAGATGTTTTGAATTCATTTTAGGAACTTTTTGTATTTAGAGATGGTGACAATAAATTCCATAACGTTGAAGCTGAATGCAAGAAAGACATGTCGTATAGCGCAATTCTTGATCTAGGGACCGATAAAAGGCCATTTGAAGATGATCTCAATGAACGATTATGGGCAATTGACATTTGTTTAAGTATATTTGTTGTGTATGTTGGTGTCATATCATTCAGTGCTTTGTAGGTACAGTGGCTTTCTTATAAAGTAATCATTTATGAATGGAAAGCCACCCAAGCTCTTGGAACAGGGTAGCAGATGGTATCGTAAAATAATGCGGCAGCTCGGTTTTGCAACTTTGAGAGTCTTCAATATAAGCACTTGATTTGGTTCCCCGGGTGTTACACTCATAATAAAATAGAGGCAAAATATAAGTTTGGAAATTTTTTTTTCTGAATATTTTGTGGAACATAATTTGATAATTGTTTGAGAAGAGATATTTTAGTTGATATCGACGAGCAAATGTAGTCAATGTGTGGTGTCCATGATAGATTTTTGTCAATAAAATCGCCCAGAAGCTTTTGCTTAGTAACTCTTTCAATTTCATTATCATCAACATATAAGGTCGTCGAGGCGATGTCTTGCTCCTACTAACACGTACGTAGTATTGTCATTTTATTTTGTTAACCCCATGTCTTAGCTCTACCGAGATCAGTTTGTACATCGGAGTCAATGTCTAAATCAGGGTTACTCGTATGGAGTGTAGCATTATCTGCAAGTAAGTCAGAAAAGCAATATTTGAGTAGAAGGGGTCATTTATGAACAGTTAGAACAAAGTAGGTCCCATGATTGAGCCCTGTGGGACACCAGACCTGATGTGGGAAAAAGCGGACAGTCCTGAACAAATATCTGTGACCTGTTGGCGAGCTCTCAGGTACGAAATAAACCACTGGAGAGACAAATTATTGAATTTGTATGCGGGAGAGTTTATGAATTAAAATGTTATGATCGACCAGGTCGAAGGCTTTTCTAAAATCTGTGAAAAGCGCTCCGACTAGATCTCCCCTGTCAACAGTGGCCATCCACTGGTCTCTTTGTTTTACGAGTGCTGTTTGGCAGCTATGACGCTGACGATATCCTGCTTGGCTTTCATTGATGATATTGTACTTGTTAAGGTACACTATTAAGTGTTTGTTTACATGTAATAATGTATTGAGATGGTCGGTAAAATAGAGATGGGTCGGTAATTCCAAGGTTCAGTTTTGTTTCCTCTTTTATGTATGGGATAATTTTCGCGCATTTCAGTTGATCTGGGAATATTTCAGTTTGCAAGCTTTTATTTATAAGTGTAGCAATACTTGGTGATAAAACTGGACCGACTGTTTTAATAATCCTTGGCCCAAAGTCGTCTAATCCTGTAGCTTTGGATGGGTCAAAAGCTGTGATGAACGTTGACTGTTCATGGGTAATGTATAGAAATTTAAAGAATACACCTGCAGATACACTGTTATTTATAAAGCTTTTAAGCTCATTCAGATCAGAAGATACGGCATCAGTTCCATTATCGTTAAAATGTCAGAGTGAGATAGTGTTTGAGTTTTACATCCCACCAACAGCTAAGGTCATACGGAGACTGGACCTCGGTTTAAAGACTCATCCGAATGTCTGGAGAATCCCGGGATCGATCCTGCGATCCATGGTTTACAAGGCGAGTAGCGTAACCATTACACCACGGAGGCTTCTAAAAAATGTCTGAAATTTAAATGAAATACTCATTTAATTTCGTAGCTATATCTTCAGACGATGTATACTAGCGGTCATTAATTACTATTTCATCAGGTAAACGATTATTTGAAGTGTTACTTTTATTTGTTTATTTGCGAAAATGTCGCCGAAGTGTGCACGCGTCTTTTGAATTTTTGACAGAATTCGAAAAATGTTCACGTTTTGCCTTCCGAATTAGATAGTAGGTTTCAGCCAGGTCAAGTTAGCAGAACAGCAGAACGAGCAGAACGAAATGGTCAAGTTAGCAGAACAGCAGAACGAGCAGAACGGATTGGTCAAGCTAGCAGAACAGCAGAATGAGCAGAACGGATTGGTCAAGATAGCAGAACAACAGAACAGCAGAACGAACAGAACGAACTGGTCAAATAAGAGCAGAACCAGTAGAAAATGGTCATATTAGCAAAACAACTAAACCAACAGAAGAAATGGTCAAGTTAGCAGAACAACAGAACAAAAAAAAAAAAAAAAAAAAACAAGACTACATACAAAGTCTCTCCAAAAGATGATGTATGCGGTTTTTTGTCTCCGAATTTCGGATTTTTTCTCTCTATACTAAGTCGCTATAAAAATGATGAAGAACGCCGTTTACCGCGCCTTCCTATCGCATTTATTAGCTGAGATATTGAGAAAAACATCATTTTTGTATTCTGCTGGGAAGATAGAGAAAAATTTTTGTCTCCGAATTTCGGATTTTTTCTCTCTATACTGAGTCGCTATTAAAATGATGAAGAACGCCGTTTACCGCACCTTCCTATCGCATTTATTAGCTGAGATATTGAGTAAAACATCATTTTTTTTCTTCTGCTGGGAAGACCGAGAAAAATTTTTGTCTCGGAATTTCGGATTTTTTCTCTCTATACTTAGTCGCTATAAAAATGATGAAGGACGCCGTTTACAGCGCCTTCCTATCGCATTTATTAGCTGAGATGTTGAGAAAAACATCATTTTTGTATTCTGCTGGGAAGATAGAGAAAAATTTTTGTCTCCGAATTTCGGATTTTTTCTCTCTATACTTAGTCGCTATAAAAATGATGAAGAACGCCGTTTACCGCGCCTTCCTATCGCATTTATTAGCTGAGATATTGAGAAAAACATCATTTTTGTATTCTGCTGGGAAGATAGAGAAAAATTTTTGTCTCCGAATTTCGGATTTTTTCTCTCTATACTGAGTCGCTATAAAAATAATGAAGAACGCCGTTTACCGCACCTTCCTATCGCATTTATTAGCTGAGATATTGAGAAAAACATCATTTTTTTCTTCTGCTGGGAAGACCGAGAAAATTTTTTGTCTCGGAATTTCGGATTTTTTCTCTCTATACTTAGTCGCTATAAAAATGATGAAGAACGCCGTTTACCGCGCCTTCCTATCGCATTTATTAGCTGAGATATTGAGAAAAACATCATTTTTGTATTCTGCTGGGAAGATAGAGAAAAATTTTTGTCTCGGAATTTCGGATTTTTTCTCTCTATACTTAGTCGCTATAAAAATGATGAAGAACGCCGTTTACCGCGCCTTCCTATCGCATTTATTAGCTGAGATATTCTCTCTATACTGAGTCGCTATAAAAATAATGAAGAAAGCCGTTTACCGCACCTTCCTATCGCATTTATTAGCTGAGATATTGAGAAAAACATCATTTTTTTTCTTCTGCTGGGAAGACCGAGAAAAATTTTTGTCTCGGAATTTCGGATTTTTTCTCTCTATACTTAGTCGCTATAAAAATGATGAAGAACGCTGTTTACCGCGCCTTCCTATCGCATTTATTAGCTGAGATATTGAGAAAAACATCATTTTTGTATTCTGCTGGGAAGATAGAGAAAAATTTTTGTCTCCGAATTTCGGATTTTCTCTCTCTATACTTAGTCGCTATAAAAATGATGAAGAACGCTGTTTACCGCGCCTTCCTATCGCATTTATTAGCTGAGATATTGAGAAAAACATCATTTTTGTATTCTGCTGGGAAGATAGAGAAAAATTTTTGTCTCCGAATTTCGGATTTTTTCTCTCTATACTTAGTCGCTATAAAAATGATGAAGAACGCCGTTTACCGCGCCTTCCTATCGCATTTATTAGCTGAGATATTGAGAAAAACATCATTTTTGTATTCTGCTGGGAAGATAGAGAAAAATTTTTGTCTCCGAATTTCGGATTTTTTCTCTCTATACTTAGTCGCTATAAAAATGATGAAGAACGCCGTTTACCGCGCCTTCCTATCGCATTTATTAGCTGAGATATTGAGAAAAACATCATTTTTGTATTCTGCTGGGAAGATAGAGAAAACTTTTTGTCTCCGAATTTCGGATTTTTTCTCTCTATACTGAGTCGCTATAAAAATAATGAAGAACGCCGTTTACCGCACCTTCCTATCGCATTTATTAGCTGAGATATTGAGAAAAACATCATTTTTTTCTTCTGCTGGGAAGACCGAGAAAAATTTTTGTCTCGGAATTTCGGATTTTTTCTCTCTATACTTAGTCGCTATAAAAATGATGAAGAACGCCGTTTACCGCGCCTTCCTATCGCATTTATTAGCTGAGATATTGAGAAAAACATCATTTTTGTATTCTGCTGGGAAGATAGAGAAAAATTTTTGTCTCCGAATTTCGGATTTTTTCTCTCTATACTTAGTCGCTATAAAAATGATGAAGAACGCCGTTTACCGCGCCTTCCTATCGCATTTATTAGCTGAGATATTGAGAAAAACATCATTTTTGTATTCTGCTGGGAAGATAGTGAAAAATTTTTGTCTCCGAATTTCGGATTTTTTCTCTCTATACTTAGTCGCTATAAAAATGATGAAGAACGCCGTTTACCGCGCCTTCCTATCGCATTTATTAGCTGAGATATTGAGAAAAACATCATTTTTGTATTCTGCTGGGAAGATAGAGAAAAATTTTTGTCTCCGAATTTCGGATTTTTTCTCTCTATACTGAGTCGCTATAAAAATAATGAAGAACGCCGTTTACCGCACCTTCCTATCGCATTTATTAGCTGAGATATTGAGAAAAACATCATTTTTTTCTTCTGCTGGGAAGACCGAGAAAAATTTTTGTCTCCGAATTTCGGATTTTTTCTCTCTATACTTAGTCGCTATAAAAATGATGAAGAACGCCGTTTACCGCGCCTTCCTATCGCATTTATTAGCTGAGATATTGAGAAAAACATCATTTTTGTATTCTGCTGGGAAGATAGAGAAAAATTTTTGTCTCCGAATTTCGGATTTTCTCTCTCTATACTTAGTCGCTATAAAAATGATGAAGAACGCTGTTTACCGCGCCTTCCTATCGCATTTATTAGCTGAGATATTGAGAAAAACATCATTTTTGTATTCTGCTGGGAAGATAGAGAAAAATTTTTGTCTCCGAATTTCGGATTTTTTCTCTCTATACTTAGTCGCTATAAAAATGATGAAGAACGCCGTTTACCGCGCCTTCCTATCGCATTTATTAGCTGAGATATTGAGAAAAACATCATTTTTGTATTCTGCTGGGAAGATAGAGAAAAATTTTTGTCTCCGAATTTCGGATTTTTTCTCTCTATACTTAGTCGCTATAAAAATGATGAAGAACGCCGTTTACCGCGCCTTCCTATCGCATTTATTAGCTGAGATATTGAGAAAAACATCATTTTTGTATTCTGCTGGGAAGATAGAGAAAAATTTTTGTCTCCGAATTTCGGATTTTTTCTCTCTATACTGAGTCGCTATAAAAATAATGAAGAACGCCGTTTACCGCACCTTCCTATCGCATTTATTAGCTGAGATATTGAGAAAAACATCATTTTTTTCTTCTGCTGGGAAGACCGAGAAAAATTTTTGTCTCGGAATTTCGGATTTTTTCTCTCTATACTTAGTCGCTATAAAAATGATGAAGAACGCCGTTTACCGCGCCTTCCTATCGCATTTATTAGCTGAGATATTGAGAAAAACATCATTTTTGTATTCTGCTGGGAAGATAGAGAAAAATTTTTGTCTCCGAATTTCGGATTTTTTCTCTCTATACTTAGTCGCTATAAAAATGATGAAGAACGCCGTTTACCGCGCCTTCCTATCGCATTTATTAGCTGAGATATTGAGAAAAACATCATTTTTGTATTCTGCTGGGAAGATAGTGAAAAATTTTTGTCTCCGAATTTCGGATTTTTTCTCTCTATACTTAGTCGCTATGAAAATGATGAAGAACGCCGTTTACCGCGCCTTCCTATCGCATTTATTAGCTGAGATATTGAGAAAAACATCATTTTTGTATTCTGCTGGGAATATAGAGAAAAATTTTTGTCTCGGAATTTCGGATTTTTTCTCTCTATACTTAGTCGCTATAAAAATGATGAAGAACGCCGTTTACCGCACCTTCCTATCGCATTTATTAGCTGAGATATTGAGAAAAACATCATTTTTTTCTTCTGCTGGGAAGACCGAGAAAAATTTTTGTCTCGGAATTTCGGATTTTTTCTCTCTATACTTAGTCGCTATAAAAATGATGAGGAACGCCGTTTACCGCGCCTTCCTATCGCATTTATTAGCTGAGATATTGAGAAAAACATCATTTTTGTATTCTGCTGGGAAGATAGAGAAAAATTTTTGTCTCCGAATTTCGGATTTTTTCTCTCTATACTTAGTCGCTATAAAAATGATGAAGAACGCCGTTTACCGCGCCTTCCTATCGCATTTATTAGCTGAGATATTGAGAAAAACATCATTTTTGTATTCTGCTGGGAAGATAGAGAAAAAATTTTGTCTCCGAATTTCGGATTTTTTCTCTCTATACTTAGTCGCTATAAAAATGATGAAGAACGCCGTTTACCGCGCCTTCCTATCGCATTTATTAGCTGAGATATTGAGAAAAACATCATTTTTGTATTCTGCTGGGAAGATAGAGAAAAATTTTTGTCTCCGAATTTCGGATTTTTTCTCTCTATACTGAGTCGCTATAAAAATAATGAAGAACGCCGTTTACCGCACCTTCCTATCGCATTTATTAGCTGAGATATTGAGAAAAACATCATTTTTTTCTTCTGCTGGGAAGACCGAGAAAAATTTTTGTCTCGGAATTTCGGATTTTTTCTCTCTATACTTAGTCGCTATAAAAATGATGAAGAACGCCGTTTACCGCGCCTTCCTATCGCATTTATTAGCTGAGATATTGAGAAAAACATCATTTTTGTATTCTGCTGGGAAGATAGAGAAAAATTTTTGTCTCCGAATTTCGGATTTTTTCTCTCTATACTTAGTCGCTATAAAAATGATGAAGAACGCCGTTTACCGCGCCTTCCTATCGCATTTATTAGCTGAGATATTGAGAAAAACATCATTTTTGTATTCTGCTGGGAAGATAGTGAAAAATTTTTGTCTCCGAATTTCGGATTTTTTCTCTCTATACTTAGTCGCTATAAAAATGATGAAGAACGCCGTTTACCGCGCCTTCCTATCGCATTTATTAGCTGAGATATTGAGAAAAACATCATTTTTGTATTCTGCTGGGAATATAGAGAAAAATTTTTGTCTCGGAATTTCGGATTTTTTCTCTCTATACTTAGTCGCTATAAAAATGATGAAGAACGCCGTTTACCGCACCTTCCTATCGCATTTATTAGCTGAGATATTGAGAAAAACATCATTTTTTTCTTCTGCTGGGAAGACCGAGAAAAATTTTTGTCTCGGAATTTCGGATTTTTTCTCTCTATACTTAGTCGCTATAAAAATGATGAGGAACGCCGTTTACCGCGCCTTCCTATCGCATTTATTAGCTGAGATATTGAGAAAAACATCATTTTTGTATTCTGCTGGGAAGATAGAGAAAAATTTTTGTCTCCGAATTTCGGATTTTTTCTCTCTATACTTAGTCGCTATAAAAATGATGAAGAACGCCGTTTACCGCGCCTTCCTATCGCATTTATTAGCTGAGATATTGAGAAAAACATCATTTTTGTATTCTGCTGGGAAGATAGAGAAAAAATTTTGTCTCCGAATTTCGGATTTTTTCTCTCTATACTTAGTCGCTATAAAAATGATGAAGAACGCCGTTTACCGCGCCTTCCTATCGCATTTATTAGCTGAGATATTGAGAAAAACATCATTTTTGTATTCTGCTGGGAAGATAGAGAAAAATTTTTGTCTCCGAATTTCGGATTTTTTCTCTCTATACTGAGTCGCTATAAAAATGATGAAGAACGCCGTTTACCGCACCTTCCTATCGCATTTATTAGCTGAGATATTGAGTAAAACATCATTTTTTTTCTTCTGCTGGGAAGACCGAGAAAAATTTTTGTCTCGGAATTTCGGATTTTTTCTCTCTATACTTAGTCGCTATAAAAATGATGAAGGACGCCGTTTACAGCGCCTTCCTATCGCATTTATTAGCTGAGATGTTGAGAAAAACATCATTTTTGTATTCTGCTGGGAAGATAGAGAAAATTTTTTGTCTCCGAATTTCGGATTTTTTCTCTCTATACTTAGTCGCTATAAAAATGATGAAGAACGCCGTTTACCGCGCCTTCCTATCGCATTTATTAGCTGAGATATTGAGAAAAACATCATTTTTGTATTCTGCTGGGAAGATAGAGAAAAATTTTTGTCTCCGAATTTCGGATTTTTTCTCTCTATACTGAGTCGCTATAAAAATAATGAAGAACGCTGTTTACCGCACCTTCCTATCGCATTTATTAGCTGAGATATTGAGAAAAACATCATTTTTTTCTTCTGCTGGGAAGACCGAGAAAAATTTTTGTCTCGGAATTTCGGATTTTTTCTCTCTATACTTAGTCGCTATAAAAATGATGAAGAACGCCGTTTACCGCGCCTTCCTATCGCATTTATTAGCTGAGATATTGAGAAAAACATCATTTTTGTATTCTGCTGGGAAGATAGAGAAAAATTTTTGTCTCGGAATTTCGGATTTTTTCTCTCTATACTTAGTCGCTATAAAAATGATGAAGAACGCCGTTTACCGCGCCTTCCTATCGCATTTATTAGCTGAGATATTGAGAAAAACATCATTTTTGTATTCTGCTGGGAAGATAGAGAAAAATTTTTGTCTCCGAATTTCGGATTTTTTCTTTCTATACTTAGTCGCTATAAAAATGATGAAGAACGCCGTTTACCGCACCTTCCTATCGCATTTTTTAGCTGAGATATTGAGAAAAACATCATTTTTGTATTCTGCTGGGAAGATAGAGAAAAATTTTTGTCTCCGAATTTCGGATTTTTTCTCTCTATACTTAGTCGCTATAAAAATGATGAAGAACGCCGTTTACCGCGCCTTCCTATCGCATTTATTAGCTGAGATATTGAGAAAAACATCATTTTTGTATTCTGCTGGGAAGATAGAGAAAAATTTTTGTCTCCGAATTTCGGATTTTTTCTCTCTATACTGAGTCGCTATTAAAATGATGAAGAACGCCGTTTACCGCACCTTCCTATCGCATTTATTAGCTGAGATATTGAGTAAAACATCATTTTTTTTCTTCTGCTGGGAAGACCGAGAAAAATTTTTGTCTCGGAATTTCGGATTTTTTCTCTCTATACTTAGTCGCTATAAAAATGATGAAGGACGCCGTTTACAGCGCCTTCCTATCGCATTTATTAGCTGAGATGTTGAGAAAAACATCATTTTTGTATTCTGCTGGGAAGATAGAGAAAAATTTTTGTCTCCGAATTTCGGATTTTTTCTCTCTATACTTAGTCGCTATAAAAATGATGAAGAACGCCGTTTACCGCGCCTTCCTATCGCATTTATTAGCTGAGATATTGAGAAAAACATCATTTTTGTATTCTGCTGGGAAGATAGAGAAAAATTTTTGTCTCCGAATTTCGGATTTTTTCTCTCTATACTGAGTCGCTATAAAAATAATGAAGAACGCCGTTTACCGCACCTTCCTATCGCATTTATTAGCTGAGATATTGAGAAAAACATCATTTTTTTCTTCTGCTGGGAAGACCGAGAAAATTTTTTGTCTCGGAATTTCGGATTTTTTCTCTCTATACTTAGTCGCTATAAAAATGATGAAGAACGCCGTTTACCGCGCCTTCCTATCGCATTTATTAGCTGAGATATTGAGAAAAACATCATTTTTGTATTCTGCTGGGAAGATAGAGAAAAATTTTTGTCTCGGAATTTCGGATTTTTTCTCTCTATACTTAGTCGCTATAAAAATGATGAAGAACGCCGTTTACCGCGCCTTCCTATCGCATTTATTAGCTGAGATATTGAGAAAAACATCATTTTTGTATTCTGCTGGGAAGATAGAGAAAAATTTTTGTCTCCGAATTTCGGATTTTTTCTTTCTATACTTAGTCGCTATAAAAATGATGAAGAACGCCGTTTACCGCACCTTCCTATCGCATTTTTTAGCTGAGATATTGAGAAAAACATCATTTTTGTATTCTGCTGGGAAGATAGAGAAAAATTTTTGTCTCCGAATTTCGGATTTTTTCTCTCTATACTTAGTCGCTATAAAAATGATGAAGAACGCCGTTTACCGCGCCTTCCTATCGCATTTATTAGCTGAGATATTGAGAAAAACATCATTTTTGTATTCTGCTGGGAAGATAGAGAAAAATTTTTGTCTCCGAATTTCGGATTTTTTCTCTCTATACTGAGTCGCTATTAAAATGATGAAGAACGCCGTTTACCGCACCTTCCTATCGCATTTATTAGCTGAGATATTGAGTAAAACATCATTTTTTTTCTTCTGCTGGGAAGACCGAGAAAAATTTTTGTCTCGGAATTTCGGATTTTTTCTCTCTATACTTAGTCGCTATAAAAATGATGAAGGACGCCGTTTACAGCGCCTTCCTATCGCATTTATTAGCTGAGATGTTGAGAAAAACATCATTTTTGTATTCTGCTGGGAAGATAGAGAAAAATTTTTGTCTCCGAATTTCGGATTTTTTCTCTCTATACTTAGTCGCTATAAAAATGATGAAGAACGCCGTTTACCGCGCCTTCCTATCGCATTTATTAGCTGAGATATTGAGAAAAACATCATTTTTGTATTCTGCTGGGAAGATAGAGAAAAATTTTTGTCTCCGAATTTCGGATTTTTTCTCTCTATACTGAGTCGCTATAAAAATAATGAAGAACGCCGTTTACCGCACCTTCCTATCGCATTTATTAGCTGAGATATTGAGAAAAACATCATTTTTTTCTTCTGCTGGGAAGACCGAGAAAATTTTTTGTCTCGGAATTTCGGATTTTTTCTCTCTATACTTAGTCGCTATAAAAATGATGAAGAACGCCGTTTACCGCGCCTTCCTATCGCATTTATTAGCTGAGATATTGAGAAAAACATCATTTTTGTATTCTGCTGGGAAGATAGAGAAAAATTTTTGTCTCGGAATTTCGGATTTTTTCTCTCTATACTTAGTCGCTATAAAAATGATGAAGAACGCCGTTTACCGCGCCTTCCTATCGCATTTATTAGCTGAGATATTCTCTCTATACTGAGTCGCTATAAAAATAATGAAGAAAGCCGTTTACCGCACCTTCCTATCGCATTTATTAGCTGAGATATTGAGAAAAACATCATTTTTTTTCTTCTGCTGGGAAGACCGAGAAAAATTTTTGTCTCGGAATTTCGGATTTTTTCTCTCTATACTTAGTCGCTATAAAAATGATGAAGAACGCTGTTTACCGCGCCTTCCTATCGCATTTATTAGCTGAGATATTGAGAAAAACATCATTTTTGTATTCTGCTGGGAAGATAGAGAAAAATTTTTGTCTCCGAATTTCGGATTTTCTCTCTCTATACTTAGTCGCTATAAAAATGATGAAGAACGCTGTTTACCGCGCCTTCCTATCGCATTTATTAGCTGAGATATTGAGAAAAACATCATTTTTGTATTCTGCTGGGAAGATAGAGAAAAATTTTTGTCTCCGAATTTCGGATTTTTTCTCTCTATACTTAGTCGCTATAAAAATGATGAGGAACGCCGTTTACCGCGCCTTCCTATCGCATTTATTAGCTGAGATATTGAGAAAAACATCATTTTTGTATTCTGCTGGGAAGATAGAGAAAAATTTTTGTCTCCGAATTTCGGATTTTTTCTCTCTATACTTAGTCGCTATAAAAATGATGAAGAACGCCGTTTACCGCGCCTTCCTATCGCATTTATTAGCTGAGATATTGAGAAAAACATCATTTTTGTATTCTGCTGGGAAGATAGAGAAAAAATTTTGTCTCCGAATTTCGGATTTTTTCTCTCTATACTTAGTCGCTATAAAAATGATGAAGAACGCCGTTTACCGCGCCTTCCTATCGCATTTATTAGCTGAGATATTGAGAAAAACATCATTTTTGTATTCTGCTGGGAAGATAGAGAAAAATTTTTGTCTCCGAATTTCGGATTTTTTCTCTCTATACTGAGTCGCTATAAAAATAATGAAGAACGCCGTTTACCGCACCTTCCTATCGCATTTATTAGCTGAGATATTGAGAAAAACATCATTTTTTTCTTCTGCTGGGAAGATAGAGAAAAATTTTTGTCTCGGAATTTCGGATTTTTTCTCTCTATACTTAGTCGCTATAAAAATGATGAAGAACGCCGTTTACCGCGCCTTCCTATCGCATTTATTAGCTGAGATATTGAGAAAAACATCATTTTTGTATTCTGCTGGGAAGATAGAGAAAAATTTTTGTCTCCGAATTTCGGATTTTTTCTCTCTATACTTGGTCGCTATAAAAATGATGAAGAACGCCGTTTACCGCGCCTTCCTATCGCATTTATTAGCTGAGATATTGAGAAAAACATCATTTTTGTATTCTGCTGGGAAGATAGTGAAAAATTTTTGTCTCCGAATTTCGGATTTTTTCTCTCTATACTTAGTCGCTATAAAAATGATGAAGAACGCCGTTTACCGCGCCTTCCTATCGCATTTATTAGCTGAGATATTGAGAAAAACATCATTTTTGTATTCTGCTGGGAAGATAGAGAAAAATTTTTGTCTCGGAATTTCGGATTTTTTCTCTCTATACTTAGTCGCTATAAAAATGATGAAGAACGCCGTTTACCGCGCCTTCCTATCGCATTTATTAGCTGAGATATTGAGAAAAACATCATTTTTGTATTCTGCTGGGAAGATAGAGAAAAATTTTTGTCTCCGAATTTCGGATTTTTTCTTTCTATACTTAGTCGCTATAAAAATGATGAAGAACGCCGTTTACCGCACCTTCCTATCGCATTTTTTAGCTGAGATATTGAGAAAAACATCATTTTTGTATTCTGCTGGGAAGATAGAGAAAAATTTTTGTCTCCGAATTTCGGATTTTTTCTCTCTATACTTAGTCGCTATAAAAATGATGAAGAACGCCGTTTACCGCGCCTTCCTATCGCATTTATTAGCTGAGATATTGAGAAAAACATCATTTTTGTATTCTGCTGGGAAGATAGAGAAAAATTTTTGTCTCCGAATTTCGGATTTTTTCTCTCTATACTGAGTCGCTATTAAAATGATGAAGAACGCCGTTTACCGCACCTTCCTATCGCATTTATTAGCTGAGATATTGAGTAAAACATCATTTTTTTTCTTCTGCTGGGAAGACCGAGAAAAATTTTTGTCTCGGAATTTCGGATTTTTTCTCTCTATACTTAGTCGCTATAAAAATGATGAAGGACGCCGTTTACAGCGCCTTCCTATCGCATTTATTAGCTGAGATGTTGAGAAAAACATCATTTTTGTATTCTGCTGGGAAGATAGAGAAAAATTTTTGTCTCCGAATTTCGGATTTTTTCTCTCTATACTTAGTCGCTATAAAAATGATGAAGAACGCCGTTTACCGCGCCTTCCTATCGCATTTATTAGCTGAGATATTGAGAAAAACATCATTTTTGTATTCTGCTGGGAAGATAGAGAAAAATTTTTGTCTCCGAATTTCGGATTTTTTCTCTCTATACTGAGTCGCTATAAAAATAATGAAGAACGCCGTTTACCGCACCTTCCTATCGCATTTATTAGCTGAGATATTGAGAAAAACATCATTTTTTTCTTCTGCTGGGAAGACCGAGAAAATTTTTTGTCTCGGAATTTCGGATTTTTTCTCTCTATACTTAGTCGCTATAAAAATGATGAAGAACGCCGTTTACCGCGCCTTCCTATCGCATTTATTAGCTGAGATATTGAGAAAAACATCATTTTTGTATTCTGCTGGGAAGATAGAGAAAAATTTTTGTCTCGGAATTTCGGATTTTTTCTCTCTATACTTAGTCGCTATAAAAATGATGAAGAACGCCGTTTACCGCGCCTTCCTATCGCATTTATTAGCTGAGATATTCTCTCTATACTGAGTCGCTATAAAAATAATGAAGAAAGCCGTTTACCGCACCTTCCTATCGCATTTATTAGCTGAGATATTGAGAAAAACATCATTTTTTTTCTTCTGCTGGGAAGACCGAGAAAAATTTTTGTCTCGGAATTTCGGATTTTTTCTCTCTATACTTAGTCGCTATAAAAATGATGAAGAACGCTGTTTACCGCGCCTTCCTATCGCATTTATTAGCTGAGATATTGAGAAAAACATCATTTTTGTATTCTGCTGGGAAGATAGAGAAAAATTTTTGTCTCCGAATTTCGGATTTTCTCTCTCTATACTTAGTCGCTATAAAAATGATGAAGAACGCTGTTTACCGCGCCTTCCTATCGCATTTATTAGCTGAGATATTGAGAAAAACATCATTTTTGTATTCTGCTGGGAAGATAGAGAAAAATTTTTGTCTCCGAATTTCGGATTTTTTCTCTCTATACTTAGTCGCTATAAAAATGATGAGGAACGCCGTTTACCGCGCCTTCCTATCGCATTTATTAGCTGAGATATTGAGAAAAACATCATTTTTGTATTCTGCTGGGAAGATAGAGAAAAATTTTTGTCTCCGAATTTCGGATTTTTTCTCTCTATACTTAGTCGCTATAAAAATGATGAAGAACGCCGTTTACCGCGCCTTCCTATCGCATTTATTAGCTGAGATATTGAGAAAAACATCATTTTTGTATTCTGCTGGGAAGATAGAGAAAAAATTTTGTCTCCGAATTTCGGATTTTTTCTCTCTATACTTAGTCGCTATAAAAATGATGAAGAACGCCGTTTACCGCGCCTTCCTATCGCATTTATTAGCTGAGATATTGAGAAAAACATCATTTTTGTATTCTGCTGGGAAGATAGAGAAAAATTTTTGTCTCCGAATTTCGGATTTTTTCTCTCTATACTGAGTCGCTATAAAAATAATGAAGAACGCCGTTTACCGCACCTTCCTATCGCATTTATTAGCTGAGATATTGAGAAAAACATCATTTTTTTCTTCTGCTGGGAAGACCGAGAAAAATTTTTGTCTCGGAATTTCGGATTTTTTCTCTCTATACTTAGTCGCTATAAAAATGATGAAGAACGCCGTTTACCGCGCCTTCCTATCGCATTTATTAGCTGAGATATTGAGAAAAACATCATTTTTGTATTCTGCTGGGAAGATAGAGAAAAATTTTTGTCTCCGAATTTCGGATTTTTTCTCTCTATACTTGGTCGCTATAAAAATGATGAAGAACGCCGTTTACCGCGCCTTCCTATCGCATTTATTAGCTGAGATATTGAGAAAAACATCATTTTTGTATTCTGCTGGGAAGATAGTGAAAAATTTTTGTCTCCGAATTTCGGATTTTTTCTCTCTATACTTAGTCGCTATAAAAATGATGAAGAACGCCGTTTACCGCGCCTTCCTATCGCATTTATTAGCTGAGATATTGAGAAAAACATCATTTTTGTATTCTGCTGGGAATATAGAGAAAAATTTTTGTCTCGGAATTTCGGATTTTTTCTCTCTATACTTAGTCGCTATAAAAATGATGAAGAACGCCGTTTACCGCACCTTCCTATCGCATTTATTAGCTGAGATATTGAGAAAAACATCATTTTTTTCTTCTGCTGGGAAGACCGAGAAAAATTTTTGTCTCGGAATTTCGGATTTTTTCTCTCTATACTTAGTCGCTATAAAAATGATGAGGAACGCCGTTTACCGCGCCTTCCTATCGCATTTATTAGCTGAGATATTGAGAAAAACATCATTTTTGTATTCTGCTGGGAAGATAGAGAAAAATTTTTGTCTCGGAATTTCGGATTTTTTCTCTCTATACTTAGTCGCTATAAAAATGATGAAGAACGCCGTTGACCGCGCCTTCCTATCGCATTTATTAGCTGAGATATTGAGAAAAACATCATTTTTGTATTCTGCTGGGAAGATAGAGAAAAAATTTTGTCTCCGAATTTCGGATTTTTTCTCTCTATACTTAGTCGCTATAAAAATGATGAAGAACGCCGTTTACCGCGCCTTCCTATCGCATTTATTAGCTGAGATATTGAGAAAAACATCATTTTTGTATTCTGCTGGGAAGATAGAGAAAAATTTTTGTCTCCGAATTTCGGATTTTTTCTCTCTATACTTAGTCGCTATAAAAATGATGAAGAACGCCGTTTACCGCACCTTCCTATCGCATTTATTAGCTGAGATATTGAGAAAAACATCATTTTTTTCTTCTGCTGGGAAGATAGAGAAAAATTTTTGTCTCCGAATTTCGGATTTTTTCTCTCTATACTTAGTCGCTATAAAAATGATGAAGAACGCCGTTTACCGCGCCTTCCTATCGCATTTATTAGCTGAGATATTGAGAAAAACATCATTTTTGTATTCTGCTGGAAAGATAGAGAAAAATTTTTGTCTCCGAATTTCGGATTTTTTCTCTCTATACTTAGTCGCTATAAAAATGATGAAGAACGCCGTTTACCGCACCTTCCTATCGCATTTATTAGCTAAGATATTGTGAAAAACATCATTTTTTTCTTCTGCTGGCAAGATAGAGAAAAATTTTTGTCTCCGAATTTCGGATTTTTTCTCTCTATACTTAGTCGCTATAAAAATGAAGAAGAACGCCGTTTACCGCACCTTCCTATCGCATTCATTAGCTGAGATATTGAGAAAAACATCATTTGTTTCTTCTGCTGGGAAGATAGAGAAAAATTTTTGTCTCCGAATTTCGGATTTTCTCTCTCTCTCTACTAAGTCGCTATAAAATGATGAAGAACGCCGTTTACCGCGCCTTGTGGCAACCTCTAATGTAATACAACGCCAATTGTAATAAACAAGTTTATAACATTAGGCGTTGTTACATTAGGCGCTGCAGTCAACGCCAAATGTAACAACGCCTAATGTAATAAAGTAAATTTCGTGTAGGACAAGATGAAATCTCAAAAAAAGTTAAAATCATAGAGTATCCATATACCTTGGGGTCGAAGGTTGTCTGGGTACTGGGGTCGAAGGGGTTGTGGATACTGGGGTCGAAGGTGGTGTAGGTACTTTGAGTGTGTATGGTGGGGAGCTTGTGCTTCAACGCAACTCTATTCTAATTAATGATATTACTTAAGATCTGAATGTATTACATTAGGCGTTGTTACATTAGGCGTTGCACTCAACGCCAAATGTAACAACGCCTAATGTAATAAAGTAACTTTCGTCTAGGACAAGATGAAATCTAAAAAAAATGTTAAAATCATAGAGTATCCATATACCTTGGGGTCGAAGGTTGTGTGGGTACTGGGGTCGAAGGGTGTGTGGGTACTGGGGTAGAAGGTGGTGTGGGTACTTGGAGTGTGTATGGTGGGGAGCTTGTGCTTCAACGCAACTCTATTCTAATTAATGATATTACTTAAGATCTGATTGTATTATATTAGGCGTTGTTACATTAGGCGTTGCAGTCAACGCCAAATGTAACAACGCCTAATGTAATAAAGTAACTTTCGTCTAGGACAACATGAAATCTCGAAAAAAAGTTAAAGTCATAGAGTATCCATATACCTTGGGGTCGAAGGTTGTGTGGGTACTGGGGTCGAAGGGGGTGTGGGTACTGGGGTCGAAGGTGGTGTGGGTACTTGGAGTGTGTATGATGGGGAGCTTGTGCTTCAACGCAACTCTATTCTAATTAATGATATTTCTTAAGATCTGAGTGTATTACATTAGGCGTTGTTACATTGGGCGTTGCAGTCAACGCCAAATGTAACAACGCCTAATGTAATAAAGTAACTTTCGTCTAGGACAAGATGAAATCTCAAAAAAAAAAGTTAAAATCATAGAGTATCTATATACCTTGGGGTCGAAGAATGTGGGTACTGGGGTCGAAGGGGTGTGGGTACTTGGAGTGTGTATGGTGGGGAGCTTGTGCTTCAATGCAACTCTATTCTAATTAATGATATTACTTTAGATCTGAGTGTATTACATTAGGCGTTGTTACATAAGGCATTGCAGTCAATGCCAAATGTAACAACGCCTAATGTAATAAAGTAACTTTCGTCTAGGCCAAGTTCAAATCTCAAATAAGAAAGTTTAAATCATATAGTACCCATATATCTTAGGGTCGAAGGTGGTGTGGGTACTGGGAACGAAGGTGGTGTGGGTACTTGGGTCGAAGGTGGTGTGGTAACTTGGAGTTTATGTGGTGGGAAGCTGTGCTTCTTGAAAGATACCAACGCAACACTGTTATTATTAATGATATGACTTAAGATTCTATGAAATGTTCTGAGTGTAATACATCAGGCGTTGTTACATTAGGCGTTGCAGTCAACGCCAAATGCAACAACGCCTAATGTAATAAAGTAACTTTCGTCTAGGACAAGATGAAATCTCAAATAAGAAAGTTAAAATCATACAGTATCCATATATCTTAGGGTCGAAGGTGGTGTGGGTACTGGGGACGACGGTGGTGTTGGTACTTGGGTCGAAGGTGGTGTGGGTACTTGGAGTGTATGTGGTGGGAGGCTGTGCTTCTTGAAAGATACCAACCCAACACTGTTCTCATTAATGATATGACTTAAGATTATATTAAATGCTCTGAGTGTAATACATTAGACGTTGTTACATTAGGCGTTGCAGTCAACGCCAAATGTAACAACGCCTAATGTAATAAAGTAGCTTTCGTCTAGGACAAGATGAAATCTCAAATGAAAGAGTTAAAATCATAAAGTATCCATATATCTTGGGGTCGAATGTGACGTGGGTACTTGGGGTCAAAGTTGGTGTGGGTACTGGGGTCGAAGGTGGTGTGGGTACTTGGAGTGTTTGTGTGTGTGTGTGTGGGGTGGGGGGGCTTGTGCTTCTCTAACGCAACTCTATTCTAATTAATGATATTCCTCAAGATTCTATGAAATGTTCTGAGTGTATTATATTAGGCGTTGTTATATTAGGCGTTGCAGTCAATGCCAAATGTAACAACGCTTAATGTATTAAATTGACTTTAGTCTATTACAAGACGAAATATCAAATGAAAATGTTAAAGCAAGCTATCAAGTATCCATATATATGAGATGAAGGTGGTGTGGATACCGGGATCGAATCTGGTGTGGGTACGCAACACTGTTCTTATTAATGATATGACTCAAGATTCTTTGAAATGTTTGTTTGGTTTTACGGCCCTTTCAAGATTATTTCACTCATATCGAGCCGATCGGTAATCAGAGGTGGGCGAAAACCGGAGTACCCGGAGAAAAAACACCTGATCTTCCGTTGCAGAACTTGGCGTCCACACATATGACCCGCGCAAGGCTCGAACCACAGCGGTGAGAGACCTAGTGATCAAGAGTCAGCGCTCTTAACCACTAGGCCACGGAGGCCCGTTTCTTTGAAATGTTCTGAGTGTATTACATTAGGCGTTCAAGCCCCCGCCCATAGGGGCTTGAAGAAATATATGGGCTGCATGATGCTTCCACGCAGAGCTGAATCCGGCCCGCACACTTGTACTGGTAAACCGCTTGGAGGATCTAAGCCTTCCAGGAACCGCGATGCGAGGCGGACCGTCCATGCTAATAAACCATATTGGTTTCATTGGGCGACAGGGCTTGAGATGTCATTTCATCTCAATGTCGGGTAAAAGTCCCACAAAATTGGAAGCAACGTCTCCAAAATGACCTTTACAGTGTTGACGGGGACGTTAAACCTCAAATCAAACAAACAAACAAAACATTAGGCGTTGCAGTCAACGCCAAATGTATCAACGCCTTATCTAATAAAGTAACTTTCGTCTAGGACAGGTTTGTTTGTTTGTATTGGAGTTTAACTATTTTAGGTCATTTTTGAGCCGGTCAATTTACCTATCAACATATACGTAAGAGGTGAGTGAGTGTTCAGTTTTTACGTCCCACCAACAGCTAAGGTCATACGGAGACGGGACCTCGGTTTAAAGACTCATCCGAAAGTCTGGAGAAGCCCGGGATCGAACCTGCGACCCCTGGTTTACAAGTCGAGTAGCGTAACCACTCGACCACGGAGGCTTCTATACGTAAGAGGTTAACCAGTACAGTGTATATTCTTTCGACAGAAACAGACAACTGCCCGTCTTGAATCAGCGGAATGGAGAGAATGACCGTAGAAAAGATTTCATGATCAAACTCTACGAAAGAATGTTGCCGACCCTAGCAGGTATCGAACAAGCGTCCTCCTGATCACCAGTCAGACGCGCATCCGACTGAGCTACCGAGGAAGATGAAATCTCAAACGAAAAAACTAAATCATAAAGTATCCATATATCCTAAGGTCGAAGTTGGTGCAGGTCCTGAGGTAGAAGTTGGTGTGGGTACCCGGTGTCTGTGTGTACAGACAATCCCAAAAATAACAACGTCTAATGTAATAAAGTAACTTTCGGCCCCGCCCATCGGGACTTGAACATAAAGATGGGCTGCATGATGCTTCCTCGCAGAGCTAAAACCGACCGCACGCGAGTACTGGTAAACCGCTTAGAGGATCTAAGCCTGCCCAGGGAAAGCGGTGCGAGTCGGACCGTCCATGCTTGTAAACCCTGTTGGTTTTATGTAGCTCACCTGAGTTTTTCTGCATCACGAAAACACGCCTACATAATTTTGACTCCCTTGAACCCCACTTTTATTTCGTAAGACTGGGGTTTGCAGGGGTAAACCTATTTTGTCTTATTTCTGCTCTACAATATAGATTGTGGGTACTAGTAAGAACCACCTCGATGAGGCGGTTCTAACGACTACCTACAATCTATATTGTAAAGCAGAAATAAGAAAAATATCACAATTGTTCATCTTAAAATTTTCATTTTTTCGGAGATAAAGGTTACAATGTATTCGTATAGGCATGTTTTCGTAATGGACAGGCAAGTGCTCAGGCGTCCGTCCTTAGTCCGTCGTCCGTCAGCATTGACATCTCCTCCTAACCACTGTGCCAATTTAAACCAAACTTCACCAGAATGATGCTTGGGAGGTACATACTGAAAGTAGTTCAAAAATTTGGGATCCAAGCAAAACCAGCAAACAAAACTTTTTGTCTCTTCTTGTCTGAAACCAGAAAGCCCGGGTCTTTGATATTTGGTATGAAGCTTCATCAAGAGGACCTTGGTATGAAGCTTCATCTAGAGGATCTATACCAATATTGTTCAAATTATAGCCCCCGGGCCAAAATGGCCCCGCCCCGGGGCCCACTGGTTTTACATAGGCTTATATAGGGAAAACCTGAAAAAAAACGTCTTGTCTGAAGCCAGAAATCCAAGGTCTTTGAAATTGGGTATGAAGCTTCATCTAGAGGACCTCTACGAAGATTGTTCTAAAATAGCTCTGAGGCCTAAAAGGGCCCGACCCGCGGCCCCGCTTAATCTGGGATCATTGAGTTCATTTAGAATCATTTTGAAAATAGGGTTCTGCATAATCCGGTGTTAGAGGGCGTGGTCGGTTTTGTGCATTTCAGTACTGGTCATAAATGAATAAGCTCAATAACCGAGTCTGCTATTTTCCTTTATTAGCTCACCAGAGCACAAGGTGCTCATTGTGAGCTATTGTGATCGACCTGTGTCCGGCGTTCGTCGTCCTTTGTGTGTCGTGCGTCGTCAACAATTTCTTCAAATGACATCTCCTTAACCGGTGAAAGGATTTTGAAATAAGTTCACACGAATGTACCTTGAGTGACCCTTTACCAAAATTGCTAAAATTGTTCACCCCGTTAAACAAAATGGCCATCAGATCTGAGTGAGTGAGTGAGTGAGTGAGTGGGTGAGTGAGTGAGTGAGTATTTGAGTTTTACGTCTCACCAACAGCTAAGGTCATACGGAGACGGGATCTCGGTTTAAAGACTCATCCGAAAGTCTGAGGAAGCCCGGTCCACCAGAGCTAAAAATAGAAAAAAAAAACTTTAAACGACATCTCCTCCTAGCCCACTGGCTCGATTTCAAAATAATTCACAGAAATGGTCCTTGGGTGACCCTCTACCATAATTGCTAAAATGGTTCAGCTCTGCTGAACAAAATGGCCACCAGCGCTAAAAATAGAAAAAAAATGACAACGAAATCTCGTCCTAGCCCACTGGCCCAATTTCAAAATATTTTCACAGAAATGTTCCTTGGGTGACCCTCTACCAAAACTGCTAAATGGTTCCGGTCTGCTGAACAAGCCGCAAGAGCTAAAAAAAAACAACAACTTTTAAATGACATCTCCTCCTAGCCAACTGGCCCGAATTCAAAATTATTTCATAGAAATGTTCCATTGGTGACCCTCTACCATCCTTACTAAAATTGTTCCTCTCCGCTGAACAAAATGGCTGCCAGAGCTAAAAATAGAAAAAAAAAACATGTAAACGACATCTCCTTCGATTTCAAAGTAATTTCACAGAAATGTTCCTTAGGTGACCCTATTAATAAATATTACTAAAATGGTTCCGCTCCGCTGATACAGACGAAACTTTAAAACGACATTTCCTCCTAGCCTACTTGCCCAAATTTGAAATAATTTCACAGAAATGATTCTTGGGTGACCCTATACCAAATTGCTAAAATGGTTCAGGGGAACGGGAGGTCTCGGGTTCGATCCCGGGCCGCGACATACCAAAGTCGTTAAAAATGGTACTAGCTGCTCCTCGCTTGGCACTCAGATTTACGGGGTAGAGCTAGGACTGGTCGATCCAGTGTCAGGATAATGTGACTGGGTGTGGTATCATGTAATGTGTCTGGGACATGATACTTCAGTGAGGCAGCACTATAAACGTGAGCATTGAGCTCCCTGTCGCAACCAGACACCGTCGTGATATGACTGAAAAATTGTTGAAAGCGACGTTAAACCCGAATTCACACACACTAAAATGGTTCAGCTTCGATGAACAAAATGGCCACCAGAGCTAAAAATAGAAAAATGTTTAAATGACAACTGGCAAGATTTCAACATGTTCCTTGGGTGACCCTCTGCCAAAATTGCTAAAATCGATTCGCTCCACTGAACAAAATTACCGCCAGAGCTTAAAAAAGAAAAAAAATAATTTCAAACATCTCCTCTGAGGCAAATGGTCTAAATTTAAAACAACTTCACAGAAATGTTTCTCTTGTGACCATTTACCACACTTGCTAAAATCGTTCTGCTCTGGCCATCAGAGCTAAAAAAATAGAAGAACCTTTCATGGACTTCTCCGCCTAGGCAAATGGCCCAATTGCAAAATAATTTCACGGAAATGTTCCTCGTATGACCTTTCAGTTGTTCTGCCAGAGCTGAAAATACCAAAATCTTTAAAGAACATCTAAGCCAAAGGCTCCTTGTAATATAGTTTCATGCGAGACGGACCGTCCATGCAATAAACCCTATTGGTTTCATTGGGCGACAGGGCTTGAGATGTCATTTCATCTCAATGTCGGGTAAAAGTCCCACAAAATTGGAAGCAACGTCTCCAAAATGACCTTTACAGTGTTGACGGGGACATTAAACCTCAAATCAAACAAAAATAATATAGTTTCATAGAATGTTTCCTCTAATGTTGCTAAAAGGATTCCACTGCAATGAAAAAGATGGTCTAAAAAAACAGTGAAAAAAAGCTTTGGTCCACACGTACTTTAACTAGTGACTTCACTATTTCCATAAGCTATGAAACGTCTTGGACTCAGGTGAACGATCCAGGGCTACCATGGCCCTCTTGTTTGGTGTATGTTTTGCTTCCAAATGATCCAACTATTCAGAACTTATTTATCTTCACTGCAGCTAGTGTTGTGCCGTGTGGCGGCCAGAAAAAATCTCCTCGTACACCATCATAGTGCAGATTATATTTTCTGGTCCTTTGGGATCATTGAGTTCATTTAGAATCATTTTGAAAATAGTGTTCTGCTTAAGCCGGTGCTAGAGGGCATGGTCGGTGTTGCACATTTAAGTACTGGTCATGAACAGACTCAATAAAACCGAGTCTGCTATTTTCGTTTATTGGTGTATTCTTTGCTTCCAAAGGATCCAGTTATTATAGGGAAAACCTTTCAAAATCTTCTTGTCTTAAACCAGAAGGCCAAGGTCTTTGATATTTGGTTTGAAGCTTCATCAAGAGACATCTACCAAGATTGTTCAAATTTTTGCGGCAGGACTCTATAATTCGAACAATCTTGGTAGATCCACTGGATGCAGCTTTGTACCAAATATCGAAGACCTGGGCCTTGTGGTTTCAGACAAGGAGATTTTTAAAGGCTTTCTTAATATAAGCCTATGTAAAACCAGTGGGCTCCGGGCGGAGACATTTTGGCACCAGGGCTATTATTTGAACAATCTTGGTATAGAGGCCCTTTAGATGAAGCTGCATATCAAATATCAAAGGCCTGGACCTTCTGGTTTCAGACAAGAATATTTTAAAGGTTGTCCCTATACAAGCCTATGAAAAACCAGTGGGCCCCGGGGCAGGCCAAAAATGATGTTTTTCTCAATATCTCAGCTAATAAATGGGATAGGAAGGCGCGGAAAACGGCAGTCTTCATCATTTTTAATAGCGACTAAGTATAGAGAGAAAAAATCCTAAATTCGAAGACAAAAATTTTTCTCTATCAACACAGCAGAAGAAAAAAATGATGTTTTTCTCAATATCTCAGCTAATAAATGCGATAGGAAGGCGCGGTAAACGGTGTTCTTCATCATTTTTATAGCGACTAAGTATAGAGAGAAAAAATCCGAAATTCGGAGACAAAAATTTTTCACGGTCTTCCCAGCAGAAGAAAAAAATGATGTTTTTCTCAATATCTCAGCTAATAAATGCGATAGGAAGGTGCGGTAAACGGCGTTCTTCATCATTTATATAGCGACTAAGTATAGAGAGAAAAAATCCGAAATTCCGAGACAAAATTTTTTCTCGGTCTTCCCAGCAGAAGAAAAAAATGATGTTTTTCTCAATATCTCGGCTAATACATGCCATAGGAAGGTGCGGTAAACGGCGTTCTTCATCATTTTTATAGCGACTAAGTATAGAGAGAAACAATCAGAAATTCGGAGACAAAAAAAATTCTCTATCTTCCCAGCAGAATACAAAAATGATGTTTTTCTCAATATCTCAGCTAATAAATGCGATAGGAAGGCGCGGTAAACGGCGTTCTTCATCATTTTTATAGCGACTAAGTATAGAGAGAAAAAATCCGAAATTCGGAGACAAAAATTTTTCTCTATCTTCCCAGCAGAATACAAAAATGATGTTTTTCTCAATATCTCAGCTAATAAATGCGATAGGAAGGCGCGGTAAACGGCGTTCTTCATCATTTTTATAGCGACTAAGTATAGAGAGAAAAAATCCGAAATTCGGAGACAAAAATTTTTCTCTATCTTCCCAGCAGAATACAAAAATGATGTTTTTCTCAATATCTCAGCTAATAAATGCGATAGGAAGGCGCGGTAAACGGCGTTCTTCATCATTTTTATAGCGACTAAGTATAGAGAGAAAAAATCCGAAATTCCGAGACAAAAATTTTTCTCGGTCTTCCCAGCAGAAGAAAAAAATGATGTTTTTCTCAATATCTCAGCTAATAAATGCGATAGGAAGGTGCGGTAAACGGCGTTCTTCATCATTTTTATAGCGACTAAGTATAAAGAGAAAAAATCCGAAATTCGGAGACAAAAATTTTTCTCTATCTTCCCAGCAGAATACAAAAATGATGTTTTTCTCAATATCTCAGCTAATAAATGCGATAGGAAGGCGCGGTAAACGGCGTTCTTCATCATTTTTATAGCGACTAAGTATAGAGAGAAAAAATCCGAAATTCCGAGACAAAAATTTTTCTCGGTCTTCCCAGCAGAATACAAAAATGATGTTTTTCTCAATATCTCAGCTAATAAATGCGATAGGAAGGTTCGGTAAACGGCGTTCTTCATCATTTTTATAGCGACTAAGTATAAAGAGAAAAAATCCGAAATTCGGAGACAAAAATTTTTCTCTATCTTCCCAGCAGAATACAAAAATGATGTTTTTCTCAATATCTCAGCTAATAAATGCGATAGGAAGGCGCGGTAAACGGCGTTCTTCATCATTTTTATAGCGACTAAGTATAGAGAGAAAAAATCCGAAATTCGGAGACAAAAATTTTTCTCTATCTTCCCAGCAGAATACAAAAATGATGTTTTTCTCAATATCTCAGCTAATAAATGCGATAGGAAGGCGCGTTAAACGGCGTTCTTCATCATTTTTATAGCGACTAAGTATAGAGAGAAAAAATCCGAAATTCCGAGACAAAAATTTTTCTCGGTCTTCCCAGCAGAAGAAAAAAATGATGTTTTTCTCAATATCTCAGCTAATAAATGCGATAGGAAGGTTCGGTAAACGGCGTTCTTCATCATTTTTATAGCGACTAAGTATAGAGAGAAAAAATCCGAAATTCCGAGACAAAAATTTTTCTCGGTCTTCCCAGCAGAAGAAAAAAATGTTGTTTTTCTCAATATCTCGGCTAATACATGCGATACGAAGGTGCGGTAAACGGCGTTCTTCATCATTTTTATAGCGACTAAGTATAGAGAGAAAAAATCCGAAATTCGGAGACAAAATTTTTTCTCTATCTTCCCAGCAGAATACAAAAATGATGTTTTTCTCAATATCTCAGCTAATAAATGCGATAGGAAGGCGCGGTAAACGGCGTTCTTCATCATTTTTATAGCGACTAAGTATAGAGAGAAAAAATCCGAAATTCGGAGACAAAAATTTTTCACGGTCTTCCCAGCAGAAGAAAAAAATGATGTTTTTCTCAATATCTCAGCTAATAAATGCGATAGGAAGGTTCGGTAAACGGCGTTCTTCATCATTTTTATAGCGACTAAGTATAGAGAGAAAAAATCCGAAATTCGGAGAAAAAATTTTCTCTATCTTCCCAGCAGAATACAAAAATGATGTTTTTCTCAATATCTCAGCTAATAAATGCGATAGGAAGGCGCGGTAAACGGCGTTCTTCATCATTTTTATAGCGACTAAGTATAGAGAGAAAAAATCCGAAATTCGGAGACAAAAATTTTTCTCTATCTTCCCAGCAGAATACAAAAATGATGTTTTTCTCAATATCTCAGCTAATAAATGCGATAGGAAGGCGCGGTAAACGGCGTTCTTCATCATTTTTATAGCGACTAAGTATAGAGAGAAAAAATCCGAAATTCCGAGACAAAAATTTTTCTCGGTCTTCCCAGCAGAAGAAAAAAATGATGTTTTTCTCAATATCTCAGCTAATAAATGCGATAGGAAGGTTCGGTAAACGGCGTTCTTCATCATTTTTATAGCGACTAAGTATAAAGAGAAAAAATCCGAAATTCGGAGACAAAAATTTTTCTCTATCTTCCCAGCAGAATACAAAAATGATGTTTTTCTCAATATCTCAGCTAATAAATGCGATAGGAAGGCGCGGTAAACGACGTTCTTCATCATTTTTATAGCGACTAAGTATAGAGAGAAAAAATCCGAAATTCGGAGACAAAAATTTTTCTCTATCTTCCCAGCAGAATACAAAAATGATGTTTTTCTCAATATCTCAGCTAATAAATGCGATAGGAAGGCGCGGTAAACGGCGTTCTTCATCATTTTTAAAGCGACTAAGTATAGAGAGAAAAAATCCGAAATTCGGAGACAAAAATTTTTCTCTATCTTCCCAGCAGAATACAAAAATGATGTTTTTCTCAATATCTCAGCTAATAAATGCGATAGGAAGGCGCGGTAAACGGCGTTCTTCATCATTTTTATAGCGACTAAGTATAGAGAGAAAAAATCCGAAATTCGGAGACAAAAATTTTTCTCGGTCTTCCCAGCAGAAGAAAAAAAATGATGTTTTTCTCAATATCTCAGCTAATAAATGCGATAGGGAGCTGCGGTAAACGGCGTTCTTCATCATATTTATAGCGACTAAGTATAGAGAGAAAAAATCCGAAATTCGGAGACAAAAAATTTTCTCTATCTTCCCAGCAGAATACAAAAATGATGTTTTTCTCAATATCTCAGCTAATAAATGCGATAGGAAGGCGCGGTAAACGGCGTTCTTCATCATTTTTATAGCGACTAAGTATAGAGAGAAAAAATCCGAAATTCCGAGACAAAAATTTTTCTCGGTCTTCCCAGCAGAAGAAAAAAATGATGTTTTTCTCAATATCTCGGCTAATACATGCGATAGGAGGGTGCGGTAAACGGCGTTCTTCATCATTTTTATAGCGACTAAGTATAGAGAGAAACAATCCGAAATTCGGAGACAAAAAAAATTCTCTATCTTCCCAGCAGAATACAAAAATGATGTTTTTCTCAATATCTCAGCTAATAAATGCGATAGGAAGGCGCGGTAAACGGCGTTCTTTATCATTTTTATAGCGACTAAGTATAGAGAGAAAAAATCCGAAATTCGGAGACAAAAATTTTTCTCTATCGTCCCAGCAGAATACAAAAATGATGTTTTTCTCAATATCTCAGCTAATAAATGCGATAGGAAGGCGCGGTAAACGGCGTTCTTCATCATTTTTATAGCGACTAAGTATAGAGAGAAAAAATCCGAAATTCGGAGACAAAAATTTTTCTCTATCTTCCCAGCAGAAGAAAAAAATGATGTTTTTCTCAATATCTCAGCTAATAAATGCGATAGGAAGGCGCGGTAAACGGCGTTCTTCATCATTTTTATAGCGACTAAGTATAGAGAGAAAAAATCCGAAATTCGGAGACAAAAATTTTTCACGGTCTTCCCAGCAGAAGAAAAAAATGATGTTTTTCTCAATATCTCAGCTAATAAATGCGATAGGAAGGTGCGGTAAACGGCGTTCTTCATCATTTATATAGCGACTAAGTATAGAGAGAAAAAATCCGAAATTCCGAGACAAAATTTTTTCTCGGTCTTCCCAGCAGAAGAAAAAAATGATGTTTTTCTCAATATCTCGGCTAATACATGCCATAGGAAGGTGCGGTAAACGGCGTTCTTCATCATTTTTATAGCGACTAAGTATAGAGAGAAACAATCAGAAATTCGGAGACAAAAAAAATTCTCTATCTTCCCAGCAGAATACAAAAATGATGTTTTTCTCAATATCTCAGCTAATAAATGCGATAGGAAGGCGCGGTAAACGGCGTTCTTCATCATTTTTATAGCGACTAAGTATAGAGAGAAAAAATCCGAAATTCGGAGACAAAAATTTTTCTCTATCTTCCCAGCAGAATACAAAAAATGATGTTTTTCTCAATATCTCAGCTAATAAATGCGATAGGAAGGCGCGGTAAACGGCGTTCTTCATCATTTTTATAGCGACTAAGTATAGAGAGAAAAAATCCGAAATTCGGAGACAAAAATTTTTCTCTATCTTCCCAGCAGAATACAAAAATGATGTTTTTCTCAATATCTCAGCTAATAAATGCGATAGGAAGGCGCGGTAAACGGCGTTCTTCATCATTTTTATAGCGACTAAGTATAGAGAGAAAAAATCCGAAATTCGGAGACAAAAATTTTTCACGGTCTTCCCAGCAGAAGAAAAAAATGATGTTTTTCTCAATATCTCAGCTAATAAATGCGATAGGAAGGTGCGGTAAACGGCGTTCTTCATCATTTTTATAGCGACTAAGTATAGATAGAAAAAATCCGAAATTCGGAGACAAAAATGTTTCTCTATCTTCCCAGCAGAATACAAAAATGATGTTTTTCTCAATATCTCAGCTAATAAATGCGATAGGAAGGCGCGGTAAACGGCGTTCTTCATCATTTTTATAGCGACTAAGTATAGAGAGAAAAAATCCGAAATTCGGAGACAAAAATTTTTCTCTATCTTCCCAGCAGAATACAAAAATGATGTTTTTCTCAATATCTCAGCTAATAAATGCGATAGGAAGGCGCGGTAAACGGCGTTCTTCATCATTTTTATAGCGACTAAGTATAGAGAGAAAAAATCCGAAATTCCGAGACAAAAATTTTTCTCTATCTTCCCAGCAGAAGAAAAAAATGATGTTTTTCTCAATATCTCAGCTAATAAATGCGATAGGAAGGTTCGGTAAACGGCGTTCTTCATCATTTTTATAGCGACTAAGTATAAAGAGAAAAAATCCGAAATTCGGAGACAAAAATTTTTCTCTATCTTCCCAGCAGAATACAAAAATGATGTTTTTCTCAATATCTCAGCTAATAAATGCGATAGGAAGGCGCGGTAAACGACGTTCTTCATCATTTTTATAGCGACTAAGTATAGAGAGAAAAAATCCGAAATTCGGAGACAAAAATTTTTCTCTATCTTCCCAGCAGAATACAAAAATGATGTTTTTCTCAATATCTCAGCTAATAAATGCGATAGGAAGGCGCGGTAAACGGCGTTCTTCATCATTTTTAAAGCGACTAAGTATAGAGAGAAAAAATCCGAAATTCGGAGACAAAAATTTTTCTCTATCTTCCCAGCAGAATACAAAAATGATGTTTTTCTCAATATCTCAGCTAATAAATGCGATAGGAAGGCGCGGTAAACGGCGTTCTTCATCATTTTTATAGCGACTAAGTATAGAGAGAAAAAATCCGAAATTCGGAGACAAAAATTTTTCTCGGTCTTCCCAGCAGAAGAAAAAAAATGATGTTTTTCTCAATATCTCAGCTAATAAATGCGATAGGGAGCTGCGGTAAACGGCGTTCTTCATCATATTTATAGCGACTAAGTATAGAGAGAAAAAATCCGAAATTCGGAGACAAAAAATTTTCTCTATCTTCCCAGCAGAATACAAAAATGATGTTTTTCTCAATATCTCAGCTAATAAATGCGATAGGAAGGCGCGGTAAACGGCGTTCTTCATCATTTTTATAGCGACTAAGTATAGAGAGAAAAAATCCGAAATTCCGAGACAAAAATTTTTCTCGGTCTTCCCAGCAGAAGAAAAAAATGATGTTTTTCTCAATATCTCGGCTAATACATGCGATAGGAGGGTGCGGTAAACGGCGTTCTTCATCATTTTTATAGCGACTAAGTATAGAGAGAAACAATCCGAAATTCGGAGACAAAAATTTTTCTCTATCGTCCCAGCAGAATACAAAAATGATGTTTTTCTCAATATCTCAGCTAATAAATGCGATAGGAAGGCGCGGTAAACGGCGTTCTTCATCATTTTTATAGCGACTAAGTATAGAGAGAAAAAATCCGAAATTCGGAGACAAAAATTTTTCTCTATCGTCCCAGCAGAATACAAAAATGATGTTTTTCTCAATATCTCAGCTAATAAATGCGATAGGAAGGCGCGGTAAACGGCGTTCTTCATCATTTTTATAGCGACTAAGTATAGAGAGAAAAAATCCGAAATTCGGAGACAAAAATTTTTCTCTATCTTCCCAGCAGAAGAAAAAAATGATGTTTTTCTCAATATCTCAGCTAATAAATGCGATAGGAAGGCGCGGTAAACGGCGTTCTTCATCATTTTTATAGCGACTAAGTATAGAGAGAAAAAATCCGAAATTCGGAGACAAAAATTTTTCACGGTCTTCCCAGCAGAAGAAAAAAATGATGTTTTTCTCAATATCTCAGCTAATAAATGCGATAGGAAGGTGCGGTAAACGGCGTTCTTCATCATTTTTATAGCGACTAAGTATAGAGAGAAAAAATCCGAAATTCGGAGACAAAAATTTTTCTCTATCTTCCCAGCAGAAGAAAAAAATGATGTTTTTCTCAATATCTCGGCTAATACATGCCATAGGAAGGTGCGGTAAACGGCGTTCTTCATCATTTTTATAGCGACTAAGTATAGAGAGAAACAATCAGAAATTCGGAGACAAAAAAAATTCTCTATCTTCCCAGCAGAATACAAAAATGATGTTTTTCTCAATATCTCAGCTAATAAATGCGATAGGAAGGCGCGGTAAACGGCGTTCTTCATCATTTTTATAGCGACTAAGTATAGAGAGAAAAAATCCGAAATTCGGAGACAAAAATTTTTCTCTATCTTCCCAGCAGAATACAAAAAATGATGTTTTTCTCAATATCTCAGCTAATAAATGCGATAGGAAGGCGCGGTAAACGGCGTTCTTCATCATTTTTATAGCGACTAAGTATAGAGAGAAAAAATCCGAAATTCGGAGACAAAAATTTTTCTCTATCTTCCCAGCAGAAGTAAAAAATGATGTTTTTCTCAATATCTCAGCTAATAAATGCAATAGGAAGGCGCGGTAAACGGCGTTCTTCATCATTTTTATAGCGACTAAGTATAGAGAGAAAAAATCCGAAATTCGGAGACAAAAATTTTTCACGGTCTTCCCAGCAGAAGAAAAAAATGATGTTTTTCTCAATATCTCAGCTAATAAATGCGATAGGAAGGTGCGGTAAACGGCGTTCTTCATCATTTTTATAGCGACTAAGTATAGATAGAAAAAATCCGAAATTCGGAGACAAAAATTTTTCTCTATCTTCCCAGCAGAATACAAAAATGATGTTTTTCTCAATATCTCAGCTAATAAATGCGATAGGAAGGCGCGGTAAACGGCGTTCTTCATCATTTTTATAGCGACTAAGTATAGAGAGAAAAAATCCGAAATTCGGAGACAAAAATTTTTCTCTATCTTCCCAGCAGAATACAAAAATGATGTTTTTCTCAATATCTCAGCTAATAAATGCGATAGGAAGGCGCGGTAAACGGCGTTCTTCATCATTTTTATAGCGACTAAGTATAGAGAGAAAAAATCCGAAATTCCGAGACAAAAATTTTTCTCGGTCTTCCCAGCAGAAGAAAAAAATGATGTTTTTCTCAATATCTCAGCTAATAAATGCGATAGGAAGGTGCGGTAAACGGCGTTCTTCATCATTTTTATAGCGACTAAGTATAAAGAGAAAAAATCCGAAATTCGGAGACAAAAATTTTTCTCTATCTTCCCAGCAGAATACAAAAATGATGTTTTTCTCAATATCTCAGCTAATAAATGCGATAGGAAGGCGCGGTAAACGGCGTTCTTCATCATTTTTATAGCGACTAAGTATAGAGAGAAAAAATCTGAAATTCGGAGACAAAAATTTTTCTCTATCTTCCCAGCAGAATACAAAAATGATGTTTTTCTCAATATCTCAGCTAATAAATGCGATAGGAAGGCGCGGTAAACGGCGTTCTTCATCATTTTTATAGCGACTAAGTATAGAGAGAAAAAATCCGAAATTCCGAGACAAAAATTTTTCTCGGTCTTCCCAGCAGAAGAAAAAAATGATGTTTTGCTCAATATCTCAGCTAATAAATGCGATAGGAAGGTTCGGTAAACGGCGTTCTTCATCATTTTTATAGCGACTAAGTATAAAGAGAAAAAATCCGAAATTCGGAGACAAAAATTTTTCTCTATCTTCCCAGCAGAATACAAAAATGATGTTTTTCTCAATATCTCAGCTAATAAATGCGATAGGAAGGCGCGGTAAACGGCGTTCTTCATCATTTTTATAGCGACTAAGTATAGAGAGAAAAAATCCGAAATTCGGAGACAAAAATTTTTCTCTATCTTCCCAGCAGAATACAAAAATGATGTTTTTCTCAATATCTCAGCTAATAAATGCGATAGGAAGGCGCGGTAAACGGCGTTCTTCATCATTTTTAAAGCGACTAAGTATAGAGAGAAAAAATCCGAAATTCGGAGACAAAAATTTTTCTCTATCTTCCCAGCAGAATACAAAAATGATGTTTTTCTCAATATCTCAGCTAATAAATGCGATAGGAAGGCGCGGTAAACGGCGTTCTTCATCATTTTTATAGCGACTAAGTATAGAGAGAAAAAATCCGAAATTCGGAGACAAAAATTTTTCTCGGTCTTCCCAGCAGAAGAAAAAAAATGATGTTTTTCTCAATATCTCAGCTAATAAATGCGATAGGGAGCTGCGGTAAACGGCGTTCTTCATCATATTTATAGCGACTAAGTATAGAGAGAAAAAATCCGAAATTCGGAGACAAAAAATTTTCTCTATCTTCCCAGCAGAATACAAAAATGATGTTTTTCTCAATATCTCAGCTAATAAATGCGATAGGAAGGCGCGGTAAACGGCGTTCTTCATCGTTTTTATAGCGACTAAGTATAGGGAGAAAAAATCCGAAATTCCGAGACAAAAATTTTTCTCGGTCTTCCCAGCAGAAGAAAAAAATGATGTTTTTCTCAATATCTCGGCTAATACATGCGATAGGAGGGTGCGGTAAACGGCGTTCTTCATCATTTTTATAGCGACTAAGTATAGAGAGAAACAATCCGAAATTCGGAGACAAAAAAATTCTCTATCTTCCCAGCAGAATACAAAAATGATGTTTTTCTCAATATCTCAGCTAATAAATGCGATAGGAAGGCGCGGTAAACGGCGTTCTTCATCATTTTTATAGCGACTAAGTATAGAGAGAAAAAATCCGAAATTCGGAGACAAAAATTTTTCTCTATCTTCCCAGCAGAATACAAAAATGATGTTTTTCTCAATATCTCAGCTAATAAATGCGATAGGAAGGCGCGGTAAACGGCGTTCTTCATCATTTTTATAGCGACTAAGTATAGAGAGAAAAAATCCGAAATTCGGAGACAAAAATTTTTCTCTATCTTCCCAGCAGAAGAAAAAAATGATGTTTTTCTCAATATCTCAGCTAATAAATGCGATAGGAAGGCGCGGTAAACGGCGTTCTTCATCATTTTTATAGCGACTAAGTATAGAGAGAAAAAATCCGAAATTCGGAGACAAAAATTTTTCACGGTCTTCCCAGCAGAAGAAAAAAATGATGTTTTTCTCAATATCTCAGCTAATAAATGCGATAGGAAGGTGCGGTAAACGGCGTTCTTCATCATTTATATAGCGACTAAGTATAGAGAGAAAAAATCCGAAATTCCGAGACAAAAATTTTTCTCGGTCTTCCCAGCAGAAGAAAAAAATGATGTTTTTCTCAATATCTCGGCTAATACATGCCATAGGAAGGTGCGGTAAACGGCGTTCTTCATCATTTTTATAGCGACTAAGTATAGAGAGAAACGATCAGAAATTCGGAGACAAAAAAAATTCTCTATCTTCCCAGCAGAATACAAAAATGATGTTTTTCTCAATATCTCAGCTAATAAATGCGATAGGAAGGCGCGGTAAACGGCGTTCTTCATCATTTTTAAAGCGACTAAGTATAGAGAGAAAAAATCCGAAATTCGGAGACAAAAATTTTTCTCTATCTTCCCAGCAGAATACAAAAAATGATGTTTTTCTCAATATCTCAGCTAATAAATGCGATAGGAAGGCGCGGTAAACGGCGTTCTTCATCATTTTTATAGCGACTAAGTATAGAGAGAAAAAATCCGAAATTCGGAGACAAAAATTTTTCTCTATCTTCCCAGCAGAAGTAAAAAATGATGTTTTTCTCAATATCTCAGCTAATAAATGCGATAGGAAGGCGCGGTAAACGGCGTTCTTCATCATTTTTATAGCGACTAAGTATAGAGAGAAAAAATCCGAAATTCGGAGACAAAAATTTTTCACGGTCTTCCCAGCAGAAGAAAAAAATGATGTTTTTCTCAATATCTCAGCTAATAAATGCGATAGGAAGGTGCGGTAAACGGCGTTCTTCATCATTTTTATAGCGACTAAGTATAGATAGAAAAAATCCGAAATTCGGAGACAAAAATTTTTCTCTATCTTCCCAGCAGAATACAAAAATGATGTTTTTCTCAATATCTCAGCTAATAAATGCGATAGGAAGGCGCGGTAAACGGCGTTCTTCATCATTTTTATAGCGACTAAGTATAGAGAGAAAAAATCCGAAATTCGGAGACAAAAATTTTTCTCTATCTTCCCAGCAGAATACAAAAATGATGTTTTTCTCAATATCTCAGCTAATAAATGCGATAGGAAGGCGCGGTAAACGGCGTTCTTCATCATTTTTATAGCGACTAAGTATAGAGAGAAAAAATCCGAAATTCCGAGACAAAAATTTTTCTCGGTCTTCCCAGCAGAAGAAAAAAATGATGTTTTTCTCAATATCTCAGCTAATAAATGCGATAGGAAGGTGCGGTAAACGGCGTTCTTCATCATTTTTATAGCGACTAAGTATAAAGAGAAAAAATCCGAAATTCGGAGACAAAAATTTTTCTCTATCTTCCCAGCAGAATACAAAAATGATGTTTTTCTCAATATCTCAGCTAATAAATGCGATAGGAAGGCGCGGTAAACGGCGTTCTTCATCATTTTTATAGCGACTAAGTATAGAGAGAAAAAATCTGAAATTCGGAGACAAAAATTTTTCTCTATCTTCCCAGCAGAATACAAAAATGATGTTTTTCTCAATATCTCAGCTAATAAATGCGATAGGAAGGCGCGGTAAACGGCGTTCTTCATCATTTTTATAGCGACTAACTATAGAGAGAAAAAATCCGAAATTCGGAGACAAAAATTTTTCGCTATCTTCCCAGCAGAATACAAAAATGATGTTTTTCTCAATATCTCAGCTAATAAATGCGATAGGAAGGCGCGGTAAACGGCGTTCTTCATCATTTTTATAGCGACTAAGTATAGAGAGAAAAATCCGAAATTCGGAGACAAAAATTTTTCTCTATCTTCCCAGCAGAATACAAAAATGATGTTTTTCTCAATATCTCAGCTAATAAATGCGATAGGAAGGCGCGGTAAACGGCGTTCTTCGTCATTTTTATAGCGACTAAGTATAGAGAGAAAAAATCCGAAATTCGGAGACAAAAATTTTTCTCTATCTTCCCAGCAGAATACAAAAATGATGTTTTTCTCAATATCTCAGCTAATAAATGCGATAGGAAGGCGCGGTAAACGGCGTTCTTCATCATTTTTATAGCGACTAAGTATAGAGAGAAAAAATCCGAAATTCCGAGACAAAAATTTTTCTCTATCTTCCCAGCAGAAGAAAAAAATGATGTTTTTCTCAATATCTCAGCTAATAAATGCGATAGGAAGGTGCGGTAAACGGCGTTCTTCATCATTTTTATAGCCACTAAGTATAGAGAGAAAAAATCCGAAATTCGGAGACAAAAATTTTTCTCTATCTTTCCAGCAGAATACAAAAATGATGTTTTTCTCAATATCTCAGCTAATAAATGCGATAGGAAGGCGCGGTAAACGGCGTTCTTCCTCAATTTAATAGCGACTAAGTATAGAGAGAAAAAATCCGAAATTCGGAGACACAAATTTTTCTCTATCTTCCCAGCAGAATACAAAAATGATGTTTTTCTCAATATCTCAGCTAATAAATGCGATAGGAAGGCGCGGTAAACGGCGTTCTTCATCATTTTTATAGCGACTAAGTATAGAGAGAAAAAATCCGAAATTCCGAGACAAAAATTTTTCTCGGTCTTCCCAGCAGAAGAAAAAAATGATGTTTTTCTCAATATCTCAGCTAATAAATGCGATAGGAAGGTGCGGTAAACGGCGTTCTTCATCATTTTTATAGCGACTAAGTATAGAGAGAAAAAATCCGAAATTCGGAGACAAAAATTTTTCTCTATCTTCCCAGCAGAATACAAAAAAGATGTTTTTCTCAATATCTCAGCTAATAAAGCGATAGGAAGGCGCGGTAAACGGCGTTCTTCATCATTTTTATAGCGACTAAGTATAGAGAGAAAAAATCCGAAATTCGGAGACAAAAATTTTTCTCTATCTTCCCAGCAGAATACAAAAATGATGTTTTTCTCAATATCTCAGCTAATAAATGCGATAGGAAGGCGCGGTAAACGGCGTTCTTCATCATTTTTATAGCGACTAAGTATAGAGAGAAAAAATCCGAAATTCCGAGACAAAGATTTTTCTCGGTCTTCCCAGCAGAAGAAAAAAATGATGTTTTTCTCAATATCTCAGCTAATAAATGCGATAGGAAGGTGCGGTAAACGGCGTTCTTCATCATTTTTATAGCGACTAAGTATAGAGAGAAAAAATCCGAAATTCGGAGACAAAAATTTTTCTCTATCTTCCCAGCAGAATACAAAAATGATGTTTTTCTCAATATCTCAGCTAATAAATGCGATAGGAAGGCGCGGTAAACGGCGTTCTTCATCATTTTTATAGCGACTAAGTATAGAGAGAAAAAATCCGAAATTCGGAGATAAAAATTTTTCTCTATCTTCCCAGCAGAAGAAAAAAACGATGTTTTTCTCAATATCTCAGCTAATAAATGCGATAGGAAGGCGCGGTAAACGGCGTTCTTCATCATTTTTATAGCGACTAAGTATAGAGAGAAAAAATCCGAAATTCGGAGACAAAAATTTTTCACGGTCGTCCCAGCAGAAGAAAAAAATGATGTTTTTCTCAATATCTCAGCTAATAAATGCGATAGGAAGGTGCGGTAAACGGCGTTCTTCATCATTTTTATAGCGACTAAGTATAGAGAGAAAAAATCCGAAATTCGGAGACAAAAATTTTTCTCTATCTTCCCAGCAGAATACAAAAATGATGTTTTTCTCAATATCTCAGCTAATAAATGCGATAGGAAGGCGCGGTAAACGGCGTTCTTCATCATTTTTATAGCGACTAAGTATAGAGAGAAAAAATCCGAAATTCGGAGACAAAAACTTTTCTCTATCTTCCCAGCAGAATACAAAAATGATGTTTTTCTCAATATCTCAGCTAATAAATGCGATAGGAAGGCGCGGTAAACGGCGTTCTTCATCATTTTTATAGCGACTAAGTATAGAGAGAAAAAATCCGAAATTCGGAGACAAAAATTTTTCTCTATCTTCCCAGCAGAATACAAAAATGATGTTTTTCTCAATATCTCAGCTAATAAATGCGATAGGAAGGCGCGGTAAACGGCGTTCTTCATCATTTTTATAGCGACTAAGTATAGAGAGAAAAAATCCGAAATTCGGAGACAAAAATTTTTCTCTATCTTCCCAGCAGAATACAAAAATGATGTTTTTCTCAATATCTCAGCTAATAAATGCGATAGGAAGGCGCGGTAAACGGCGTTCTTCATCATTTTTATAGCGACTAAGTATAGAGAGAAAAAATCCGAAATTCGGAGACAAAAATTTTTCTCTATCTTCCCAGCAGAATACAAAAATGATGTTTTTCTCAATATCTCAGCTAATAAATGCGATAGGAAGGCGCGGTAAACGGCGTTCTTCATCATTTTTATAGCGACTAAGTATAGAGAGAAAAAATCCGAAATTCGGAGACAAAAATTTTTCTCTATCTTCCCAGCAGAATACAAAAATGATGTTTTTCTCAATATCTCAGCTAATAAATGCGATAGGAAGGCGCGGTAAACGGCGTTCTTCATCATTTTTATAGCGACTAAGTATAGAGAGAAAAAATCCGAAATTCGGAGACAAAAATTTTTCTCTATCTTCCCAGCAGAATACAAAAATGATGTTTTTCTCAATATCTCAGCTAATAAATGCGATAGGAAGGCGCGGTAAACGGCGTTCTTCATCATTTTTATAGCGACTAAGTATAGAGAGAAAAAATCCGAAATTCGGAGACAAAAATTTTTCTCTATCTTCCCAGCAGAATACAAAAATGATGTTTTTCTCAATATCTCAGCTAATAAATGCGATAGGAAGGCGCGGTAAACGGCGTTCTTCATCATTTTTATAGCGACTAAGTATAGAGAGAAAAAATCCGAAATTCGGAGACAAAAAACCGCATACATCATCTTTTGGAGAGACTTTGTATGTAGTCTTGTTTTTTTTTTTTTTTTTTTTTTTTTTTTTCTTGTTCTGTTGTTCTGCTAACTTGACCATTTCTTCTGTTGGTTTAGTTGTTTTGCTAATATGACCATTTTCTACTGGTTCTGCTCTTATTTGACCAGTTCGTTCTGCTCGTTCTGCTGTTCTGTTGTTCTGCTATCTTGACCAATCCGTTCTGCTCGTTCTGCTGTTCTGCTAGCTTGACCAATCCGTTCTGCTCGTTGTGCTGTTCTGCTAACTTGACCATTTCGTTCTGCTCGTTCTGCTGTTCTGCTAACTTGACCATTTCGTTCTGCTCGTTCTGCTGTTCTGCTAACTTGACCATTTCTTCTGCTGGTTCTGCTGTTCTGCCAACTTTACCTGGCCGTAGGTTTCTCCGTTTGCAAATATCTCGTCGTTTGCGCGTTATTTCGATATCTTCGCTATTTCAAACAGGCAAGACGCATGGGTTTCTATATGTTTTAAGACTATATTGTACCATGCAGAGATGTCACCGTTACTATTCGAGGAGTTAGTAGTGAAATTATTCAAATCGTTGTAGAAGTCGTTTATAAACACATTCTCGTTTAATCGTTTGAAACAACTATATGATGTTGTTTTGTGTTCTGACTTTGCCTATTATTTATTTTCCTGGTAACGCACACCGGGTTGTGATCGTTTATGGTATAAAAAGATACAAAACTTTCAATTAGATTATCCGAATTGGAAGTATAAATGTGGTCACTAATGGTTGAAGTTGTCTCTGTGATACGAGTAGGTTGATTTATAAGTTGGGTAAGGTCAAATAAATGTATCAAGTTTTGCCATTTTTATAAGAGTTTATTTGCAAATCAATATTAAAGTCACTCATGATGACGACTTCAAGGCCAGTAGTCTGCGCGATCGACAGCTCTTCCTCGAATAAATTAATTACATCCAGATGATGAGTTAGGTGTAGGATAGGCTGTACAGATAAGGAAAGGTTTTGAGTTTGGAATATAAGAATCTTATATGGGTATGAGGGGTGGATGGAAAAATCCGTCGCGAGGGACACTGTCTGGCATCATGAGGCTTGCCGAGTAATGCCGGACAGTGATCCCGAGGGACGGATTTTTCTATCCACCCCTCACACCCATATTGGATTCTTTTTCTTGCATACCTTCCATTTCTTAGCGCGAATTTTTAATGCTGCAGTCACTTCGGTCACCGACGTCCGCCATATTGTGTTGACACTGCAGGAATGTTTACTGACGTCACGTAACGTGCTATGACGTCAACCTTAACGACGGTGCATACGAAGTCGTAATCAACCAGTGCATTTATCAAACACGCGATTATATTCGATTTTGGGTCGGAACACCAGGGTCAGAACATAAATTTCTACCCCAGGGTAAAATCACGGATTTCCTTGTCCGGTGTGCAAGAAATGCTAATTCAGCCCAAAGTGTATCGATGTTTGAACATTCGATTTCAAGTCGGCGCTTACAGTTAAACGAGTTTCGAAAGTACAATACGTTCTATAAAAGGATTATCCTTTGGAAGCAAGGAATACACCGCAGAACTACTCCTCCACCACTCTTTTCTTGTACATCAGACCTATCTTTTCGGAGTAGTTCATATCCATCAATAGCCAGCTGATCATCAGAAACGGAACTGGACAGGAAAGTCTTGCAGACACCCAGTATATCGGGACACTTGTCTTTGGGGATTGCCATCACGAAATCACACCTATATAAGATTGACCCACTTGAAAAGTAGAAGTAAAACAAAGATCAGGAATCGGTACAATTAACTTACTCCACCCATCAAAGACACCTAAGGGAAAGAAACACAAACATGAAGCGACCAGACCATAATGGAAACCTAAACAAAGGAAGGCCATAAGGACAGTTACTTTCCCACAAGATGGCCATATGACCATCCAAAATGAAAAGACACAAGTGATACACACAGTAGGTAACATACAACAGCATAAATAAGCCGCCACAGAAGAACCGCCTTGGAATGGTCAGTGGAAAGATTTCCACTGGGGGGCTTAAATCGAGTTTACGTGGCCACAATCCTCGCCCTTACTTCCGTCGCGATTTAGACAAATAATTTGTTCAGTCCGCATGAAGGCCTCCTAACTCATCAGTGCAACATCTCCGTGAACACAAATAATCAAAGAACCACAGAGGTGAGACAACGGTGAACCCCACTTTTAAATAGTAAAACTGGGGTTAACAGGGGTAAACCTTATTTTTCTTATTTCTGCTCTAAAATATAGATTGTGGGTACTCGTAAGATCCGCCTCGATGAGGCGGTTCTAACGAGTACTCACAATCTATATTTTGAGCAGAAATAAGAAAAATATCACAATTTTTCACCGTAAAATTTTCGTTTTTTCGGCGGTTAAGTTTACAATGCATTTGTACAGGCGTGTTTTCGTAATGTAATCGTAATTCACCAAGCTTTGGGAGAAGATCATAATGTCTTACATTCATTTTGCAAATATGAAGGCCTTTTGATCCGAATGTTAGTTCTAAAGACTTATCCAGTTCAGACTCCGATGATTCATAGCTGGTTTTAATGCTATTATCAAAAACTGTTCTGCACTTAAATATGTCTCAGTATGACCATGCCTTTCATCAGTAATGTGTTCACTAGCAGGAACGCCGGCATGATTGGATTGGCTATCGGACTGCTCAAAGCCGTCATCTTTGAGAAAGGTTTGAGAATCTGTTTCTGGTAGAAATGTCATGTATCAGTACGCAACCACGCCTATACAAATACATTGCCACCTTTATCGCCGAAAAAATGAAAATTTAAGATGAAAAATTGTGATATTTTTCTTATTTCTGCTCAAAATATAGATTGTGAGCACTCGTTAGAACCGCCTCATCGAGGCGGTTCTAACGAGTACCCATAATCTATATTTTAGAGCATAAATAAGAAAAATAAGGTATACCCCCGGAAACCCCAGTTTTACTATATAAAAGTGGGGTTCAAGGGGGTCAAAATTATATAGGCGTGTTTTCGTGAGGGATGATTTTAGGATCAAGTATTTCCCTACCAGGTACCCAACCAACCCAGACCGGGATTTCTGGCATTGAACCAACACTCCTGTGTGTTGTGCCCTCTTCTGTAATAGATATAACAGTATTTAGGACTTGATTGGCCTCCTTTACCTTTTGGGTATACACCGGTTTGCTATCGATTATAATGGCATCTCTTCACTGGCCCAGCATGATCTAACTTGGTACCAGAGTCTGTAACCTTTTGAACAGTGACTAGATTTTACAGCACATCACGTGAACAAGTCCGTGAAATGAACACCCACCTAAACCCAACTTTATATAGAGAAAACTGGGGTTTAAGGGGGGTATACATTATTTTTCTTATTTATGAACCAAGACATAGGTTGTGGGTACTCGGTAGAACCGCCTCACTGAGGCGGTTCTAACGAGCACCCTCAACCTATGTTTTGAACATTTATAACAACAATATCAAGGATTTTCATCAGAAAAGTAGCCATTTTGGAGATGGGAAAAATACACTATTTCGCACGGGTGAGTCATCGTAATGAGTTTCCTAATTCCATGGGGGTTAAGGTGGATCTTGTCTCTCTGGAAGTAAGAAACTGCAATATCATCAGAAGCCAGTAAAAAGACATTATACAGTAGAACTTCGATGGCTCGAACACCGATGGCTCGTTTACCATGGATGAGTCGAACCCGTTCTTGAGCCCCTAGCGAAATCCTCTACATAAGAAATAGGGAGGATAATTAAGATTTTAGTCTTTTATCTTGCAAATGCATGCTGTGTGTACGCATTAGAATCGCCTCATCGAGGCGAACCTAATGAGTACACACAGCATGCATATTCATTAAAGAACACCGAAAAGATGTATAAAAGTATCTCGTGATGCCTCCTGACAGTAACCTCAGTGGCTCGAACTATCCCTGTCTCGAACAGATTTTCGAGGTCCCAAAGGTGTTCGAGCCATTGAAGTTCGACAGTAATGGTCAACAAATTAAATTTCTGTTTGGACACAATGTCTTAAGTTTCTTGTTTTGGGGGATTCGGTCAACTATTTCACGAGGATGTAGTCTTGACACAATTATGGGTTAAATTGTTTAGAAGTTCAGAATAGCTTTCATCAAAAATATCCAAATATTCCCTTGTCGGGGACATTGTGTCCAACAATAATAAAAAACAAGATGTGTTTGTGAAACACTGATGCCCCCGGACAGCGCATGTTAAATATGAAAGCAGTATCACTAAGCAATCAAAAGGTATGGCCAAGAAATGTAGGCGCCAGAGCGATGACAAAGTTTTTCTAAAAATAGCCACAGTGACCTTGACCTTGAGGTCATGACCTTGAAAGTCGAACTAGCTCGAGATATTGTCATAAGGAACATTTGTGTGAAGTTATATTGAAATCAGTAAAGAAATGTTGGCGCTAGAGCGATGACAAAGTTTTTCTAAAAATAGCCACAGTGACCTTGATCTTGAGGGGGGGGGGGGGTCTGGATGGACAAAAATTATGGTACCACTAGAAAGGTCTTGTGACAAGGAGTGCACGTGTGAAATATGAAAGCCCTACTACTTACCAATCGAAAGTTATGGCCAATGTTAAAGTTTATAAAAGTAGGTCAAAGGTCAAGGTCACGAGGTCAAAAATTATGGTACCACTAGAAAGGTCTTGTGACAAGGAGTGCACATGTGAAATATGAAAGCCCTACCACTTACCAATCGAAAGTTATGGCCAATGTTAAAGTTTTTAAAAAGTAGGTCAAACATCACGGTCAAGGTCACAAGGTCAAAAATTATGGTACCACTAGAAAGGTCTTGTGACAATGAATGCACATATGAAATATGAAAGCCCTATCACTTACCAATCGAAAGTTATGGCCAATGTTAATGTTTTTAAAAATTTTGAAAAAAATAGGTCAAAGGTCAAGTTCAAGGTCACGAGATCAAAAATTATGGTACCACTGGAAAGGTCTTGTGATAAGGTATACACATGTGAAATATGAAAGCTCTATCTACTACCATTCAAAAGTTATGCCCAATGTTAAAGTTTTTGCAGACGGACAAACGGACAAACAGACAAACAGACGGAAAAAAATAGGTCAAAGGTCAAGTTCAAGGTCACGAGATCAAAAATTATGGTACCACTGGAAAGGTCTTGTGATAAGGTATACACATGTGAAATATGAAAGCTATATCTACTACCATTCAAAAGTTATGCCCAATGTTAAAGTTTTTGCAGACAGACAAACAGACAAACAGACGGACAGACCAAAAACTATATGCCCCCGAATCTCTTAGATTCCGGGGGCATAAAAATGTGTTGCATTTGTCTATATTGTAGTCTTTTAGTTATATCTATTACTTTAGTGTTTTTGCTCCAGGAAAGGATCTTACAACACTTACCTTTTAAAGCTGGTTCATTTTTAGCTCACCTGAGCCGAAGGCTCATTGGTGAGCTGATAGTATGGCCAGGCAAAAATTCTGTGTGTGTGTGTGTGTGTGTGTGTGTGTGTGTGTGTGTGTGTGTGTGTGTGTGTGTTCACATTTTCAAACGTCTTCTCCTCCGGAACCGCTGGGCCGATTGTAGTCAAATTTCATGTGGAGGCTCCATGGGGTGGGGGAACGAAAGTTTGCATTTTTGGTCTAGGTCACATGACCAAGATGGCCGCCATGCCCATATATGGTAAAAACCCTTCGAAAATCTTCTCCTCCGGAACCACTGGGCCGATTTGCATGAAACTTGGCATGTAGCACCTGGGACATGGGCCCATTATAAATTGCATAAATGGTGTCCCTGGGATGACCTTGACCTATTTTACGCCAAGGTTAAATTTGGTAACATGGGCAAGTAGAAATGTCTGATATCTTGCAAACTGTTACAAATAATGCCACTAAACCATATATATTCTTATTCCTTATGATGAGGCGCATTTAGTGACGTGGATTTTGGAACCCTGCCCCCCCCCCCCCCGGGGGGGGGGCATGCCCCACCCCCTTTTTGGCACGAAATGCTTAATATCTCCAAAACAGCTAAGATCCCGACCCATAAACCATATATATTCTTGTTCCTTATGATAAGGCGCATTCAGTGACATGGACCTTTGGACCTTTGGGTACCGGGGTTCCCCGGGGGGGGGGGGGCATGCCCCACCCCTATTTTGCACAAAATGCTTAATATCTCGGAAACGGTTAAGATCCCGACCCATAAACCATATATACTCTTGTTCCTTATGATGAGGCCCATTCAGTGACATGGACTTTTGGACCATGGGGTACCAGGGGTCCGGGGGGGGGGGCATGTCCCACCCCTTTTTTTTTGCACAAAATGCTTAATATCTCGGAAACGGTTAAGATCTCTATCCATGAACCATATATATTCTTGTTCCTGATCATAAGGCGCATTAAGTGACATGAACCTTTGGACCTGGGGGTCCCAGGGGGGCATGCCCCACCCCCTTTTTTGCATTAAATGCTTAATATCTCGGAAACGGTTAAGATCCCCACCCATAAACCATATATACTCTTGTTCTTTATGATGAGGCGCATTCAGTGACATGGACCTTTGGACCCTGGGGTACCAGGGGTCCGGGGGGGGGCATGCCCCTCCCCCTTTTTTGCTCAAAATGCTTAATATCTCGGAAAAGGTTAAGATCCCCACCCACAAACCATATATATTCTTGTTCCTTATGATAAGGCGCATTCAGTGACATGGACCTTTGGACCCGGGGGTCCCTGGGTGAGGGAGGGGGGCATGTCTAACCCCCTTTTTTCCACAAAATGCTTAATATCTCGGAAACGGTTAAGATCCCCACCCATAAACCATATATATTCTTGTCGCATTCAGTGTAATGGACCGTTGGACCTATGGTTCCAGCGGGGGGGGGGGGGGGGGGGGGGGGGCTGGGGGCCAACTCCCTTTATTGCATTGAATGCTTAATATCTCGGAAACAGTTGAGATCCCCACCCAGTTACACAGACCTTCGGTCCCTCTTGGCCAAAGATCACATATTAAAGTCTTTGAGGACTTCCTCAGAAAAGTCAGGTGAGCGATTCAGGACCAATGGTCCTCTGGTTATACCTTTCGGTTAGGTTTTCAATGGCTTCCGATACCATGGTGTCATTGTTGCATCTTTCTGTTTAAGGCAGTTAGTTGATCATTAGTGCCCACTATGCTTTTATTGGCCACATCCATTAATGCCCACTATGTTTTTATTGGCCACACCCATTTTTGACTATCGCCCAATCAAATTACTTGGTATACTATATTCATTCAAATTGGCAACCTGAATGCCGAATGGTAACGGTCCTGATCAGAAGCCATCTGATCTGGATCTACAGTGTTTGCAAAGGTAGGTGGTGTCGTGTCAGCGGGATAAGGATTTCTCTTGGGACGCGGTCAGTAAAAACAAATCTACTTGAATGTGGGGTATAGGGTGTGGTGGCGGAGGTGGTGATGTGGAGATGGGTTTCAACTCAGAAGTGTTTTGAAACTGAATCTAATACAGATTGATATATAATTAAATTTAACGCTAGCCTCCGCATGAAGGAAACACGTATCGCGTTAACAAGTCTGCAAGTGAACAGTCACGCAAACAACGCTTCATATAGAGAAGGGTTTTAGGTGTACACATTATTTTTCTTACTTCTGCGCCACAACATTTGCTGTGCGTACTCGTTAGAACCTATCTATCTATCTTCTGATACTGCGTCGGTCACATTTGACCATTACCGCAGGTGTATATGACATACACTCTAGGTTTTGCAGGATGAAAGCCTACACAGTAATCATGTAATTACGGTAGGGATCTTTAACCTGCACAGGGGATGGTTCTCCCTGCACAGGGGGGCCTCCAGTTAACGTCCCGATCCGAAGGACGGTGCACTTTATGACATTCATCCCTGCAAATGATGCCAATAGAGCGTGTTCGGACACCGAAATTTTATCGCCGCTTCCGGGGATCGAACCCGGGACCTCTAGCATCAGAGGCGAGTGCACTAACCACTGAGCTATCACGCTCCCGTCGTCTCTAGCCTTCTGTGTTTGGAGTAAAATTATGACAAACATTACAATTTTTATCAGAAAAAATAACCGTTTTAGAGATATGAAAAGTCCATATTATATGAAATTAACAACAAGAATATTAAATCACAGTATTTGTCTACAATGCAAAAATTTGGGCCTTAAAGTATGACGTCATTTGAAGTTATTTAGTTAGCTGTTAATATCTTTGAAGTATCTGAAATAACTTTCTAGCATGCCTTGAGGTATTTAGACACATTGCAATGAAATATTGAAAAATAATTGCACATGCGCTTTTGTGTAATATACATTAATTTGTACGACTTTTTTGCAAAGGAATCTTTTTTATTCATTTGATGAATAAGCGAAGGTACAATCATCTGCAGTGAAACAAATTAACCCTTAAGATGCCATGAAAAACTACATCTGAAACTGTCGTCTGCTGCGTCTTCTAACAAACTTTAAAAAAAAAAAAAATACTGTTTTTTGCATACAGGCAAACAGTGTGGTCCCTGATCAGACTGCTCCTATAGGAGCAGTCTGATCTGGGTCCAAACTGTTTACAACAATAGTTTTTAAAGTTACCAGCAGACGACAAAGCAGACAACAATTGTTGTGATTGGCATCTAATGGGTTAACAATTGGTCCCAATCATGGTCCGGTTCCTGTTGTACTTTAGTATTTGAAATTGAAAATAGGAATTTTAATGTGTTTTAAGAACAAGATAAGACATGCAGGAAAAATGTAAAACTACCATTGAGAATGGGGAATCTCAGGGAGTTTGTTTGAGTTGAGGTTTTACGTCCCCGACAACACTATTTAGATCATTTTAGAGACGCTTCTTCCGATTTTAAGAACAAGATAGGACATGCTTGAAAAATGTAAAACTACAATTGAGAATGGGGAATCTCAGGGAGTTTGTTTGAGTTGAGGTTTTACGTCCCCGACAACACTATTTAGATCATTTTAGAGACGCTTCTTCCGATTTTATGGGACTTTTACGTGACATTTAGATGAAATGACATCTCAAGCCCCCTGTCGCCTATAGAAACCGGTAGGGTTGAAGGAGCGGTCAGGTTCGCATCACCTTACCTGGGCAGGCTTAGAACAGGTTTACCAGTATTCAAGTTCGGTCGGTTTCGGCTCTGCGTGGAAGCACCAAGTAACACAATCTATTTCTCCAAGCCCCAATTGGCGGGGGCGCCGCAACGAACGAACTGCTAGAGACAACGGTCCTTAAACCCAAGTCTGATTGTTACGTTTTACAACGTTAAGTATGCGCCTTTTTTTGTATGGAAGACCTGCAAAAACCTACTGAAACGTAATAAAACTAGCAAAGCATATTAAGACCGAGAAAAACGTAGGTAATACGTAGTAATACGTAGAGTACCTCGACACATGTTGGTTATTACGTTTTCTGTATGTATTGAATGTGTTTCATCTACGTTTAAGTACGCTTTACTACGTCCTTTAATTGGTCTTTTTAACGGGCCTCCGTGGCCTAGTGGATAAGAACGATGACTCTTATTCATGAGGTCTCTTACCACTGTAGGTTCGAGCCTGGCTTGGGTCACATGTGAGACGCCAAGTTCTGCAACGGGAGGTAAGGTGGTTTTCTGCGGGTACTCCGGTTTTCGCCCACCCTAATTAACGATCGGCTCGATATGAGTGGAATAATCTTGAAAGGTCCGTAAAACAAAAGCCAAAGAAAGAAAAAAGAAGGAAACACGTGTGTTTTTGCTAGATATAAGCTAGGTACATTGTATATCGAAATGCCGCGTATGTTTTTTAAAATTTCAAAACAAACGCAGCCGCGTCGCGCAAGTAGCGATATAGAGCCGCGTGTGTTTATGCTACGTTTAAAATAGTAAAATCTAGCCCTCTATACGTGTCTGAGAGAGTTTGGCTTATATAGTCATATATAGCCGTACATGTATGTAATATGTTTTCACTTCGTTTTACTACGTTTATTTCCGTTCTGATACGTTAGAAAACAACGCAGTAAAACTTAGCTCTCAAACCGTTACAGTGAGACTGAGGCCGCATTTATACGAACATAGGCATTGACTATTGGCAAGCTCGCAATAATGTCACGTACTGAGGGCTAGGTTTTACTATGTTTTTCAAAACGTAGCAGAACGGCAATAAACGCAGTAAAACGTAGCACATACGACAAAATATGGCTACATAACTGACCCAGCTACGTTTGTTTGGAAATTTTCAAAATATACGGGGTATTTCAATATGCGTAGCATATATCTAGCAGAAACATGCAGTAAAAGTTAGTAAAACATTTATTACGTATCAAAACGTAATAAACAATAAACCTGGAGGTTCTTAATACATGTATATTACATTACGCATTTCCTACATGTTAATGTGTTTTTGCTACGTTGTAGTCTATTTTGGTGTTTTTTTTTTTTTTTTTTTTGGTTTTACGGATCATTTCACTCATATGGAGTCGAGTGTTAATCAAACCGGAGTATCCGGAGAAGAACCACCTGATCTTCTGTAACAGAACTTGGCGTCTCACATGTGACCCGAGCCCGGCTCGAAACCACAGCGGTGAGGGACCTAATCATTAAGAGTCAGCGATCTTATCCACAAGGCCACGGAGGCCCTTACATTTTATTCTGGTTTATTACATTTAGGTAGGTTTTCGTAGGTATTGCTAGGTATCGCTTCCTTATAAATCGGCGCAAAATTAACTTAGCACAGCACATGGCAGTGAGACTTGGGCCTAAGCAAGTACAGTAGAATTACTGTATTAAGACCACCTTTGGGATTGTTCAAAAGTGGCATTGAAGACCACTTTTGAACAGTCCCAAAGGTGGTCCCTGACCAGGGGACATTGAGTGCAGGAAATGCGAAGAAAGAATAGCTACACCCTTCTAAATGAGCTTTTTAAAGCAGAATTGGTCTTAATTTTGGTGGTCTTAATAGCGGAATTTTACTGTTCATTCAGATTATCACTCAGGCCCCAGTCATACTGTCACGTATTATGCTCCGTTCCGTATTCCTAGCAATACCTACAAGAACCTACTGAAACGTACACACAGTACTCACAATCTATGTTTAGAGCAGAAGCCCAGTAAGCATTCTACATAAATCTACAGCGGGCCGCTTACGGCCCGCTGTAGATTTATGTAGAATGCTAGCAGGGAACTAGTATGAATTTAGCAGACAGATATTCATTTCTTTGGTGGTGAGTGCAAGTATTTGAATATATTTGAATAGGCTTGTTTTCGTAATCATTGGCTCAATAACGTGGTTCTAACTAGCACCTACAATTTATGTTTGGTTTAGAAATAAGAGAGATATTAATAACTTTCATTTTATGTCTGTAACCTCTTCATTATATGAATACAACTAGAATAAAGATAAATATTTTTTAGGGTTTAAACGTCTTTGTACACTACGCGTCCAGTCTGCGACCCGGGACATTTTTGATTTCAAATTTGACCCGCAAAAATATACTCACGATTATTTCCATTCAAATGATTTTGTATGACGCGCGGTATTTTTCAAATTATTATTATTATTATTATTATTATTATTATTTGGTAAATTATGACAGCCAAACGATACAACACCGTTCCCATACATCCCATCTGCGATCTCGGATCATCCCGGAATTTTTTAAGTCCCAAATAAAGACGTAAAAAATAAAGGTTTTATTTTAATAATCTTTTAAATTCAACAGATGCCTATTTTATTGAATTCTGACCATCTCATATCGAGGTATTAAGGGCAACGCAGCACTACCCCATATTTACCTCCTACGGCCACGGATCATTGCGGAAATTTTGCAAAGTCCAAAATAAACCCCAATGGGATACAAAAAGGAGAGTATTTTTTTTAATTACTTCTTTAGAATGGAGCTTAGATTTTTCAAACAATACCAGTTTTATTAAATTCTGACCTCTTCGTTGACTGGTTCTCAATGGCATTTCTCAGTAGGTGTCCTTCTCAAGTGTTTTATCATGTGGGCCCCGTCAAGCGATTTTGGTACTTATCGCCTATGCAAGCAGCGAAGGTTCAGGCGAGCCTGCGCATCCGCGCAGTCTCGCCAGAACCTTCGCTGCTCGCTCATACAAGCAGTGAATCAAGAGGAACCTTCAAACTGACAGCCATATCCCTGGCCCCTCTGAATGGCTGGGCATGCGCAGTTAAAATTTGTCATGACGGAATGCTCGAAGACACAAATTCGCTTGGCGGGACTCATGTAACGCATGTTGTATTATTGAGCCTGCGGGCCCCTCCACCCATCGTTGCTTAGAGAAAAAGGTCGGATTGCATGATGCTTCACCGACCGCACATGAGTAGTGTTAAACCGCTTAAAAGGTCTAAGCCTGCCCAGGCAAAGTGGTGCGAGACGGACCATCCACGCATATAAACCCTATTGATTTCTTTGGGCGACAGGACTTGAGATGGCATTTCATCTCAATGTCGGGTAGAGTCCCACAACATTGGAAGCAACTCCAGGGACGTTACACCTCAATTCAAAAAAACAAATTCATTGAGTAAGTTGGTCCCTTTCGGCAGCGAGCTGGCTATTAACATTAGATACGTTTTTCACAATAGCCGTACAATTACTAACAGCACGGGTAGGATTATTGTCTCTGAGTGTAGGCTGGTAAAACGATCCTGAGAGCTTAGACCGTTCCATCTTACCTACCGGGGTCGGTAACATTCTTTCATAGAGATTGATCATGAAATCTTTTCTACGGTCAGTCTCTCCCTTCCCCTGATTCAAGAAGGGCAGTTGTCAGTTTCTGGCGGTAGTGGTAAACCGCTTACATATAAGCCTGTCCAGGAAACGTGTGGATAGGTGAACTCACCGGCTCATAAATGACCTAAAATAGTGTTGACTGGGTCGTTAAACTCCAATACAAACAAACAGGATTGTTTCATTTAATCCTTATATTCTTGTTAGCAAACATGAAGTCAATGATCAGGAATAGATGCAATTACCCCACATCTCCCATCAGATACACCAAACAGAAAGAAACACAAACCTGAAATAACTAAACCCTATGAAAACATCACAATTGGAAACACTTTCCCACAATATGGCAGGATGGCTATCCAAAATATAAAGAATACCAGGAGATTGGCTTTTGATATTAAGTTTATCAGACGAGGCTTCGAGAACGCTTGTAGAATCGCGAGGCTTGCCGAGCGATTCTACATGCGTTCTCGAATCAGAGCCTGATAAACTTGATATCAAATGACACGAATCTGGTATTCTATTTATCAGTTAATACCATTGTACACTCTTACATTTTTGCCAATTTTCCCAGCAGTCCAGGTCTTAGAAGTGCAATGTCACGTTGACCTGATAAAGCTCTCTTGTCCTGAGATAGCATATGTTTATCAGGTCAATGTGATACAATGCAATTAATATAGAGGGTAACTGATAAAAAGATATATAAGCTATACAAACAAGCAACGACGAACTATAACAATAATAGAACTAGCATCTGACCCCGCGTTTGCCAAATTAAACACATGACTAATGTCCAGATCCTTTTACTGTTTTAGGGCCGCAAATTCCATTTTACGGCTCATCTGAGGCGTCGCCAGAAAACGAAATTTCCGACCATAAAACCGCCGATTTACCTCCCCACATGACAATTTTGAATACATTTATCCCCAAAAAGTAAATTAGCTAACTAGTCAACCATGCGGAATCTTCACTGTTTGTCTTTGTTTTTTGATCGGTTTAACCCATATATGACAATGGAATCTCCCACCTCATAAGTTTGGAGTGGTCTATTTCCAATTATAGGGGTGTCAGGTTTGTTTTGTTTGAGGTAAGTTGCAAACAAATGCGTATACTTGGAGCAAACAGTGTATACCAAAAGTTCTGCACCGTCTGATCTGGGTAGACACTGTTTGTCAATATCCCAAAAAGGGCCGCTAGGCATATATATATAGGTTTATCAGTTACCCCCTATATAAAGTGCATTGCAACATACTGACCTGATAAAGATATACTATCTCAGGACAAGTGAGCTTTATCACGTCAACGTGACATTGCACTTTTTGAATGAACCGGAAAACTGGAAAAATGGCAAAATGTTATTATTACTGGAAAAAAAATCGAAAAAAAATTACATTGCAAATTATCAAAAGCAAAATGACGGCCAAATGATAGTAAATATACTGGTCGATTTTTTTCCGCACCGGAATGTTGGGACGCACTGAGGACAATCGGTAAGTGATCGAAAATTGCTAATTTAAAGGATTTACAAGGGGATAAACTGATAAATAGAATACCAGATTCGTGTCATTTGATATCAAGTTTATCAGGCTCGACTTCGAGAACGAATGTAGAATCGCTCGGCAAGCCTCGCGATTCTACAAGCGTTCCCGAAGCCTTGCCTGCTAAACTTGATATCAAAAGACACGAACCTGGTATTCTCTATTACACTAGCCAATAGTAAAATCTAGTGATACTGGGCGGAAGCGCGATGCGGAGAGCCGCCTTTTTTCAGGTTTCCTTTCCGTTGAAAACCAATCTGAAATTGAAGCCTTAACCTCGACTTCTAGATATTTGGATGATTTATTAAATATTGGCAATACCTATTCCGATGGTTTGATCAGTCAAATTTACCCCCACCCCCACAACATCAGTTAAATAAAGAAAATTCTTCTGATACCGAGGCTTTTTTTATATTTACAACGGGATTGTTTCCTGCAAAATTTACAATAAACGCGATGATTTTGATTTTTATATTGTAAATTTTCCTTTGGATAGTAACTCAATTTGCAAGAGTGTCTAGTCATGTAACTAACTTCAACACTCGTAATAAATTGTTAACTGCTAAACTTCTTAATCGGGGTTATCGGTATCATAAACTACACTGAGCCTTTTTCTAAATTTTACAGACATCATTCCGATTTAATTTCAAAATTCAATGTTTGACTTAAATCTGTTATGCAATAAGGTCTATCGGAAACCGAATTTTATGATGACTTAGTATATAAATTCAGAAAAAATATATACTTGCAATGATTTTAGTATAATCATTCTTCTATATAAAAAGATTGGGTGCAACATAAATATTATACGGCAGACGGCATGCATGGTAGTTAACCCAACACTCGGTTGATAACTTTGCCCCCCTCTTTAATTGCATGTCGGTGGGTCAGGCCTCAGATTCTAGGACGGTTCCGTAAAGGCTTACTTGTGTAATGCTGGTTGGTACCTGATGCTCTGTCTCTGCATGGTTGGGCCCATCGGAGTTTTATTTTGCTCTAGCATTTCAGTGGTTTCTTGCTGTCGAGTGCTCAACGTTGTTTCATTTTGGTGGTTGTTTGATACTTGTGTTCTCGGAGATACTGCAAGCCTTCATGCGGACTAAACAAATTGTTTGTCTAAATCGCGGCGGAAATAAGGGCGAGGATTGCGGCAGCGTTTAATCGATTTAAGCCCCCACCCCACCCTACCGCCACCCCACCCCGTGGAATTCTTTTCACTGACGCTTCAAAGACAGTTTTTCTGTAGCGGTTTATTTTTGTTATGGTTTGTCTTTGAGTGTGTGTATCGCTTATATTTATTGTTTTGGACAGCCAATTGGCCATTTTGTGAGAAAGAAACTGTCCTTTTGGCTTGATGTTCCCATTAGGGTCTAGTTGTTTCGTGTTTGTGTGTCTTTCCCTTTGGTGTCTCTGATGGGAGGTGTGGGTTAATTGTATCGATTCCTGATCATTGCCTTAACTTGTATTTTTCATGACGCCAGCCATTGTTACCTTGACGTTAGATTGTGTAACGCCCGTTTCTTGTATCAGATATGTTATGAAAACAGGTAAACGCATGCGATACAATCATTAATATTGACGGACCTCCTTTAAACAATGGCGGAAGATAGGGAGAATCTGAAGGAATCAATAACATTCTGGTCGACATTAAGTGTGCTAGAATCTATCTATCTATCTATCTTCTGATACTGCGTCGGTCACATTTGACCATTACCGCAGGTGTATATTACATACACTCCAGAATCGAAATAGATCGGCTCTAGTGCCGTGATTTATTGAGTGATAAATCACTGTTTGTCGGTCAGTTGTAAGTAGACAAATCACTCGCGCTACGTGCTTGTGAGTTGATCTACTTTACCACTGACCTCCAAACAGTGATATATCACTCAATAAATCACCGCTATAGCTGATCCATTTCTTAAATCACATAGTAGCCAGTCTAAATATTTAGCTGTCTCTAGGAATATAAATAATTACCAACAACAATAGATTGTATGGTAAGTGCTTCTCGTGTGTTTAATAACTAACAAATCTTGAATTCAAGATGATAACGACATATTATGATATAACATACATAAATAAATAAACGGAATCCTGTGAGAACGATACTTATCGTATATGCGAACAGCGATCATTCAAGCATGCATGCCCGACCAGTGTTTTGGTTCCCGGTCTCCAACTCTTCGTCCTAAGCTGCATCCCCGGACATTGGGCCTCATACTTCAGGGCTTAGAAAATGACCTGCATATTGCCTCCATGCAGAGCTAAATACCGATAACACATGCGTACAAGCAAACCACTTAGAAGGTCTGAGCCTTGCCCAGGCAAAAAGGTGCGAGTCGGACCATCCTTGTCAAGAGCACATTAGAGCTACTTGATCATGTTGGTTTGTTTGGACGGTAGGGTTTGAGATGTCATTTCATCTCAATGTCGTGTAAATGTCCTACAAAATTGGAAGCAACGTCTCCAAAATGACCTAAATGGTGTTGACGGGGTCATAAAACCTCATTCAAAGAAACAAAACATCCCCGAACATAAAAGAATCAGGTCAAGTGATAATACGTCTTCGGACTTGTGCACGTAGCTATGACTTTGATCAGCCTCGGATTCACTGTTGAACCGTAAATTTCTCATTTCGTAAATTTCACGCTGTGAAGAATTGGTACCTAGTCCTCACAGCGCGTGAAGAATTGGTACCAATAGGTCACATATTTCATACCAATCTTTCTCACGTGTGAGAGAGATACCCACCTAGTCACATTTTATGTTGCAACCATGCATATTCCTCACATAGATAAAATACCCCCCCTCCCCCACACGCACACCAAAGCTGCTGCATTTTGCATTCGATTCCAAATTTTTCCCACGCATACCATAATTTTATAAAAGTGGAAGGAAATTCCAATGTTTTACTGTTGGAACTTCTGGGAGAAAAGTTAGAGCCAACTCTTCTCATGTGTGAGGAATTGGTACCAATTCATCTCATGTGTGAGGTATTGGTACAAATTCTCCACATTTGTGAGGAATTGGTACCAATTTTACACACATGTAATTGTAATTGCTACCCATTCTTCACCCCCCCCCCCCACACACACACCTAAAAAAAGAAAAGAAAAGGTCACAGGTGTGACGAATACTTCATGAATTCTTTACACTTCAGGAATTATTAACGAATTCTTCACTTGTGCGAGGAATGGGTATCATTCTTCTCATGTGTGAGGAATCGGTACCAATTCTTCACACCCGAAAAAAAGTCGCACCAGTTCTTCACAGGTGTGACGAATACTTAACAAATCTTCACAGGTCGGAAATTATCAACATGAGAAATTTGAGCACAAATTTTAGTTCCCAAAATTTATCGAAATTGACCAAATGTGATTTTCACAAATGGCAAAGGTGACGTATTGGTACCAATTCTTCTTATGGGTGTGAAATTTACGAAATGAGAAATTTACGGTTCAACAATGCACAGTCTAATGAGTTCGTTCCGCACTAGAAAGATCATCACTATTCACACTGAGCGGTAAACAGTCTGATTTGCTTAAGCTGAGTGCACCTGCGCAAACAAGAAGCTTCTAGCGCATCTGCGCATATGCATAGACTCGTGCGGATCTGCACTATTTGCATTTGCGATAAGTTCTGGTTCACAAGTTCCGACTATAATCCCAGCAGGCAAACGGACATCAACGTAGGGCAACGTCAAATCAACGTCGGTGCAACGTCACGACGTTGCACCGACGTAGATGTGACGTTGCGTAAACATGAGGTTGTACCGACGTAGATGTGACGTTGCATAAACGTCATGACGTTGTACCGACGTTAATGTGACGTCATAATTACGTCATGTGCCTGTTGTGATATATTTATTTTATTTAATGTTTATTTACACTGCTTTTATATATATAGCAAATAAAATTAAAACAACAACAAAAAATGTACTATTTCATGGCACCGCTTATAAATCAGCTTTCTGATAAGTTCAGAGTTTGCATATTAAAATTAATACACGGTTTGTATTTTTAGGGAAATATAGACCCATACACTTCCCGCCATTTTCCACAAAGAAAGACAACTTTCTTGACTTCCGGTTTTCTTGTATATAAAATTATCTCCTCTTAAAAATGGGATCTTCTCTGAAAAGAAAGAAATTGCTCCTCAGGAGCAAACTCTTTCCTTTAACAGTAGATACTTAATAAGGCATATACACATATTTTTAAATCACTTTAAATGCAATGTTTTCGCTATTTTTTGCAATCGAACACAAATATCACAGTCATCAATCACCATTTTTACCCAGAAAAAAACAACACGTATTTTTCTGGATCTCTTTGGCACGTTCGAGTATATATCACTACGGTATACGTTACAGTCAATATATTCAGGCTTGTCCCTTCGTTTAATACTCGGGAAGTTTCCCCTTCACATTTTTTAATCTTACAGAATACACGTATTGCCAATGAATAACCCTTTTTGTACCAAATGGAATCTTCCTCCTTATATATAGCAGGAGTTCATCTAAAAATTTAGGGTTGTCAGGTTGTGTTTTCATCAAAATCTATTTGGAAAATGACTGAATTTTCAGCAAACAGTGGAGGCCCTGATCAGACGCTGCGTTCTGCGGCGTCTGATCTGGGCATGCACTGTTTGCCAGGGTACCCGTTTTGGGCTTTCTGGTACTAAATGGGTTAAATCCTTCTGATCGACTGGTCATTGGTCCATATCACGTTAAGTACGTCACAGCCGGCACATAACGTATGTGCAACGTCGTATTAACGTCGACGCAACGCCATCACGTTGCTTTGACGTTGGTGCGACATTGTTTAAACGTCACTTGCCCAGTGGGGTCTTATGGGCGCTTTTGAAAAACTCATTTAAGACAGATGCAGATGAATGGAGTTTTCAAGAAGAAATTTACGTCACATTAGTTGTGGGTACTCGTTAAAATCGCCTCAGTGAGGTGGTTCTTCCAAATCCATATTTGGAACAAAAATAAGAAAAAATAGTCTCTTTCTCTCTTTTAGACACATGAAAGAAAACACTATCTCACATAGGTGTGCTATCCTAATATATCTCCAAAGGAGATGTTTCCTGGAATGGAAACAATTACCTCATTTTTTTTTATTAGGGCTGCTTTTAAAAGGAACTAGCTCGATCTTTTTGAGTCATTAATTCCTATAATAAAAAGTCCCCTGTTGGAAAATATTCATTCTTGTCGAATTTGCGACGGCTTTCTCCCTTTAAAGAACATCGTTGCGTTGAAATGCGAACGTCAACAAACGCGACGTTTCTATTTTGTTCACGTCCGCCGCTGTGTTTACAGCTGTGCATTGAATTCGGATTGGTCGCGAAATCTTTGTTACTTCAGCAGTGTGATCTCCAATCCTGTCAGTAAATTTATTCATCTACAGTCGAACTTCAATTGCTTGAAAACCCTTGGGACCACGAAAATTTGGTCGACATGTGTCGTGGGGGGTGGGGGGGGGGGGTGGGGGGGGGGGGGGGCGAGGTGAGGGGTGCGGCTTCTAGCCACGGGGGTAACGTATAGTACCTGGCTAGGTAGTATAATGGGAATAATTTAGAGGTCTGCAAAATATCGAGGCGATGGCGATGGCGTAGCAAACATATATGCTTTGGAAAATATCAGCTCTCAAATCATTAGCATTATTTTTTAAGCCTATGACTTTGACCTTGAGGTCATGTGCATGGACGGGGGTATATCTGAATAAAACTGTTTACCTATATTTATCATCATATCAAATATGATCCATTTGTAAATGGGCCCCGTCAAACGATTTTGGTACTTATTGCCTATGCGAGCAGCGAAGGTTCAGGCGAGCCTGCGCATCCGCGCAGTCTCGCCAGAACCTTCGCTGTTCGCTCATACAAGCAGTGAATCAAGACGAACCTTCAGACAGAAAGCCATATCCCTGCCCCCTCTGAATGGCTGGGCATGCGCAGTTAAAATTTGTCATGACGGAATGCTCGAAGACACAAATTCACAGTATGCAGTTGGAAAATATGAGCAGTTATAAAACTTAAGAATAAAAATTTCTGAAAAAAAAAAGATATAGCACAAAAATTCTAAGTTCATGACCTTGAGCTTTTGGGCGGGGGTTTAATGAATAATCGATAAGACTTTAGACCTATGTCTATCATCGTACCAAGCATTAATCAAATCCATCGTATAGTTTAGAAAATGTGAACATTGAATAGATTTGATTTTTAATTAAACGTAAATGTGGACGCCGACGTCGATTCCAACACCAACGACGACACCGGGGCTCTTCAAGGTAAGCTAAAAAGTTATACATGTACATCATTTTGAGAATACTTTGGCAAATGGAAATGAGAAGTAAACTGACGCGCGTTCTGCCAAATGTTCACAAGATGTAAGTTGGTTATATGAGAGATGTTCAAACCTTCGTGTATTTGATCTAAACTGTCACTAGAAGATGAAATAGCGTTATTAGGATGACAGTCTCAGAAATCATTCGTTGTACAAATTTTTCACGGTCAATCCGAACCCGTTACAAAATAATTCGCTTTCGATTACACCGCAATGCTAGGATTTGTAGGGTTTAGCCCGATATATTTCGTCATGCGAGTATATGATCAGTTTTCATGTTAGATAGTAAATTCCTGTGCTTTCTTCTTCTTTTCGTTAATTTTTGCCGGCGGAAGTGTCCCTCCAAAAGGTGAAAAGGGTCTACTGTCTGGACCGTCCGGAGAACCAGACGGAGCTCGCCACATTTTCTTTCCAAAGAATTTGATTCCCTGTTTGGAGTCTGTATCTGTTGCTTTTGTAACACCTTCACTGATTGGTACATTTGGTGGAGTCACGTGAATAGTGTGCCTGGCTCTGATTGGCATTGCTTTCATTGCGGGTGAGCGTCTCTTTGGAGAATTTAAATCATGCAAAGATTTTCGAATATCTTTGTCGTCTCTTGGCGTTGATAGGCCAACTGAAAGTAAAAAAGGATAAAACTATAAGCTGATAAGCAACAACAACAGCAATAAATAAATAAAAAAAAAATTCGGAAAGGGTACATCCAGTTTCGCAAAGCTATAAAACTGGCCTGTGTGTCCCAGCCAACAAGCGGCGCTAAGAGTGTCATCTATTCACCTTATTTGCATTATTTGCTGGCTCCCATCTTGCACATTGTCAATATTGGAAAAACAGGTAACCAGACCCCTCTGACCGGGGGGGGGGTCTGGTTTTCTGTTTTGCCAACACTGATAGCCTTCAGACTAGGAACCAGCAGCTAATGCAAATAAGGTGAATAGATCACCAACGTGGGGCGCCAATGTCACCTGACAGCCGGTAGCCGCTGTATATATGTGGGGTTTAGGGGGTCCAAAGATAAAAATAACAGTCTTCTACTGAAGATGATGGTTAAATGTTGATGATCTATAGACGGTATCAAGACATCCATACTGCAATATAATACAAAGACAATAAATATACATGCTATACGTGTACATGACTTGAAAGGCTTAAGTCCTTTCATACTGAACACAAAAATGCATCTGCAGTGAGGCATACAAAATAACTTACAGATAGCTTAACACACCTGGGTGCATGTAAGTAACACAGGTTAGTTATTTATTGAAACACCCCATGCATCCCGATATAATTTATCAACGACCTTTGAGAGTTCAACGTTCAAGCGTGACAAGTCTATTCCAAGTTTTAGGGGAAGCAGGTTTCGGCTTTCTTTTTTCACAGGATTTTAAAATTGTAAATCAGGTTTTTGATAATGCCATTATGTAGAAGTCGCGGCCAAGTGGTTAATATGATGCAGTACGAATCGCAGTAAAACTATATCGCCCAATGTAAAATCCCAACTGAAGGCGACTTACCTAAAACACGGACTAGTCCAAAATTAAATGTGCAGTCACGTCTCACTGCGCGTTGAAAGACTATAATCCGAGGACAGGCCGTTTGTTAGAGACACAACAAAACACTAAGCATTTTCCCATGTTTATTTCAACCTATGACATATATTTGAAACCTCGGGTACACATATATTCCTCATTCAGTATAGCTGTATACCGGCTTATAGTAAAGGGGTATTTACTTCATGTGCAGTTTTCGTCGCATACATGTAGATGAGACCTTGAGATATGAAAAACTTCCCTGAATTTTTTATCAGAAAATTTTAAAATTTTGGTGGCAAAATTTTCAATATTTTCGATTTGTCATGCAAGAAGTCGTGTTTGGGCATTTGAACTCGGACCCAATCATGCGCATATTGGGTCCATGATTTGAAGAACATAAATCAATGGATGTTAAGGGTCTTTTTCTCATGTGCTGGTACAACTGTATACTTTCGCAAAGTTCATTTGTGTGAGCTACATAATCTTGTTAGATCACAAAACCTCATAAGCCCAACGATTAAAAGTAGTAAATGCCTTCAACACAACTCAATGGTAATCACTCACGTCTAACCCATACTCGCACTGGCGAACATAGAATCACTGGACAAGTACATTTCTAATTTTAGGGTTACCTTGTCTGCTTTATTTGTTATATTTAAGAAATAGATCAGCTCTAACTGTGATTTGTTGACTAATAAATCACAGTTTCGAGATCAGTTGTAAAGTAGACAAATCACGAGCACGTAGCGCGCCTGCTTTGCCTACTTACAACTGACCGACAAACTGTGATTTATTACTAAACAAATCACAAACACGTGCTGATCTATTTCGATTCTAAGTCGGCAATAATGCTGTTGTTTCCTTCAAAATCTCACAACTTTTCGCCATTGTTAGAAGAAATCCCGCAAAAATTATCGACTGAAACACATGCATTTATATCCTTTTCTAACGTTTTAGATGCGAGAAAATGACGCTACACAGTCCAACGTCAAGAAAATCGACAAGTGACGTCATAAATTGGCAGTTTTAATTGCGTCACTTATCACGCTCTTCCTTGTCGTGATTTGTTGTAGAATAAAACACAGTTATTTTCCTATTGCCTTTATAGGCGCGCTGTGTTAGGATTTACGACAGTACTTATAAGAAACAGTTCTGCGGCGTCTGTTCAGGGTATACACCGTTTGCCAGTATCCTTCAAGTGGACATCTGGCATATATGGGTGAAATATTATTCTGAAGACAACTATCTAGCAAAAACAGACATTGAACCGGAACTAGATTGAGCATCATTGCAATGCATTAGTTTGCAGTTATGGTAGTTTGTCCTTGATTTTCTGTCTCCCATTTCAAACTGATTATTGATCTCCCTAGAATTGATCCCCTTCATCTTCTATGTATATATGTTGTATGTGTGTGGATGTGTGAATTGTCCTACACTGCTATGTATCATTGAATTTATTTAACCCGTAAAATCCTCGACAAAGCCTCGCATTATATCCCATTTTCCTGAACTCGTTTAATAGATTCAATAATACATGAGTGAGTGTTTGAGTTTTATGATCCACCAACAGATAAGGTCATACGGAGACGGGACCTCGGTTTAAAGACTCTTCCGAAAGTCTGGAGAAGCCCGGGATCGATCCTGTGATCCCTGGTTTACAAAGCGAGTAGCGTAACCACTACACCACTGAGGCTTCTAACAATAATACTTGGACACGCATGTTAGTTCCACGAAACTCAGAAAAAAAAAGAGAAAACGTTTACGAAAGGTGACATTGAAAAAGACCCTGGATGGTGAGCTCATTTTGACGTTAACCCTTTCATCCCTATGTTTTTGAAGTGGACTCTACATCTCCGATTTTGGAATGCATCCAACGTTGCAAATGGATGTTTAGCACGTGTCACTAAAACAGATGGCAAACAGTGGAGATTCTGATGAGCCGCTTCATCTTGATCTACATTATTGTTTTTCATTAAGTATCAATACTGGGCTACAGGGGTTGAAAGTTAAGGTTCCTTTTAACCCTTTTTTATACAAAATGAAATCTCCCTCCTTATATACAGTAGAACTTCGATGGCTCGAACATCGATGGCTCGTTTACCATGGATGTGTCGAACCCATGCGTGAGCCCCTAGCGAAATCCTCTTCATAAGAATTAGTGGGGGTTAATTAAGGAGATCATGCAAATGTATGCTGTGTGTACTCATTAGAATCGCCTCGATGAGGCGATTCTAATGAGCACAAACAGCAAACATTTTCATTATAGAACACCAAAAATATGTCTAAAAGTATCTCGTCATGCCTCCCGGCAGTAAGCCGCAGTGGCTCGAACTACCCCTGTCGCGAACAGATTTTCGAGGTCCCAAAGGTGTTCGAGACTTTGAGGTTCGACTGTATATAGCAGGAGTCCATTTCAAGATTATGGGGTGACAATTTGTGTTTTCTTCAAAATCTATTTGGGTACTGGCTGAACGTTTTACAAAAAGTGTAGGCCCTGATCAGACACGGCGTTCTGGGCCTGCGCTGTTTGTCAGGGTACCCATTTTGGGGTTTCTTTTACTTAATGGGTTAAGTATCAATCCTGGGCTACAGGGATTGAAGGTTAAGGTTTCTTTTAATTAAACGAGAGGGGAGCCCACGCAATGTACACTGCACTGTATATTAAGAATGTTTGGCTTAATTTGTATTCAATTTCATAAAGTTCAAGACGTAATATGCCAAACTTTGATAAGGTGCTGAAAATTTGAATATAAAAGTCAGTACTGTGTGGGTCCCGTCAAGCGATTTTGGTACTTATCGCCTATGCGAGCAGCGAAGGTTCAGGCGAGCCTGCGCATCCGCGCAGTCTCGCCAGAACCTTCGCTGCTCGCTCATACAAGCAGTGAATCAAGAGGAACCTTCAGACAGAGAGCCATATCCCTGACCCCTCTGAATGGCTGGGCATGCGCAGTTAAAATTTGTCATGACGGAATGCTCGAAGACACAAAATCGCTTGGCGGGGCTCATGTGTGTAATACGTTGCTCTTAGCTTGAAATAATCTTTAAATTCTTAATCAGTTGAGCTATAATCGTAGTTAGCAAAGATAATAACTGGCGGTCAACCTTGTATGACGTTTTTGGAACGCCACCAGAATTTCTTTAGCTTATAGGAGATCTACAGGGTGATAACTTATGACCGGTTTTATTACATATTGTGTTTATTTTGGCTGTGATATATTAACTTAGTATTTACCCGATGTTTTTATCTGTTTGTCTTACAAAATACGTACGCTCTCTGGCACCGAATTTCAGCTCTAATCAATATATCTTTTGGGTTATTTTGATAGCAAATAATTGAAAATCAATATATATACAACTATGTGACATTGATCAGAACCAAGACGAAAACAGAACTTGTTCCACGTTTCAACACTCCAGGTTTGATATAACACTAGGGGTTTACAAAAGCATAAGGAAATCTCGCTAACGCGAGATGTTATTGTTCTTCATTCACCATATTTGCATTATTTGCTGGCTCCCAGCTTGCACATTGTCAATATTGGAAAAACAGATAACCAGACCCCCCTGACCTTTCAAGGTCAGGGGGGTCTGGTTACCTGTTTTTCCAACTCTGATAACCTTCAGACTAGGAACCAGCAGATAATGCAAATAAGGTGAATGACTCTGATTTAAGAACTAGATCAGCTCTAGCTGTGACTTCTTGCGTAATAAAGCTGTTTGGAGGTCAGTTCTAAAGCAGATCAAATCACGCGCGCGTGATTTGTCTACTTACAACTGACCTACAAACTGTGGCTTATTACTCAACAAATCGCAGATTAGCGCTGATCTACTATTTCGATTCTAACAGGCTGATAATCAGCAATAATGTTGTTGTTTTCTTCAAATTGTCACAACCTTTCGCCATTGTTATTAGAAATCCCGCAAAAATTATTGACTATAACACATGTATTTATGTCCTTTTATAACGTTTTCGGTGCGAGAGAGAGGCGTAACACCGTCTAACGTCAAAAAATCTACGAGTGACGTCATAAATTGGCAGCTTTTAATGACGTCTCTCGGCACGCTATTCCGCCCCACGATTTGTCGCCTATATAGGCGCACTGTGTTAGATTTTTTATAATGAAAATGCATGATACTCTCCTTATTTATAAACTGTGGTGTTTTTTGTGTTGAAGTTTACGGTCCCATGAACCCTAATTAGGTCAGCTTGGAGACGTTGCTTTTAATAAGAAACCGCTAGGATTTATGGAGCGGTCCGACTCGAACCACCTTTCTGGGCAGTCTTAGACCTGAGAGGTCTTCAATTATACAGGTTGTGTCGAACTCAGCTTTGCGCGGAGGTACCATGCAACCCAATCTACTTCTCACAGCTCCGATGGGCGGGCTGCGCATAGGGGCTTGAATCATGAAAAAATTGAAAAAAAAATTTTTTTTTGGTACTATAATATATAGAGACTAATATAGTACCAAAAAAAAATTTTTTTTTTTTTTTTTCATTTTTTTCATGATTTAAGCCCCTATGGGCTGCGTCTAGATTGTGGTGTGTATCAGATGAGAAACAGAAAAGAGAACCTGCACGCCATTTTTCCTTATATAAATACATGTAGTGATGATGAACCCATGACTTTGGGGCTTATAATGGCATATGTATTCCATATTTTTACTAAAAAAAAAAAAAAAATATTATGGGATCTAGTTCGAACTGTTTGAAGCAGAAACACAAAAATATGCAATCTCTCAAAAGATTTTTTTTTTATTTTTCCGATCATGAAAGAATATAAGAATCTGATATGGGGTTCTGTTGTAGATGAGCGTTTCCAACCCGAGGGATGACCGTGCTGACCGAGGCTTCGCTGAGCGGAACCGAGGCTTCGCCGAGGTTCCGCTCAGCACGGTCATCCCGAGGGTTGGAAACGCCCATCTACAGCAGAACCCCATATTGGATTCTTTTTCTTGCACAACACCTCCGCTCGCACACGTATATCGTTTACAAAATAAAAGTAGTGCGGAAGTAGTTCCGGCTGTTGAATAGAATTGAAGCGCATTTATTATGTGTTAGTTGCCTGGGTCGGAACACCAGGGTCAGAACATAAATTTCTATCCCAGGGTAAAATCAGGGATTTCCGTGTCTGGTGTGCACAAATACAGTTTATAATATGTTTTCTACAAAATACTTCGGTTTTGAATATGCGATACGAACGTGGAATTCGTTCGCGTATCAGGTTCGCTGAGGCGTTAGCACGTGATGGCATATCAAAACTTTATAGGCGTGTTTACGTGATGAACTAGTGTCGCATTCTGAAGGCCTTTTTTAAATTTGTGAAATCGTCTCGTTCGTAAGCTTCTCATGCTCTAAGTGCAGTCCATAATTATCTGAGCCCCGCCAAGCGAATTTGGGTCTTCTAGCATTCCGTCATGACAAATTTTAACTACGCATGCCCAGCCATTCAGAGGGGCCAGGGATATGGCTTTCTGTCTGAAGGTTCCTCTTGATTCACTGCTTGTATGAGCGAGCAGCGAAGGTTCTGGCGAGACTGCGCGGATGCGCAGGCTCGCCTGAACCTTCGCTACTCGCATAGGCGATAAGTACCAAAATCGCTTGACGGGGCCCACCTTATTCACACATAATATCAATATCTTGAAAGGGAAGAGATATAGACCAAAAACCGTTGACATTTCGGATGTATAAAGTGTTGTCGACGCTGAAACGCAACTGAAATCACGTTAACAAATCTGCATAATGAATATTCTTGTCAACCCCATTTAAAACAGCAAAAAGCCCACACGCTACAATGGTATTAACCCATTTGGTACCAGAAACTCCAAAACGGGTACCCTGGCAAACAGTGCAGGCCCAGATCAGACGCCGCAGAACGCGGCGTCTGATCAGGGCCTACACTGTTTGCAAAAAGTTAAGCAATTTCCCAAATAAATTTTTAAGAAAACACAACCTGGCACCCCTAAAGTTTGAAATGGACTCCTGCTATATATGTGGAGAAAGATTCCATTTGGTACAAAAAGGGTTAAACACCTGCATATCTACTTAAGGACATAGATAGTGCAAATAAAATACTCGTTAGAACCGTTTCAATGAGGCGGTTGTAACGAGTACCAGCAATCCAGATTCGGATGATAAATAAGAAAGGTCCATAAATTGTAACCAGAAAACAGGTGCTATTGTCCTTAAATTATCTCTAAATCAATATGGGGATCGATGGTGCTCAAAAGATCGGATCATTGAAGTGGTGGTGCTAGTCAATGCCCGCAATCCAGGTTGTGGAGCAGCAATAAATAAAATCATGCATGTCCTTGTAAACAACACTTTTCCCGTATCAAGTGGGATTTGCATTCACGAACATGTACACGTGATGCACGGACAGAAGCGCCACTTAAAATGATACAAGAGGGCCACGATGGTCCTGTATCGCTCACCTGATCCTTATTGTACAGATAAAATGGTAGGTTATATGGGGTAGAATGGATGGTTTGAGCCATGTTTGTTGACAGTGACCCAAGGAACATTTCCGTGAAATTACTTCAAAATCAGTCTACCTATTTAGTAGAAAAAGTCATTTTTAAGGTCGTTTTTATTTGTTTAGTTTTGGTGGCTATTATGTTCAGGGGTGCGAAACGATTTTGACCAATTTTGTCAGAGAGTCACCCATGGAACAATATCCTTCCAAATTATCTTCTTTCTGAGGATGAAGTCTTTCAAAAGTTCCCTTCGACAATACAGAGCTGACTTATATGTTACTATCTTGGTACCTTCTGGACATTTTTTGGGGGTCAGGTCCGAGTGCACGGAGATGGATTAGGTCAGTCTAACTTACAATGACACGTTGTGACAAGGGGGTGGGGATGGGGAATTGCAAGAGTTGGCATTAGATGCTAGACATATGAGTCAGTGGTTCCTTTGACAATACAGAGCTGACTTGTATGTCACTATCTGGATACCTTGTGGACCTTGAGAGCCAGGTCCTAGTGCAACAGAAGGAGATGAAGCGGCTCAGTCTTACTTATAATGTCACATGGTGACAAGAGGGTGGGGTGTTATGGGTGAGTGGTTTCTTTTGACAATACAGAGCTGACTTGCATGTCACTGTCTAGGCCGCTTGTGGACGTTGAGTGACATTTCCGAGTGCACCAGAAAGAGATGAACAAGCTCAGCCTGAACCCTATATAAAACCAGTGGGCCCCAGGACAGGTAAATATTGGCCCCATGGGGTTATAATTTGAACACTTTTGATAGAGAGCCACTAGATGAAGCTTCTTTCCATATATCAAATATGTTCTATAAAAGGGTTATCCTTTGGAAGCAAGGAATACACCACAGAACCGAAAAAAAAATATGGAGTGCACACGCCCTCCGGGCCAGACCAGCCAGCCTCGGCCAACCAGGCCTCATCAGTGAGCCTCAGCTATTTTCGAAATTCCACAATGGAATCAATGATCCCAAAGGACAAGAAAATATAATCTACACTATAATCTAGGGCAGGGAGACGTTCCACCGCCGCCACACATTCCCACACACCAGCTGTAGTGAAGTTAAATATGTTCTATAAAAGACTTGGACCTTCTGGTTTCAGACTTTATATTTAGTTTTTCTTAAACCTGATTGGTCCTGTAGACATCCTTTTTTATTTCTTAAAAAAGGAAAGAGTTGTGGCAACCAGATCTACACAGATAGACTATTTCACGTATGGCTACGGCAGCATGCTGATCAGTGCATAACGGAAACACGCCTTTATAAATTTGACCCCTTAAACCCACTACTTATATTTATATGGTAAAACTTGTGTTTACTGGGGTACACATTATTTTTTTTTGTTGTTGTTGTTGTTGTTTCTGTTTCTGCTGGGGAGCAGGGATTGTTGTTGTTCGTAAGAGCCGCCTCGCCGAGACGGTTCTAACGGGTTCCTGTGCTCTGTTTTTTTTTTGGACGCGAACATGCAAACATATCGGAATGTTTTTTTCTGAAAATGTTCATTTTTTGTGGTAAAATTTTCAATATATTAGAATAGACGTGTTTTCGTAATGTATTTTGTATATTAATTATGTTTGTTGTTGTGTATATAGTTTGTTAAGTGGGCCTCAAGGAAGAGTAGCTTGTAGCTAATTGTGTCACCCACTGTAAATAAAGTCTTTATTATTATTATTATTATTATTATTATTATTATAATTATTTCAAACGAGAAGATTTTTAATGGGTTTCCCTATTTAAGTCTATGTAAAACCAGTGGGCCCTGGGATGGGGCAAGTTTTGACCCCAGGGCTATAATTTGAACAATCTTGGTTGAGGTCACTAGATGAGGCTTCATACCAAATATTAAAGGCATGAGCCGTCTGGTTTCAGAGGGGATGATTTTTAAAGGTGATCCCTATATAAGTCTTTGTAAAACCAGTGAGATCCGGTGCGGCGGCATTTTTTGGCACCAGGGCTATAATTTGAACAACCTTCGTAGAGGTCCACTAGATGAAGCTTCATAGCAAATGTCAAAGACCGCTGCCTTCTGGTTTCAAACGAGAAGATTTTTTAAGGTTTTCCCTATATAAGTCTCTATAAAACCAGTGGGCCTCGGGCGGGACTGTTTTTGCCCCAGGGATATAATATGAACAATCTTGGTAGAGGTCCACTAGATGAAGTAGATGTGGAGGCAATGACCAAGAATCGATACAATTAACCCACAGCTCCCATCTGAGACACCAAAGGGAAAGAAACACAAACATGAAACAACAGACACTAATGGAAACATCAACAGCGGAAAGCCAAAAGGACAGTTACTTTCCCACAAAATGGCCACTCGGCTATCCAAAATAAAATGATATAAGCGACACAAACACCCAAAGACAAACCATAACAAAAATAAACCGCGACAGAAGAACCGCCTTGGTACGGTCAGCGGCAGCAAATTCCACTGGGGGATTTTACGTGGCCACAATCCTCGCCCTTACTTCCGTCTGGATTAAGACAAATAATTTGTTCAGTCCACATGAAGGCCTCCTAACTCATCAGTGCAACATCTCCGCTGAACACAACATCTCTGAACACAAAAATCAAACAACCACAGAGATGAAACAGCGGTGAGGACTCGACAGCAAGAAACCACTGAAATGCTGGAGCAAAAGAAAACCAACAGTTAGACTCCTATGGGCCCGAATCCAAATATTCATACCAACAGCTTCATACCAAATATCAAATACCTAGGCTTTCTGATTTTAGACAAGAAGATTTTTAAATCTTTTTCTTATATATCTAGGCCATACACACTCTGTCATTTGACTTTTGCCAAGCCTGTGTCACTTGGGTAAACTTCACCAATGCCCTTCTGCACGGACGCTGCATGAACACAATTAAATTACCGTCTTTGCTTCAGACTTTTTGCTGTTTTGCTGATGAACACATGATACATTTGCATAATTATTCTTCAAACAGAGACGGTCCTAACGAGCTCCTACATTGTGTGTGTACGTTTTCCAGTATCGTGTATTTAGGGGAATTGGTACACCTTCCCGGGAGGCAACTCCTGCAAAAAGTATTTTTGTCTCTCATGTCAATAGGGGTCAACTATTAAAAGAAAGAATTTGCTCCTAGAGCAAATTCTTTCCTTTAAGAGTAGACCCCTTTTTCAGCAGGTCAAGGCTTATAGAAAAGCGAACAGGAAGTCCCGAAAATTGTCTCCCTTTGAAAAATGGCGGAAAAATCTTCCAGGTGTTCCCATTCCCCTAAAATGACGATAAGGTTTCTTTCACCAGTTTCTTTGGTATTTTATTTTTTCTTCCGTCTATTGGCATTTAATCTTAGTATCAATGCTTATATGGAAGAATTTAAAAAGCTCTTGTTAGATATGTCAACATCAGTGGTATTTACTGTGTATGGTGTTCAAATAAAGTACTGCCTATCCGAAAAGCTTTCACCTTTTGTAAAAATAATTGATCCTTCAGATATATATGTCAGATATTGTAAGCTTTACGAAATAAAGTAGGTCAAAGGTACACACTGTCCTTTGTTAGTCATAAAATTATTAATATAATGATTTGTAAATTTGGAATTATAAATTGCTTTTTCACCTTGAATTTTCGCTGTTTTAAATTATCAATGAAATTCGTATGGTTTTGTGTTTCGTGGGCTATAAATCCGGCATTTATCCTTAAGAATACTTCTGATAACATGCATGTTTGTTTGAATTAAGGTTAACACTAATTAGGTTATTTTGGAGGCGATGCTTCTAACTTTGTAGGAATTTTAACCGACACTGAGATGAAATGAAATCTAAATCCCTGCCGCCCAAACAATTCTGAAGGGGCGGTCCGACTCACACCACTTTGCCTGGGAAGGCTTAGACCCTCTAAGCGATTTCCAATATTCGTATGTGGTTGGTTTCAGCTTTGCGTGGAAACAGCATGCAGCCCAGTCTATTGTTGCGAAAATAAGGACATCTAAGATAAGTTTATCTTTGATGCCAGTAGTATTGATATATTTTTCAGATGAATGTTGGTGAATTTTATCAAAGTTCTGCTCCAAATAAAGATTGTCAGTTCTCGTTAAATAAGGTGGTTCTAACAGGTACCCACAAGCTAGTTAATGATCAGAAATAAATCAATCTAATCTGATTAAGACTCGGATCAGATTCGCTCAGTCTGATCAAAGTTTTTGTTGATCATGAAGGTCTTCTACAGTGCAGTAAAATTCAGCCGTTAAGACCAGCTAAAATTAAAACTAATTATTGCTTTAAATACGTATCTTAAAGTACGTCCGGTGTACATAAGCCTCCGTGGTGTAGTGGTTATGGTACTCGCCTTGTAAACCAGGGATCGTAGGATCGATCCCGGGCTTCTCCAGACTTTCGGACGAGTCTTTAAACCGAGGTTCCGTCTCCGTATGACCTTAGCTGTTGGTGAGACGTAAACCTCAAACACTCACTCACACCCGGTGTCCTCTTGAACTCGACCACATCAAAAATGGATCTTGAAGACACAGCCCCAAAAGTGGTCTTTATATAGAAATTTACTGTATATAAGATATGTTAGTTATAACATTGCCTGTAATATGGTGGGTGAATGCGCAGGCTGATCTGTATGGGGCGCCGTTTTACTATTTAATCTGTATTTATAGATATCGATAAATCGAAAAACGGACATCCATAATTGGATTTATGGATATCCATAAGTCAGCCGAATAATGGATAACCATAATTCGAATTATGGATATCCATAATTCAGATCGATTCATGGATATCCATAATAGGAATTATCGATATCCATAAATCACCGCCAAAGCTTTTGTTTTAATGATTTCTCCCTAAGACACGTGATTGTTTACTGTAAAAATCTTCAAAATCTTCACGGTGGAATATGATGGCCAGTCAAAGGGACATCTCTGCACTGCAGCCTTTCCAGCACGTAAGGCTTCCAAAGCGTCGAACGCCATACGCTGAACGCCCACCATGTGTGCAGTTAAATATCGGAACCAGTCGTAAGAGCTGGAAATTTCGGCCAACGCATCAGGTCCCTCTGGAATTGCCTCTATTAGGACTGCGCACCCAAGGACACTGAAAGTCGGACGTAAGATTATATTGATCCAAACAGGCAATCAGTGCATGCTTTCTGGAGAAAAATGCACATGGTCGTTATATATGGTATATTAACATATATCATCATCGGGGCTTGGAGAAATAGATGGGCTGCACGATGCTTCCACGCAGAGCTGAAACGACCGCACACTAGTACTGGTAAACCGCTTAGAAGCTCTAAGCTTGCCCAGGTAAAGCAGTGCGAGTTGATCCGTCCATACTTATAAACCCATTTGGTTTCATTGGGTGACAAGGTTTGAGATGTCATTTCATCTCAGTGTCGGGTAAAAGTGCCACAAAATTGGAAACAACGTCTCCAAAATGACATATACAGTGTTGACGGGGATGTTAAACCTCAAATCAAACAAACAAATAACAAATATCCATATTATACTCTACTTGAGGTGTATGGAGTACCAGGCAGATTAAGATATATTTCCTGCCCCCCGCCCATTGGGGCTTTGAGAAACAGATTTGGCTGCATGAGCTGAGGGTACTGGTAAACAGTTTGGAAGGTCTAAGCCTGTCCAAACAAAGTCGTGCGAGTCAATAGGCGACAGGGATTGAGATGTCATTTCATCTCAATGCAGGCTTAATGCCCAGCGTAATTTGACGCAACGTCTCCAAAATAGCCTAAATAGTATTGAAGGGGACGTTAAACCTCAAATCTCTTCCACACAATAGGCCACCACTAAGCCTAACCTACATTACCTCCACCTCCATCCCGGCTTTTATAACACACCTAAATCGGAAACCTGACGGGAATAGTCAAGTGTTTTGGGGTTTTTTTTGCAAAGGGGCAAAGGGAGCAGTCATTATTCATTAGGTTTATTTGCAGACGAGAATTATGGATATCCATAATTCGATTTATGGATATCCTTAAATCAGCCGAATAAATGGTATCCATAATTCGATTTATGGATATCCATTTTTCTGTCTAAATTAATTATATCCATAAATCGATTTATGGATATCCATAATTCGATTTATGGATATCCATAAATGAGTCGAATAATGGATATCCATAATTCGATTTATGGACATCAATAAATCGAAAAATGGATATCCATTATTCGATTTATGGATATCATTAATTCAGTTCGATTTATGGATAGCCATAATTCGAATTATGGATATCCATTTGTTTGTTTGATTTGAGGTTAACGTTTAAAGGTCATTTTAGAGACGTTGCTTCCAATTTTGTGGGACTTTTACCCGACATTGACATGAAATGACATCTCAAGCCTTCCGCTATATGAAACCAATAGGGTTTATAAACATGGATGGTCCGACTCGCACCTCTTTGCCTGGGCAGGCTTCGATTCTCTAAGTGGTTTACAAGTACTCGTGTGCAGGTCGGTTTCAGCTCTGCTTGGAAGCATCATGCAGCCATCTATTTCTTCAAGCCCCGATGGGCGGGGGCCAATGTCTTTCTATGTAGCGCAGGTCTTACTGCTGACTTTGCCAAGCGCTGGTTTACATGGGCTTACCACCCTATATACAGTAAAATTCCTATATTCAGACCACCTTTGGGACTGTTAAAAAGTGGTCTATAAGACCACTTTTGAACAATCCTAAAGGTGGCATCTGACCAGAGGACACAGTATGCAGAAAATACAAAGACAAAAAAAAAAAAAAAAAAAAAACTGCAACCTGCTAACTAAACTTTTTAAAGCAGACTAAGTCTTAATTTTAGGTGGTCTTAATAGTGGAATTTTACTGTATTTACAACCTGATAGAACGCCCACGCCCATCGTGCCTTATATAAATAGGTCGGGCTGCGCGGAGCTGAAACCGATACTGGTACATGTAAACCGCTTAGCGGGCAAAGTGGTTCGAGTCGGACTGTCCCTTAAAGCCCTGGAGTTTCTTTAGCGGGGTAAGGCTTGAGATGCCACATTTTATCTCAATATCGGGTAATTTTGTTTTGTTTGATTTGAGGTTTAGCTTCCCCGACAACACTGTATAAGTCATTTTGGAGACGTTGCTTCCATTTTTGTGGGACTTTTTCCCGACATTGAGATGAAATGACATCTCAGACCCTGTCCCCCAATGAAACATATAAGGTTTATCAGCATGGACGGTTCGACTCGCACCGCTTTGCCTGGGCAGGCTTAGATCCTCTAAGCGGTTTACCAGTCCTCGTGTGCGGTCGGTTTCAGCTCTGCGTGGAAGCATCCAATCTATTTCTTCAAGCCCCGATGGGCGGGGGGGGGGGGGGGAGTGGGGGCGCAATATCGGTAAAAGACCCATAAATCAGAAATGTCTCCGAAATGTAATAGTGTTGACGGGGTCGTAAAACTTCAAACACAAACAAACAAACGAACTGATAGAAAAAAAAATGCAAATATTTGTTGCTGTTACTCACACTTAAGAAACAAAGTGTTTTTGGCTAATTTTCTGGCAAACATTCAACGATATCATTCAAAATTTAAGGATAATTAATGTTTTTGGCTTATTTTAAAAGGGTGCTTATATATATTCATATTCTTTGTAAATATTCCGCACCGCAAAGATTGGTATGTAAATTCAACGTCTGACATTTTGACCCATTTTGTACCGGAAAGCCCAAAACGGGTACCCTGGCAAACAGTGCAGGCCCAGATCAGACGCCGCAGAACGCGGCGTCTGATCAGGGCCTACACTGTTCGCAAAAGCTTCAGCCATTTTCCAATTCAGTTTTGAAGAAAACAACCTGTAACCCCATAATTTTGAAATAGATTCCTGCCATATATAAGGAGGAAGATTCCATTTGGTACAAAAAGGATTAAAGATAGTCATTTTCGCTTAATTAGGCTAATCTTGCGCTGACTCTACATTGAGGGTTTGTTTTTTACGATTTTAAGAAGTTATGGGTAAACACCCACTATTATATGTACCGGGCGCGATAAAACACGGAAGAAACCATGCTCGACCTGCAAAACCACAGATCAGCTTGCCCCTCAACCCCGTCTGGTCAGAGCCTGCGGTTAGCTCTTTTTTGGACAGCTCAGAGGTTATAAAAGATTCGTGCCAAAAGCTAAGACTGATCAGACTGCGCGGATACGCAAGTTGATCTGAATCTTTGATTGTCACAGAGGATCTCCTGTAAGTTTTATCTCGCCCAAGCTCATGTGTTTTACCATTCGAACTTCAAACATGGACGCTTTGATCGTTAAAATGCATGTTTGATGATTGGAATTTCATTCAAGCACCACGGCGAGTGATAACATAGGTCGATAAAAAAGATCTTACACTCGTGGGCATTTCTTATAAAATGTATAAACTCGTCGGAGTCTCTCTTCAACTGTTATATATTAAATGAACACTCGTGTAGGGCCCTTCATATCCTTATGGGTGTGATCTTATTATGATAGAAAAGGGTACTGGTTGGTGGGTAGATTAGGGTACGCGTCAGACATCTGTGTGAAGAGGGTTATCTGTAAAATATGGACTGGACTCAAGATTCGGGACTTTGACAAGCAGTGTAGACCCAGATCAGACGCCGCATTAAGCGGCGTCTGATCTGGGTCTACACTGTTTGGTTAAACAGGGTTAAACGAAACAGTCTGAGTCTCAGTTCAGATCCTCAGGACCATTTTCCCTGCCTGCATTACCTACCGGTGCTCAAAGTGCTTTGATTCCTTTCTGAAGCTATTAGTTAAAATTGTTACATGATTTTTTGTTAACAAAAAATGGATTTATATGCATAGTTTAATCATATTTTATTGCATATAAACAGTGCAATGGGGTTGGGCCACAAGTTCTCACAACATTAGTAACGGCCCTTCCCCTACATATAGGTACAACTAATATATTAATTTCACGCGACATGGGGATATAAAAAGATTCAGATCATATAACATAATATGAAATAAGACTAAGGAAAATAAAACATGTAAAGTAAGAAAGTGGAAGAAGCAACATTAATAAGCATACACTTAAAACGTCCTGAGAGAGAGAGAGAGAGAGAGAGAGAGAGAGAGAGAGAGAGAGAGAGAGAGAGAGAGAGAGAGAGAGAGAGAGAGAGAGAGAGAGAGAGAGAGAGAGAGAGAGAGAGAGAGAGAGAGAGAACGATGAATATAAATAAATAAATAAATACATAAATAAATAAATACTGTCAGGTGACTAGTCGTGAAACAGGGGCGTAAATATAAAATAAGAAAAATTACTGGTCAGTATTAGCAAATCTGCCAGTAACTTTTATGTAGATTTGGACTGAAAGGAGAAGAGAAGTATTCTCCTGTATTGACAGGTTATCGTCACCGCAGAGAAGTTTTTGAACATTTAGAGGATGATAGTTATGAGTAGAGAGAAACAATGAAATGCGCTTGTCTTAATAGTGTGGACAAATAAAAAAGAAATGCATGGACCGTTTACGTTGCTTATAAGGGCCTTGTTTCATTCTTGACACGTTCAAGTGGTACGTGAATAACGTCACATCACGAAAACACGCCTATATACGTTTGAGCCCATTTAACCCACATTTTAAACAGTAAAACTGGGGTTTACATGGGTATATATTATTTTTATTATTTCTGCTGAAAAACATAGATTGTCAGTATTCGTTAGAACCGCCTCATCGAGGCGGTTCTAACGAGTACATATAATCTACTTTTTGAGCATAAAAAATCAGACTTTTTTATCGGAAAAGTTTCATTATTTTCGGCAGTAAAATTTTCAATATATTTGAATAGAGGTGTTTTCGTAATCACGGTCCGTGTTTTGTCTATCGGTTTGACCCTACTGATGTAAACTATTTTGAATGCATTGTCGGCCCTTGACGTTGCATCAATCCGCCTTTACATTTATACCCCTTCCACATCTAGATCTGTAAGCTTTCCTTAACCCATTTAGTACCAGAAACCCCAAAACGGGTAGTTGGCAAACAGTGCAGGCCCAGATCAGACGCCGCATAACGCGGCGTCTGATCAGGGCCTACGCTGTTTGCAAAAAGTTCAGTCATTTTCCAAATAAACTTTGATGATATCACAACCTGACACCCCTAAATTTGGATTTTTCGTTTTTGGTTTTAAGGCCCTTTCATGATTATTTCACTCATATCGAGCCGATCGTTAATCAGAGGTGGGTGAAAACCGGAGTACCCGGAGAAAAAACATCTGGCCTTCCGTTGCAGAACTTGGCCCTAAATTTGGAAATGGACTCCTGCTATAGTTATAAGGAGGAAGATTCCATTTGGTACCAAAAGGGTTAAAGTCATTAGGTGAACGTTATTAGAAAGTTTATTTGTTTTGAAATTTGTTTTAACTTCTAATCTGACTGTTTGAATACTTCATGTTTGGATATCAACGAGCCAAAATAGAAACTGCTGTTACGGCAAAATACTTAGAAAATCTACCCGTGTGATATAATCCTCTTTTTCTTGGGGAGAAAATTATAAAATTTTGATTTGTTTGTTTTTTTGTTTTGGAGTTTAACGGCCCAGTCAAACTTATTTTAGGTCATTTTTGAGCCGGTCAGTTTACCTATCCACACTTTTCTTGGGCAGGCATATACGTCTATTTGTTTTTTTTATTATTATTATTTGGGGTTAACGTCCCCGTCAACACTTAAAGGTCACTTTGGAGACGTTGCTTCCAATTTTGAGGGACATTTATCCGACATTGAGATGTAATGACAACTCAAGACATGCCGCCCAATGAAAACAATAGGGTTTATAAGCATGGACGGGCCGACTCATACCGCTTTGCCTGGGCAGGCCTAGATCCTCTAAGCGGTTTACCAGTACTCGTGTGCGGGTCGTTTTCAACTCTGCGTGGAATCATCATGCAGCCCATATATTTTTGAGCCGGTCAGTTTACCTATCCACACTTTTCCTGGGCAGGCTTATACGTAAGCGGGTTAACCAACACAGTGCACATTCTTTCGCCAGAAACTGACAACTGTCCTTCTTGAATCAGCCAAAGGGAGAGAATGACCGTAGAAAAGGTTTCATGATCAATCTCCACGAAAGAACGTTGCCGACCCCGGCAGGTATCGAACCCACGTCCTCCTGATCACCAGTCAGATACGCATCCGACTGAGCTACCGAGGCCGGCGCAAATAGATTTGTAAGTATTCGATAAAACCGCCTCATTGAGGCGATTCTTATGATTTCCAACAGTCCATGTCCTGAAGCAGTAATAAAAGAAATGGTTTATACCCCTTTAAACAACATTTTCACATATGAAGTTGTGTTGAAGCAGAAATAAAGGAAATAGCGTTTACTCGTGTAAACCCCATTTTCACATATAAAATGGGGTTTACACGATTGCTGATTGTATGGTCTTGTTAATATTGCAAACAACGACCCCGAAAAAAAGTTGTAAGTTATTCGCCCCGCCGGGTTTACCCTTTTACCCCTGAAAATCTGAAATGAAGTCTTCTATCTGAATTTGGAAAGGTCCACTTTGCAAAATAAGGAGTAGATCGAAATCATTAACAGTATGAAAAACAGCTAAGATTATAATTATTCTTTACCTTCACTCCCAGTCCCCAGCCCCACACCCCCACCCTCAAATATGCATTAGTTCTCCTTATAAGTGGCCAAGCGAATTTGTGTCTTCGAGCATTCCGTCATGACAAATTTTAACTGCGCATGCCCAGCCATTCAGGCGGGCCAGGGATATGGCTTTCTGTCTGAAGGTTCCTCTTGATTCACTGCTTGTATGAGCGAGCAGCGAAGGTTCTGGCGAGACTGCGCGGATGCGCAGGCTCGCCTGAACCTTCGCTGCTTGCATTGCCCTAGTGACGTGTGCCTGCTGAGAGGGTTTGTTGGAATTCTAAGCGCATCGTGCCTTTATAACAGCGAATACGGTTTCTGCTCCGGCAGGGATTTCACTGGGTGGCTTCCGGTCCATCGTGTATTTGTGTCCGCCAAAAGTCTATACAAACCCGAAACTACACAATGAAACTTGGGAAACTTATGGGAACAAGTTTTACAGCTGTTGTATCATAGATGAACCCCTAATTTGCTTGAGAAATGAACTTAATTGGCCATTAGGGTGAATGTGTAGGTCGTCGCAAATGTTGACGGCTTGACAAACGGACGGTCGGAAGGACAATCGGGACTCTATATTGCGCCCGACATTTTGAAAATAAATCGGCATTACCACATTATTTCTTTTCTGACATGCATGCCGAACATTAGATTGATTGTAAAGATTATAAAACAACTTTAATTACGCCTATTACCAAACAGAACAGAGAAATAAAATGATATAATCGACATTTTGTACCAAATTTGGCACCTGTTGTTCAATGAATAAAATTACAACCCTTATTTGACATTTAAAATCTTCCACTTAAAACTTTTGGACGGGTCCATTTTTAGATTTAGGGTTATATGGTTTGTTAGTCAATGCAAGATTATAGGTTTTGCCAAAAAATCCCATTTTCCCAGCAGAAAGTTTAGACCCAGATCAGACCCTCTGCATTGCGATGTCTGATCTGGGTCTGTACTGTTAGCTAATGTACCCATGTTGGGAAGCCATGCATATGTGGGTAAAATATTAGCTATTGTTCGGGTACAATTAGATTATACAGATTTTCGAATAAAATGCATTTAGCGCATATATGACAAATAAAACCAACCACTTAACCCGTATATGCCTAGCATCCCATGTTTGAGACACCGACAAACAGTGTAGAACCAGTTCAGACGCAATGTCATCTTATCTGCAGCATAGGCCTATTAACTTTGTAAAACTAAAATACGCGCTAATTCCTAATCATTAGGTCTCTCACCGCTGTGGTTCGCGCCTGGCTCGGGTGACATGTGAGAAGCCAAGTTCTGCAACGGATGTGGATTTTCGACGGGTACTCCGGTTTTCGCCCACCCCTGATTAACGATGGGCCCGATATGAGTGAAATAATCTTTAAAGGGGCTTTAAACAAAAAAAACTTACACACAAAAAAAAACTGACATCCATACGATTGAAACTGAGATTCCATTGTCGTATATATTATTTATTAGCTTTGGGTCGGTTGCTTTGCAATATAAGGAGTTTCATATTTGTTTTTGTTGTAAGTGTTGCGAAAATCCCTGTAGGTTTATTAAACAGTTACGACAGACAGACACCGATCAGATGTAGCGTTCTGCGGTATCTGATCTGTGCCGATTCGGCTTCAGGGAAGCCAGCTTACAAAGTCTCTTTGCCAGAATAACCATGAAAAGGATAACGATCAATTTTGTGGAATTCGGCAGATCATCATATTAACAATTCCGTCAAGCATCCCTGTAAACCCCGATTTATATAGAGAAAATACCAGTTTCCTTATTTTGCTCTAAACCATAGACTACTGGTACTCGTTAGAACACCTCCCTGAGGCGGTTCTGATGGCCATCCACAATATATGTTTGAAAAAAAAAAAGAGCAAGAAACTGTTATAAATTAAACAGAAAAATTGTCAGTTTTGGAGATCTTAGGGATAACCCGATCAAACACCTAATCAGAAGGCGTGATAGAATGTACAGTCTAAAAATTTTTTTTTTTTTTTTTTTTTTTTTTTTTTTGGTTTGGGTTTTACGGCCCTTTCAAGATTATTTCACTCATATCGAGCCGATCGTTAATCAGAGGTGGGCGAAAACCGGAGTACCCGGAGAAAAACCACCTGACCTTCCGTTGCAGAACTTGGCGTCTCACACGTGGCCCGAGCGAGGCTCGAACCTACGGCGGTGAGAGACCTAATGACTAAGAGTCAGCGCACAGTCTAAAAATCCAGACGTGAAGAACCAATTACAAAAGTTCAGAGCACATGTACAAAATGTAATTAGAGATGCATATTGGAAGACTGTTTCAAGCATCTTTACCGTTGATGATGAAAGTATTGATCCCGAAGGCCCGCGTTTAAAAAAAATGTCATTTGTAAAGTCCTCCCAAAAAAGAACCATTTGGTCCCCGTCAAGCGATTTTGGTACTTATCGCCTATGCGAGCAGCGAAGGTTCAGGCGAGCCTGCGCATCCGCGCAGTCTCGCCAGAACCTTCACTGCTCGCTCATACAAGCAGTGAATCAAGAGGAACCTTCAGACAGAAAGCCATATCCCTGGCCCCTCTAAATTGCTGGGCATGCGCAGTTAAAATTTGTCATGGCGGAATGCTCGAAGACACAAATTCGCTTGGCGGGGCTCAATTAGAGAAAATGGAATTTTGGAGACCGAATCGTGCGATAGGGCAAACATATGTAATAATGAGTTTCAATCAAGCTGGTGGCGAGCTACCATCAAAAGGTAAACGCCCGTTCCCCTCTTTGAGCGATACAACAGTTGACCCCAAGGGAGGTCACTAACCTGTTGGATAAGCTCAATAATAATGCATACGGCATCTGGGCCGAACGACCTAAATGCCAGGGTGCTAAAAGAATGTAGTGCTGAAATTTCTCCTCTGCTGGCCTTTATCTTTAATGAATCCCTAGCTCAGGGAGTGTACCAGATGACTGGCGACAAGCAAGCGTTACCTCCGGTCTTTAAGAAAGGAGAAAAATATGATGCTGCAAACAACGGTCCGGTGTCAGTTACAACATCAACAATCAACTAGCCTTTAAAAAGCATCCTTACTGACTGTCAATGTGGTTTCCGAAGCCGATGGCCTTGTGTAACTCAACTGGTTCAATCCTAGCATGACATAGTGAGCAGTCTGGATGGGGTCATTAATCGAGGCCACAAACAGACATGGATTTTGCTAAGGCCTTCGACAAGGTACCTCACAGGATGCTATTGTATAAACTGGATTATTATGGAATATGAGGATCCACACTGAAGTGGATTAGCTCATGGCGCTCTGGGTGCTCACAACAAGTAGTATTTGATGGCCAAGCGTCCGATCCAGTCCCTGTTTTATCTGGTGTCCCTCAAGGATAGGTTCTGAGGCCTGTCCTTTTCTTGGTATTTATCATGATCTTCCGGATAACATCAGGTCAGCTGTTTGTTTGTCATGATTGTGTATTGTATATGAATATATATACTCCTACTCCCTGCTTTATCTTACAAGATACCCCGAATAGCCTAGCACGTTGGGAGGCCTATTGGCAAATGAAGTTCGATGTGACCAAATGTCATTCAATGAGGGTGTCACGGCACCATTCAGACAAGCAGATTGAATTCGACTGCTCACTACATCAGCATACATTATACTGTACTTATAAGAACATAAATTATACATTTGAGCATGTTCAATCCGCAAAATACCTTTGCATCACCATCACTGACAGTCTGGATTAGGGTCAACATGTTTCTCAGATCAAAGACAACTAGGACAATAGGATTTCGCTGTGGAGGGAGGGATGCTTAAATCGACGCTCAAGGTTTGCTTTCCTTTGGAAAGATTATTCATTTGCCTGTTGGTCTATCATCAACTGTTCGGGCTTTCTGAACATTTCCATGGTATAGGATTGCTTTAAACAGCTGCGCATGTACAGTGACTATTTCTATGCATATCCAATCAAAGCTCTTAATGAGCCTCATAGTTTGTTCGTAGTATCAAAAATCACCTTTTAGGGAAACTCACAAGTTTACTCGAAAGGTTGTATCGTTTCTTTTGTGAACTGAAAGCGATTTTGAAAAAAAAATCAAACTGTTTCAAAGTAAACAAGTGATCCGCAAGCAGGGAATCATACGCAGGTGGCAACTAATTGGCTGCAACACACATATACTGACACATAATAGGAGGGATTAGTCCGAAAAAAAGGTTCCTGGACGGAGGTGGACATAATTCTGGTAATAATTGGTGGACTGTAACCTCTAAACAAAATGCGCTACTTCATATCATGGTCTTACTATACAGTAGAACTTCGATGGCGCGAACACCGATGGCTCGTTTACCATGAATGAGTCGAACACATTCTTGAGCGCCTAGCGAAATCCACTACGTAAGAAATAGTGGGGGATAATTAAGGAAATTTTAGTCTTTTATCTTGCAAATGTATGCTGTGTGTACTCATTAGAATCGCCTCCATGAGGCGATTCTAATGAGTACACACAGCATACATATTCATTATAGAACACCGAAAAGATGTCGAAATGTATCTCGTTATGCCTCCTGACAGTAAGCTCAGTGGCTCGAACTACCCCTGTCTCGGACAGATTTTCGAGGTCCCAAAAGTGTTCGAGCCATTGAAGTTTGACTGTAAATCATCTTTAAACTTGATAGGATGTAAACTATAGGAGGAATTAGCTGGAAATGAAGAGTGACAGGGGAATGACTCTGCTATTGTTTGGTGGATTGTAACCTCAAAGTGATGCTCAACATCATGGTGTAACATTATACAATGTTTCTGATAGATCTAATCATGATAAACTATAGGAAGAGTCGTCAGCATACGAATTTTTCAAAGGGCCATTACTGCTGATACATCACGTGAACAAGTTTCTTTGAAATGAAGAACCCCCTATACCCTACTTTATATAGAGAAAACTGGGTTTACGGGGGTGTAGATTATTTTTGCTCCAAGACATAGTTTGTGGGCACTCGTTACAACCGCCTCAATGAGGCGGTTCTAACGAGTACCCACAACCTATGTTTGCAGTATTTATAAGAAAAATATCAGGGATTTTCATCATAAAAATGGCCATTTTGGAGATGTGAAAAAAACTATGTCGCACGGGTGTGTTATCGTAACATCTGGTGGCCTGTAACCTCGAAACAATACTTGTAACTATAAGCTTGATTAGATATAAAGTGTAGGGGGAGTTAGCCGGAATCGAACAGTTTACAGAAGTTATCAAAGGAACATAACTCTGTTAATGTTTGGTGAATTGTGTACTTGAAACATTATGCACTGCTAGCTTTAAATCAAGTTTCAGCTGGGTGGGATGTAAACTGTAGGAGGAGTTAGCCTGAAACGAACATTTACATGAATTTTCAGATGGGCATAACGCTGCCAATATTTGGTGGACTGTAACCTGGAAATAATATGCACTGCTCTACATCATGTTGTCACTATGGATTAAGTCTCAGCTTTGTTTGATGTATAGAGTAGAAAAGTTAGCCAGAAACAAAACAATAACAGAAATTTTACAAAGGGACATAGCTCCACTAATATTTTGTGGACCTAGCCTCAAAACAATATGCGCTGCTACACATCATGGTCTAACTATACATCAGGTTTCAGATTGATTGAATGTTAATTGTAGGAGAGTTAGTCGGAAACGAAATGTTTACAGAAACTTTCAGAAGGGCCTAGGCCTAACTCTGTTAATATTTGGTGGACTGCAACCTCGAAAAATATGTACTGCGTCACATCATGGTCTAACTGAAAGGAGAGAAAGCGGAAAATACCAACATTCCCCTCTACCCTTACCCACTACAATAACAACAGGCCTTGTCCAACTGTTAATCGATATTGCTGTCCATGCAGACTGCGATAACACACCCGTGCGACATAGTGCATTTTTCACATCTCCAAAATGGCTACTTTTCTGATGAAAATCCTTGATATTTTTGGTAAAAATGTTCAAAACATAGGTTGATGGTGCTCGTTAGAACCGCCTCACTGAGGCGGTTCTAACGAGTACCCACAACCTATGTCTTGGAGCAGAAATAATAAAAATAATGTATACCCCCGTAAACCTCAGTTTTCTCTATATAAAGTGGGGTTTAGGGGGGGGGGGGGGTCTTCATTTCACGGACTTGTTCACGTGAAGGAGAACCACGTTATGACTTTTGTTTTAAAAATTGAGGTTTAACGTCCCCATCAACACTATTTAGGTCAATGACATCTCAAGCCATGCCGCCCAATGAAACCAAAAGGTATATATGCATTGGACGGTCTGACTCACACCACCTTGCCTGGGCAGGCTAAGTCCTTCTAGGCGGTTTAGCAGTACTTGTGTGGTCAGTTTCAGCTCTGCGTGGGCACCATGCAGTCCGTCTATTTCTCCAAGCCCCGATGGGCGGGGGCGAACGATATAATTCGTACCTCAAGTTTACGCTTATGTAAGCCAACTTCCACCATAACAAGTACATGCAATGAGCACCCATGTAAACCCCACTTCATTGGCCCCCGCCCATCAGGGTTTTAAGAAATAGACAGGCTGCATGATGCTTCCACGCAGAGCTGAATCCGACCCGCACACGAGTACTGGTAAACCGCTTAGAGCATCTAAGCCTGCCCTGGTAAAGTGGTGTTAGTGGGACCCGTCCATGCTTACAAACCCTATTGTTTCATTGGGCGGCAGGGCTTGAGATGTCATTTCATCTCAACGTCGGGTAAAAGTCCCACAAAATTGGAAGCAACGTCTCCAAAATGACCTTTACAGTGTTGACGGGGACGTTAAACCTCAAATCAAACAAACGAAAACCCAACTTCATACTGATGTATAGGGTTTTACATTATTTTTCTTAACATAGGTTGTGGGTACTCGTTAGAACCGCCTCAACGAGGCGGTTCTAACGAGCACTCACAGTCTATGCTTGGGGTTTAAATAAGAAAAAATATCAAAAAACTTTAACCAGAAAAAATGACCATTCAGGACAAATAAAGGAGTACACTATGTCGCACGAATGGACATGATATCTACAATCAAAGTACTGAAAGTCCTGACGCCGGGAAGTTGATTTATCAGCCTCATTCAACAAATCTTATGTTACTGACAAAAGCCTGAAACACTGACAATTACGTTAATTAACACTCTTGTAAACCCCACTTTATTTAGAGAGAAGTGGAATTTACAAGTGATGGATGGGTCAATTTGATCAAAGTTCTTCAAACGGAGCGGACATAAGGGCCTGTACAACCATTTACGATCTGTGCTACAAATCCAAAATGCGTTAGCATTAACTTTCACAAAGTTATGGCAAATGAAATATTATACTGCACCCAATAATTCAGATGAAGTGGTTGTCAATGCCAGGCAGCATTCGCCCTTTCACTATTTATTTCATACTTTATGGTTTTGATAACCATAATTCAACTTTTGGATTCGCAATAAACAACAGCTCATAATGTAAGTGTTCCATTGTTGTTGCTTTTGTTTACTTGTTTCAATTCAGATTTATCGTTCCCGTCAACACTATATAGGTCATTTTTGGAGACGTTGCTTCCAGCATGGTGGGACTTTTACCCGAAATTGAGGTGAAATGCCTATTGTTGTGACAGTTGTTCTTGTTGACATTGTTATTATTAATATTTCGTGTATGTCTATTGGGAAATATATCAGGGGCCAGCTGTTCAAACCTAACAACGTCGTATTTAATATGGCAAACACGCTAAAAGTTTTGCTGAAAAAATGAGTAGCTTTTGCATATGCAAAAAGCTACTCACATTTTTTTTCAGCAGAAATACCAGAGTATTAGATATTGTACATTACAGAAAACTTAACAATTTGACTACTGCTAGCAAGGCTTTGAACAAATGGACCCAACATCTAAACTTTGTGTTGTGAAAGTTCATATAAATACTGTTCTCTGTCTCATCTAAACGGATTACAACAAAATTACTATATACAGACCACCTTCGGAAATTTTAGAGAAGTGATTTTAAGACTAATTTTGAACAGTCACATAGGCGGTCTCTTACTAGAGAACACTGGGTGCAGAAAACAAAACGAAAAAAAAAAAAAAAAATATATTGAAACCTAAATCTTTGTTTTATCAGTTACCCCCTGTATATATTGCATTGTAACGCATTGACCTGATAAAGATAAGCTATCTCAGGACAAGTGAGCTTTATCACGTCAACATGACATTGCACTTTTATGAATGAAGCGGACTACCGGCAAAAATGGCTAAAAAGTTATAATTACTAGAAAAATTGGAAAATTAACATATAAAATAATAAAAAAAAAAAATAAAAAACAAAAAACAAAAATTAAAATAAATAAATAAATAAAATTAACGGTCAGCTGATAGTAAATATACTGACCCATTATATATTCCGCGCCGGAATGTTGGGACGCAATGACTGATCGTAAATTGCCGATTTAAAGAGTTTACAAGGGGATAAACTCATAAATAGAATACCAGATTCGTGTCTTTTGATATCAAGTTTATCAGGCTCGGCTTCGAGAACGCACGCAGAATCGCTCGGCAAGCCTCGCGATTCTACAAGCGTTCTCGAAGCCTTGCTGACCTTAATAGCGGAATTTCACTGTATTTTGCTCTTTAAATTGAAAGATCCTCTACATTTGACACTCGCTGTCTCAGAAACTGACTTAATCCAACCTTCTGCTTAAGAAAAAGTCAATCGGACAGCTTTTTAGTTTGTTGTATGTTCCCAACATTTCAATCCCCATTTATCTCAAACTGGTGTTATTTCAAACATAAAATCCTTTTTCCCTTGAATCACGAAAACATATCTATATAATTGTGACCCCCTTGAACCCCACTTTTAAATAGTAATAACTGGGGTTTAAAGGAGTAAACCTTATTTTTCTTTTTTCTGCTCTAAAATATAGATTGCGGGTACTCGTTAGAACCGCCTCGAGTACCCACAATCTATATTTTGAGCAGAAATAAGAAAAATATAACAATTTTTCATATGGAAATTTTAGTTTTTTCGGCGGTAAAGTTTACGATGTATTTGTATAGGCGTGTTTTCGTAATGGTGTTTCAATCCTTTTCCCTTGGTGTCTGAATTAATGAGAGTTGGCCGTATATGAAGGAATGGTTACTCAGGAAATGCCGCAAATATGCAAATATCACGCCATCCCAAGTCACCAAACAAATTAACATGAAGAGGGCAATGGGGGTGGGGCATGCATAAAATAAAACATTGCGCATATTCCAACAAAATCAAGTTAGACTCTGTTTCGAAATACCCGAGTTATAACTGTGGCATATCATCACGAAAACACGCCTATACAAATACACTGTAACCTTTATCGCAGAAAAAAATGAAAATTTTAAGATGAAAAATAGTGATAGTTTTCTTATTTCTGCTCTAAAATATAGATTGTGGGTACTCGTTAGAACCGGGTCTAACGAGTACCCTGACCTTAGCTGTTGGTGGGACGTAAAACTAAAACTCACTCACTCACTCACTAACGAGTACCCACAATCTATGTGTTAGAGCAGAAATAAGAAAAATAAGGTTTACCCCTGTAAACCCCAGTTTTACTATATAAAAGTGGGGTTCAAGGGGGGGGGGGGGGTGCAAAATTATATAGGTGTGTTTTCGTGATGTAATCGATGATTATTTCACTGGCTGACAAAGAACGTGTTTGATTGATTTTCATTTTAACGGTCACAGCACTGTAAATTATAAAGCCGACAAACAAAGGGGATTGCGATTTGCGACCCGTCCAAAATAAAAGTGTAGGCAATGATCAGGAATCGATATAATTAACGCACAGCTCCCATCAGAGACACCAAAGGGAAAGAAACGCAAACATGAAATAACTAGACCCTTATGGAGATTTCAATAGCGGAAAGCCAAAAGCACAGTTACTTCCCATGAAATTACCAACTGGCTATCCAAACAAACAGATCATGATAAGCGATACACACACTCAACGAAAATAAATCGCGTCAGAAAAACCGCCTTGCAAAGGTCAGTGAAAATAATTTCACTTGGGGCTTGGATCGATTTTATGCGGCCGCAGCCCGTCATCCCAAGGAGCACGACCTCCACCCATGTTTCTGGACCTTCCTGCGCGCAACTTAAACCGCTTAGAGGATCTAAGTCTGCCCAGGCAAAGCGGCGCGAGTCGTCCCGTTCATGCTTATAATTATAAACCCTATTGGTTTCATTGGGCACAGGGCTTGAGATGTCTCCAAAATGACCTTTACAGTGTTGACGCGGACGTTAAACCTAAAATCAAACAAACAAATCCTCTACGCAGCTTGGCTGTGTATGCGAACAGCGACAGGTTTTCACGAGCCACTACATATTTGTAAGTACCACTTTATACAGAAAAAGTGGGGGCTACAGGGATAAACGTTAGTTTCTTTATTCTAGATAAAAACTGTGCCTATGGATACTCGTTAGAACCGCCGCGATGAGGCGGTTCTAATGAGTGTACATAATCTATGGAGTAGAAATAAGAAAAATGTAACGAATTTTCGAGGGAAAGAGATGATGTTATAGTAATCCGAAAGAAAGCATGATGTCACCCGAGTGCTTATCTTATTGTTAAGTATGAATACAAATAAGGTAAAATTCCTATATAGAGGCCACCTTTGGGACTGTTCACATCACGAAAACACGCCTATATAATTCTGATCCCCTTGAACCCCACTTTTATATAGTAAAACTGAGGTTTACAGGGGTAAATCTTATTTTTCTTATTTCTGCTATAAAATATAGATTGTGGGTATTCGTTAGAACCGCCTCGAGGAGGCGGTTCTAACGAATACCCACAATCTATATTTTGAGCAGAAATAAGAAAAATATCATAATTTTTCATCTTAAAGTTTTCAATTTCTGCAGTAAAATTTACAATGTATTTGTATAGCGTGTTTTCGTATTGAAAATTGGTCTTTAAGACCACCTTTGAACAGACCTAAAGGTGGTCTCCTACTCGATGAGAATATGTTTAAAAATAACTGAAATCTTTCAAACACGTTTTAAAGGGTAATTAGTCCTAATTTTAGCTGGTCTTAATGTCGGGATTTCTCAATACTTAGTTTTCTCATAGTTTTGCTAAAATATACAAGCTGTTTTTCCTGATACCTACCGTTCATGTTCATCGCCTTCATGTCCCGAGGGCTTCTCAACGTCATCAACTGTTGCTTAATTAACCTCGTCTTCGCCGCCTCCTGGCCTGTTCCTTCGCCATAGTTTAAGTCAAGGGTTAAATCTATGTCTGTAGCACCATCACCTATACTATCCGAGGACCCAGGAGTCGGGATCTCAGACCTGCCCCCAGGTTCCCCTTCCTCCTGGGAGTTGGGGACAGAAACATTAGTTTGTTGTCTACAAGATATTCCAAGAACCTCTAAGCCACCATGTGAATCAGGAACAGCCTGTCTTGCAGGATGCCTTAAACTTATCGCCGCGTCACTAACAGATTTCCTGTACTGAATTTTTGCCGGGAGCGTCCATGCTGGTTTGTGCACAGGTAATTGTCTCGCCCCTGGCATTACGGATTCGAACGCGGAAGAATGGGTTTGTAAACTTAATTCAGTTTTGTTCTTTGACATAATATCACAGGTGTTGCATTTGGTGGGTTGGGGCGTTAGTGAAAGGCCATGTGAAACAGTATGTGAGCAATTTTCTGGTGATAAATTATCTCTATCTATTATAGCACTATAATCTAACTGCGAATTATCCTTATTTTGAATTCCCGCACTATGTGTGTAAACAGTTTGATTTTCTGAAACTGTGAGTTTGGCTACAGCATTGTCAATTTCTGGCGTTATGATTTCATCTTCGTTATCAAGACTGTGTTTTGAGGAAGTACCAGCACTACTGACCGGGGGTGGGGATCTGGGATCTGGGCGTTCATCACTACTGTACCCAGAACTCGAGCGATCCCATGTGGTGTTGCTTTTCGGAGAGGGAGAGCGAACAGTCCGAGTAACATTTGTTTCAGATGCCATTGTAGTTTTGCTCTCGTCCTTATCACATGAATCCCATTCTTGTACGCCCGGCGTATTCTCTGTTATCTTAAAATCATAGACAGTTTCTTCCCTAATTAAATATCCTTCTGAAATTTGCCCGCATTCACTCTGAGATCTGTTTGGAACCACTATATCAGTTTTATTATCAAGATCTGGAGACAGATAACTGTCATCAGTAGATTTAAGTTTAGACTTATTTAATTCCGAACCATGTTTTCCAAAATAAGATTTTATCTTTTCCACGTCTATAGGAGATTTGGATGTTTGGTTTTGTTCTGAATCACTTCTCGGTGTTTGTTCTGGTGTAACCACATCTCCAGTTAGACTTAATCCTTGGTCTGGCTTATCATAAGATTTGGCACTCGGCCTAATTTGAGCGCTTTTCACTTTTAAATGATCTGGCTGCGCAGGGAGTATTCGCTTGGGCTTTATCAATATTCCTTTCAAATTCGGATTAGTATTCGGTGCTGCATTCAAAATTGGCAATTTTCTTTGAGGGGACGTACTAAGTTGACTGTCGCACTTTGCGGGTTTTTCTTGATGAACATTAAACGACACTGAACGACTACTTGCGCACTGAGTTTTAAGATTAAACGACCCGTTTCTAACATCACTGTCATTCGTTTGAGCTGAGTCAGCGTATCTGGCAGCAGAATGGCCATTTCTGGCGTCCGTGTTTACAATAAAATTGGTAGGCGACTCGATAGTAGTGTTACCCAGAGGCAATGGTAGACGCCCCGACTTTTCCAACTTCTCCCCCATCTCTATACATTCACTTGGTGACTCAGACCTGTCATCCTTGGTTTCCTCGGAATCTGTATCACTCAGATTATGCAAATGTAATGAATGAATCGTATTATATATATCCGACATTAGACAACTCCTCTCAGTTTAAAGAACTTGCTGTATTTAAAAAGCATTCTAAACAAATCGTAAAATTTTGAACACTCCTAAAAAGCTATCCACTTGATTTATGATATTGACTTTTGAATATATTAAGTACCACCTTAAGAACTCTCTCTATCAGTTATTTAAAATCCAGAAATTAAACATCGAAGTTCAAGTCAAACATGTCTCCCCACTGTATAGAGGATCTTACATGAGTGTTCATGTATTATTGAATTAATTAAACGAGTTGAGGAAAAGGGATAAAATGCGAGGCTGTGCCGAGCATTTTATCCCTTTTCCCAAACTCGTTTAATAAATTCAATAATACATGAGCACGAATGCAAGATTCTATTTAGCATATGACATTTAAAATGCATTTTAATCAGATTGTTTAGCAAAATTGTCAATATTCCGCCATTAGAAAACGCGACGTCGTTAAGGACGTCGTACATGTAACGTTACGGGGCGTATCTAACTTTTTTGCATATTTAATCCACTAGTGGATTATCGAATTTATTACATGGCGTAATCACACTCTCAGACGCGACGTCATATGATAAATGTATATAATGATAACTAGATCCTTTATACATGAACGATATATTCTGCGATATTTTTGTTCAAAACCAAACCCACTTGGAGAACACCACATTCATATCCATTAAATCCATTTTGTGCATCGAATGAATTAAATTTTCTGATAAATCTCATTAATATTCCGCCATAGTGTATGGCTCTGTTAGATTTATCTATTGTTCAATGTCTCAAATTCAAAACAATATCTGATGTATATGGATTCCCTTTAAACTAAACAATAATCGGTATTATATGAATTGTATAATCATGAGGTAAACACAATGTGCCCAATCCTTAAAAGTTCATTAGTTCATCGGGACAGCAGTGTTTCTGTATAATTTATGCCATGTGAAATTTATGGAACGCGCTTTCGCATTTCATGTGAAATGTATGAAACCCGCCTGCGGCGAGTTTCATACATTTCATATGAAATGACCACGTTTATCGTATTACGATTTTAAATCGGAATCATTGCCGAAGAATTTCAATAGAATACATAGAAGTCGTCGCGGATGGCGTCATGGCGTTACGCGCCAGAATTCATGAGCTATTACGCGCGTGGTTATACCATTTTTATCGTATGACATCGCGTCTGAGAGTGTAATAACACCATGTAAAAAAAAATCGATAATTCGATAGTGGGTTAACTATGCAAAGTAGATCGATACATGTACGCCCCGTAACGTTGCATGTACAACGTCCTTAACGGCGTCGCGTTTACTTATGGAGGAATTTTGACATTTTTTGTAAAACAATTGTGAATAAAATGCGTTGTATAAATGTCATATGATAAATAGAATCTTGCATTCGTGTTCATGTATTATTGAATTTATTAAACGAGTTGAGGAAAAGAGATAAAATGCGAGGCTTCGCCGAGCATTTTATCCTTTTCCTCAACTCGTTTAATAAATTCAGTAATACATGAACACTCATGTAAGATCCTCTATTTATAACATGGCACTATTCACGTGACGTTATTAACGTGACGATATTGACGTCAATAACAGCGATGTTATATGATAAAATCTGTGAAGCCCTGATTGCGAAATTTGCGTTTTAACGTAAACTCCACAAAATTTCTGTAAATTCGAAATAGAAATGAAAATCAAATTCTTATGAAACCTCCAAACGTTAAGAAAACCTCTCCTAAACTGATCCTGTCAATGCATAGATATACACTAATGTTGAGTCAAGTAAATTATAAATGTTTTACAGATTAAGAAGATTAGCGGTTTGGAAATCTCTTTTCTCGTCGGTCAAAATCTGTCTTTAAAATTAAGTTAAACTTTGCCAAAAAACTTATATACATCAAACAATTACAATGGGGTTTAATTGTATTGGTTTTTTACACCACATCGAAAAGAAGTATTATACAGCCCTCAGTTTTATAATTGGCAATTTTTCAAATTTTCAAACCTCAGTCTTACGACCTTAAAGGTATAAGAACATCAATATTTCCCCATATTGAAATGGTATGTAAATTACTTTTATTTATTCACGTATATTCCATATTCCCTTTAAAATACGCTTTTGAATTTCTTAAGCGAACATATTTTCACCGCGAAGGTCGCCTTGATCATTTTTGATTGAATGAAAATTTTATCCAATACGGTTTTGTTTTTAAAGTGAGTACACATCTTTATGAAGTTTAAAGGGCCCCTGGGATCGATACAGATGAGCCATACCCTGAAAAAAGGGTTTATGGCATTTGCGAACAGCAAAGAGGCAGATTAGCCTGCACATTGCGCAGACTAATCTGCCCCTTTGTTATTCGCTACTTCGGTAATTTACCCCCTAGTTTCTATATCTTAAAATTCCAAGACACGTGCTAGTCTGTGCAGCAGAGGTGGTGGGTTTGTGAATCCCCAAAGACAAATTTTCTCGAGACCTGCTTCACATAGATAATAAAAGTCGAGGCAGAGCAGAACAGAATAAACCAAACACCAGCGATCTACCTGGCATCTGTTTTAAGGTGAATCGATACACTTTAGAGGTTTATCTGCCATTTTTAAAGGGAGACAACGATGGGGATTTACTGTTTGTTTTTAACGAAAAATGAGTAACCCTGAAGAATGTGATCTACTCTTGAATGAAAGAATTTGCTCCTCTATAGCAATTTCTTCCTTACATTGAACGCCCTTACTGATAGGGGTATAAAATATTTATCTGTGCTGTAATCCATCGCCCCCGCAGCAGGACGCTTTTACGCTACTGTGGCACCAATATATTCGTTATTGTTCAGCGTGTTCATTGTGTCATCACACTGTTCGTTGCTGTGTCATCAGCGAGTCCATTATTGAATCATCCTTGTGGTTGTTGCTGTATCATAAGCGTTGTTCGCTGTTGTACAATCCGCGTATTCTTAAGGTGTAGCCATCACCCCCTCAGTAGGACGCTTTTACGCTACTGTGGCATCAGTCTATTCGTTGTTATATGTTCAGCGTATTCATTATGTCATCAGAGTGTTCGTTGTTGTGTCATCAGCGAATTCATTATTGTATCATCGGCGTGTTCGCTGTTGTATCATAAGTGTGTCCGTTGTTGTATAACCAAAGTGTTCGTTATTTTATCAACAGCGCGTTCGTTGTCGTACCATGAGCGTGTTCTTTGTGGTATCATAAGGGTGTTCGCTGCTGTACCATCCGCGTGTTTATAATTGCATTATTAGCGTGTTTGTTGCTGTATCATCAACATTTCAGATGTTGTAACATCCGCGTGTTCGTTGCTGTATTATTAGCGCCCGTCGTTGTATCATCAACGTGTTCGTTGTTGTTTCATTAGCGTATCAGTTGTTGTATAATCAGGGTCTGTCGTTGTATCATCCGCGTGTTCGTTGCTGTATCATTAACATGTCCATTGTTGTATCATCATAGTGATCGTTGTTGTAACAGTAGCGTATCAGTTGTTGTATAATCAGCATTTATTGTTGCATCACCCGCGTGTTCGTTACTGTACCATTAGCGTGTCGGTTGTTGTATCATCAACGTGTTCGTTGTTGTATCAGTAGCGTGTCCGTTTTTGTATTTTAGCGGGTTTGTTGCTGTATCATGAAAGTGTTCGTCGCTTATCACCCGGGTGTTCGTTACTGTATCATTAGCGTGTCCGTTGTTGTATGATTAAAGTGTTCGTTGTTGTATCATTAGAGTGACCGTTGCATCATCAAAGTGTTCGTTGTTGTATCATTAGAGTGACCGTTGCATCATCAAAGTTGTCGTTGTTGTATCATCAGAGTGTCCGTTGCATCATCAAAGTTTTCGTTGTTGTATCATCAGAGTGTCCGTTGCATCATCAAAGTGTTCGTTGTTGTATCATCAGCGTTTCCGTTGCTGTGCCATTGGCATGTTCATTCTTGTCTCATTGGCGTGCCAGTTGTTGTATGATCAAAGTTTTCGTTGTTGCATGATCAAAGTGTTCGTTGTTGTATCATTAGCGTTCCCGTTGCTGTGCCACTGGCATGTTCATTCTTGTCTCATTGGCGTGCTCGCTGTTGTATCACCAAAGTGTATTCCTTGTTGTGTCATTAGCGTATCCGTTGTTGTATCATTATATGAGCCCCGCCAAGCGAATTTGTGTCTTCGAGCATTCCGTCATGACAAATTTTAACTGCGCATGCTCAACCATTCAGAGGGGCCAGGGATATGGCTTTCTGTCTGAAGGTTCCTGTTGATTCACTGCTTGTATGAGCGAGCAGCGAAGGTTCTGGCGAGACTGCGCGGATGCGCAGGCTCGCCTGAACCTTCGCTGCTCGCATAGGCGATAAGTACCAAAATCGCTTGACGGGGCCCATATAAAGTGTTTTTTGTTGTAACATTAACGTGTTCGTTGCTGTATTGTTAGTGTGTTCGTTGCTGTATCATCAGCGTGTCCATTCTTGTATAAAGAAAGTGTTCGTTGCTGTTGCATTAGCGTGTCCGTTTTTGTACCATTAAAGTGTTCGTTTTTGTATCATTGGCGTGTCCGTTAGTGTATAACCAAAGCGTTTTTCTTGTATCATCAGTTGTACCATTACAATGTTCGTGGTTGTGTCATCGGCACGTTGGTTGTTGTGTCATAGGCATATTCTTGTTGTATCGTCAGCGTGCTCATTGTTATACTATCAGTGTGTTCATTTAGTATCATCAGCACGTTTGACATTGCATTATCGTGTCCGTTATTGTACCACAAAGGTATTCGCTGTATCATCAGCGTGTTCGTTGTTGTACCATTAGCGTGTTCGTTCTTGTTACATCAGCGTTTTCGTCGCTATATCACCAACGTGTTCGTTGTTGTATCATCCAAGTTTCGTTGTTGTGTCATCAACGTGTTCGTTGAATCATAGCATATTTTTGTGCTGAATTATCAGTGTACACCGTATCTTACTTGCTATGACTATGGAAGCGGCAGTGACTCGGTTCGAGCGCCTTAACTAATAAGAGCTTTGACGTGAATCCTTGTCTATATGACTAAGCATAAATGGTTTGGTGTACGCATACCTCACGTTTGCTTCCGATATTGAAATATGACTTGATTGTCTTTATCTACAATTGCTCTCTTTTCAATTTTATTTACCTTTTAAAATATTTATTGATGTATAGAATTCCGCGCGACAGTTTAATTCATAATTCAGATCCTTTTGACACTTAAGCTGCAGTCAGTTTCAAATGGTGTGTAAATTATTGCGCTAATAATGAGAATAATAGGGTTTTGTTTTATTCACAATCAAAGTACTAACAGTACTGGTGGGTCTATTGTCTCTGAGTTTAGGCACGAAAACATCACACAAAAACCAAGCCTATATAAATCTGACCCCCTTGAACCGAACTTTATTACATGAAACTGGGGTTTACAGGAGGAAAACCTTATTTTTCTTATTTCTGCTCTAAAGTATAGATTGTGGGTACTCGTTAGAACCGCCTCGATGAGGCGGTTCTAGCGAGTACCCTCAATTTATAGTTTGAGCAGAAAAAAGAAAAAAATATCTCAATTTTTCATCTTAAAACTTTCGTTTTTTGGTGGTAAAAGTTACAATGTATTTATATAGACGTGTTTTCATAATGAATGGTCCTGAATGAGGACTAAGACTTTCGTTCGATCCTCAAATTCCTGTACTTTACGAAAACAGTGTAGGGCCTGATCAGGCGTCGCGATGTCTGACATCTGATCTCGGACTACACTGTTTGTCAAGGTCCCAGCACATTAGCATTTGCAAACGATATCGATCTTTTTAAGAAACAATTCTCTTTACTCATAGAAAGTTGTGACGCTGAAAAACACTATAAAATACCGGTTCTTTCGAAAAGAAAAATCGGTTTTAACGAAATATCATTTTTATTTGACGCAAGAAGAGCAAAACTCTTTTAAATAAGTCGCCCAGAGGGCCACGATCGCTCACCCGAGAATTAGCACTCAGCAGGTGGTCAGATTCAAGCCAAATTCGAACTCATCTGAGATATTATGTTTGTCCTTGTTTACTAAAAGTTTCAAAAAGATCCGATCGAAAACAGTGGGAAAAAGTTGAGACGCCATGTTTCGCTTATACTTATGCTTAAGGGCAGGTGATCCAAGCATGATGAAGATTGGACCAGAAATGGCTGAGAAACGTTGTAGACGCAGTTATTACATTGTAAGCATATGGTAACATTTTTGGGCTCAATGGAATGTAACTGCGAAAACATGTCAGATTCAAGCCAAAAAACTCATCTGAGATAGTATGCTTGTCCGTGTTTACTAAAAGTTTAAAACAGATCCTATCGAAAACAGCTGAGATAAATTGGAGACACCTTTTTTTATACTCAAGGGCAGATAACTCCAAAGCCGTTTGTCATGTAAGGCCCAGATTCGAACTCGACAAAGACTGTGTGCCTCTCCTGCTTATCTGCAAGCATGACGAAGATTAAACCAGAAATGACTGAGAAAAATGGAGACGTCGTTTTTCCATTGTATGGTTTTGGTAAAAAATTTTCATGCTCAAGGGGATGTTATTGCAAAACCAGGCCCCTGAGGTTATAAAACTTTTTTCATGCTCAACTCACTTGAGCATGAAATTTGTCCTGCTCACAAATTTTAAAATGCCAACAATCGTTGGCATTTTAAAATTTATGAGCAGGGCAAATAAGATTCTCTGCTAGCTGAGAACGAAAAATCGCTCAACTTCTTAGTATTTTAATTTTTAAGAGCACCACAACCACAAGTTTCATGCTCAGCTGAGTTGAGCATGAAAAAAGTTTTATAAGCTCGGGGCCAGTAGGCAGATTCAAAACGTTTCAGAAAGGTCCGATAGAAAACAGCTGAGAAAAGGTGGAGAAACCATTTTTCACTTTTTTATGCTCAAGGGCAGGTAACTACAAAGCCGTTGGTTCTGTAAGGCCCAAAGTGGAACTCAACGTAGTCTGTATGCTTCTTCTGGTTATCTGCAAGTTTGATAAAGATCGGATAGGAAATGGTTGAGAAAAATAGGAGACGTCGTTTTTTCCATTGTAAGCGTATGGTAAAATTATTCACACTTAAGGGAACATGTGTCAGATTCAAGCCAGGAGATATTATGCTTGTCCTTGTTTACTGAAAGTTTGAAAAAGATCCGATAGAAAACAGCTGAGAAAAAGTGGAGACACCAATCTTTTGCTTATATTTATGCTCAATAGCAGATAACTCCAAAGCCGCTGGTCCTGCTGGGAGGCCCAAATTCGAACTCGACGGAAACTGTATGCATCCCTTGGCTATATGCAAGTTTGATAAAATTCGGATCAGAAATGGCTGAGAAAAGTTTGAGACATAGTTTTCCATTGTTAGCCTACGGTTTGAGACATAGTTTTCCATTGTTAGCCTACGGTAAAATGTTACGCTTAAAGGAACGTAACTGCGAAACCGGTTGTCGGATTCGAGCCAAATTCGAATTCATCTGAGATATTATGCTTGTCCTTTTTTACTAAAAGTTTCAAAACGATCAGACCAATAACAGCTGAGAAAAAGTGGAGACACCATGTTTCACTTATATCAAGGGCAGGTAACTCCAAAGGCGTTGGTTTTGTGAGTCCCAAATTCGTACTCGACGTAGACTGTATACATCTCTTGGCTATCTGCAAGTTTGATAAAGATCAGATCAGAAATGGCTGAGAAAAGTTGGTGACGTCGTTTTTCCATTGTAAGCATATGGTATAATTTTTCACGATCAAGGGTACGTAACTTCGAAACCGGTTGGCAGATTCAAGCCAAATTCAAACTTATCTGAGATATAATGCTTTTCCTTGTTTACTAAAAGTTTAAAAAAAAAAGATCAGATCGAAAACAGCTGAGAAAAAGTGGGGACACCATTTTCTCGCTACTTTTTTATGCTCAAGGGAAGATAACTACAAAGCCGTTGTTCTTGTGAGGCCCAAATTCGAACTCGACGTAGACTGTGTGCCTCTCCTCGTTATCTACAAGTTTGATAAAGATCGGATCAGAAATCGCGTAGAAAATTTGGAGACGTCGTTTCCACATTATAACAAGTCGATGGAACGTGTTTCGTTCCATGGCAACCACAGCTAAGATCAAAACTGGTCAAAAACCTAATGCAGTCAATCCCCCAACCCAGTGACGCTGCATATGAGCCCCGCCAAGCGAATTTGGGTCTTCGAGCATTCCGTCATGACAAATTTTAACTGCGCATGCCCAGCCATTCAGAGGGGCCAGGGATATGGCTTTCTGTCTGAAGGTTCGTCTTGATTCACTGCTTGTATGAGCGAGCAGCGAAGGGTCTGGCGAGACTGCGCGGATGCGCAGGCTCGCCTGAACCTTCGCCGCTCGCATAGGCGATAAGTACCAAAATCGCTTGACGCGGCCCATATAAAATTTGATCAAGATTGGCCAGCTTGTAACTGAGATATGAAGGTCGACGGTGTGGACAACAGACGACGGACGACAGACGGTCGCCGGATGCCTGCTTATACTATAAGCTCAGGTGAGCTAAGCAGACTACATTCTGACCATATTACTACACGAGGTATAGAACATCAAGGGTTCAAAGAATACGTTTTGCAGTTTTGTCAGTTTTAAGTTTTTTTTTTTTTATTTTTTTTTTTGGTGTTTCACAGGTAAGACAACTATTTAGGTGGAATTGTTTGCTTGCGTGATCGAAGGTCAGTTTTACAGGGCAATTTTCAAGTTAAACATTCAATACACGTTTTGCAGACAGCATGAATGTAACAGTAACTGCTCAAAACATTTACCCACTCACTCCCCTTCTATCAGACAACTTTAGCCTTGTACTGAGACTTACAGGTGCATCGTGCAGGGAGAAAGCAGTTAACAAGTGATTGCAGGCCAGCAACAGAACAGGCTGAGAGCTTTGTAAGTAGCTTCACAAATACCTGTGTAAGATACATTTGTGAATCATGCACAACACAGCATCTGTGGATGAACTGAAAATCCCGGGAGTTGGTTCCTGCATAGGGGCTTGAATCACGAAAAAAAATGAAAAAAAAAAAAATTTTTTTTTGGGACTATATTAGAGACAAGGGGGGAAACTTCGGCTCGATTTTTTGGGGGGTTACCCCATTTTACCTGGTGTATCTTTTCCGCAAATGCAGTTTTTCACCTGCTTATTATGAATTATACAAGTTAAATGTGTCCACTTTGCAACAATAATCCTCCTCTGTCTGTCACTTGCAGGAAACATGTATTTCTCGCATGGATTAACTCAGCATCTCAAAATTCGGCATAACCGTGTGCCAAAAAAAATCAGGTTTTCATCAATTACAGGCGAGCTAGTGTTAGGGAGGGAACTTACTTCGCTTTCAACTGATGTCTTTCATTAAAATGGACCTCTCTCGACCAATGTGAACTCAATATGATGTATTTGCAGCTCTAAATTTAGAATTTACTACTTTCGCATCGATTTTCGCAGTGTTCTGTCAGCGATCTGAACACAGACCAGGGCGCTTGCTTTAATTGTCGTGTTTAAAAGGCGGGACTTGCAGGACAGATAGAATCCGGAACTTTGCTAACTACGTCCGACAGTGGAGCAGGTAGGGATACTGTCATGTGTGTGGTAGACTTGATTTCTCCTTTGATTTTATTTCTATGTAACATAGTCTGCTAAGGCTACGTATATGCAGATAAGATAACTTTTCTACTTCTAATGGGCTGTGCTTTGAGAATATTGTAGCGCTTGCGGTTCCGCTAAATATATTGACACCCAATTCAGCCGCTGTAACTTTTTTGGCACATGCGCCGAAAGCGCATCAAAATGCTTACTGAAAAGCAGAAGACGGCCATAGTTATTATAAAAACAGGGCACAATTGCCTTATATCTGGCCAGGGACGGGCAAAACACATGTCATCAAAGAGATAGCAAGAGAGCTGCGTACTCAAGGGAAATGTGTGTCAGTTACTTGCACAACGGGTATCGTATAAAATTTATGTGTTTTTGGCAGAGTGCTAAAGAACGTGTGTACATAACGCCGTCACCTTGTGTTTAAACGTTCGTCTCCGGTACATGGCAACGGCTAGCTAAGCAAAATATGCAGCAGTGTTAAGCTAAATGGTTCAGAATATAAGTTAAAAGAGATACGGCTAGAAATAATTTGAAAGTGCTATAGTGGTCGGATTGACTGGCGACTTTAAAACGTGTGGTCTAATGTTGTTTCCTAGATAATAATGACTGTATTGATGCCATTATAGGCCTTTAGAATTTTTCCTTCTTTTTTTTTCCTTTGTAATTAGTTGAAACCAAGCAAAATGCGCTTAAACATGTATTTTATCTATTGTTTGCTGTTCTCGAGACTCTCCGATCTCAGATATTTGGAGGAAATTTGTGGAGGTCTTAAGATTAAGTTAAAGGGGTATGGAAATAGTGTGTAATTCCAGAGGAAGAAATAACGGTGTACATACCTAAAATGCACCAACCTGACCCCAGGATTATAATACTAATTTCATGCCCAACTTATGGGTTTGAAAAGTATTCTGCTCATAAATTTAAGAAAAAGCCAAAAATGTTGGCATTTTAAAACTAATGTGTAAGGATACATGACCCTCTCACACGGGCCTTTATATGTCACAGTGTTTGATGTATTTGCCTCATACTTCTGTCTCTTTATGTTGCATATTAAGCACATTGAACTGGAGGTATTTTTGTTGACAAAACCGTCTTCTGTAGCGTGTTTTGTTATCCATGCAATTAGGGGAGTCCCCTCTCACTTTTTCCTTAAATGTACATTTTTAAGTCAGTATGACATGTCCTTATCAACTTTTAATAAATTGACATTCAATTTGTCGTCAAAATGCTGTCAAGTGCCATGGAAAGAAGGCCATGAAATGTACATGCACTTGGTTTCATTTCATGTTTACCACACTACATGTAAATGAATGTTTAAAAATGCCCAATGAAGCCAATAGGGTTTATTAGCATGGGCGGTCCACCTCGCACCGCGTTCCGCGACAGGCTTAGATCCACTAAGCTGTTTGCCAGTACTAGTGTGCGGGCCGGATTCACCTCTGCATGGATGCATCATGCAGCCCGTATATTTCTTCAATCCCCGGTGGGCGGGTGCCGATACACCGTCTGTATCCCCTCTTTGGGTTTAGTTGAAAATGAAAGAAAAAAGTGATAATGCTCATTTGCCACTACTTCGAATGGTTTAAAATTAAACAGCGCCGGTCGTTCCGGTCGTTAGTTCATCAATAAATTAGCCCGGAATTAGCAGAAAAACCAAGCTTCGCGGCGATTGTTTTCTTGATCTATTACAGAAAGCGAACTGAAAGTAGTAAATTCTAAAGTTAGAGCTGCAAATATATCATTTTCGATTCAAATTGGTCAAGAGAGGTTCATTTTAATGAAGGACTGACATCAGTTGAAAGCGAAGTAAGTTCCCTCCCTAACACTAGCTCGCCTGTAATTGATGAAAACCTGATTTTTTTTGGCACACGGTTATGCCGAATTTTGAGATGCTGAGTTAATCCATGCAAGAAATACTTGTTTCCTGCAAGTGACAGACAGAGGAGGATTTTTGTTGCAAAGTGGACACATTTAACTTGTATAATTCATAATAAGCAGGTGAAAAACTGCATTTGCGGAAAAGATACACCAGGTAAAATGGGGTAACCCCTCAAAAAATCGAGCCGAAGTTTTTCCCCCTTGTCTCTAATATAGTCCAAAAAAAAAAAAAAAAAAAAAAAAAAAAAAAAATTATTTTTTTTTTTCATTTTTTTTCGTGATTCAAGCCCCTATGGTTCCTGGGTATTTTTCACTCCCCCGCCAATCGAAGAAAGGTGGAAAGGGCATATGGTGTTACCCTGCCTGTCCGTCTGCCCGCGTCCGGCGTTACCAGTTTACGTTTGAGATTTTCATCAGTGTCCTACTACCAAGGTCCCTTGAACACATTACTAGATTTTCATTCTATAAGAAAGTAAAAAGTGCTGATGAAGTGACCTTGTATTAATCCTAATCAGATCCTAATACTTTAACATAACATACCTATTACAAAAACCAATGCATAAACATTTGGTGATTTCAAATTTACGTAATACAATTATCTCCCTTATTCCATAGTAAATTGTTTTGATTGTATATTAAAATTTGACAACCCACATAGATAACATATTTGAACACGAAAGAGAAACCTTAAGGGGAATGGGAGGCAACTCCTGCAGAAGTATTTTTGTCTTCCATGTCAATATAAATAGGGATCAACTCTTAAAGGAAAGAATTTGCTCCTCAGGAGCAAATTCTTTCCTTTAATAGTAGATCCCTTTTTCTGTGGGACAGGGCTTACAGAAAAGCGAACAGGAAGTCCGGAAAGTTGCATCCCTTTGAAAAATGGCGGAAAATCTGCATGGTGTTCCCATTCCCCTTAAGATGGCAGTACAGCCTTTTGAAACACATACTTGTAATGTTTAAGAAAATATCGTGGACAAGTTTGGCCCCGCCCATCGGGGCTTGGAGAAATGTATGGGCTGCATGATGCTTCCACGCAGAGCTGAAACCGACCCGCACACGAGTACTGGTAAACCGCTTAGAGGATCTAAGCCTGCCCAAGCAAAGCGGTGCGAGTCGGCCCGTCCATGCTTATAATCCCTATTGGTTTCATTGGGCGACAGGGCTTGAGATGTCATTTCATCTCAATGTCGGGTAAAAGTCCCATAAAATTGGATGCAACGCCTCCAAAATGACCTTTACAGTGTTGACGGGGACGTTAAACCTCAAATCAAACAAACAAAACAAAACAAATCATGGACAAGTTGTTCAAAAGCTAGTTAACATAGACGTAAATCCACCGTCTATCATCGACACCGGAAATAGAATCCCGGTGAATCGATACAAAGCGAAAGTAGGCATGGAGCACGGTGAGTGTAGCCTTTATTCCTGATCTGTTTTCTGCAAGTGCAGGGTAAATTGATTTCCTTGAAATAACAGAGGGATTTCTGCAACATTTGATGCGTTTTTCGAAGCTGTATGTTTCGATTTAAAGTCAAGAACACAAGTTTATCGATGCTTGGTACTGAGTGAAGACCAGCATTTTCGAAAATCGGTTTCAGATTTTATAATTTCTTGATTTATTTCCGCTTAAACTTTCTTTTACCTGTTTCCGTTTATAACGGGTAGTAAATGAAAACTTTCAGTGGTCAAGTTTTTATCATGCACTAAGCGTATTTATTAAAAACTAAAAATCCATGTGTACGGCGTTTAGTTGTTTACAACCAGATAGCTGTACGGAATATAGTCAAAAAAGTGTACGGCGAATAGGAATGGCTAACGCTTTATTTAGAATCAGAAATGTTACTGGTGACACGTTAAATGACATTCATACACCAGGACCTGAATCAGAATCAGAATCAGAATTGTTACTGGTGATACGTCAAATGACATTCATACACCAGGACCTGTGATGTGGGAAGTTAGTCCCTAGCTCTAACCAAAGAGGTAAATTTAGCCACACAATCATCAGCACCTTCAGCTGTCGAAACTATCGAATCGGGAAGGGCATTCCAATCTCTAATGGTTCTGGGGAAGAACGACTCTTTATAAATGTCAGTTTTTGCAGTGAGGGTCTGAAACGCCAACGAATGGTGTGTCTAGCTGGGGGAACCAGGTCATCTGTTGGAATCTGTTTGTATAAAAGGATTAGTCTACTGTCTTTTCTCCTTTTCTTGAGAGACTCCAATTTTAATTTTCCAAGTATTACAGTCATGCTCCCAGTTTCAAAGCAGTAATTGCCTCTTACAAATCTAGCAGCTCTATTATTTCATCGTTAAGGACCACTCCACTGGGGTCCCAGATACAACTACCATATTCCAAGATTTGGCGAACAAGACCTTTATATGCTGCCTCTTTTACATCCTGAGGGCACTGATGAAAATTTCACCTCAGGAAATCAAGCGTTCTATTTGCCTGAGTACACATGTTGCTTGTATGAGTATTCCATCTCAAGTTGTGTGAGATTGTCACTCCAAGGTATTTAATGGAGTCTACATTCTCGAGGACCGTTCCCTCTAAGGTGTAAGAAGCCTCAACTTTATTAGATCTCTTCCTACTTATCTGCATAATATTGCATTTAACTGGTTGAAATCTCATGCCCCATTTTCGGGCCCAACATCCTAATCTATCTATGTCAGCCTGAAGTTTCAATGGGTCATCTGTATCTCTAATTTCCCGGTAACAAACACAATCATTTGCGAACAGTCTTATTTCTGAGTCAATGTCAGTGGAAATATCAATGATGTACAGGGAAAACAAAAGTGGACCAAGAACGGTCCCTTGCGGGACTCCAGACAAAACTGGAGCCCACTCTGAAGATTCACCATTAACAACAACCCTCTGTTTTCTGTAGCAAAGAAAGGAACCTGTGATGGGAAGTTAGTCCCTAGCTCTCATTAAAGAGGTAAACTTAGATACACAATCCTCAGCATCTTCAGCTGCTGAAATAATCGAATCGGGATTGGCATTCCAATCTGTAATAGTTCGGGGGAAGTATGAGTCTTTATAAATATCAGCTTTTGCAGTAAGGGTCTGAAACTCCATTCCAATGAATGATGATTACATTTAACGGGCTGAAATCTCATGTCCTATTTTCGGGCCCAACATCCTGATCTATCTATATCATTCTGAAGTTTCAGTGAACCATCTGGATCTCTAATTTCCTGGTAGCAAACACAATCGTCTGCGAACAGTCTTATTGCAAAGTCAGTGTCAGTGGAAACAACACTGATGTACAGGGAGAATAACAGTGGACCAAGAACAGTCCCTTGTGGGACTCCAGACAAAACTGGTGCCCACTCTGAAGATTCACCATTAACAACAACGCGGTTTTCTGTAGCAAAGAATGGAATCTATCCATATGAGAGTATTTTCCCCAATGCAATAACCAAATAACTTAGATTTAAGTAGTTCATGTGGTGTGGTGTCAAAAGCTTTCTCGAAGTCCAGAATAAATGTGTCTACCTGTCCACCTTTGTCCAAGATTTTTGCCCAATCATTAACAGTTGTTCTCAACTGAGTTTCGCAACTATGCCTTTTCTTTAATGCATGCTATCTTTCTGACAAAAGTTTATGTTCATCCAAGTGGGCCATGATGTTTGAGCAGACTATATGTTCCAGCAATTTACACAGAACACAATTCAGAGACATAGGGTGATAATTATGATTAAGAGCCCTATCTCCTTTTTTGAAGAGTGGGCAAATGTTCGCTTTGTGTCATTCTTTGGGGATTTCACCCATATCAAGAGACTGTTAAAAAGGTGGACAAAAACTGGATCTAACTCTTTTGCTAGTTCCTTCAGGAATCTAGGCTGTAGCTCAACAGGTTCTAAAGCTTTAGTGGGATTTAAGCCTTTAAGTAACTTGGTCACTCCTGCCGATGACACAACAATAGTATCCATAAATGGGGCCGATCTTCTTGTCAATGGAACCTCCGTGAACTCAGTTTTATTAAACGCATCATTGAATTGACCAACTAGTTCCCCTGCCCTTTCAGAGTCTGATTCAGCAACCCCGTTCCCTCTACTTTTATTAAGGGGTAGGATACCTTGTCTGTCTTTCTTCTGACTATTGATATATCTGTAGAAAATAGAGGTGGAGGCAATGATCCGAAATCGATACAATCATTATCAACCCACAGCTCCCATCAGAGACACCAAAGTGAAAGAACCACAAACATGAAACAACAGACCTCGACGGAAACACCAATAGCGAAGAGCCAAAATGACAGTCACCCCTCCCCTACCCCACAAAACGGCCAAATGGCCATCCACAATAAAATAATATAAGCGACACAAACACCCAAAGACAAACCATAACAAAAATAACCGCAACAGAAGAACCTCTTTGATTTGCCTTTACATCACCTATTGAGTTATTCACAAACAAATCATGCTGATTTTTTATATATATCAGTCTTGATCTCACGTCTCAAGTTTTCAAATTTTGTCTGGAGTTTACCACTTCCCGTCTTTTTTGCATGTGCATGAATCTTAATTCTTCTGCGAAAGAGGAAAAGCATTTATTTTATTCTTTATTGCTAAACGCCAATGATGGACAACTTCATTTCCCCCCACTTTTAAGGGTATATATGCTTTCCCCGACCAACGGATCATGAAGAAATCTATCTATCTATCTATCTATCTATCTATCTATCTATCTATCTATCTATCTATCTATCTATCTATCTATCTATCTATCTATCTATCTACTGCGATTGGCCGGCCTCGAGAGCTCAGTCGGATGTGCGTCTGACTGATGATCAGGAGGACGTGGATTTGATACGTGCCGGGGTCTGCAACAGTCTGTCGTGGAGATTTTTCATGAAATCTTTTCTACGGTCATTCTCTCCCTCATTGTCACCCTTCCGCTGATTCAAGAAGAGTAACCGCTTACATATAAGCCTGCACGGTAAAAGTGTGGATAGGTGAACTGTTCGGAAGAAAATGACCTAAATAGTGTTGACTGGGCCGTTGAACTGCCCTAAAAACAACTGCTGCGATCGGACACATTTGACCATTACTCTCAGGTGTACATTACACATACTCCAGAGTTGCAGGATGAAAGCATACACAGTAATTATGCACCTTTTGCCATATCACCCCCAATGAGGAACAGTGTCGGGGCTATCACACAACCCTGCTTGACTCCATTTGTCACAGGAATTGGATCTGAGAGATTACATTACATGATGAGTTTAAGCAATGAATTATTAGTGACCGTATATAGTTACTAACAAACTATTGTTTAAACTCATCATGTAATTACGCAAATATCTCTAACTTGCATAGGAGATGATTCTCCCTGCACGGGGGTAGAGGGCTCCAGTTAACGTCTCGATCCGATAGACGGTGCAGTTTGGGGCATTTATGCCGGCAAATGATACCAGTGTAGCATGTTTGGACACCGTAACTTTATTACCGCTGCAACTAATCGAACCGCAGAACCTAGAGAAAGTAGTGCGAGTGGGACTGGCCATGCATCTTTATTCTGTTGTATTCATAGAGCGAAAAGGTTTTAGATGTCATTTCATCTCAAAATGTTGACATTTTAAGTCTCTTTATATAGTGTAATCACTCGTAAGTCATGGCCGAAAGTTCCCTAAAGTATTTTTATGTGCATAACCGCCATCTACCCCTTACGAGTCTTCCACGCGTGTATATTTGAACAGCCGTGATTTCATAATTCGCACTTCTTTTTAACCCCCAAGAACGCCTCGGTGGCAAAATATGGTCTTAAAACTATACATACTCATTAGTTCCTAACTAACATTACTATTATATTGTGATGGGTTCTTGCTAATATGACGAGAGAATGGGTGAAAATTGTTGAAGTGTGTTTATAAAATTCTGATGACACTGGATAAAGATGTTGTGACAGGCACGTGAATCTATTGATTTAGCACCAGTTCTTGTCGGCCATTGTTTACATTTCGAAGCAGCATATTCGACAAAATATAACACCCGACTTTGACAGGACATACATGCAGAGCAGTACAGTCCTCGTGGATGTGAGAGAAGCATCGGAAGGCCGGTCGGTATACTTTTAAAATGTCATCAGCTATAAACATGGAACTATTCGCCGTACACTCTCGTTTACACTAATTTGCAACAAGCCGTACACCACACTACTATTCGCCGTACAACAGGTAATTTACGTTTAGGCAAACATTTGTGTTAAAAGTACAATTTGAGGCGAGTTTCTTTTGCAAATTATTTTTTTCCATCATTGTTCTTTCTGATTAAGTGAAAACACTTCAGTAGAACGGCATAAACATTAAACAAAACAACAACGAACTTGCCAAATCCATTTTGTTTACGGTACCAGCTGTCGAATATTCGGTCTGTAATTGCACAATTGTGCGTTTTATAAGAAAGCACTTCTCATGGCAGCAGCAAATTATGTCCACTACTGATATTTGATAACAGTAATCTTAACCTAAAGCTTACAAGCAGTAAAATAATCCATTTTCAAGAGGCACTCCTTCACCTGCAGCTATTACTTTCGATTCACCTGGATTCTATTTCCGGTGTAGATGATAGACGGTGAAATCGTTGATCCGGAGAACCCGGAGAACAATCAATCACCTCACCTTCCGACGCCAAGTTTGGCAACGGAAGGTCAGGAGGTTTTTCTCCGGGTACTCCGGTTTTTCGCCCACCCCTGATAAACTATCGGCTCGATATGAGTGAAATAATTTTGAAAATGCATTAAAAAAAACAACAAAACAATCATTGATCATTTCGTACTGCTGATATGCTAAAATGTGAGCAGCTTTTGCTTTTTATTTTTTCGCGTGTGATATATTGTATTTGCTGGAACAACCAACAGTTTGGTAATTAACCCTTATCTTGCTGAATATTCATTTAAGCCACACCCGTTTCTCTCTACCATCCAATCAAATTACTTGATGTAATTTATTGCTACAAATTAATAAACTGAATGCCAAACAGTGTAGATCCTGCCATCTGATCTGGATCTACACTGTTTCCAAAGATAGCGGTTGTCGTGAACAGCATGATAAGAGTTAACGAACTCGTTCAGGTTACGAGGACCCTATATTTCAAACTGCATTGGACGGGCAATTTTTATTTGAACCATCGAAGATGAGTATTTATAAGGTGAGCTAAAAATCTGAGTCCGCGACATTGACCTTGAGGTCATGGGCATGGGTGCGGGTATGGTGGAAATTATGAGCCCGAGACCTTGACCTTAAGGTGATGGGCATGGGCGCGGGTATGCTGAATAAAACTTTAAATGTGTATCTATGATCGTACTAAACCAAATTCATTATACGATTTTAGAAATATGAGCTCTTAAATAATTTCAACATTTAAAGTTTTGTACGTTGACCTAATGGGCGGTGTATTGCTGAATAAATATTCTGATCTGTACCCATCATCACAAGTCCACCGTATGGTCTGGAAAATATGAGCCCTTAAACGTTTACGTTCTTCCTTAACCTGAGGTTACCGGATCACGTACGTACATGTACACCCCATACGGAAGGAAGTTCGAACATTTGCGCACGCTCTTATGTGCGAAAACCTTCATGCCGATGGCGGGATGGAGAGGGAATCATAGTCTTGTGTACTGTCATTTCGTCTACATGCAGGCGATTTTACAATTGTGTATACGTGTTTGTATAGCTATAGAACTTTGTTTCAAGTCGGGTTCTTTGTAATTTAAAATTGGTTATTTTTTAATCTGCTGGACGACCTGACAGACGAACAATCAATGAATAACTACATGTATTTGCGACAGAACATTGCCAACAACAAACCGGAGCTGAAAACTGACATACGTTAAATACGAACACTTACAGAGGCTCCGTCACGTAACGTTATATGCGGCATCCTTATTAAAAAACGTCATGAATTGACGCTTTGTCTTTAAATCGTGTATAAACTGTGTTCTAAGTTCATATGATATTCATGCTCTTGCATTACTGAATTCATTGAATTGAGCGTGACAAGGTAATAAAATGCTCTGCGAAGTCCCACATGCTATCCCTTTTCCTCCACCAATATTATAACTCAACAATACACGTGATCCCATGCTGAAGAGGTCGCCCCCGCATTTATTGACAACCGTGCTTGTCAAAGGTTCATTATAACAACGTTATATCAACGCTGGTCTGACGTCACGACGTCAACAAAACAGACCAATTTGACAGTAGTAAAATGGAAGGGGTCCACATAATTATTATCTGTATCATACGATAATGAAATGGAAATACAAGTTTGAAACAACATTGAATCAACGTTGATTCAACGTTGTTTGCACATAATATACATCATGGGCCACTGGAACAATAATTTTAAAACGTGTTATCTACTTTACACGGCTATTTCAAGACGGCACGTGATCATGCATGTGACAATTAGTGGCCCCGTTTAAGCGCATATTCAAAATTACGACATATTTTAGTGAAACGCAAATTTAGCTCGTACGAACACTGCGATGATTTGATGAAACTGACGTACGCAGTCAGTCTTTAAAAAGTGCGTACGAACAATTTAAGATTAATCGTGCGCTGTTCATTGATGAAACTGGCCCCAGATCAGGGGCCAGTTCCATCAATAAACATCGTACGATTAATCTTAAATTGTTCGTACGCACTTTTTAAAGAACTGCGTACGTCAGTTTCATCAAAACATCGCAAAGTGTTCGTACGAGCTAAATTTGCGTTTCACTGAACTAAGTCGTAATTTTGAATATGCGCTTAAACAGGGCCACTAATTGTCACATGCGTGGTCACGTGCCGTCTTGAAATAGCCGTGTAAAGTAGATAACACGTTTTAAAATTATTGTTCCAGTGGCCCAAGATGTATATTATGTGCAAACAACGTCGAATCAACGTTGATTCAATGTTGTTTCAAACTTGTATTTCCATTTCAGTATCGTAGGGTACAGATAATAATTATTTGGACCCCTTCCATTTTACTATGGTTAGAACCGCCTCGATGAGGGGTTCTAACGAGCACCGACAATCTATATTTTGAGCAGAAATTAGAAAAATATCACATTTTTTCATCGTAAAATTTTGGTTTCTTCGGCGGTTAAGTTTAAAATGTATTAGTATAGGCGTATTTTCGTAATAAGTTTGGCTTTCCAATACCGATAACACATTCAGTGTGTAGTCTTCAAATTTACGCATGCGCACCAAGGTAATATGTCAGACGCATGCTTTCCTGAATGAAGCTAACTCGGCGTCTCTACACGTTCGCGAGCAGCAAATGCGCTGTCTAGCCTGAGCCTTTCCTGTTTACCTTTGCTATAACCCAGTAAGCATTCTACATAAATCTACAGCGGGCCGTTAGCGGCCCGTCAGGGTAGCTGACGGGCCGCTAACGGCCCACTGTAGATTTATGTAGAATGCTAGCAGGGAAGAACCCATTTTTTCATAGGCTGTCTCATCAACGGTAATGTAATTCAAAATATGTCAGACATAGGTCAAACTTGTCCATTACAAAACATGCCTAGCCCCCGCCCATAGGGCTTGAAGAAATAGATGGGCTGCATGATGCTTCCACGCAGAGCTGAAACCGACCCGCACACGAGTACTGGTAAACTGCTTAGAGAATCTAAGCGGTGCGAGTCGGTCCGCCCATGCTCATAAACCCTATTGGTTTCATTCGGCGGCAGGGCTTGAGATGTCATTTCATCTCAATGTCGGGTTAAAGTCCCACAAAATTGGAAGCAACGTCTCCAAATGACCTTTACAGTGTTGGCGGGTACGTTAAACCTCAAATGAAACAACAAACGAAAACATGCCTATACAAATACATTGTAAACTTTACTGCCGAAAAAAAAAACACGAAAATTTTAAGATGAAAAATTGTGATATTTTTTCTTATTTGTGCTCAAATTATAGATTATGGGTACTCGTTAGAACCGCCTCGATGAGGAGGTTCTTACGAGTACCCACAATCTATACTTTAGAGCAGAAATAAGAAAAATAAGGTTTACTCCTGTATACCACAGTTTTACTGTATAACGGTGGGGTTCAAGGGGATCAAAATTATATTGGTGTGTATTCGTGATGAGCCCATTCTATGAAGCTTCTTTATAACCTTCGCAAGTAAAAAGATTTCCTACCAGGCGCATCTTTGGGCGACACCTATTCGGAAATCGAATCTTTCGAAGCTCTTTTCCGATGCTCTTACACTCGTGGTCATTTCAAGGTTCTATTCATCATATACTATTAAAAATCGGATTTTATCAACGAAGAAACTTAAAGGAAACAGAGTTGTCACGGGCGATATAACGACCTTACGCGCAAGGTTTAAGTAACAATGTGTTCTTGTATAAATATCTGTGCGCATGGCTGTTTGAAGCCATTTTCTTGCATAAATATCTATGCGCACGGCTGTTTGAAGCCATTGTCAAATGGACCGAAAGCCGTGCTCAAGCAGCAAAAAACCATGTTCAAATCATGAAATTCGCGTGCTGTTTGAACATGGATTTTGAGCTTTTGATATCACAAGACTGGCCTTGCTTTGTTTACGTTACGTTGAGCGACGTCACGTTATCGCCCTGAACGTAGCATTTTAGGGTTCTGTGATGACGGCAGATGGTGACTGCGTAACAACGTCATTGTAAACAACATTTTGAACTGGCCGCCATGTTGGTTCGCCGGTCGCATTTAAAGAGTTTATATGGAGTTTATATGGAGGGTCCGCAAAATTTGCTGTCGGAATCGTACGTTATGCAAGAACAACGATCATCCATGGTTATTTCATTGCATTAACATTTGCCGGATCCCTCGGAAGATATTTGAACATTAGGCCTGGCGTTCAAACAGCTTCCTCGGGACCCTGCGAATGTTAATGCATGAAAACCATGGTTGATCCCTATATTATTACGCATGGTGTCATACCATTTTTGGGTCGATTGCAATCGACCATCAACCCAGATTTAACAGTTTCTTAAGACGTGGCTAGCTACAGCAGATGGTCTAATCAAGCAGAGACATCCATGAGAAAATAGTTCAAAACCTCATATCTAGACATGAAACTGCTGATGGAGCTGAAAAGAATTTTCTTTTTTATTTTATTAGGAAAACATGTCCGTAAGAATGGCGTCCAACATGGTGTCAGAAAATGATAAATATAAGGTTAAAATGATAAAATCTGTATTCCTTCTGCTTTCAACATAGATTGTGGGTGCTCGTTAGAACCGCCTCAATGAGGCGGTTCTAACGAGTACCCAAAATCTATGTGTAAATGCAAAAATAAGGCAGATAATGTATTCCCCCGTAAACCCCAATTCTCTCTATATAAAGGGGGGTTTAGGGGGTCTTCGCAACCGTCTTCCTGATTTTTTGTTTTACACATTCACTGTTGCGAGTGAGCGCGTGTAAAACCCCTGGCTACCGCGACAACGGGAAATTCATCCTTGCGCGCAATTGTTCCTATCCCGTTATTATTCGAAGTAGATCCTCTAAGTCGGGATAGGAAACAGTGAATAAAATGACAAACATTACATGCCTCACGATACCCTTTACCTATCGTGCCGTCATAAATGTGTTTAAAACATGTATATTTATTGTTTATATCAGGAACAACCTGAGAGCAAGAACGCAACATGTTACAGTAAGGTCGGCTTCAATTGTCAATTTGTTCGAGCAGCCTCTTTCCAGACTGTATACCCATACACGGCACCTCTCCCGAATGCTATGCTACGATTACTGTTATTACTGTTACTGTTATTGTTCATTTCGCCCATCTTCAAGAAGGGAGACAGACACAAACCTGCAAACTACAGGCCAATATCCCTCACATCGATCTGCTGCAAGATCCTAGAGCACATCGTGCACAGCCACGTGATGTCACATCTCGACACCAACAGGATGCTTAATGATGCTCAACATGGTTTCCGCAAGTCTAGATCATGTGAGTCCCAGCTGATCCTGACTGTCCAAGACCTAGCCAACAGCCTCAACGATGGTGAACAAGTCGACGCCATATTGCTGGACTTCAGCAAGGCTTTCGATAAAGTTCCCCATCAGCGCCTGCTGAAGAAGCTACAGCACTACGGGGTCAGAGGAAACCTGAATAGGTGGATTGCAGACTTTCTCTCAGACAGACAACAGGAAGTGGTACTAGAAGGTGTTCATTCCAAGCCTACAGCAGTCACATCAGGAGTGCCACAAGGAACAGTCCTTGGACCATTGCTGTTCCTTGTCTACATCAATGACATGCCCGAGAACATCTCGTCCACCACAAGACTCTTCGCAGACGACTCGCTCGTCTACAGGATCATCCGCACTAAAGAGGATCAAGCTCTACTCCAGGAAGATCTTGACAAACTACAGAAGTGGGAAAGGGACTGGCTCATGCAGTTTAACCCTGACAAATGTGAGGTTATAAGGATAACCAACAAAAGGAACCACCTCATCAAAGAGTACTACATCCATGGCACACAGCTACAAACAGTGAAAGATGCCAAGTACCTCGGAGTTACAGTCAGTTCTGATCCATCATGGAACAAGCATGTGGACAACACTGTCAAGAAGGCCACAACAAGCCTGAACTTCCTGAGAAGAAATCTTCACGGTTGCCCTACAGGTGTGAAGGACAAGTGCTACAAATCCCTCGTGAGGCCAGTCCTTGAATATTCCTCCTGCGTATGGGACCCACATACTCAGCGAAATATCGGTAAATTGGAAATGGTGCAGCGAAGAGCAGCGCGTTTTGTTAAAGGGGACTACGAAAGGGCCAGTAGCGTATCAAAAATGCTGACAGATCTCCATTGGAATACTCTCCAAGACAGGCGGATCCAAACCAAGTCAGTCATGCTCTACAGAATTGTATACAACCTGGTCGCTATCCCTGCTACGCCATACCTCATACCAGTGAGAACCTCCCGAGGCCACAGCATGAAGTTCTTCATCCCTCAGTCAACGGTGAACTCGCACCTATACTCCTTCTTCCCGAGCACCATCCGCATTTGGAACAAGCTGCCGGAGTACACTGTCTCAGCTACCAGCCTGGAGACGTTCAAGCAGCGACTGCCGTCCGACACCTTTTAAGCACACCAGGAATGATGTTTTTAGCCTGTATATAGACTGTTTTTAAAACTGCACAATCTTTCTCGGACGGCACATGTACATATCACACAGTTCGAAAATACCCGGTCAACCGAGGGATGAACTGCAACGGGAAGAAGAAGAAGAAGAAGATTACTATTAGTAGTAGTATTTATAACGGAATGACATGTGTGTATCCTGCTATCCTGCAATTGATGTATACTGTTTGTATGTTATGTGCTCAAGGGCCTTATGGCTTGTTGCATAAAGTATAAATGTATTGATATGTTGTTAATTAGCTGCCACTTTTGATTAGAAACATTTGGTTTAAACTTTATTTTATTTGCATAATACATAGTAAATATACAAAACAGTATAGAATACGATTACAATGCAATCACTATACAAATGGGATTCAGAAAAAAAGTCAAGTGACTTATTCGAATCTGTATCCCAAGTGTTTGCAATACTATTGTGTGTACAATCATATTGTAATTGTCATTCAATAATTTTGAAATTAATCACACTTTTATAACTGAGTAGACATAAATATAGTACGTAGTTGGCAGGGGCTCCACGGGGAGTGGAACATATAGCCATTTTTGTAATAGTTAAAAAGTCATTATATTATTGACAACATTCAGCAATAAACCTGTAAAAAGCTGGATTTCATTGCGTTCGATATAATCATTATGTCCGACATGTGTGTGTGTGTGTCGAACATATAAACAGTCGAACGAGCTAACAAAAGCGTTTAGATTTTAGTATGTAATCTTGCACCGCTAAAAAGATGTCTTCATTTTGATCCTCTGGCAAGTCAGTACTACCATATAAGAAGATATTTAGTTTGGTTTACAATATATCGAGACTCTATTTAGCAGCTCTTGCCTGATCCGTCCGAAACGGTTGCATATTAAGAAAAAATGTGAATTGTTCTCAACTATGCCACATTCACATAAAGGATTGTCAATAATATTTTCTTAAAAAAGATGTTGGCGTAAAGAGCTACAGTTCAGTCGTAATCGAGCATGATATATTTGTCCTAGTCGTGAACCAGTTTGGTAGTATCGTGGGGGCCTGATAATATTATTATTCAGTTTATTTTTAAAAGCTGCTACAGATGGTGAGTTTTTAGTATCTTCCGGAAGATTATTCCAAATTCGCGTAGTTGAAGGAAGAAATGAGTTACAGTATTGTTGAGATCTTGCAGGAATTGTCTGAAGGTTCGTCTCATTACGCAAATTATATCGAGATATACCACCAGCAGTTGGTGGTACAAGTGACGAGAGGTATTCGGGGGTCATATTGTTAACCATCTTATAGTAGAGGATGAGTTTATGTTTTTCTCTTCTAGATGCAAGACTTTCCCACCCTGTGTCAAATAGAAGTGATTGGATTGGTGCAAGTTCAGTTGCTCCCGTGACAATACGAGCAGCTTCATTTTGGATTTTTTTTCAAATCGCTTGACTCTTGCTGAGTGCAATTATCCCAAACAACATTAGCATATTCTAGAAGTGGTCTTATAAAAGATATAAATATAGTTTGAAGTGACTTTCTATCAAGCTGGAATTTCAGTCTCCGCATAATATTTATACGAAGCCATGCTTTTGCTTTTACAAGTTCTATATGGTCGTGCCAGGAACAGTCCTTTGAGAATGTAAGACCTAAGTGTTTGTGGAAGTTCACATCATTAATCAATTGCTGGTTCATGTTAAGCGGTGGATGAAGGGGTTTATTATGTTTCCGTGATAATACCATGGAGTCAGATTTAGCCGGGTTGAAAGATACAAGCCATTTAGTCGCCCACGAATGTATTTTTGCGAGGTCTGCATTCAGTTCATCAGCCGCATGTATAGGGTTATCTACAATAATACCAAGGCTGGTATTGTCGGCAAATAGCCGTATGCAAGAGTGAATATCGTCTACAATGTCATTAATATAGATAAGAAAAAGAATGGGGCCTAAAATAGATCCCTGCGGTACACCTGCTTTAAGAAAAAATAATTTCTGCTGTTCTGTTATTCCTTACGCGTTTATAGCTTTCAAAGTCTGTTATGTTATTTGTTCATTTATTTTTTTTTGTATAAACGTTTGCGTTTTCTAATTAATTTTTTAGCATCGTTTGCTAACCAGGAAGGATCAGATTGCCGTATCTTAACTCTTTTATTGGGAATATGTTTGTCAGCTAGTTCTGAGATACGTCTTGTTATATTTGATGCATAAATGTCTATATCATTGTTCTTGAGTGTTTCCCAGTCAGTTTCTCGAATATCGCGAGAAAAAGATTCATAGTCACCACGATCAAATAACCATGTATGCCTGTAAAAGGCAGGAACTACATTTTTATGAAGGTTTAATACAAAATAGACTAGACAATGGTACCTAATATTTTGATCGAGAAATGGGTCACCTACCCCGCTTAAAAGTATACTATTTTATTGGCAGTAAAGACCAAATATATAATAGAAGATGAGTTTTCAGTGAAGTGGGTCGGCTCCACGATTATCTGGTCTATACCAAATTGTTGACAAATATCAGAAATTTTTTGGTTAGATGCGTTTTTTAGGGTATCGAGATTGAGGTCACCTGTAATGAATACATCGTTTATATTACTATCAAAGGCAAGACTAATTGAATCTTCAATAGCAGACAAGATTTGAGAAGGGGATTTAGGGGGTCTACAGAATGTTCCTAGAAGAAATTTTCTGTGGTGAACTGTGACCTCGATCCAGACGCACTCAATATTCGGTAATTTAAGATCGCTCCTGCGACGAGAGAATATTTTATGTAGACGCATACCCCTCCGTGATTATCTCCACCTCGATCACGGCGATAAAGTTTAAAGCCATCTATTTTTATGGAGTCGTCAACAGATACTGGTCGACTTGTTTATAAATCTTCATATGATATATTTATTCTTGTAAACATAAAGATACCAACAAAATTATTCATTAACAAAGCCGAAATGCATCCATGAAAGGATAAAGAAATAAAAATATTTTTCAAATCGATAATAATAATAAGAAGAAACAACAACAATGAAAACAATTTTGGTAACCATACAGTCACTCAATATCCTTTACAGAATGCCGTACAAAACCCGCCTTTTTATACAAATATTGGATCACTGCTCTCCGTTTTGCCAAAGCTGCTTGTCTTGTTATAAACTGACCAAATAAGACCAGTGGGTACACGGCCCTATATAGTCAGAGAATAGAAAGACTTAAAAAGAACATCACTACGTGATCCTTCAAACATACCACTCAGCCCTCGTAAAAGCAAATCAAAAGCTGATTTTTGTTAACGAGAACCAACTTGTGATATATTAAACATATATTTCCTTTGAAAGTCTGCAGAAGTTCTGAACAGGGTCATCACTGTTTGCCAAAATGTGGCGTGAAAGGAAGACAGTCGAGTTTCGTCAGAGATATGATAAAAGAAGTGTGATATGGCTTTGGGGTGTTATAAAGGGTATGTGACTAACATCACATGCTAACGCTTCAGCGATTCCACGTTCGCAGCACGAAAACAGGCCTATATAATACTGACCCCCTTGAACCCCACTTTTATATAGTGAAACTGGGGTTTACAGGGGTAAACCTTATCTTTCTTATTTCTGCTCTAAAATAAAGATTGTGGGTACTCGTTAGAACCGCCTCATCGAGGCGGTTCTAACGAGTACGCCTAATCTATATTTTAAGCAGAAATAAGAAAATATCACATTTTTTATCATAAAATCTTCATTTTTTCGGTAAAAAATCTTACTATGTATTTGTATAGGCGTATTTTCGTAATGGTACCGCACATTGAAAGGTAGTAAACATACGATAACATATGCTTTCCAAGTAAATATCTGCTAAACAACAGCGACGGTATCTTTGGTGGGCTAGCCCCCGCCCATCGGGACTTGAAGAAATATATGGGCTGCACGATGCTTCCACGCAGAGCTGTAACCGACCCGCACACGAGTACTGGTAAACAGCACGGAGGATCTAAGCCTGTCCAGGCAAAGCGGTGCGAATCGGACTGTCCATGCTTATAAACCATATTGGTTTCATTGGGCGACAGGGCTTCAGATGTCATTTCATCTCAATGTCGGGAAGCAACGTCTCCAAAATGACCTTTACGGTGTTGACAGGGACGTTAAACCTCAAATCAAACACACAAACAAAAAACCAGCGACGGTATATTTGGTGGGCATTTATGGTATATATCACATGATTAATTTACACATACGCTTTGAAGTCATAACAGAATATTATAATTTTATCTATTAACTAATAAAGATCATATTTTACAAATAATTATTCTACCATTCAGTAGGTACGTATCGACAGATTGGTGTTTGATACAAACACATTTCAAATGGTGTTTAAAATTGATTGAAACCCAGCCTATGCTGCTGAAGTATCGTCATCTTGAACACATTTTCCTACTGGTATCGCTTGTGTAACTATTTTTATATTATATTTGCTTATAACTGTACGTTGTCTCAAAAACGGGTCAAACTTTATTTTTTTATTCAGCAATATTCTACGGAACCCGGGAAGGGACATGATTTTTTATTTTTATTATGTTGTGCGAACAAGATAATATCTTGAGCGGACAATATATTATCTTGTTCGGACAACATATTATCTTGTGCGGACAAGATATTATCTTGTGCGGACAAGATATGATCTTGTTCGTACAACATAATATCTTGTGCGCACAAGATATTATCTTGTTCGCACAACATATTATCTTGTTTGCACAACATAGATCTTGGGAAGTTGTGCGGACAAGATATTATCTTGTGCGGACAAGATATTATCTTGTGCGGACAAGATAATATCTTGTGCGGACAAGATAATATATTGTACGCACAAGATCTGTGTTGTGTAGACAAGATATTATCTTGTGCGGACAAGATAATATCTTGTTCGCACAACTTAATATCTTGTGCGGACAAGATAATATCTTGTCCGCACAAGATAATATGTTGTCCGCACAAGATAATATCTTGTCCGCACAAGATATTATCTTGTGCGCACAACTTATAAAATAAAAAAAAAATCATGTCCCTTCCCGGGTTCCGTAATATTCTCTTATGTACAGTGAAATGGTGACATTTTGTCTTAGGCTATCAACCACACCGTACAACCGGCTGCGTCGAAGACAGATTACTGTCTACAGATCGCGGAAAACGTTTCATAGAAAGGGTAGGTGAAGTTTTTTTGTTTGTATAAATCGAGAAGGCAATCTGTTGACTTCTGCTGCTATTGGAGAAGAAACTTAATGCCTGGAGATACCGCAGCAACATTCTGACTATATTTCAAAGCCAGATAAGGCTTTTCCAGTTCGTTGAAAAATATTTTCATCGAAATTTTTATGAATTTTTGTTTTCGGCGTCAAGTGTACGTCTACGCAACAAAATATGTTACATTCACTTACTCATGCTAAAACTTCGATTATTCAGCAGCATTTCTGCCAAATTGGACCGTATAACTCGGTTAAATAAACAAACTACGCCCCCCCACCCCCCCCCCCCCCCCACACACTAAAGAGACCAGGTGTCCAAAAAATGCTGTCTCTAACTACAGATTGGTTTTTATACGACTATCCACAAACACAGATCAGAGATTTCGAAGGCTAACATTGGTGACAGACCAGAATTTCGGTTACATCTTCAATAAAGACGAATTCTGGATGACTTAACACCGGCAACTTCGGTGGAATCTATTTCATTCAAGCTCCAGGGCATTGCTTATAATTATGCTGCAATTGAGTAACATAGAGGCTGCTCTATATTCATTTATATTTCCTGTCAACACACAAATTGTGCAATCAGTAGAAGCCTCCGTGGTGTAGTGGTTATGCTACTTGCCTTGTAAACCAGGATTCGCGGGATCGATCCCGGTCTTCTCCAGACTTTCGGATGTGTCTTTAAACCGAGGTCCCGCCTCCTTAGGTGACCTAATCTGTTAGTGAGACGTACAAGTCTCTCTCTCTTTCTCTCTCACTCTCTTGTGCAATCAATAAACATCTGAGGCGTTATTTGTTTAATTTTCTTCTGCCTGTGCCTTTTCTTTCCTAGATGTCACACGACTCAGCGATTTCTGTGTTGTAATAAGTAAGGAATTTGTTATTGAAAGTAAACAGCTGACTTTCGTGCGAATGTCTGGTTGTGCCATTTTTATACCATCAAACGCCATGTATTTTTATTGCACGAACAAGGTTGCACAATGCAATAATGAACCTTAAATAGGTCGTTATGCAAATTGTGCAGAGGCGACCATGGACAACAAGATTGTACGTGCAACTGTATTAACCAATTCAGTACCAGAAACCCCTAAAGAGGTACCTTTGCAAACAGTGCAGGCCCAGATCAGACACTTCAGAATGCAGTAATGCGGCGTATGATCAGGACCTACACTGTTTGTAAAAAGCTGAACCATTTTTCTGAGTAAATTATAAGAAAACACAGCCCGACACCCCTAAATATCGAAATGGACTCCTGCCATATATAAGGTGGAATATTCCATTTTGTACAAAAAGGGTTAACTTTAATTCACTCGGCGCAGCTTGTGGGTTATATTGTATTTTTATAGGCGTGTTTTCTTTATGTCCACACTTTCGGCTGAGCCTTTAAACCGTATGACTTTAGCTGTTGGTGGAACACACACACGCATGCACGCACGCGTGCGCACGCAAGCACCCGCAAGTGCCCCTGCCCATCGGGGCTGGAAGAAATAAATGGGCTGCATAATGCTTCCACGCAGAGCTGAAACCGACCGCACACGAGTACTGGTAAACTGCTTTGAGGATCTAAGCCTGCCCAGGCAAAGCGGTGCAAATCGGACCGTCCATGCTCATAAACCCAATTGACTTAGATGACATTTCATCTCAAGGTCGGGTAAAAGTCCCACAAGACTGGAAGCAACGTCTCCAAAATGACCTATACAGTGTTGACGGGGACGTTAAACCTCAAATCAAACAAACAAAAACCTATTACTATCATCATGTTTAATTATACTAAAGAAGTTTTTCCATTCAAACGCGGACCAACTTGTAGAGTTTACTTTTTCATTTTAGTGAATCGTAAAACAAAAGTCCTAATGCCAAATACAGAGGAAAGTAGTACGCTAGTTTTCAATATTATTTGATTCAGCCACACTAATATGGAGCACTTCACATTACAAGTGCTAAACTAAACTGCAAAGCTACACAAACAGATCACATTACGATAACACAGCCGTGTGATATAGTGCTTTCTTTCATACCTCCAAAACCATATATTCTGGTGAAAAATTGTGATATTTTACTTTTTTATACTCCAAACATATGTTGAGGGTGCTCGTGAGGACTGTTGCATTGAGAAGGTATGACGAGAACCCAAAACCTATGTATTTAAACAGAAATAAGAAAAATAATGTGTCCCCCTGTAAACAAAGGTTTTCTCTATATAAGCAAATTGTAGAGGGGTGCTCATTACACGGACTTAACTTGATGAGAACCACAGCCTCGATGTTACTCAGATTATGGCTCTTGTCTTGTACGGAAATATAACCTACAAGCGGCGCTGAGTGAATTAAAGTTAACCCTTTTTGCACCAAATGGAATCTTCCACCTTATATATGGCAGGAGTCCATTTCGATATTTAGGGGTGTCAGGCTGTGTTTTCTTCCGAATTTATTCAGAAAAAGGTTCAGCTTTTTACAAACAGTGTAGGCCCTGATCAGACGCCGCATTACCGCATTTTGAAGTGTCTGATCTCGGCCTGCAATGTTTGCAAAGGTACCTCTTTAGGGGTTTCTGGTACTGAATTGGTTAACACAGACGCACGTACCATCTTGTTGTACATGGTCGCCTCTGCAATTACTGCCAAGTTCTGTTGGCGCTAGGGTGATGACAAACTTTTTTCCCATTGAAAGACTATGGGACCATGTAGTTGCCGTAGCAACTAAAGTTTACATTCGATGTCAGTAAAAATCTCTGTCATCAGAGGCATGCTACAGATGAGAAATGATTCAGATCAGCATGCAGGTTGCAGAGATACAACTGGTCAAAAGTGTGGACGGACGATGTACGTACCATTGTTACAACGCATAATGTAGTAATGTAGTAATTTCTTCATTTTGATTTTTTTTACTACATTATGCGTTGGCATAGTCGACGCGAAATGAAGTAAAAAAATTATTTCATTTCGCGTTGATATGCACCATATCGACGCATAATGAAGTAATGATGGTAGAACATAGCTGTCTTCGAAAAGACTTAGGAAGCAATACAGTTAAATTCCTACAATTTAGACCACATTTGAGACGGTTCAAAAGTGGTCTTTAAGACCACAGTTGAACAGTCCAAAAGACGGTCTTCCACAAAAGCACACTGAAGGTCAAAATCACAAAGAAAATGTAGCTTTAACCTTCCAAATATGCTTTAAAAACAAAATTTGTATTAATTTTAGGTGGTCTTAATAGTGGAATTTCATTGTATTTGATTAAGCCAGTAGAATTAAAATCGTACGCCTTGCGCTATTTTGGTCTCATGCCTGATGTCTTTCCCTCAATCAAACAAATCAAACAAAAGACAGACAGGCAGACAGACAGACAGACAGACAGACAGAATGGACAAAAACTATATACCCCCTTGCATACTTCGTATGCCGGGGGTATAAATAGATGGGCTGCACGATGCTTCCACGCAGAGCTGATACCGCCCGTACATGAGTCCTCGTAATCTGCTTAGAAGGTCTAAGCCTGTCCAGGAAAACTGCTGCGAGTCGGCCCATCCATGCATATAAACCCTATTGCTTTTAATTGGACGGCAGCGATTGAGATGTCATTTCATCTCAATATCGGGTAAAAGTCCCATAAAATTTGAAGCAATGTCTCCAAAATGACCTAAATAGTCTTGACGGGAACGTTAAACCTCAAATCAAACAAACAAACTGTTGACGCATAATGAAGTAAAATTAAGTATGCCACCCATCGCCGCAAAATGAAATAATTCTTTCATTTTGCTCAAACCTCTTAGTATCGACGCATAATGAAGTAAAAACGACATTTTATTTCATTTCGCGTCGACTATGCCAACGCATAATGTAGTAAAATTTTCAAAATGAAGAAATTACTACATTACTACATTATGCGTTGTAACATACCATCCTATTAGGTTCCCCTGGAGCCTTCTGCCCAGATGAGCTAAACATGTGTCACCTACATGTACTTTTTTACGAGGAATCCACAAATGGAATTTCAAAACCCTGGCATGCATGATTATCAAGTTATACTATGCATTAAAAAGCGTGCTAAATGGACGGACGGACGGACGGAAGGACGAACGCAGGCCATCAGGAGAACATACCTATACAATTTTGACCCTCTTTAACCCCACTTTTATACAGTAAATATGTTCTATAAAAGGGTTATCCTTTGGAAGCAAGGAATACACCACAGAGCTGGAAAATATGAAGTGTACATGTTTTCTGGGCCAGACTAGCTAGTTTCGGCCAATTAGGCCTCATCAGTGACCCTCAAGTAGTTTCAGTATTCCACACTGGAATCAATGATCTCAAAGGACGAGAAAATATAAACTACTCTATGATGTAGGGCAGTTTACAAAACTGGGGTTTACAGGGGTAAACATTTTTTTTCTTATTTCTGCTCTAAACTATAGATTGTTGGTTATCGTTAGAACCGCCTCATCGCTTCATTTTTTTCGGCGAAAAAATTATTATATTAGATGAACAAATAAGCCTAGACTGCCCATTGTCGCTTACATGATATCAGTCGTCATTCGGGCACTGCATACCAAATTTGAGGCTTCTAGTGTTTTAACATCACGTTAACAAGTCCGTGAAATAAACACCCCCTTACACCCCAATTTATATAGAGAAAACTGGGGTTTACGTGGGGTATGTATTATTTTCCTTATTTCTGCTCCTAGTCATAGGTTGTGGGTACTCGTTAGAACCGCCACAATGAGGCGGTTCTAACGAGTACCCACAACCTATGTTTTGAGTATTAATACGAATAATATCACAAATTTTCTTCAGAAAATTGACCGTTTTTGAGATGTAAAAAAAAAACTATGACGTACGGGTGTGTTATCGTAATGAGATCCTGAGAAATCTTTGACGAAAAAATTAATATTTGCTAATATCGAGAGCCAAGAATGAAAGAGCAAACAAACAAATAAGCAGAGTAGACACATTGCCTCTTACACAATATACGTCAGCATTATTGCATTGCTTGCCAGATATAATAATTACGAAAACATGCCTATACAAATACATTGTAACCTTAATCGCCGAAAAAATAAAAAATTTAAGATGAAAAATTGTGATATTTTTCTTATTACTGCTCAAAATATAGATTGTTGGTACCTGTTAGAACCGTCTCATCGAGGCGTTTCTAACGAGAACCCACAATATATATTTTAAAGCAGAAATAAAAAAAAATAAGGTTTACCCCTGTAAACCCCAGTTTTACTATATAATAGTGGGGTTAAAGGGGGTCAAAATTATAAAGCGTGTTTTCGTGATGGCTTCCAGTGTTTTTGAGAAATCTTTGACGAAAAGTTTAATATTTGCCTATATCGAGAGAACGGAGAATGAAAGAGCCAACAAACACATAAGCAGAGAAAGCCAATTGAAAGAACAAATTAACAAAAAAAGACTAGGAAGCCCATCGTGTATTTCGCGATATATGTCTTCATTACTGCATTGCCTACCAAGTTTGTGGATTATAGCTTTTATAGATCCTAAAAAACTTTGACAAAACTGAATGGGAAGGCAATGTGACATGCAACCTATATATCAAGTAAGAAAGCTAAAACAGAACGTTATGATAAAGTAGGTTGCAGGTCAAGGGTCAAAGTCAAAGATCAAAATTTTTTGCATGAATGGGAAGGCATTGTGACAAGGAACCTACATGCCAAATATGAAGACTATGTGAAATGGTTAAATATTTATGAATTGATAAAGTAGGTCAAAGGTCCAGGGTCAAGGTGACAGGTCAAAGTTTTTTGTATGAGTGGTAAGGCGATGTCACAAGGAAACTATATGCCAAATATGAAGGTTCTATCTCAAATGGTTAAAAAGATATGACAAAGTAGGTAAAAGGTCCATGGTCAAGGTCACAGGTCAAAATTTTTATATGACTGGAAACGCAATGTCACAAGGAACTCACATGCCAAATATGAAGGGTCTACCTCAAAGGGTTACGAAGTTATGATTAAGTAGGTCAAAAGTCAAGGTCGCAGGTAAAAAAAAATTGTAATAGTGGAAAGGTGATGTCTCAAAGAACCTACATGCTAAATATGAAGGCTGTATGTCAAATGGTTATGAAATTATGATAAATTAGGTCAAACGTCAAGGTCACAGGTAAAGTTTTATGTATAAGTGGTAAGGCAATGTCACAAGGAACCTACATGCCAAATATGAAGGCTCTACCTCAAATGATTAGAAAGTAATGATAAGTAGGTCAAAAGGTCAAAGGTCAAGGTCACAGGTAAAAACAATTTGTATAAGTGGTAAGGCAATGCCACTAGGAACATACATGCCAAATATGAATGCTCTATCTCCAATGGTAAGAACATTATGATAAAGTAGGTCAAATGTCAAGGTCACAGGTATTTTTTGTATGAGTGGTAAGGCAATGTCACAAGGAACCTACATGCCAAATATGAAGTATTTATCTTTAATAGTTAAAACATTATGTAAAAGTAGGTCAAAAGTCCAGGGTCAAGGTCACTGGTCAAAATTGTTTGTATGAGTGGAAAGGGAATGTCACAAGAAACATACATGCCAAATATGAAGGCTCTATCTCAAATGGTGAGAAATTTATAATAAAGTAGGTCACAGGTCAAGGTAACAGGTGAAAATTTTTGTATCAGTGTTAAGGCAATGCCACAAGGAACCTACATGCCAAATATGAAGGCTCTATCTCAAATGGTTACAAAGTTATGATAAAGTAGGTCAAAAGTCAAGGTCACAGGTATTTTTGTATGAGTGGTAAGGCAATGTCACAAGAAACCTACATGCCAAATATGAAGTCTCTATCTCAAATAGTTAAAAAATTATGACAAAGTAGGTCAAAGGTCCAGGGGCAATGTCTCAGGTCAAAATTTTTTGTATGAGTGGAAAGGGAATGCCACAAGGAACATACGTGCCAAATATGAAGGCTCTATCTCAAACGGTTAAAAAGTAATGATAAGTAGGTCCAAAGGTCAAGGGCACAGGTCAGTTTTTTTTGTACGAGTGGGAAGACAATGTCACAAGGAACATACATGCCAAATATGAAGGCTCTATCTCAAACGATTAAAAAGTTATGATAAGTAGGTCAAAAGGTCAAGGGTCAAGGTCAGTTTTTTGTACGAGTGTGAAGACAATGTCACAAGGAACATACATGCCAAATATAAAGGCTCTATCTCAAACGGTTCAAAAGTTATGTTAAAACAAAAAAATACCATAATTACAATAATAATTCAAAGTATGTGGCCTTGACCCCATGGTTACGGTCATGGTTACAGGTCGAAATTTTTTTGTATGTGTGGGAAGGTAATGTCACAAGGAACCCACATGCTAAATATGAAGGCTCTATCTGAAACGGCTCCAAAGTTATGATAAAACAAAGAAATTACCATAATTACCATAAAAATTCAAAGTATGTGGCCTTGACCCAAGGTTACGGTCATGAGAGCTGATGCTGCTGCATAATAATTGAGATAAAGTATGAACAAAATCCATCTGAAGGTAAAGTAGTAATGAACTCCTAAAAACTTAAACACAAAAACTTGAAAATTAGAATTCTAAGTCTGTGAACCTGACCCCAAGGTCACGGATATTGCTGCTGATATTGCAAATAAAAACTATAGACCAGTATCTAACATCATACCAAATATAAACTCAATCCAAATGAGCTTCTAAAAACTTTAACGCAAAACTTTAACATTTGTGGACGCCGACGCCGGGGGTAGTAGAATAGCTTATCGGAACAAAAGTTCCGGTGAGCTAAAAATGAACGAATATGCACAGAAAGTCCATTTTCTTATACACGATATTATCATCATCATAATATAGCATACAAGTTTGGGGCATCTAGCTTTTATAGTGCCTGAGAAATATGTCATAAAATTTAACATTATTCTATATGGAGAGAAAGTAGAATGAAAGGACAAATGAACAAATACATGTAAGTCTAGAAAGCCCGTTGTCTCTTACACGCTATAAGTCACCATCATTACACAGTATACAAGTTTGAGTTTTCCAGCTTTTGCAGTTACGGAGAAATCTTGATTGATTTGGTTTTTAAGGTAACCGAGTGCTAGACGGGGCTATCCCATAGAAATCGACGAAAATATTCTTTATAAAGGGGCCTCTATGGAAAGACAGAAAAAATGAATGTTAGTTAAATAAGAAAAGTATACAGCCCGGACACAAAATCTTTACTGTCAGTTATGTGACCCGTATAATGTCTATATACGAGGACTGTTCAAATATGAATGCAAGTAGAACGTTTTCTCATGCACTAATGCGAAAATCACCTGGAAATAAATATCACAGCGTAGAAAACATTTTACCTATACATTGATACCAAACCTGTTAAAATCCGTACACTTTAGCCATGTATATCGTTCGATAAACACTGTCTACTCTTGTATACTAATACAAAACATGGTTGAAGAAATATATGGGTTGCATGATGCTTCCACGCAGAGCTGAATCCGGCACACTAGTACTGGTAAACCGCTTAGAGGATCTAAGCCTGTCCAGGAACCGCGGTGCGAGGCGGACCGTCCATGCTAATAAACCCTATTGGTTTCATTGGGCGACAGGGCTTGAGATGTCATTTCATCTCAATGTCGGGTAAAAGTCCCACAAAATTGGAAGCAACGTCTCCAAAATGACCTTTACAGTGTTGACGGGGACGTTAAACCTCAAATCAACCAACCAACCAACAAAACATGGTTGGAAGATGGTCAGAGTACGCCGTTGAAATACGGTCCTATATTAAGAATCGTTGTATTCTTGGTATACGGTGCAAAGACATTTTTGATGAAATATGTTCGGTTTATGGGCATAATAAAATGTCTTTTCCGACAGTTTTTCGTTGCAATTGGTGTAAGAAATTCAGCCTTGGGCTAGGCTCAACAGAAGATGCACCACATGATCGTCAAGCGAAAAGAGCAACGTCTGCCAAGATGGTTGCTAGAGTGAAAGAAATAGTTGCTACCGATGCACGATACACCACTAGGCAAATAGCTAGTATGGTTGGCATCTCATTAGGAGCAGCTCATACAATTCTGAAACGGGATTTGAAAATGAGAAAGATATGTGCTAGATGGATTCCCCATCTGTTGACAGATGAGCAGAAAAAGACACGCGTTCAGTGCGCCAAGAAGTTGCTTAAAAAGTTTCCAAATTACAATGCACGGTCTTTCGCTAATGTCGTGACAGGTGACGAGACATGGGTTCACTTTTTTGAGCCAAAACGAAAGAATCAGAACAAAATATGGGCAACAAAGTATTGCAAAAGACCATGCATTGCAAAGCGGACCATGAGCGTCAAGAAGGTAATGTATGCCATATTCTTTTCAAATCAGGGCCCTGCTATTCAGGTTGCTGTGCCTAAAGGCAAATCTGTAAATGCGAAGTTTTACAAGAATAAAGTTCTTCGAAAATTGAAGAAATATTTCAAAGAACGAAGACCCGCAACTGGTTTGGCCAATATCAGAATGCTACATGACAATGCGTCATCGCACAAGGCGTTCATTGTGCAAGACTATCTGAAGCAGGAAAAGGTTGTTGAACTTTCTCACCCCCCCCCCCCCCCGTATTCCCCTGACCTTGCCCCGTGTGACTTTTTTTTGTTCCCGCGGCTGAAAAAATACCTTTCTGGTCGAAAATTTGTACAGCGCAAACACCTCGGTTCTGCAATATTCCAGTGCCTTCATGGTATACCTATAAAAGACTACCAAAATGCATTCAATGATTGGACCAGAAGACTGAAAGTTTGTATATCTGTTAAAGGGGAATACTTTGAGGGGACAAAATAAATTTTTCATCGAAATCTATCACGGAATCATTTTTATGTGATAGTTGCATTCATATTTGAATAGTCCTCGTATATAGGGATTCAAGAGTCTTGCATTTATTGTTGCCAAGACTAATGAAATTCCACTATTAAGACCACCTTATCATTAAGACTAATTCTGCTTTAACAAGCTTATTTAGTTGTTTGCTGTTATTCTTTCTTCGTGTTTCCGCATACAATGTCCTCTGGTCAGAGACTACCTTTGGGACTGTTTAAAAGTGGTCTTAAAGACCAATTTTGAACAGCCTCAAATGTGGTGTTAATATAGGAATTTTACTGTATTTATTTATCTATCCCGCTATCAGGAGCTCTATGAAAGAAAGAGAAAAATTGACAAATACAAGGAGATGTGATAGACCGAAGCTGATTTTTCTGTCAAACAATTACATGTACTGCCAAGACGCTTTGCTTGTACACCAAATTTATTTAAAGATTCAGGCTCATAAAATTTTCAAGATATGCTTAAAAAATAGGTGTGGCGGAATTTTCATTACGGAAGTACGGAAGAACCGACATATGTAAACCAGTATACACACTTTTTTCAAAAGCGGGGGTATAATAATGTGTACCCTTGTAACCCCTCTTTTCTATTTACAGAAGTATCTATTTTGAATATAAAAGATGCCCAATCCTTCTACGTGAATTTTCCTACCTTGTCGACTGAATCACTTTCGAGCATTCTTTGTTGATAAGTTTGTTAAGCATGTTTAGTGACAGTGCCTCTTCTGAGAACATTAGCAGTTAAATAAAGCCGGTGTGCAAAAACAAACAGACAAACAAACAAAAAAAAAAAAAAAAACATACATACAATACGGCATGTGCGATATTCTCACACTAGGACCAGCCTATCCATCCACACAGACCGATCAGAGTCATCGCTCTTCGTATCAGCCTTCTAGAGTTCACGGGTTCGATCCCGGGCCGCGACATACCAAAGTCGTTAAGAATGGTACTAGCTGCTCCTCGCTTGGCACTCAGATTTACGGGGCAGAGCTACGACTGGTCGACCCAGTGTCAGGATAATGTGACTGGGTGTGGTATCATGTAATGTGTCTGGGACATGATACTTCAGTGAGGCAGCACTATAAAAGAGAGCATTGAGCTCCCTGTCGCAATCAAACACCGTCGTGATATGACTGAAAAATTGTTAAAAGCGACGATAAACCCGAATTCACACACAGTATCAGCCTTCTATAGCCTCAGTCACATTTCATCTCAATGTCGGGTAAAAATCCCATAAAATTGGAAGCAACGTCTCCAAAATGACCTATACAGTGTTTACGGGGGTTAAATATGTTCTAGAAAGGGTTATCCTTTGGAAGTTGAAATACACCATAGAACTGGAAAATATGGAGTTTACATGTTCCTTGGGCCAGACTAGCTAGTTTCGGCCATTTAGGCTTCATAAGTGACCCTCAAATATTTTCAAAATTCCATAATGGCTTTAATAATCCCAAAGGACAAGAAAATATAAACTACACTATAATGTAGGGCAGGGGGACTTTTTACGACCGCCACCAGCTGTAGTGACGTTAACTATGTTCTAGAAATGGGTATCCTTTGGAAACAGAACTGAAAAAAAATATGGAGTGTTAAACCTCAAATCAATCAATCAAAATCTATAGCCTCAGATAGAGAAACAAGGGAAGACAGGTCTTACTTACTGAAACAACAGTCTGGTCCGAATCTTCACGGGCTTTCTTTTTCGTGTGCCGGCCCAATTTGTAAATCCCCAGACCACCATAGTTTTCTTTGATTTTAAGTTTAACATGCCCGTCAACACTATATAGGTCATTTTTGAGACGTTGCTTCTAATTGTGTGTGACTTTCACCCGACATTTATAGCTTGTTCTTTGTGTTTTGTTTGTTTGATTTCATCCATGATAATGAACACCATGTACAGTGATATTTGATTTTTTTTTCTTCATTTTTCTTCTCGGTTCTGCAAGACGACGTCTTTTTAGATTTCTTGTTTTTCCAACCTGTTAAATTTTTGTGTTAAATATTTTGCAGAATTTGGATGGCCGTCCTTCCCTGAGCTTATTGCTCAGAACTGTGTTCATTTTTTCATCAAGTACCGCATCTGTCTATAACTTGCTTCGTATTTACTAGTCTTTTGTGTCACTGGTAGGTTTTTACATTTGGCCATCTGTTTGCAGGATGTCTTTGTCTGTTTTCTCTTGAGGAGAACTTAACCATTTTCGCGTTATGTCCGCGTGACACACGCGCATCGCGTGTAAAGTTTTCGCGTTTCAACACGCAGTTCGACGCGTTCTAACGCGATTGCAACGCGTTTAATATCAGCGAATGAAAGTGATTATTCAAAACGCGTTAGGAAAACTAAATACGCGTTTCTGTGCGAGAGAATTCCAACCAATAAGCACAAGACGTGTAAATGACGATAAAACGCGTGAGTACGAGAGAACACGGGACAACCCATCTCCTCATTGCTCGAATGTTTGACCCTTATTTTTTATTTTTATTGTTAAATTCGTTCATGCATTAATGGTGGTATTGGTCTCTCTTGTCATTAGGGATTTCTTCGGACACACACACACACACACACACACACACACACACACACACACACACACACACACACACACACACACACACACACACACACACACACACAGTTGGAGAGAATGTACATAACGTATTAATATTTAACTTAAAGATGCTATGATACGATGCAGTGCACAGAAACAAATACCACCTGATTACGAAAACACGCATAAATACAAATACATTGTAAAAATACCACCGAAAAAAACGACAATTTTCAGATGAAAAATTGTGATATTTTCTTAGTTCTGCTCCAAATATAGATTGGGGGTACTCGTTTAAGCCGCCTCGTAACGGCGGTTCTAACGAGTACCCACAATCTATATTTTAGAGCAGAAATAAGACAAATGTGGTTTACCCCTGTAAATCCCAGTTATACTTTATAAAGGTGGGGTTCAATGGGGTCAGAATTATATAAGCATGTTTTCGTGATGTGATTATCAAAACAGAAGTGAGAAGTGAAGGCAATGATCAGGAATTAGGTGTAGGTTGATACAATTAACCTACACCTCCAATCAGAGACACAAAAGGGAAACAAACACAAACATGAAATAACTAGACCCTAAACATCAATAGCGGAAAACCAAAAGGACAATAACTTTCCCACAAAATGGCCAAACAAAATATATAAGCGATACACACATTCAAAGACGAAATATAACAAATATTAAACGCGACAGAAGAACCGCTTTGGAACCGTCAATGAAAAGGATTTCACCGACTTTCGATGATTTAATATTTTACAGGTTCCTGCAGTAAAAATGCTTTTGGGAAATGGATATCGATCTACCCATCACTTTCCAAACCACAATGATACCATGATATCTTTGAGCAAACACTCTCTCACACTCTGTTGCTAACACTATACTTCTTTGCTGCTGCTTCTACTACTACTACTACATGTACTTCTTCTACTTTCAAGTGAGGCTACTGCTACTGCAGATATTAACCCATTTGGTACCAGAAACTCGAAAAAACGGGTACCCTTGCAAACAGTGCAGGCCTAGATCAGACGCAGCAGAACGCGGCATCTGATCTGGGCCTCCACTGTTCGCTAAAAGTTCAGCCATTTTCCAAATAAATTTTGATGAAAACACAACCATGACACCCCTAAATTTTGAAATGGACTCCTGCTGTATATAAGGAGGAAGATTCCATTTGGTGAAAAATTGGTTAATGCTACTGCTGCTGGCATACTGTTGCTACTACTACTATTTATATTATGTGCCTTCTTATTTTGCAACTGTTACTATTATTGTTATTGCCTTTTAATAAAGCTGGTGCTACTTACTCTTCTGCTACTGCTGCTAATACTACCACTGCTGCTTACACTTTTGTTGCCGCTAATCGGCCTGCTGTCGTTGCTGCGGTTAAATCTACTGCTGCTAATATACCTCTGATGCGCAAATTGTACCGCTACTGCTTACCAGTACTGCTAATGTTGCTTCTACGTCTGCTACTGCTTTCTGCTACTGTTTGTACTGCTGATGTTGTTACTGATATTACTGCTGTTGTCACTGCTTTTGCCGATACAAAAGCTGTTGTAGCTACTAACTCTACAGTTTTTTTTTATTTTCAGCACGGAGGTTTAACGAGCCTCCGTGGCCTAAGGGGTAAAAGTGCTTACTGTTAGTCATTAGGTCTCACAGCTGTGTTACGAGCCTCGCTCGGCTCATATGTGAGCCGTCAAGTTTTGGAACGCAATGTCGGTCCTATGCCTAATGTGTAAATTTTAAGGTTTCTCGAGCCTCGCTCGGGCCACATGTGAAAATATACGAGACACAATGTTTTGCAACGGAATGTTGGTAATCTTGAAAGCGCCGTAAAACAACAAAACCAAAAAAAAAAAAAAAACATTAAAGTTGCTATCGCTTTACCCAGGGGAAAATAGGTTAGGGTTAGGGTTAGGGTTAGGGTTAGCATCAATTTATCTTTCCAACTGTTATCACCTCATAGGCCACAAAAACGCTTGCCCGCGTTGACCCTTAACCCAAACGAGTACCACAATCTATTTGTTTCAGCAGAAATAAGAATAAAAAACTTGAACTTTCAGAGAATCTGACTATACCTCCGCTTTAGTTTGTTTGATTTGAGATTCAACGTTCAAGAGAGGGAGAGAAGCAACAGTACAGCTAAATCTGAAGCTGATAGACTGAAGACCCTTGAAGACAACATGGCCCAGGTAATGGTAGGTCTAGAGAAAATGGCAACCGAAGTAAGAAAATTGGGTTACCGCAGAAATTCACGGTCTCCTCCTGGCAGGCCGGACAATCATTGTTTTTTCTGAGAAGAGGGGCATTTTAAGAAGGACTGCAGCAGATATAAAGAAAAGCTGGAGAGGCATGTATCATTTAGTGACAGTGGTAATTTAAACCAGCACGGGTCGGACAGCAAGGCCGAACCCCGACCCGAACTGTAGAGGAAGGCCTTACTTCAGATGACCAGACTTCATCAACTGGTATCAAGAGTCCTGTAAGCGACCTTGTTACCAGCAAAGAATCCGCAAAAAGTGCAGAGAGGGTTGAAGTAAAGCAGCCAGAGAGCCGAATGCCAGACACCCCAGAAAAAGAAAGTGCAGATATAGGCCCAGTGTTTGGGTCTGGTCAGACAATGGCTAGTGAAAAGGGATATCTAGAATTAGATGCCAATGATTCAGGGGAAACCGCGGGGACCTTGAAGGGTGGTGTATCCCAGGGGCTGGCACAGCCTCGGGAAAAATCCTCTCGAATAAATATGGAGGAGCCCGTGATGGCCTCCCCTCAGGTGACTAAGGGTGACGGGAAGGTGAAGTCTGGGGAACCAGACTCTACTTTTGAGACAGCAAGGCCCGTGAAGGCCTCGTCCAAGGCGAATGCTGGTAAGCAAGGCACCGAGCAGGCAGGGATGGATGTGCAAGACAAAAACAGTGATCCTGAAGAAGAAATAGTGACTATCATGCAAACACATCCATCACGGTCTTACAAAGTTGAGCTCTACGTACAAGGTGTACAGGTAGATGCGGTTGTAGATACAGCAGCGGAAGGAACCCTCATATCTGACCGTTTGTATGGGCGGTTTCGTGTTAAGCCCCCAACAATAAGGAATTGTAAGTTAGCCACAGCAGGACGTGAGTTGATGATGCAAGCTTTTGTAATTGGACCAGTCAAAATCAGACTCGGCGAACAGATGTATGAAGAGGACGTATATGTGGCTCCCATAGATGATGATATGCTATTGGGTTTTGATTTTCTAAAGAAGCATGGCGCAGTATTAGACATGAAGAGGGATGAGCTTTTAATTGGAAAAGAAATACTGGGCCTACAGCTAGGCAAACAAGATGAGGAACCTAAGGTTGCCCGGGTGACAGTTAACAAACGAAGAGTGGTTCCCCCTGGTTCAGTAGCACAGGTTAAGTGCAAGCTAAGTAGACCATTGGACAGTTTCATGGTGCAAGCAGAACCGAGTGTAAGATACCTCATTCCAAAGACAGTGCACGAGAAAGGAAAGCTAGCCATAGTATGTGTCCTGAATATGACTGATAATTTTGTGGTAATGAAAAAGGGAAAGGAGATTGCATCAGCGGTCGAGTTTGATGAGGAAATCTGGGAACAGCCGATAGAGTCTGAAACGAAAGAAGTTAAGGTGGGGCAGGTGGAACCCCCGGGCGGGGACATCCCTAACCACCTTAGGGTAATGATTGAGGCATCTAAAGAACACTTAACGGAGCAACAGGTTGCCAGGCTGACAGCTTGTCTGTGCGAATTTCAAGACGTCTTTGCCAAGGACGAGTTTGATTTGGGAGGTTTTGGTGAGATCCAGCATACCATTGACACAGGGGATGCAAAGCCCATTAAAGAGAGGATGAGAAGGACACCAGCTTGCTTTGCTGGTGAGGAGGAGGCTCATCTAAAGAAGATGTTGGATGCGGGAGTCATCCGACCCTCTATGTCTGACTGGGCCTCAGCTCCAGTGCTAATCCGAAAACGGGATGGATCTGTGCGCTGGTGCATTGATTACCCTGGCTTAAATAAAGTCACCATGAAAGATGTGTATCCCTTGCCCCTGGTGGAGGACTGTTTGAACACACTGGCCGGCAAAGAATGGTTCTCAAAGCCCGACGCCAATTCTGCGTATTGGCAGATAAAAATTAAGGAGAGTGATCGTAAGAAAACTGCGTTCATCACAAAATACGAGTACCCACAATGATTATTTTAGAGCAGAAATAAGACAAATATGGTTTACCCCTGTAAAGTAGAAGTAAAACAAAGATCAGGAATTGATACAATTAACTTACTCCATCCATAAAAGACACCAAAGGGAAAGAAATACAAACATTAAGCGACCAGACCATAATGGAAACCTAAACAAAGGAAGGCCATAAGGACAGTTACTTTCCCACAAAATGGCCATATGGCCATCCAAAATTAAATGCCACAAGTGATACACACAGTAAGTAACAAACAACAACATAAATAAATCGCCACAGAAGAGCCGCCTTGGAACGGTCAGTGGAAGATTTCCACTGGGGGGCTTAAATCGATTTTACGTGGCCACAATCATCGCCCTTACTTCCGTTATACTTTATAAAGGTGGAGTTCAATAGGGTAAGAATTATGTAGGCATGTTTTCGTGATGTGATTATCAAAACAGAAGTGAGAAGTGAAGGCAATGATCAGGAATTCGGTTTAGGTCGATACAATTAACCTACACCTCCAATCAGAGACACAAAAGGGCAACAAACACAAACATTAAATAACTAGACCCTAAACATCAATAACGGAAAACCAAAAGGACAGTAACTTTCCCACAAAATGACCAAACAAAATATATAAGCGATACACACATTCAAAGACGAAATATAACAAATATTAACCGCGACAGAAGAACCGCCTTGGAACCGTCAATGAAAAGGATTTCACCGACTTTCGATGATTTAATATTTTACAGGTTCCTGCAGCAAAATGCTTTTGGGAAAGGCATGAGTTTTAGAGTCTGTTTCTCGATGCAAGTTTAGTCTTTTTACAATCGATCTATCCATCACTTTCCAACCCACTGTGATACCATGATTACTTTGAGCAAGCACTCTCTCACACTCTATTGCTAAAACTATTGCTTCTGTGCTGCTTCTACTACTGCTACTACTACATGTACTACTTCTACTTTCAAGTGAGGCTACTGCTACTGCAGCAATTAACCCATTTGGTATCAGAAACTCCAAAACGGGTACCCTTGCAAACAGTGCAGGCCCAGATCAGACGCCGCAGAACGCGGCATCTGATCTGGGCCTCCACTGTTTGCGTAAAGTTCAGTCATTTTCCAAATGAATTTTGATGAAAACACAACCTGATACCCCTAAATTTTGAAATGGACTCCTGCTGTATATAAGGAGGAAGATTCCATTTTGTGAAAAAAGGGTTAATGCTACTGCTGCTGTCATACTGTTGCTGCTACTACTACTATTTATATTATGTGCCTTCTTATTTTGCAACTGTGACTATTATTGTTATTGCCTTTTAATAATGCTGGTGCTACTTACTCTTCTGCTACTGATGCTAATACTACCACTGCTGCTTACACTTTTATTGCCGCTAATCGGCCTGCTGTCGTTGCTGCGGTTAAGTCTACTGCTGCTAATATACCTGCTGCTACTACTACTTCTGCTTCTGATGCGCACATTGTACCGCTACTGCTTACCAGTACTGTTAATGTTGCTTCTACGTCTGCTACTGCTTTCTGCTACTGTTTGTACTGCTGATGTTGTTACTGATATTACTGCTGTTGTCACTGTTTCTGCCGATACAAATGCTGTTGTAGCTACTAACTCTACAGTTTTTTTTATTTTCAGCACGGAGGTTTAACGAGCCTCCGTGGCCTAATGGGTAAAAGTGCTTACTGTTAGTCATTAGGTCTCACAGCTGTGTTTCGAGCCTCGCTCGGATCATATGTGAGCCGTCAAGTTTTGGAACGCAATGTCGGTCCTATGCCTAATGTGTAAATTATAAGGTTTCTCGAGCCTCGCTCGGGTCACATGTGAAAATATGTGAGACGCAATATTTTGCAACGGAATGTTGGTAATCTTGAAAGCGCCGTAAAACAACAAAACCAAAAAAAAAAAAAAAAAACACATTAAAGTTGCTATCGCTTTACCCAGGGGAAAATTGGTCAGGTCAGTCCGCTTTCTCCTGTATAAGTTTATCATCGACGTCAGTCTTCACGGTTTGCAGTGAAAAGCATCAATTTATCTTTCCAACTGTTATCACCTCATGGGCCACAAAAACGCTTGCCCGCGTTGACCCTTAACCCAAACGAGTACCACAATATATTTGTTTCAGCAGAAATAAGAATAAAAAAACTTGAACTTTCAGAGAATCTGACTATACCTCCGCTTTAGTTTGTTTGATTTGAGATTCAACGTTCCCGTCAACACTGTATAGATCATTTTGGAGACGTCGTTTCCAATTTTGCGGGACTTTTACCCGACGTTGAGATGAAATGACATCTCAAGACCTGTCGCCCAATGAAACCAATATGTTTTATAAGCTAGTACCGCTTTGCCTGGGCAGGCTTAGATCCTCTAAGAAGTTTTCCAGTTCTCGTGTATGGTCGGTTTCAGCTCTGCGTGGAAGCATTATGCATCCCATCTATTTCTTCAAGCCTCGATACCCCCGCATTAGTATATTGTTTTACTATATAAAGTGTGATTATCGAGGGTGTTCATTACATGGACCTATTTACGTGATTTTACAGCACCATAAAGCTCCTGAGAAATGTTTGACGAAACATTTAACATTGATCTACGTGGACAGAAAGAAGAATTGAAGAATAAATGAATAAATAAGCCAACAAAGCCCATTTCTCTGACACAATATAAGCGATCATCATGGCACAGCTTACCGAGTTTTGGGCTTCTTACTTTTGCGGTTCCGGAAAAAATCTTTGACGAAAAAATTAATACTTGTCTATCGGGAGAGAAACAAGAATAAAAGAACAAATAAACAGAGAAGGCCCACTGTCTCTTACAGAATGTAAGTCATCATTATTGCATTGCACACCAAGTTTGAGGCATCTAACTTCTACAGTTTCTGAGAAATCTTTGACTGTAAAATGTAACATTAGCCCGAATAGTGAAAGAAAAAATGAACACATAAGCTTTTCTACTACTAATCAGTGGCAGCCCATTATCTATTTATCATATGACGTCGCGTGTAAGAATGTAATAACTCCATGTAATAAATTCGATAATACTTTGCAAATTACACCGTATGTCAACGTACACCGGATATATTGATTAGCGAAGCGAGGAAGATAACTGTGTAAATGCATACATGGTCAGTATTTTATTCATTTTGTTAAAGTGTGGCTATTTTCCATTTCAAATATGATTGAGTATGATTGTTGTTATATTAATGAATTTATATACCCATACTAAAGGATTCAGAAAGTTTTCTGTGGTCTATAAAATAAGGACATAACCCGACTAATCACGGAATTTTCACTTGTCTCTCACGAATACTCATGATTTTATCGCAAGCGTCAATGTTTATGGTTCAAATACTGCTTGGCAGGCCGTTTATTTGCTCCAAAATACCCACCAGACAAGTTATACAATTGAAAAGAGTATATTTACTTGTATGTTTGAAGAAAAGAAGTTCTATCAGTGTACGGTCTATGGCTGAGAATCGGCGAAATGGTGTACAATCTATAGTAAATTTGTGCATAGTCTATAGTTGGGAATAAAAAGACGTGTGTTGGTGCCTTTGGTACACGCGGGAGTCGTAACACAAAACGAGATTTCATGTTATATCTTAGGACGTATTACAGATTTGTCTAACCTTGTCTATAGGCATAAAACTAGAAACAAATTTTATAGACATCAAACACATGAGCATTGGCAAACCATATGGTGGCTACAATTTGTGTTTCTTACATGATTTTCAGTGATTGATAGAGATCATCAGTGAAATCTAAATCCATATCATCACTGTTTCTATGTATCCTAAAAGTATATTGTCTGTTTGTAAAAAGTCAATTAGTTAATCATTAGTAATAATTACGCAGGTTTCACGTCTTTAAGGCATTGATGGCGTCATTTTGTGCACCTTAGCAACGTAAATAACGCACGCGACGCCAAGTTTCAAGTGAATTATTTAGTAAACAAGAGGGCCATGATGTCACTGGATCGCTAACCTGATCCATAGTATGGCAAAAAGGCCCCCGGGGACTGCAGGGAGGGCCATTTTGGTCCAGGGCTACAATTTGCATAATCGTGCAATTGAAGAGGGAAGCAGAGTTATCAACCGTGATTGGATTAACTACCATGCATGATAACACTTTTATAAAAAATGGAAGTAGAGGCAATGAACAGGAACCGATACAATTAACCCATAGCTCCCACCAGAGACACCAAAGGGAAAGAAAGACAAACATGAAGCAACAGACCCCAACGGAAACACCAAGAGCGGAAAGCTCTTTCACGTGTCTCTGACGAATACTCATGATTTTATCGCAAGCATCAATGTTTATGCTTGATTTTATCACAAGCGCTAATAACCCTTTTTCTAGAAAAATGGGATTTATATGTTTCATCAAGGGTGTTCATCCGGACGCACGTCTGTCTGTACGTCCGTTCTTGTACGTCCTTCCGTCTGTCACAAACCTTGTGAATGCGGGCTGAACAAATTATTTGTCTAAATCGCGACGGAAGTAAGGGCGAGGATTGTGGCCGCGTAAAATCGATCCCGCCCCCCCCCCCCACCCCCGATGGGGTTCGTTTCCGCTGACCGTTCCAAGGCGGTTCTTCTGTCGCGGTTTATTTTTGTTGTGGTTTGTCACTGGGTGTTTGTGTCGCTTGTGTTATTTTATTTTGGATAGCCTATTGGCCATATTGTGGAAAGTAACTGTCCTTTTGGCTTTCCGCTGTTGGTGTTTCCAAAAGGTCTGTTGTTGCATGTTTGTGTTTCATTCCCTTTCGTGTCTCTGATGGTAGCTGTGGGTTGATTGTATCGATTCCTGATCATTGCTTCCACTTCTATTTTACTTTCTTTTTTTGGCCTATGGTAACCGGACTTGGTAAACATACTACTTAGAGGTCATGGGGTCGGGTAAAAGGTAAAATTTTCAAGTAAAATATTTGTGAATGGAACTCATTACGAAAACATGCCTATAAAAATACATTGTAATTTTTTCAGCGAAAAATGGAAATTTAAGATGAAAAATTGTGATTTTTTTTCTTATTTATGCTCAAAACGACGAGGTGGTTCTATCGAGTACCAACAATCTATTCTTTTAAGCAGGTATAAGGAAAATACCACAATTTCAATATAAAAAAGTGGGGTTAAAGAGGGTCAAAATTATATAGGCTTGTTTCCGTGCCGTTTTCTTTATTTCTTCTTCTATGGTGGCGAAACTTGCTACATATATTGCTGTCAAAATAAGTTATGTTATAAAAACAGTTTCTTTCCCAGGACTTTTAGGAATAAGGACGTCATCCGTAGTTTGCTGAAATTGCAGATAACTGTGTCGTTAACTTTAATGATATTGTGAGAGTAGGGATTAGTTTCCCTAACAATAGGTCACGGCTTTGCGTTTCACCAGTTAACTGTCCCGTCCTCTTCAGGAACAGACCTGTGTAGTACATTCGAATGACAATAATATATTTGCATTCGTCAAAATGATCAAATTCTAGCTAAAAAAGCTTTCACAAAGATTTTTATTCTGCTATCGACCGTACACTACAAGCAGGAGTTTTTGCTATAAAACGTACACCACAATGCTATCGACCGTACACCTAACGACTAAACAAAAACGAAAAACAAAACAGCGTTGAAAACATGTTTGGAATATTGTTAGTGTCCCGTAATTATTTTCTGGGTTATCTTAATATTTTTCGATAATAAATTTACAATATTTACTAAAAGATCTAAAAACATATTATTTCGTGACAGACATGTGAGAATGAGAAGCGATTAGCGGGACATTTTTGTTCTTCGTAGCCCTGGTAGATTTATTATGATCATTTGCTGTAGTTAGAAATATACATGATTAATGACAATTTTATTAATTGGCGCAATGAAAAACATGATTTATGATTTTTGAATTTTGGTTGACCTTGTGTAATATAGGATAATCAATTAATAATGTTCGGTAAAATTTTCCTCGCTTCGCTAATCGCTATATCCGGTGTACGTTGACATACGGTGAATTAGTTAGATACGGTCCGTAACGTTACATTTACGACCTCCTTATCGACGTCGCGTTTACTAACGGCTGAATATTGATATTTTTGTTAAACACTCGTGAATAACGTGCGTTTTAAATGCCATTTGATAAATTGAATATTGCATTCGTTGCCGAGCATTTTATCCTTTTTCCTCAACGAGTTTAATAAAGTCAATACTACATGAGCACGAATGCAAGATCCTCTATATACAATAGTGCACAGTTCTAGCTTTTGTAATTCCTGAAAAATCTTTGAGGAGCATTTTAAAATTGGTCTGTATGGAGAGAAAGAAGAATGAAAGGACACATTAACAAATAAGCCGAAAAAATTGCAGTCTCCTACACGATATAAATTATTATTATTACATTGCATACCATCTCAGAGCTTTCTACCTTTATATTTCCTGGGAAATCTTTGACGGAAATAATAACATTAGCTTATATTGAGAGAAAGAAGAATGAGAGAAAAATAAAAAAATCAATGGAAAGCCCATTGTCTTTTACACGATATATTAAATCATCGTTACTGCTTTGTTTTCCAAGTTTGAGGCTTCCCTGAGAAAATGTTAGCTTTGAACTCTATGGTGAGAAAGAAGAACGAAATAACAGATTAACAAAGTCGGAAAAGCCCACTGTACCTTACAAACTATGAGCCATCGCCCTTGCACTGCATACCAAGTTTTAGGCCTCATGCTTTTATGGTTCCTGAGAAATGTTGGTTGAAAAAAAAAACATTGGTCTGTATGGAGCGAAAGAAGAATGAAAGAACAGATGAACAAATAAGCCTAGAATGCCCATTGTCGCTTACATCATATCAGTCGTCATTCGGGCACTGCATACCAAATTTGAGGCTTCTAGTGTTTTAACATCACGTTAACAAGTCCGTGAAATAAAAACCCCCCTTACACCCCAATTTATATGGAGAAAACTGGGGTTTACGGGGGTATGTATTATTTTCCTTATTTCTGCTCCTAGACATAGGTTGTGGGTACTCGTTAGAACCGCCACAATGAGGCGGTTCTAACGAGCACCCACAACCTATGTTTTGAGTATTAATACGAATAATATCACAAATTATCTTCAGAAAATTGACCGTTTTTGAGATGTAAAAAAAACTATGACGTACGGGTGTGTTATCGTAATGAGATCCTGAGAAATCTTTGACGAAAAAAAAAAATATTTGCTAATATCGAGAGCCAAGAATGAAAGAGCTAACAAACAAATAAGCAGAGTAGACACATTGCCTCTTACACAATATACGTCAGCATTATTGCATTGCTTGCCAGATATAATAATTACGAAAACATGTCTATACAAATACATTGTAACCTTAATCGCCGAAAAAAAAAAAAAAAAAAAAAAAAAATTAAGATGAAAAATTGTGATATTTTTCTTATTACTGCTCAAAATATAGATTGTTGGTACCTGTTAGAACCGCCTTATCGAGGCGGTTCTAACGAGTACCCACAATATATATTTTAAAGCAGAAATAAAAAAAATAAGGTTTACCCCTGTAAACCCCAGTTTTACTATATAAAAGTGGGGTTAAAGGGGTCAAAATTATATAGGCGTGTTTTCGTGATGGCTTCCAGTGTTTGAAGTTCCCGAGAAATCTTTGACGAAAAGTTTAATATTTGCCTATATCGAGAGAACGGAGAATGAAAGAGCAAACAAACACATAAGCAGAGAAAGCCAATTGAAAGAACAAATTAACAAAAAAAGACTGGGAAGCCCATCGTGTCTTTCACGATATATGTCTTCATTACTGCATTGCCTACCAAGTTTGTGGATTATAGCTTTTATAGATCCTAAAAAAACTTTGACAAAACTTTAACAATGGAAGCTATATGGAGAGAAAGAAGATAGAAAGAACAAATGAACAACTTAGCCGAGAAAGCCCATTGTCTCTTACGCGATATAAGTCATCATAACATAGTAAACCAAATTTGCGATCTCTAGCTTTTACAGTTTCTGAGAAATATTTGAGGAAAAAAGTAACATTAGCCTATATGAAAAGAAAGAAGAAAAAAAAATGAACGAATATGCACAGAAAGTCCATTTTCTTATACACGATATTATCATCATCATAATATAGCATACAAGTTTGGGGCATCTAGCTTTTATAGTGACTGAGAAATATGTCATAAAATTTAACATTATTCTACATGGAGAGAAAGAAGAATGAAAGGTCAAATGAACAAATTTATGTAAGTCTAGAAAGCCCATTGTCTCTTACACGCTATAAGTCACCACCATTACACAGTATACAAGTTTGAGTTTTCCAGCTTTTTCAGTTACGGAGAAATCTTGATTGATTTGGTTTTTAAGGTAACCGAGTGCTAGACGCGGCTACCCCATAGAAACCTTTGACGAAAATATTCTTTATTAAGGGGCCTCTATGGAAAGACAGAAAAAATGAATATTAGTTAAATAAGAAAAGTATACAGCCCGGACACAAAATCTGTACTGTCAGTTATGTGACCCATATAATGTCTATATATATAGGATCCAAGAGTCCAGCATTTATTGTTACCAAGACTAATCATAACGATAACACACCCGTGTGATAGTAGTGCATTTTTCAAACCTCAAGCAAGGTATTTTTCTGATGCAAATTTGTGATATTTTCCTTATTTTTGCTCCAAACATAGGTTTTGGGTACTCGTAGAACCGCCTCATTGAGGCGGTTCTAACGAGTACCCACAACCTATGTCTTGGAGCAGAAATAAGGAAAATAATGTTTACCCCCGTAAACCCCAGTTTTCTCTATATAAAGTGGGGCTAAGGGGGCGGGGGGGTCTTTATTTCACGGACTTGTTCACGTGATTGAAATTGCACTATTAAGACCACCTTAACATTAAGACTAATTCTGCTTTCAAAAGCTTATTTAGTTGTTTGCTGTTATTCTTTCTTCGTGTTTCCGCATACAATGTCCTCTGGTCAGAGACTACCTTTGGGACTGTTTAAAGTTGGTCTTAAAGACCACTTTTGAACAGCCTCAAATGTGGTGTTAATATAGGAATTTTACTGTATTTATTTATCTATCCCACTATCTGGAGCTTTATCCCGCCCCCGTCCATAGGGGCTTGAAGAAATATATGGTCTGCACGATGCTTCCACACAGAGCTGAATCCGGCTCGCACACTAGTACTGGTTAAACCGCTTAGAGGATCTAAGGATGTCCAGGAACCGCGGTGTGAGGAGGACCGTCCATGCTAATAAACCTATTGGTTTCATTGGGCGACAGGGCTTGAGATGTCATTTCATCTCAATGTCGGGTAAAAGTCCCACAAAATTGGAAGCAACGTCTCCAAAATGAACTTTACAGTGTTGACGGCGACGTTAAACCTCAAATCAAAATCTGGAGCTCTATGAAAGAAAAAGAAAAATGGACAAATACAAGGAGATGTGATTGACCGAAGCTGAATTTTCTGTCAAACAATTACATGTACTGCCAAGACACTTTTCTTTGTACACCAAATTTATTTAAAGATTCAAGCTCATAAAAATTTCAAGATATGCTTAAAAAATAGGTGTGGCGGAATTTTCATTACGGAAGTGCGGAAGAACGGACAGATGTAAACCAGTATACCCACTTTTTTCAAAAGAGGGGGTATAATAATGTGTACCCTTGTAACCCCTCCTTTCTATTTACAGAAGTATCTATTTTGAATATAAAAGATGCCCAATCCTTCTGCCGGAATTTTCCTACCTTGTCGACTGAATCACTTTCGGGCATTCTTTGTTGATAAGTTTGTTTAGCATGTTTAGTGACTTAAACAGTGCCTCTTCTGAGAACATTAGCAGTCGAATAAAGCAGGTGTACAAAAACAAACAAAAAAAAAAAAAAAAAAAAAAAAAAAACATACATACAATGCGACATACGCGATATTCTCACACTAGGACCAGCCTATCCATCCACACAGACTGATCAGAGTCATCGCTCTTCGTATCAGCCTTCTAGAGTTCACGGGTTCGATCCCGGGCCGCGACATACCAAAGTCTTTAAGAATGGTACTAGCTGCTCCTCGCTTGGGATTCAGATTTACGGGGCAGAGCTAGGACTGGTCGACCCAGTGTCAGGATGATGTGACTGGGTGTGGTATCATGTATTGTGTCTGGGACATGATACTTCAGTGAGGCAGCACTATAAAAGAGAGCATTGAGCTCCCTGTCGCAGCCAGACACCGTCGTGATATGACTGAAAAATTGTTGAAAGCGACGATAAACCCGAATTCATACACACAGTATCAGCCTTCTATAGCCTCAGTCACATTTCATCTCAGTGTCGGGTAAAAGTCCAATAAAATTGGAAGCAACGTCTCCAAAATGACCTATACAGAGTTTACGGGGGTGTTAAATATGTTCTAGAAAGGGTTATCCTGGAAATTGAAATACACCATAGAACTGGAAAATATGGAGTTTACATGTTTCCTGGGCCAGACTTGCTAGTTTTGACCATTTTGGCCTCATAAGTGACCCTCAAATATTTTCAAAATTCCATAATGGCTTCAATAATCCCAAAAGGGCAAGAAAATAATACGAAATAGGTGCGACCTAACTGCAACCAACTGTTTTGATGCTTATAAACCTCCCATTTTGTGTATTCTATATTAGGTGGGTCTTTTTGAAATGAAAAGATTTTCTAAATGGACATTTGCAATAGTTCCGCAAAATTCCTATATTAAGATCTCCTTTTGTACTGTTCTAAAGTTTAACAGTCTCAAAGGTGGTCCCAGACTGAACAACGACAGCAACAAATTTAAACTTGAACTGTGCAGTATAACAATAATAACAACAATAACAGCATAATAATAATAATAATAATAATAATAAACAAAAAACAAGAGCTGTCACTATAGGTGACCAATGCCTGCTGTGGGAGCCAATTTCTGAGTTTTTGCAAAATTTCAAGGGGAGATAATTCAGCGAAAAATGACAACAGAGTTATGGCCCTTGGTCAGAATGTAACCCGTGTGATGGTGAATAAGTGTGTGAAGTTTCATGGGGCTAGGTCAAATGCTTTTGAAGTTATGATCAAGGTTAAAGTTTTTGTGACGGACGGGAAACAGACAGAAAGGGGGGGGGGTAAAATCACTCCACCGGGAGAATGGTATCTGTCTTTAGTAGAACCAGTATTACATGATGCTTCCACGCAGAGCTAAATCCGACCCGCACACGAGTACTGGTGAACCGCTTAGAGGATCTAAGCCTGCCCAGGTAAAGCGGTGCGACAGGGCTTGAGATGTCATTTCATCTCAATGTTGGGTAAAAGTCCCATAAAATTGGAAGCAACGTCTCCAAAATGACCTTTACAGTGTTGACGGGGAAGTTAAACCTCAAATCAAACAAACAAAAGAACCAGTATTATTTTTGAAAACTGCAGTTGCACTCTACCAGTATTAATTTTGAAAACTGCAGTTGCATATATACATTTTTAGGGTAGGGAAGAGTTACTATTTCTGTTCAAGAGATAGAAATGTACCTTGTTCTATCTATCTATCTATCTATCTATCTATCTATCTATCTATCTATCTATCTATCTATCTATCTATCTATCTATCTATCTGTATGTCTGTCTGTCCCTATCCCCGAAGTGGCCCCCGCCCATCGAGGCTTGAAGAAATAGATGGGCTGCATGATGCTTCCACGCGGAGCTGAAACCAACTCAACTCAACTTCATTTGCAAATCACTGTAGTGAAAGTTGGCTGGGGCGAAACGACTGGCTGCGGTGTGTAGTGCCACCTGGCGGACGGCGCATGCGTGAGAGACTACTACGAGAACTAATGGCGACATGTCGATGTGATCTTTGCAGACACAATACTGGTTTTTCCTCCAGCTATACTCAGTGACTGGGCTGTCAGGGAGTGCCTAGAGGTAAGGACCCCATTGTTCTTCATTGAAACCACATTACTGGCGACGAGGATTCTTCGAACTCATCAATATCAGGAGCTGAAGTTGACGAAGGTCGGTGACAAGGCTGGACAGCATGGCGATTTGACCCTTCGATTCCTTCACTATTTCCTGAAATACCCAAATATTGTAATTTTCCTAAGTGTTTTTTTCATCATATATTTCATTTGTGACAAAAAAAATTCCTAAAAAGTCGGGTATAAAAAAAAAATTTTGGCGCGAAATGCACCGGAAACTCGCCAGAGGGCGCTCGAACCGTGTGCACTTCAACTTCTGATTTCCGGAAAATCACGGAAGTGACTTTGCTTTGCAAAAATAACCCTTTTTCTCCCACTTCTGGTGAGAATTGACAACTTTTTTGATTGGAATACTTTCAGTTTATGAAGCCATATTATCATTATTATCTATATTCCAATTTTAAGGTTTTTACTTTATATTTTGAACATTTTCGCACTTAGGAAAATTAGCTTTAGCCTTACCCTGGCCCCAACCTTCATTTTAGGTGTTGCAGTCTTGCTTCCTTGAGCACCCGTGTGGTGTCCCCCCATCCCTGACATGATTGTGTGATTGGTGATCGATGACAATGGTCCACACCCAGATGACTCACGGAAGACTGTGACTTTTTTCAACAGCCCGTGTTGGCAGTTGACAACCTTACAGATTCCCACCTTAAGCCCGTGTCGGTCTTTGGTTGGACTCGCTGTTTGTGAAACGAACTACAGCCGGCGAAACTTTCATCTCTCATTGGTCAAGTGAAGACTCCTAGACAACAGAGGTGAGATTTTTTCTGATCCATACCTAAAATTACCTATGCACTTTTGCCTCCTTGCATTTTTATAAAATAAAAGTGCAGTTAATCAGATTTCTGCCTCCTGTCAGACCCATCAGATTTAAATATATAACACCACCTTGTATATTCATTCAAATTCCAGTTCATATTTGATTAGTTTGTATAATTTTTTATTTTTTTTTCACGCTAATTGCTCAGAATATTTCTATTGGCAGAGCTTTACATCAAAGTAGACCCTCAAAATTTAGATCAGGATCTGACACCATTTATTTGCCGATTCTAGTTTAAGAATCAAATTAAAAAAAAAAAAAAAAAAAAAAAAAAAAACAGTTCTTCAAGATATCTCAGTTCTTGCATGGTATCACAATTTAAATTCAACCTTCACTCTTCAAAACGGAAAATTGAATAAAAGGGGGTTGGCAAGAAGAGTGGAATCGGATACCATGTAGCAATTGGTTATCAATCAAATACATGTTTGTGTTCTTTTTTGACGCTATTATTGAATTTCTATTTGTGATGAATTAGTTTGGTAATCAAATATGTTGCTAAATGGGTATATTAAAGTTAATTTAGATGATCAAGTGGTTTGCCATCTATAGTGGCACACCATTTTATCATTGCAAGCGTCAAGAAGGGAATTAAGTAGTAGTAAGTAATTTCTGTCTATGCAGGAATGTCCACTTCCAGTATATCGGCACTAAATTAAATACATTTTAGCTGTTCCGAAGTTGACATTCTTCGCGCATCAACTATCCACTCTGTCTTTTAGTGAGAAAGTGTGTTCACCTTTGGTTCATTTTATTCATTGTAAGTTTTACAAAAAAAAAAAAAAATCCAAATCACTGTGCAAATAGTGTTCTGCAGCATCCGATCTGCATCTAAGCTGTTTGTCAATGTCATTTGGGAAATGCTAGATTTGAATGGGCTCCTACTGGTGCAAAGGTTGACACCCTTTACTTTACTTAGACATAGATTACCAGTTAGTTACTAAATATGGTACTACAAGTGCCACCAATGCGTGTTTAACTTAGCTTGGTATAGACCCCTTCAATATCAAATCATGGCCAGCAGAAAGTACACCCTGGATAGAGTGCAGGTGAATTTCTGCAAAGAAATTGACTTTCTAGTACTCCCGGGGGTAGGGAAAAAGATTGCAAAGTGCATAGCAAAATTCCTTGACTTAGAAGGAAATATAACCCCAGAGAATATCTATTCTATTCCTCGTCTTAAAGACGGACCATATGTTGAAAATGATCGATTTCACCAAGAGCCCTTACTATGAGATAGAGTCTGAGGGGGAGGGTGATGGTGAGAGGGACCCCATAGTCAGGCCAGCACAATCTGACCAGCAAGCAAAGGTCAAAGACCCCATTACAGATAACATTATTAAGGTCATAGAAGCAAGGACTGGGTCATTTAAAGGCCCTTATTCAAGTCCCACACAAAAACAACAGGGGGTGGTTTATGTTAAGCTTGAGGAGGGTATGGGTGACAAACAAGCCGTAGCCCCTGAAGTGTTCGTCCCGTGCAGGACAAAACACTTAACACCCGAAAAGTCATCTGATGAATCCGAAGGGGAAGAATCAATGCCGCCCTTCCACCGTCCACCAAATTTTCCTGGGATGGGAAATAAGGGCAAGCATGGGAAATTAGAGCAATATGGGGAAACAGATAAGGGTGGGAGTGAGAATAACCCCTGGGGCAGATGCACGAGCGCGTCGAAACAGCGTTATACCCCGCAAAAACGTGTCAAACATCCGCCGTCCCTGTACCTCTCCAGAGCAGATCCCTTTGATGATGAGAGCGAGGATGAACTCTGGAGATCACCCCGTCGTCCGTCAGTTACTCGATTTAGACCAGCGTCTTTGCCTAAGAGTCTTACTTACGATGGCAAAAGTAACTGGGTCACATTTCAAAGGAAGTTTGTTCGCTACGCTGAGGCTTCGGGCTGGTCGGAGGACGAGTGCCTCGATGCACTCTGCTGGTGCCTATCGGGGAAGGCAGTGGATTTCTATGCCTTATTGACCGAAAGAAAAGTCAATATGTCATACTATGAGTTGATGGCCAGACTGGAGAAACGTTTTGGTAACCAGGAGCTGCCGGAAACCTCGTATGCAAGGTTTCAACAATCATGGCAGAGGCCAGATGAGGAGCTGGAAGATTGGGCCGACAGGGTTCTCACCTTGGCCAACAGAGCTTTCAGGGAGTTGCCAGAAAACTACATGCTCAAACAAGCTATTGTACGATTCTGCCAAGGAAGTTCAGACAAAGAGGCAGGCCAGTCGGCGTGTAACTCCCGACCAAACTCAATGGAGAAGGCGATGGACCATATTCGTTGGTTCCAGTACAACCACCAATCTATATATAGAGGTGGACGAAGCGGGAAAGATTATAAAAAAAGTCTGGGTGCAAGCTCCGAATATGAATGTGTGTCGCGCACGACTGTAGGGTATCCAAGGCCCGGAAGAGGCCGGACCGGTTTGACTCAGATGAGGAAGAGGATTTTCTAGCCATAAATAAATCTGAAGAGAGGGGGAGAAGCAACAGTACAGCTAAATCTGAAGCTGATAGACTGAAGACCCTTGAAGACAACATGGCCCAGGTAATGGTAGGTCTAGAGAAAATGGCAACCGAAGCAAGAAAATTGGGTTACCGCAGAAATTCACGGTCTCCTCCTGGCAGGCCGGACAATCATTGTTTTTTCTGAGAAGAGGGGCATTTTAAGAAGGACTGCAGCAGATATAAAGAAAAGCTGGAGAGGCATGTATCATTTAGTGACAGTGGTAATTTAAACCAGCACGGGTCGGACAGCAAGGCCGAACCCCGACCCGAACTGTAGAGGAAGGCCTTACTTCAGATGACCAGACTTCATCAACTGGTATCAAGAGTCCTGTAAGCGACCTTGTTACCAGCAAAGAATCCGCAAAAAGTGCAGAGAGGGTTGAAGTAAAGCAGCCAGAGAGCCGAATGCCAGACACCCCAGAAAAAGAAAGTGCAGATATAGGCCCAGTGTTTGGGTCTGGTCAGACAATGACTAGTGAAAAGGGATATCTAGAATTAGATGCCACTGATTCAGGGGAAACCGCGGGGACCTTGAAGGGTGATGTATCCCAGGGGCTGGCACAGCCTCGGGAAAAATCCTCTCGAATAAATATGGAGGAGCCCGTGATGGCCTCCCCTCAGGTGACTAAGGGTGACGGGAAGGTGAAGTCTGGGGAACCAGACTCTACTTTTGAGACAGCAAGGCCCGTGAAGGAAGTTCTCATCAGTGAAGAATCTCCAGAAGCTAGTGTTTGTCCTGTAGCGAAAACCACATCTCATACCTGCTGGGGATTTAATCCAGAGGAACTCCGGACAGATCAAGCTAAAGACAGTGATTTGGATATTGTGCTAACCTTTTTGGAAAAGGGGGAATTCCCAAGTGAAGGGAAACTTTTCCTAGCTAGTCCAGCGGCGAAACAGTATTGGATTAACAAGGAACGATGTGCTCTCATAGATGGACTCCTGTATTGTGACAACAAAGAAGGAACGCATCAGTGTCTGGTGCTACCTGCTGGAATGAAGGAAGAGGCCATGCGGCTCAACCATGACCTCCCATCCGCTGGACATCAGGGTGTTGCCAGGACCAAGAGCAGAATGAAGGAGAAGATTCTGTGGTATCAAATGTCACGCGACATCGAACAATACCTGCTCAACTGTGCCACATGCAACCAGAATAAGAAGAGTGGACGCTATGGTCGTCATCCCCTGATGGAATATCATGCTGGTGCCCCAATGGAACGTATACATATTGATTTCCTGGGGCCTTTGCCCAGAACTGCGGCAGGACATGAACATGTGTTAATGATGGTGGACCAGTTCACTAAGTGTGTTGAGATTATACCATTACCCTCACAGACAGCCGAAGTCACCGCCCGGGCGGCGGTCAATGAATTCTTTTCAAGGTTTGGCTGCCCCTTTCAACTACATTCGGATCAAGGGAGAAATTTCGAGAGCAAACTGTTTACGTCCCTGTGTGAAATGCTGCAGATCCAAAAGAAAAGGACTACCCCGTACCGACCATCTTCAAACGGGCAGGTAGAAAGGTACAACCGAACATTGATGGACGCTGTGAGGTGTTTCATTGGAAAGAAACAGAACCAGTGGGATGTTCATCTCCCACAGCTAGCTGGCGCGAAACGGGCTTCAGTAAACCGTCACACTGGATACACTCCAAACATGCTGATGCTGGGTCGGGAGGTTACCACTCCTGCAGATTTAGTATTCCCTCTTCCTCGTCCCAATCGTGAAGAAGATGTAGACAGATATATTAAAGAGTTGAGGCAGACTATGAAAGAGACTTCAGAAGTGGCTAGGAAAACGCTGCAGACCTCCCAGAAAATCATGGGGAGACGTTATGATCTGAGAGTGCTGGAGAAGACCTATCAGGAGGGCGATGTTGTGTATCTGCTGAACAAGGCAGTAGTGAAAGGAAAATGTAAAAAGCTCTCACAGCCCTGGAAGGGGCCCGCCATCATTATAAAGAAATTCAGCCCAGCCGTTTTCAGGATTAAACTGAGGAATGCAGTATTCACGGTGAACCATGATCGCATTAAACTCTGTCGGGACAGAGTCCTGCCTAACTGGGTCCTCAATTATCGACAAAATGTGGATTCCCAGTCAACACAAGAGCCCGAGGATCTAAATCTCTATTGCTTCTGTCAGAAGACATGGGATCACCAGTTTATGATTCAGTGCGATCATTGTCAGGAGTGGTACCATGGGAAGTGTGTGAATATCACTCCAACGGAAGCCCTAGATATAGATTACTATAAGTGTAGTGCATGCCGTTAGTATGCCATAAAAGGTCCTTATCCTGACCTAATACTGTGTTCTTTACTACAGGTCATGGAAGAGACAGTTTCCCTGAGGTCACGTGATTTCCGGGACGAGGTGGCTGAGAAAACAGATACGGTGACCCTTATCAACCCCCAACGACTAATGGAGGGACTGTTCCATTGTTACAACCTTCCCACGTCCACTGCACAAGAGTATGTGATGGGTCAGGTCGCTTTGGCAAGGGCAGGTGGTGATCAGGAATAGTTAGAGGATGCCGCCTTTTATGGGAATGTCCTGTTTTCAGACCCATGGGTTACGTCAAACATCACCCGGATACCCTCCGCTAGGAGCCGTCTGTCCAGGAGCAGGCAACAAAGGTCCAGCCGTCCAAAAGATCATCGAACGGAACTATCGTCTGGCACATCCCCTCCATCTTCCGACGAATCACCCAAGAGGAGTTGGAAGCAGGTTCAAACTCTTGCTACACCGATGGGACCCCGTCCGCGGCGTCCTCAGTCTAAATCGCCGGAACCACAACCACAGGGGAGGAAGGAAACACCAGGTGGGACCAGACCTAAAACGGTGGAGCCATCGCGCAGAGAACGCCCTGAACGACGTCCTCGTCCTAGATCCAGAACAAGGGCTAAGCGCTCCAGAGTTGATGACCAACATCACCATGATTACCCCCGTGTGGGGAGTGACAGTCAATCTAAGAGCCCCCGAACGGTTAGATTTCGGTTAGAGTCACCCGACAAGTCTAGACCAGCAAGGTCCCGGGATAGGACCAGACCACAGTCTAGACCAGCAAGGTCCCGGGATAGGACCAGACAACAGTCTCGGTCGCCACCGAGTATAAGATCCTGCTTGAAGTCCCGTGTTAGGACTTCACCTTCAGCGACAATAACCTCTGAATTATACCAAGAGGCGTTATCTATTGATGGAGCCCCATTTCCATCTAGGGTCCCGAGCAGGATCCCTTCTTCTACCAGATCATCACCCCAACGGGAGGAGGGAGTTAAGAGAATAAGAAAGCGTGGGAGACGCAAGGAATATCCGTGTCCAATGGTGGGCTGTTCTGCAGTCACACCTAGACTAAAGTGGCACCTCTTCCGAGATCACGCCCCTGACGTTTTCCATGAAGATCTTAACCCAGATGCAGACCTTTGCAATCGCCGGTTCAGCGCCCTGTCCATCTTGGCAAAAACACTTCATGGCAGCCAAGCCAAAATTGAGGACCTAGTGGATACTTTAAACAAGTACCCTCTCATCAGTGAAGGGTGGGAAATTACAGAAGTCCAGGAATCGGCCATTAATGAAATGTGTCACAACCTAGGATGGGACCCATTAACAAAGTACTCCCTTTCCCCAGTTAATTCCCCGGCCTGCCTTATCCACTGTAGAGCCTTGATGGCCCTGCTTCAGAATCTAGCTCCTAACGTTCTGGAGGACTTAAGGCAGTCGTTTCCGGATACTGCACCACCAGAAGTAGCAGAGGAGACGTCGGAAGCACTATCCTCGGAACCTGAAGTGGATGAACCAGCCCCAACCCGACTGGCATTCGATTCACACTTCCACCTGGACCGTTTACAATGGGTACTTCGACTCCCTCAGTCGACCAGCTTCACAGATACCCTCACAGCAGTAGGACCCGTTCCAGAAGAATACCAGGTCCACTTAGCTGGATGTACTGCTGTGTTTTGCGACCAATCGCACTTCCCCTCACCGGAGAAGATTGTGGCGTTAACCAGGAATGCAGTGTCTGTGTCAATTGGAATCCACCCGACTGCACCCACCTTGTCAGAGGAAGATAAAGAGCTATTTGTAAAGACTTTTTACCATCCTAATGTTGTTGGGCTTGGGGAAATCGGGCTCGATCTGACCATTCCTCATGCCAGGTGGTTAGATCAAGAGAGACAGTTTGCTGAGCTACTCAGATGTGGCCTGGCCAAGGACGTGGTAGTGGTGTTGCATCTGCGCCCCAAGGAGTCAGATAACCTAGGAAGAGAAGTCTACCTTCGAGGCCTGGTAATCGCCTCCGAGATCCTGAACCGATCACAGGCCTTCCACCTGCATTGTTTTCATGGCCCACCAGATGTAGTTGCCGCCTGGTTGAAACATTTCCCCAACACCCATTTCGGCTTCACCAACAAGATTAGCCATTTTGATCCGATCCAGTCTGATGGACTAAGAGCGGTACCCACGGACAGACTACTTTTGGAAACAGATGCCCCCTATTTCAGACCTCGAGGATATTCAGTCAATGCACCAAGCTTGCTGGGTTACACTGCACAGATGGTGGCAGAAATTCGGGGGGAAGATTGTGATGATGTCTTGGCCATGACCACTGAGAATGCCCTGAGATTATACGTGGGTGTTGTGAACACCCACTAATGTGCTAAACCAATTTTTATGGACTTCTAGTCCCGTGCTGGACTGGTCCATTGTTGTTCATCATTTTATGTTAGTTTTCCTTTAGTTGTATCAATTAGTTGATATTGGCACAGCACTTTTCAGGGATCGTCGAATTGGTTTCACCTCTATCCTCTGTAAAATTGGTTCGACAATCTAGTTAAATTTGGGGAGTAGGGTGCTGTGCCCATTTTATGGGTTGGGGGGAAAGGGTGAACATTGTATAAGGGGGTACCAGCTTTTCAAGCCCAGTATTGTGCAGGGGCTTTTTTAAATTAAACGGGAAGGAGTGTAGTGAAAGTTGGCTGGGGCGAAACGACTGGCTGCGGTGTGTAGTGCCACCTGGCGGACGGCGCATGCGTGAGAGACTACTACGAGAACTAATGGCGACATGTCGATGTGATCTTTGCAGACACAATACTGGTTTTTCCTCCAGCTATACTCAGTGACTGGGCTGTCAGGCAGTGCCTAGAGGTAAGGACCCCATTGTTCTTCATTGAAACCACATTATCACATATCATAACATTGAATACATGAAATGCGCCCATAGAAGCAAGAGAATACCAACAAGAATAATAATAAACCGACCGCACAGGAGTACTGCCTGGTTAAACGCTTAGAGGATATATGCCTGCCCAGGGAAAGTGGTGCGAGTCGGACCGTCCATGCTTATAAACCGTATTGGTTTCATTGGGATACAAGGCTTGAGATGTAATTTCACGCAGAGCTGAATCCGACCGCACACAAGTACTGGCTACCCATTTAGAGGATCTTAGCCTGCCCAGGGAAAGCGGAGCGAGTCGGACTGTCCAAACCTATAAACCCTATTAGTTTCATTGGGCGACAGGGCTTGAAATGTCATTTCAAATCGATGTCGGGTAAAAGTCCCACAAAATTGGAAGCAACGTCTCCAAAATGACTTATATAGTGCTGACTGGGACACTAAACATCAAATCAAACAAACAAATTGAGATGTCATTTCATCTCAATGTCAGGTAAAAGTCGCACAAAATTGGAAGCAACATCATCCAAATGACCTATAGATATGGTGTTGGTTGCACATTTGTAGTTGGCCCGTTGATTTGTCCGGTAAACTTAGTGAATGTGTAAAAGTCAAAATATGGGTAACATTGCGTACATTAAGTTTTGATAGCTCATGTGTGACTTTGTCAAAGCCACCATTGACAATCACAAACATTGCAACACTTTCCCTACCAACTATCTGCAATGAAAATTGATCTCGGAATTTTTAACAAACAGGACAAAGGGATACCCCTTGAAATGGAACTACCTATTTTGTCGCCCAACACTGCACACTAAAAAAGTTTTGAGCTTCTTGAACATGGGGATTGTCACAAACAAGTTGTTGATTAGTTATTCTGCAAAGTTGTTAGATGCAGTGAGTTGAGATATAAAATATTTGTGCCTTTGGCTAGTTTAAACTCAGTCTTGACTATGGAAATCTTCGGATTGTTCTTATTTTGAGAAAAATCGAAAAGTTCTGCGAAACTGGCACATCTGCATGTGCAAGCTCATGTTTTCAAGGCTTTACAAAACTTAATCTGACCATCGGGGCTTGAAGAAATTGATGGGATGCATGATGCTTGTACTCAGACGAGTACTCCCCTTAGAGAATCTAAGCCTGCCCTGGCCCAGGCAAAGCGGTGTGTGTCAGAACATGCATGCTTATAAACCATTTTGGTTTCGTTGGGTGACAGGGCTTGAGATATCATTTCATCTCAATCTCGGGGGTAAAAGTCCCACAAAATTAGAAGCAATGTCTCTATATAGTGTTGATGGGGATGTTAAACCTCAAATCAAACAAGACACTCCTGGTGTAAATTACATACACTCCAGGTTTGGCAGGATATAGCTGCCTACACAGTAATCACGCTGTTGTTGATCTAATTATGGCAGGGATCACTCATATTTTAGCTTTTTACACATTCCACAAGTTTTTAGGGCAAATCAAGGGGCCAAGATAGAAACAATAGATGGGAAGATATGTGTTCTTAGGGGAGATTCTGGGTAAATGATAGTTTTTTTTTTTTTTTTTTTTTTTTTTTTTTGCTGTCCAAGCAATAAAGCGGCAATCATTTTGGGTCAGGCCTTGGCAAAAGATAAGAATAAGACAGATTAAATATTATTTGATCCAACGTTATTTTTACACCAGGAGAAATATATTTGGCTGCATGGAGTTTCCTGGTAAAGCGAAATCAACAGCACCTTTACATTATGAAAACATGCCTATTCAAATTCAATGTAAACTTAAACGCCGAAAAAAAAAAAACACAAAAAAAACTGAAAATTTCAAGATGGAACAGTGTGAGGTTTTTCTTATTTCGACTCAAAATACAGATTGTGGGTACAAGTTAGAACCGCCTCATTGGGTTGGTTCTATATAAATAACCAGCTCCCACAATCTATGGTGGGTGGGGGGGGGTTGATTTTAAGATCATTTCACTCATATAGAGCCGATCGTTAATCAGAGGTGGACGAAAACCTGAGTTCCCGGAGAAAAACCACCTGACCTACATGTACCATTGCAGAACCTGGCGTCTCACATGTGACCCGAGTGAGACTCGAACCACATAGGTGAGAGACCTAATGATTAAGAGTGAGCGCTCTTATCCACTAGGCCACGGAGGCCCGTCACAATCTATATTTTAGAGAGGAAAAACGAAACATAAGGTTTTCGCAGTGTGGACCCAAGTTGTACTATTAGGGTTCAAGGGGCTCAGGATTATATAGGCTTGTTTTTTGTGATGAAACTACTTGTAAACCGCTTAGAGGATCCAAGCCTGCCCAGGCAGAGTGGTGTGAGTCTGACTGTCCATACATATACACTGGTTTCATTGGATGGCAGTGTTTGACACAATGATTTGTATAGACTTCCTGATACATGAGATGCATGCATTGCTGTTTTCTATCAAAGATGTTTTATTAGCCAGAAAAAAATGAAATGGTTAAAGTGCTAGACAGATTCTAAACTCTAGCTCAGGCAAATACTTTAATGCACTTCTAAATGAGAACTTCTAATAAGCAGGGCCTGACAAAATCCATTGCCCAGCTACCATGAGGGCAAGTCCAAATTTTTCAATATAGTCCTGTTTATATATTTTTTGTTTTTATTTCATCTGTCCATTACTTTTATAATACATTTGTTTTTCTGTCCCTAAATATTATATCTCGTGGAAAATGAAATACAATGGTCAGTGGTTTCGAAAAGCTATCCATTTAATTATTCTGCTACTTGTATGGCATAAGAGTATGGCAAAATATGAGCTGTTGATAGTAAGATGGAAAAATATGGTTTTAATTTGTGGGTGCGGTAGGGCTTGAGATGGCATTTAATACAAAGATCAGTTAAAAGTCCCACAAAATGTGAATCAACATCTTCAAAATGATGTAAATAATGTAAACAGGGACGTAAAAGTAAATTCAAACAAATGAAAAGGTAGCGTTATCTGTGTGGTAATTATTAGCTGTATGATCTTTGTCAGTTTCACCCTGGTTTAGTAAACAAACTGGAGTGTGAAAGCTCAGTGGTTAGTGCACTTGCCTCTGATGCTAGAGGTCCCGGGTTCCGTCCCCGGCAGCGACTATAAAATTTCGGTGTCCTAACACGCCCCATTGGCATCATTTGCAGGGATGAATGTTATAAAATGCACTGTCCTTCGGATCTGGACGTTAGCTGGAGGCCCTGTGCAGGGAGAGTTATGCCCTGTGCAGGTTAACCCTTTTTGTACCAAGTGGAATCTTCCTTCTTATATATTGCAGGAGTTCATTTCAAAATTTAGGGGTGTCAAGTTGTGCTTTTATCAAAATGTATTCGGAAAATGACTGTACTTTTAACAAACAGTGGAGCCCTAATCAGTCGCCACGTTCTGCGGCGTCTCATCTGGCCCTGCACTGTTTGCCAGGGTACTCATTTTGGGGTTTCCGGTACTAAATGGGTTAAAGACCCCAACAATAATAATTACAAGATTACTGTGTAGGCTTTCATCCTGCATACCTCGGGTGTATGTAAAGTACACCTGAGAGTAATGGTCAGATGTGACCGATCGCAGTTAAAGTAGAAAGAAAGAAAAGAAACTGCTGCATACTTCAAGTATGTGAAATGAACATAAGGTGTAATTTTTGGACGCCTATTTTTGACCAGGTATTGAAGTTTTTCTGGGCAGTATGTACAATTGGATAATCTTTGGAAGGAGGCGTATTGAGACCACTTGCACTTCCACATTTCACTTGTGCTGGAATTTATAATGGAAATGGTGGCCGCATTAGATGGTAGGAATGTAAAGAACTTCAGCAGTTGAACTCCAATGCTACAATTGGATAATCTTTGGAAGGAGGCGTATTGAGACCACTTGCACTTCCACATTTCACTTGTGCTGCAATTTATAATGGAAATGGTGGCCGCATTAAATGGTAGGAATGTAAAGAACTGCAGCAGTTGAACTCCAATGCTGCTTTGTTTGAACAAGTAGTACTTTTAAATGAAACACCAAAATTTGAACAAGATGTCTGCATCACAATTCACCTATTGCTGTGATTCTGGCCATCAGGGTTTAGAGTTTTGTTGTTGTTGTTTTCTTCTGGAGCTAGGAGCTGCATGCTTAGATTGATCGTCCTGATTTTCTTCGACTGCAGTGGGAAAATCCTCACTGAGCATTGTTGGCTGTATTGTTTTAACAACAGGTACATTGAACTGAAACACCAATTTTTCAGCAAGCTGTTTCAAGAAAAATGTACCTACTGTATTATTTTATTCACTCATTTCACAGCAGGAAAATTTTTGTTTACTTCCCCTCGCCAACACTAACGGCTATTAGTTTTGACACGGTCTGTGACACTGTGTGTGTAGTACTACCTCATGCAGTGGAATATACCAGCGAAAGGATGAAGAAGACACGTTTTTATCGTTGAATAATATGCAACTGTTAAACTGGAATAAGCTGTATTGTGAATTGATATAGCCATGATAGCGCAGCCAAGTTTGTTTATTTCGAAAAGATGAACGTGCGTCCATGGTAAGTTCAAGTTTTATCCAATCAGGTTTGCTTCCGCCAACCGGAAGCTGTAAAACCGGAAGTACGAACAAATTTTTGGCCTTAGTCCTGTTGGCTTTTGAGGTTTTGAATGGGTGGGGTATGTTCATAAATATACGTGTTACCGTTAAGCAACCAACCCTCGTTGTTTGCCGCTTCGGCGGCAAACAACTCGTTGGTTGGTTGCTATAAACTACACTATAATGTAGGGCAGGGAGACTTTTTACGACCGCCACCAGCTGGATTTCCAGACACTTCGGCCCCACTACCACCTCGGCCCCTAGACAGGTCGGCCCATAACCAAGTCGGCCCTAGACACCTCGGCCCTAGTCACCTCGGCCCTAGACACCTCGGCTCCACTGTCACCTCGGCCCCTAGACATCTCGGCCCCAAAGACACCTCGGCCCCACTTTTGATATCTGTTAGGGTATGGGCAGATATATCATGATAAAATCGGCCCCGCCCATCGGGACTTCAAGAAACCGACAGCCTGTAACATGAGTACTGGTAAACCGCTTAGAGGTTCTATGCCTAGCCAGGAAAAGCGGCGCGAGTCGGACCGTTCAAACTTATAAACCCTATTGGTTTCATTGGGGTGCAGGGCTTGAGATGTCATTTCATCTCAATGCCGGGTAAAATTCCCGCAACATTGGAGGCGACGTCTCCAAAATGACCGATACAGTGTTGATTGGAGCGTTAAACGTCAAATCTAACAAACAAAACAGCATGTTAACAAGCCTGTGTAATGAAGACCCCGCTAAACCCAAGTTTATATGGGGAAAACTGGGGCTCATAGGGACATACATTACATCACGAAGACACGCCTTAATAATTTTGACCCCCTTGAACCCCACTGTTATATAGTAAAATTAGGGTTTACAGGGGTAAACCTTATTTTTCTTATTTGAGCAGAAATAATAAAAATATCACAATTTTCCCACTTATAATGTTCGTTTTTTCGGCGGAAAAGTTAACAATGCATTTGTACAGGCATGTTTTCGTAATTCTTATTTCTGCTCCAAGATACAGGTTGTGTGTACTGGTTAGAACCGTCTCAATGTGCAGGCCTGATCAGAATGCGTCTGTGACAACCTTTAATCACAACTAGTTAATATTTATCGGTGTTATGCAAACTAATCGTTTTTTAGATCCCTTTCATATAAGTTAATAGCCATCTTCTTGAGAATGATCTATAATTGCGAGTAGAAGTAAGAAAATTAATATAATTTTATCAACTTTTCGTTATATTATTTTGGTTTTACGGAATCTTCTATTAAGTTGTTCGGAAATAAGATCAAATTATTTTATTGCTATTTATATTTCGTATGAAAAATAACAAATAACCAATGAGACGTTTATAATAAATATAACAACGCATACATGACATTTTCAGGTTAACTTGGACTACACTCTTAAGGACAGCTAATAATCCCCCATCGCCTTCAATCGGGACGTTGACCTTGAGTCAGCATCACGAAAAGTAGGGTTTAGCGGGTTGTTCTTATTGTAAATATTTGATACTGATAGTCAAGGTGCCTTTTCTACAAGAATATATAGGGCCATGAAGACTTTGCACTCAGTGCACATCCAGATCCATCTGATCTGGATCTACACAGTCATTCAGTTTTCGAATTTTAATTGAATACAATTTGAGGGTCTGATAGTCAGAAATGTGACCAATAAATAAATTAAATAAATAAATTATACAGTATACTTGTTACTGTCCGGCTTTAAATATGAGCTGAAATGACAATCAAATAAGAATTTCTAAATGTGTGAAACTTGATAACAATGGAAATATACTGATCAATTCCTACAAAAATACGAGCAGTGAAGACTTTGCACACAGTGCACATCCAGATCTACACTGTTTGCCACTAATATATACATACAGTACACATGTACCTGTATCAAGTAATTTGGGTAGCTGATAGTCAGAAATGTGACTAATAAATAATTAAATAAACTAGAGCTGTCAGTGAAACTGACTAGGGCCCCGGCAGCGCTATCAGAGGAGTAGTAAAAAAAATGTAGACGGACAGACGGACAGACAGACGGACGGACGGACAGAGTGATTACTATAGGGCACCCACACTTTCAGTGCGGGGCCCTAATTAAATTAATTAATAAAGTATACAATATACTCGTTACTGTCCGTCTTTAATATGAGCTAGAATGACAATCAAATGTGATGTGTGAAAATTGATAACAATGATCTGTTTATCATCAAGGATCTCTTTATTGGGGTAAAGGGATTAGTAACGCCTGGTTGTTTATTGCGCTTCACACTTAACTAATTTCAATTCATTAATTAATTGTTCTTGTAAACTTTTTTTTGCTAAATAGTGTACTAACCTGAAATTCATTAATCCTTACCCCGCTGAACACGATAATCCTTATCTTTGCAAACAGTGTAGATCCTGATCAGATTGCTTCTGCCCTCTGAACCGGATCTGCACCGTTTTTCATGTCGTTTTTTAATTGCATGCATACATAAAATTAATTTGTTTACTTACGAGGATAGTTGTAGTTCAGCGAAACTGAACACTGATAATTACCTAATAAATAAATAAATAAATTGTTTGTTTGTATTGGAGTTTAAAGGTCAAGTCAAAACTATTTTAGTTCATTTTCGAGCCGGTCAGTTTACCTATCCACACTTAACCTGGGATGGCTTATACGTAAGCAGTTAACCAATACACTGCACATTCTTTTCGCCAGAAAGTGACAACTGCCCTTCTTGAATCAGCAAAAGGGAGCGAATGACCGAAAAAAAGATTTCATAATCAATCTCCACGAAAGAAAGTTGCCGACGCCGGTAGGTACAGAACCCGCGTCCTCCTGATCACCAGTCATACGCGCATCAGACTTAGCTACCGAGGCCGGAAAAACAAATAAATTAATAAATAAATATATAAATATGTTAACAAATATAAGATTATCCCCCATCATCACCATGATTGACGAAACCGAGGAATGTTTTTTTTTTGTTGTTGTTGTTGTTGTTTTGTTTTACGGTCCCATCCATCCCGATCCATCGAGATTTCCATCCAATTAGTAAGGATAATTAGGTATCATGTTCTTATTGAAATTAATTTAAAAAGTATTTTAGCGGTGTGGAATTATTTCGGATAATAAATAGATGATCAAAAGAGCAGAAAAGGAGAAAAAAGAGCCTGCTCTAAAGCATGCAGCAATGCAGTTAGAATTATACATTGAAATAAAAGAGGGGAATTTTCAAATGTATCTTCCATTCTTGTTAAATGGACATATAGATTTTCTGTGTAGTAACGTTATAATATATAATAAATACATATATTATAGGTTCAAATATTAGTGGCTCCCTATCAAAATAATCAAATCAGCAAATAAAAATAATTAAAAAAAAAAAAAAAAAAAAAAATCATCGGGCATCCAACCCAATCTCCTATTTAAATGCAAGCCCCGTGAAAAGCAAAGTGGGGCCGAAGTGTCTAGGTATATGGGGCCGACGTGTCTAGGGGCCGAGGTGTCCAGGGGCCGACCCGTCTAGGGTTTCAATTTTATGTGGGGCCGAGGTGGTTTTGGGGCCGAGGTGTCTAGGGGCCGACGTGTCTAGGGGCCGAGGTGGTTTTGGGGCCGAAGTGTCCTGTTACCACCAGCTGTAGTGACGTTAAATATGTTCTAGAAATGGGTATCCTTTGGAAACAGAACTGAAAAAATATGGAGTGTTAAACCTCAAATCAATCAATCAAAATCTATAGCCTCAGATAGAGAAACAAGGGAAGACAGGTCTTACTTACTGAAACAACAGTCTGGTCCGAATCTTCACCGGCTTTCTTTTTCGTGTGCCGGCCCAATTTATAAATCCCCAGACCACCATAGTTTTCTTTGATTTGAAGTTTAACATGCCCGTCAACACTATATAGGTCATTTTTGAGACGTTGCTTCTAATTGTGTGTGACTTTTACCCGACATTGATAGCTTGTTCTTTGTGTTTTGTTGATTTCATTTATGATAATGAACACCATGTACAGTGATATTTGATCCAGCGCATGACAAAATCTACAAGAAGTCTTGAGCGACCAGCGAATACTTAAATCAGCCTGCGGATTCGCGCAGTCTGATCAAAGTCTTCGCTCATCGCATGTACCTACTATAAGCTAATATCTAAGCAAAGAGACATAAGCAAAAGATCTTGTCATAGTAGATGGGTGCGTAGGTTGATTTGAGTCTCTGCTGGTTGCACCGGTCTTATATATGCAGCGTCCTTAACGATGTCGCGTTTACTAATGTCGGAATATTGACATTTTTGTAAAACAGTCGTGATTAAAATGCATTTAAATGTCATATGATAAATAGAATCTTGCATTCGTGCTCATGTATTATTGAATTTAGTGAACGAGTTGAGGAAAAGAGATAAAATGCGAGGCTTTTGAATTTGTTAAACTCGTCGAGGAAAAGGGATACAATGCTCGACAAAGCCTTGCATTTATCTCTTTTCCTCAACTCGTTTAATCAATTCAATAATACACGAACACTCAAGTAAGATTCTCTATATAAGTGTTACGTCTAGCGTCGTTAACATCGAACATTGTCAAATAATGAAGAACCTGATCAGACATCGTGTTCTGTGTCGCTTTATCAGGGTCTTCACTGTTTGCTAATGACTCCCTAGCATAACGATAACACACCCGAGCGACAAAGTGCATTTATCAAATCTCTAAAATGGCTACTTTTCTGATATAAATCTATGGTATTTTTCTTATTTATACTGCAAACATAGGCTGTTGGTGCTCGTAGGAACCCCCTCATTGAAGAGGTTTTAACGAGTACCCAACGAACCTATGTCTTGGAGCAGTAATAAGAAAAATAATGCATGTCCCCGTAAACCCCAGTTTTCTCTATATAAAGTGGGGTTTAAGGGGGTGTTCATTTCACGGACTGGTTCACGTGATGTAAGAGTGTCAATAAACGTTCAGGTCATGTTTGTTTGTTGTTGTTTTTGTTCTTTTTTTTATTTTTTATTTACAGCCAACTTTCTCTGGCAGATGGCACAGAAAATATGTTTACGCAGCATTTCGTATTTAATATAGGTCAAAACTAAAGCACAGATCCATCCATATTGGGTCCAAAGTATATTATGCTAATTTCCATGACAGCATATACTTAAAGTTTTAACTTTCAAACAGACGATCTTTCCTCTTCCTAATTACAAGCTTTGATGTCACCGGATATCGAAATATCTTTTAAAAGACAGCATAATTACATTATACATTATAATAAAAGTTTAAATGAGCTTCGTCTTACAAACCTTTAAATATGTTCTATAAAAGGGTTATCCTTTGGAAGCAAGGAATTCACCACAAAACTAGAAAATATGGAGTGAACATGTTTTCTGGGCCAGACTAGCTAGGTTAACCCGTTTTGTACCAAATGGAATCTTCCTCCTTATATATAGCAGGAGTCCATTTCAAAATTTAGGGGTGTCAGGTTGAGTTGTCTTCAAAACTGATTTGGAAAATGGCAGAACTTTAAGCAAACAGTGGAGGCTGCGGCGTCTGATCTGGGCCTGCACTGTTTGCCCGGGTACCCGTTTTGGGGTTTCTGGTACGAGATGGGTTAACCCCATCTATCCATTACGAAAACACGCCAATTCAAATACATTGAATATTTTGGCACCAAAAAAAAAAAATAAATAAATAAAATTACCGTAAAAAATCTGATATTTTTCATATTTCTGTTTTAAAGATAGATTGTGGGTACTCATTAGAACCGCCTCAAAGAGGCGGTTCTAACGAGTCCCCACAATCTATGTTTTTGAGCAGAAATGAGAAAATACTGTATACCCCTGTAAACCCCCGTTTTACTATATAAAAGTGGGGTTTGACGGGGTCAAAATTATATAGTCGTGTTTGCGTGATGAGTGTTCTGAATTAGGCTCATACAATTTCCATACGAATAAAAATCTAAAATGAGTTCCTTTAAGAGCAATGAAAACATTCATAAGAAAGAAGATGGGTCATACTACGTAGTTTCGGCTAATAAAGCCTCATCAGTGACCCTGTAATGATCCGGCAACGAAAGCCAAAGGAAATGTACTGCAATTTTGCAAATTTCGAATATGCAGTCGATTCAAGGGCTGATATAAATCAAAATGGGGTCCAAATAATTAAAAGCCTGTCTAGAATATAAGTCTAAACCAATAATTTATTTCTGATTTCTCAGAATATTTACGCTGATCTCAAAGGACAAAAAGTAAAATATAAACTGCACTTTGGTTGATGTACGGGGAGACGTTTTACGGCCGCCACACGGCACAACACCAGCTGCAGTGAAGGCAAATAAAAATCTAAAATGAGTTCCTTTAAGAGTAATGAAAACATTCATAAGAAAGCTTTTTTGATTTTAGATCCATGCCGCAATATGTACTGTTCTTTTTTTTTGTAAATAGGGGATATTTACTTTTTTGAGATGAATATCAAAAATATTTCGAGTGTGTTGAAATATCAGAATTTTCACGAGTGCGAAGAGATGAAATATTTTTGATATTTATCGAAAAAAATATAATATTTTTTCTTTTTATTTTATAATATTTTAGAACACTTACTGAAATTGATCACAATCGGATCTTACGTCACAATTTTTGACTTGGCTATGACGTCATAACTGTCGGTTTCGAAACGAAAACAGATCGCCATTTTGAATACAGCATTTTTACAGTACAAAAAGTGCTTTCCAAGGTATTTTACAGAATTAATATGAAATAAAGGCACTGCCTTTTGAGCAAACACACTCATTTACACCCTTGTAGGTAGTGAAGAGTGGTGTGATTGTGTTTGTGCTTTAGGTCCCACCAACATCTAAGTCAGTTTATTAAAAGCCTCATCCGAACGTCTGGAGAAGCCCGGGGAATAGTGGCGTAGAACATCAAAAATACCAATAGTGCTAGCGTTGTAGCTCAGTGGTTAGTGCACTTGCGTCTGATGCTAGAGAGCACCCGGTTCGATCCCCGGCAGCGACAATAAAGTTTGGTATCCGAAAATGTTCCATTTGCATCATTTGTAGGGATGAATGCCACAAAGTGCACCGTCCTTCGGATGGGGATGTTAACTGCATGGAGGCCTCTTGTGCAGAAAGAATCATCCACTCTGCAGGTTAGAGATCCTTCCCGTAATGGCATAGTTACCGAACTTACCGCTTAGGCACTTGTCCTGCAAATCTCATGTTTGTACAGCTGCAAGTTATAGTCAAATGAATACGAATACGAATACGAAACTTTATTTGCAAATCACATACATAACATACATGAAATGCGCCCATAAAAGGCAGAAGCATGAAAGAAAATAATAATAATAACAACAATAATAATAATAATAATAAAAATAAGGAAAAAAAAAAAAAAAAAAAAAAAATCACATACAAATTGTTGCAATGGACACAATCGTACATTACGGAAATGAACGACTATGACCGACCGTTCAAGAAAATCGATGTTAAGTAGGTAGCACACCAGCAAATTGCCACCCCATGCGCCTGGACTCCTGTCTTAATTTGACATTATATATTTGATCCTCCGCTTCCCCTAAAGGATATATTTATATAAATATATACACATACATAAACGTACATGCACATGTATACATATCTATGCATATACATGAGTCCCAGACCATGCGGCAAGCAAAAGCTACAGCCACCATGCTACTCTGCATGTTGCAGACCATAGCAATACTAATATCAAACTGAAATTGCTCCGCACAGTACACGCCACAACTAAAAACCAACAGTCTCTAGTATTTTTTGCCTTGCATCGAATAGCACAGACAAAACTTTGTCCAATATACAAAACACTTTCTGGTCTTCACAACTAAAAATCCAAATGAATTTTTCTTTATCTTGCAATTTACTTACTTTAGGAAATAGGGAGTATATGTCATTTAAAAATGGCATCCTATACGTTGATAAAGAAGGACACTGAAATAAGAAGTGTATCTCATCTTCTATATTTTCATTGCACAATTTGCACAATCTTTTCGAAACAGAAATATTGTTGTAACGTCCTCGTTCTATTTCTAATTGATGATTACTAACCCTGAATTTACAAATGTTTTTCCTTTGGTTTTTACTGCCCCACAGAAGGTACTTTTCCATTTCAAAGTGCTGTTTAAAAAGACTATAAGTTCTGAGTTTGTTGCCCTGATCTTTATTGTGGGTGCTGTGAGTATAATTAATACGTTCTTTCCAAATTGTTCTATATTTCACCAAAAGAGCTCTTAACACTAGTCTGTATATATATTTACCCGAGGATGCATACAAATCTATGTCAATATGTAAATATTTCAAGACCGTTTTTAAGAAGTTGAACCAAGAATCTGTGCCTGATAAGCTAAGATTTTCAGAAAGAGTCAATGCTTCCTTTAGGAGAATATTATTGGATTTTCTGATGTGGTCAAAATATTTGAACATGTTAGGTAAAATTTCTAAAAGCATAGGAAAACGGCCTATTTCCCCTCTCACTGCTAATGTTGAGGTCTTAGGTCCAACACCAAGCAGATATTTGCAAAACTTCAAATGTAGTTTTTCTTGTGGTAATCTATCACACATGCTTAACAAATAATTATCAGATTTGGTTTCTATTTTACTAGAGGAAAGGCATCCCCAGATTTCAGAGCCATATAGAAGTATTGGCTTAATTGTATGATCAAAAATATGAAGGCATGATTTGATTCCTGGAGGTTGTGGATAAAATGCTTTGGATAATTTAAATTGGGCTTTTAGTCCTTTATGATATAGAGCCAATTTGGCATCGCTGAAACTCCCAGAATTAGAAAACGTTACACCTAAATAAGTATAATTTTTCACACACTCAATGGGTGTATCTTTGAAATCTACATTAACATTTCTGTTTCTTGTGCCTGCACTAAACACTAATGACTTAGTTTTATTCAGATTAATTTCCATTCCCCATTCATCACAAAAAAGAGACAGTTTATTAAGCATGTTTTGCAGTCCATTTTTACTCGAAGAAAGGAGGATAAGATCATCAGCATAAAGCAAGCAATTAATATATATGTCAGATAACTTTACAGGGTCACAAGATGAATCAAAATACTTGGGAATATCATTTATAAATATATTAAATAAAGTAGGACTAAGATTGTCTCCTTGACGAACGCCTACCCTAGAGGGAAAAGTCTCTGTGCAGTAGTCGCCTACACGGACACTTAAGGTTGTTGAACTGTACATACTTCTAATAGTTTTATAAAATTTATCGCCAATGCCTAGTTTTTTTAGTTTATAGAACAATCCGTCATGCCATACGGTATCAAAAGCACGTTTAAAATCAACAAAACATGTATACAATGGCTGGGCTCCTTTACGAGTGTGTTTATCAACCAGATTCTTCAATACAAACATGTGATCGGTCGTCCTAGTTTCTTTAGTAAAACCTATTTGTTCTTTACATATAATATTATGTTTATGTAAGAAGTCAACTAGTCTATTGTTTAAAATTTTATTGAAAAGCTTTCCGATACAGCTGCTGATAGTTATGCCTCTGTAATTATTAGGGTCATTAAATGATCCTTTTTTATGTAAAGGGGTTATAATGCCTTTAGACCAGAGTGCTGGATAGCTACAATTAGACAGAACTAAGTTAAATAACTTATGAATTGCAGGTTGAAGATAAAACTGACCGTATTTCAACATTTCATTCAAAATTGAATCACACCCACTAGATTTTTTGTTTTTAAGATCTTTTATGCAGTTGTAAATTTCTTTTTCTGATATAATATAGTCAAGTTCATTAAAATTTGTAGTATCTTCCAATACTGATATTTGTTCTAAAATATTTGGAATGGGAGGTTTGTTTAATTGGTTTAAGGATTCAAAATGTTCTTGCCACTCATCACTGGGTATAGATGCACTTTTATTCTTACATTCATTATTCTTTAATTCATCTAGAAGCTTCCAATAAGCGGATGGATTATCATCCCTCATGGCATCTAATTGATTCAGGATATTTTGTTTGTATTGACGGCATTTTAATTTACGTAATTTTCTAAACTCTTTTAAAGCTTTATAAAATGAGGACCTCACAAAAGGATCATTACTGTATTGTTGAAAAAGTGTTTCTTTACGTAATAATTCTCTTCGCGCTTTTTGTAGAGAAAAATCATACCATTTCGGTTTTGTTTTGCATTTATTTTTCACAGGGCCTGTACCATGAGCTGCTTTTTTATTTTTTACTTTAAGTGATAGTGATGCAGCACTTGTAAGGATATCGCTAAAATCTAATGCGGCATCATTCACAGAAGAAGCTGTGTATGTAGAGGACACAAATTTATTTAGTCTTTCTTGTATTTCTTTAGAGTTCAAGGCTTCTTGAAATTTCGAAGGCGACTGGTCATCCCATTTAAATGCAAGTGGCAATGACTGTAATTCTTTTTTCTCTTTGTAAATTGGACAATTAATGTACAACTGAAAGGAGACCTGACAGTGATCAGACAAGTCAGGTTCAAATGTATGGACTTGAAAAGTGGGTATAATACTGAAAAGTTCTTCAGAGGTAATAACATAATCAATAACACTACTTCCTGAAGGTTGGTGTGACGTGTACTGTCCGAGGGAATCTCCCAATACTCTACCATTAAGAATTCTAAGACTAGATTGAATACAGAGATTCAGTAACTGTTTACCTCTATTATTAACAATATTATCATAACTGTATCTTCTTACTGGAATATCATCGCTTACATATGTATCAAAGAGAGGTATATGAATACTGTCATCTTGTGCGATAAAATCATACTCAACTCCCGTACGAGCATTGAAGTCACCTCCAATAATAATTTTACCTTTCTTTTGATATTTAATAATGTCTTTTTCTATAATATCGATCAGATCCAAGTCCTGGGATAGAGTATAAGAAGAATACTCAGGTGAAAAATATAGAAAACATATGTAAATATCTTCTCTCAAACCAAAGAATTCTTTACTTAGATGTAACCAAATGTAATCACTGTTTTGGTGGTCTAAAAATTTAATACCTTTAACAATACTATGGCGGACAAAGATAGAGATACCACCTGATCTTTTTCTCGTATTTTTTGCCTTTGGCCTAAACAAATGAACAGCTTTATATTCTGGTAAAACAAGGGAGTTGTCTATATCACAGTGTGTTTCAAGTAAACAAACTATATCTTGTGAGGCAAGATGATTAATAAAGTTAGCGTCCAAGTACTTATTATACTGCTTGTGTTTATATCCATTGATATTCCAGCAAGAAATTTTCAAATCTGTTAGATATGACATAGACATGTCAAAATATACAAATTTATAATGAGCTCAAGATATCCGACGCTGAAATCACAGAATCTGCCAAAAAGAGACCAATGAATACCTGTATCCTCTACCTGAACTGAAGGCTCCACATAACCAGGGACATAACTACTGACAACCAGAAGTGATGCTACCCCAACATAATACCAGATGTGGCAGGATGATGACAGCAGACAACGTAGACTTGCTATCCTATAAATTATCCCATTGCCCTTCGGCACAGGCGTTTGCATTGTATACTACTCAGACCCCGCTAAGGATCACTCCCATACAAACTCCATAAGGCAATATTTTGAACGAATATATCTCATTAATTACTGCCCGGAATTTAAAATCCATTTTTCAATATACATTATAGAAATGAATGTAAAAAAAAAAAAAAAAAAAGAAAAAATACTATTCTGTTCCTTACGCTATTCAGATTTCTGGGAAAATATTCACTTTTGCAATAAAGAGCCTTAAAAAAAAAAAAAAAAAAAAAAAAAAAAACAGTAAAAGTGCATCTACTACTCCCCCACTGTATTTTTGTTACTGCGAATTCTTGGGTTATCTGTTTTAAAAAGGAAAACATATTGCAATTTCTCAGATACATTTACTAATAATTGCCGAATGTAAAGATGTACATAAATTATAAAATCAATTTTCCCGTGAAGGGCTTGCACGTCTGCGAGAAAGTGATCCTTATCAAAACTCGAGCAGTATACAAGAAACAGTAAATTACCTAATAGTTTTCTCTATTTATCAGTCCCATGCTATATCATGTGACTTAAACATATAATGATGTAACGAAATAGCAAACAGTGCAGACCTCGACCAGACTACCCTGTTAGGTGCAGAATGACCCCAACCTATCAAATTTGTGTCAAAAAAAAAAAGCATCTAACAGAATTCCAAGGCAAATACCCCCCCCCCCCCCCCCGCCCCCACAACTCCCTATTTCATTGCTTTCGACACAAGGGAAGTAACTCAATATTATGGAAAAACATGTCTGCAAGATTTATCTTTCTTATGTCTGAGAAAAAAAAAAAAAAAAACAGTCCAACAGAGACCCAGACCAAACAGGTTATAGAAAACAGTCCAACAGTGCAGTCTGATCGCGCTCAGCTACTAACTTTTGCATGATGTTATATTGCAAATTCTCATATGGTTATATTACCATCCAATAATAGCGTAACTATAGCGTACTTTTCAAAACACATAAAATGCATATAACAATTAAACTGTAATTAACAGTAACTACTAAGTCATCTGAACAACTAGACAAATGAATTCAGGTATTATTAACAGAACCTGAACATATTTACATAAATTTTGAAGCAAGGGGTGTACAAAAAGAGAAATAGATTGTAAGTAACTGTGCTAGAGTTGCCTCCCTGAAGCGATTCCATCAAGCATCAATGCCCTTATATAAAAAAAAAAAAAAAATCTGTTCGAGATGTAGATTTTGGTTATTTAGTCTGTTCTGAATGTTACTCATTCTTCTGGCTTCAAAGACAGGGGTTGCCATGAACAGCAGGACAAGCTACAAATTCACAAACTGAAAGTCAAACAGTGTAGATCCCGATCAGATGGCCTCTGAAGAAGCCATCCGATCCGGACCAACATCGCTTGCAATGATAGGGGTTGTTATTGCTACAAATTCACAAACTGAATGTCAAACAGTGTAGATCCCGATCAGACGGTCTCTGAAGAAGCCATCTAATCCGGACCCACACCATTTGCAAAGACAGGGGTTGCCATGAACAGCAGGACAAGCTACAAGTTCACAAACTGAATGTCAAACAGTGTAGACCCCGACCAGACGGCCTCTGAAGAAGCAATCCTATCTGGATCCACACCGCTTGCAAAGACAGGGGTTGCCATGAACAGCAGGACAAGCTACAAATTCACAAACTGAATGTCAAACAGTGTAGATCCCAATCAGACTGCCTCTGAAGAAGCCATCAAATCCGGATCCACACCGCTTGCAAAGACAGGGTTTGCCGTAAACAGCAGGACAAGCTACTAATTCGCAAACTGAATGTCAAACAGTGTAGATTCCAATCAGACGGCCTCTGAAGAAGCCATCTAATCCGGATCCACACCGTTTGCAAAGACAGAGGTTGCCGTGAACAGCAGGACAAGCTACAAATTCACAAAGTGAATGTCAAACAGTGTAGATCCCAATCAGACTGCCTCTGAAGAAGCCATCCAATCCGGATCCACACCGTTTGCAAAGACAGGGTTTATGTCAAACAGTGTAGAGCCCAATCAGACTGCCTCTGAAGAAGCCATCCAATCCGGATCCACACCGTTTGCAAAGACAGGGTTTGCCGTGAACAGCAGGACAAGCTACAAATTCACAAACTGAATGTCAAACAGTGTAGATCCCGATCAGACGGCCTCCGAAGAAGCCATCTAATCGGGACCCACACCGTTTGCAAAGACAGGGGTTGCCGTGAACAGCAGGACAAGCTACAAATTCACAAACCGAATGTCAAACAGTGTAGATCCCAATCAGACTGCCTTTGAAGAAGCCATCCAATCCGGATCCACACCGTTTGCAAAGACAGGGATCGCCGTGAACAGCAGAACAAGCTACAAATTCACAAAGTGAATGTCAAACAGTGTAGATCCCGACCAGACAGCTCCTAAGCCATCCAATCCGGATCCACACCGCTTGCAAAGACAGGGGCTGCCGTGAACAGCAGGACAAGCTACAAATTCAAAAACTGAATGTCAAACAGTGTAGATCCCGATCAGACGGCCTCTGAAGAAGCCATCTAATCCGGATTCACACCGTTTGCAAAGACAGGGGTTGCCGTGAACAGCAGGACAAGCTACAAATTCACAAAGTGAATGTCAAACAGTGTAGATCCCGACCAGACAGCTCCTAAGCCATCCAATCCGGATCCACACCGCTTGCAAAGACAGGGGCTGCCGTGAACAGCAGGACAAGCTACAAATTCAAAAAAAAAAACTGAATGTCAAACAGTGTAGATCCCGATCAGACGGCCTCTGAAGAAGCCATCTAATCCGGATTCACACCGTTTGCAAAGACAGGGGTTGCCGTGAACAGCAGGACAAGCTACAAATTCACAAAGTGAATGTCAAACAGTGTAGATCCCAATCAGACTGCCTCTGAAGAAGCCATCCAATCCGGATCCACACTGCTTGCAAAGACAGGGTTTGCCATGAACAGCAGGACAAGCTACAAATTCGCAAACTGAATGTCAAACAGTGTAGATCCCGATCCGACGGCCTCTGAAGAAGCCATCTAATCCGGACCCACACGGTCTGCAAAGACAGGGGTTGCCGTGAACAGCAGGACAAGCTACAAATTCACAAACTGAATGTCAAACAGTGTAGATCCCAATCAGACTGCCTTTGAAGAAGCCATCCAATCCGGATCCACACCGTTTGCAAAGACAGGGATCGCCGTGAACAGCAGAACAAGCTTCAAATTCACAAAGTGAATGTCAAACAGTGTAGATCCCGACCAGACAGCTCCTGAGTAAGCCATCCAATCCGGAACCGCACCGTTTGCAAAGACAGGGGCTGCCGTGAACAGCGGGACAAGCTACAAATTCACAAACTGAATGTCAAACAGTGTAGGTCCCGACCAGACAGCTCCTGAGTAAGCCATCCAATCCGGACCCACACCACTTGCAAAGACAGGGGTTGCCGTGAACAGCAGGACAAGCTACAAATTCACAATATGAATGTCAAACAGTGTAGATCCCGACCAGACAGCTCCTGAGTAAGCCATCCAATCCGGATCCACACCGTTTGCATAGACAGGGGTTGCCATGAACAGCAGGACAAGCTACAAATCCACAAACTGAATGTCAAACAGTGTAGATCCCGATCAGACGGCCCCTGAAGAAGCCATCTAATCCGGATCCACACCGTTTGCAAAGACAGGGGTTGCCGTGATTAGCAGGACAAGCTACAAATTCACAAACTGAATGTCAAACAGTGTAGATCCCAATCAGACTGCCTTTGAATAAGCCATCCAACCTTGATCCACACCGCCTGCAAAGACAGGGGTCGCCGTGAACAGCAGGACAAGCTACAAATTCACAAACTGAATGTCAAACAGTGTAGATCCCGATCAGATGGCCTCTGAAGAAGCCATCTAATCCGGATCCACACCGTTTGCAAAGACAGGGGTTGCCATGCTCAGCAGGACAAGCTACAAATTCACAAACTGAATGTCAAACAGTGTAGACCCCGACCAGACGGCCTCTGAAGAAGCCATCCTATCTGGATCCACACCGCTTGCAAAGACAGGGGTTGCCATGAACAGCAGGACAAGCTACAAATTCACAAACTGAATGTCAAACAGTGTAGATCCCAATCAGACTGTCTCTGAAGAAGCCATCCAATCCGAATCCACACCGCTTGCAAAGACAGGGTTTGCCGTGAACAGCAGGACAAGCTACAAATTCGCAAACTGAATGTCAAACAGTGTAGATCCCGATCAGACGGCCTCTGAAGAAGCCATCCAATCCGGACCCACACCGTTTGCAAAGACAAGGGTTGCCGTGAACAGCAGGACAAGCTACAAATTCACAAACTGAATGTCAAACAGTGTAGATCCCGATCAGACGGCCTCTGAAGAAGCCATCTAATCCGGATCCACACCGTTTGCAAAGACGGGTTGCCGTGAACAGCAGGACAAGCTACAAATTCACAAAGTGAATGTCAAACAGTGTAGATCCCAATCAGACTGCCTCTGAAGAAGCCATCCAATCCGGATCCACACCGTTTGCAAAGACAGGGTTTGCTGTGAACAGCAGGACAAGCTACAAATTCGCAAACTGAATGTCAAACAGTGTAGATCCCGATCAGACGGCCTCTGAAGAAGCCATCCAATCCGGATCCACACCATTTGCAAAGACAGGGTTTGCCGTGAACAGCAGGACAAGCTACAAATTCGCAAACTGAATGTCAAACAGTGTAGATCCCAATCAGACTGCCTCTGAAGAAGCCATCCAATCCGGATCCACACCGCTTGCAAAGACAGGGTTTGCCGTGAACAGCAGGACAAGCTACAAATTCGCAAACTGAATGTCAAACAGTGTAGATCCCGATCAGACGGCCTCTGAAGAAGCCATCCAATCCGGACCCACACGGCTTGCAAAGACAGGGGTTGCCGTGAACAGAAGGACAAGCTACAAATTCACAAACTGAATGTCAAACAGTGTAGATCCCAATCAGACTGCCTCTGAAGAAGCCATCCAATCCGGACCCACACCGCTTGCAAAGACAGGGATCGCCGTGAACAGCAGGACAAGCTACAAATTCACAAACTGAATGTCAAACAGTGTAGATCCCGACCAGACAGCTCCTGAGTAAGCCATCCAATCCGGATCCACACCGCTTGCAAAGACAGGGGCTGCCGTGAACAGCAGGACAATCTACAAATTCACAAACTGAATGTCAAACAGTGTAGATCCCGATCAGACGGCCTCTGAAGAACCCATCTAATCTGGACCCACACCGTTTGCAAAGACAGGGGTTGCCGTGAACAGCAGGACAAGCCACAGATTCACAAACTGAATGTCAAACAGTGTAGATCCCGATCAGATGGCCTCTGAAGAAGCCATCTAATCCGGATCCACATCGTTTGCAAAGACAGGGGTTGCCGTGAACAGCAGGACAAGCTAAAAATTCACAAACTGAATGTCAAACAGTGTAGATCCCAACCAGATGGCCTCTGAAGAGGTCATCCAATCTGGATCCACACCGCTCGCAAAGACAGGGGTTGCCGTGAACAGCAGGACAAGCTACAAATTCACAAACTGAATGTCAAACAGTGTAGATCCCGATCAGACGGCCTCTGAAGAAGCCATCCAATCCGGATCCACACAGTTTGCAAAGACAGGGGTTGCCGTGAACAGCAGGACAAGGGTCAAGTAGTGTTTCCCTTATTCCGCCGAATATCTAAATAAGCCACACCCATCTGTGATTTTCAACCAACCAGACCACTTGATTTAATCCATCGCCACAAATTCATAAACTCAACGTCAAACATGCAGATCCTGACCAGATGGCCTCTGAAGAAGCCATCCGATCCGGATCAACACATGTAATAATGTATATTGGATACTGTTAGTAAGAGATAGATATATAGAGGATCCTACATGAGTGCTCATTTCATATGACCATGTATCTTTCTGTGTTTATACATTACACTTGACAGACCATTATAACTGTCGATACTGTTAGTAAGAGATAGATATATAGAGGATCCTACATGAATGCTCATTTCATATGACATTCATCAAACAAGCTTAATGATTTGTCCTTTTTAAGCCTCGGCGAGCAAAATATAGGAATCAGCAAACGAGCCTAATAAATATCATATGAAAGGAACACAAATGCAAGATTCTTTTTTATCACATGACCCCCTAAAATGGGTTTGATAAATGCCCTCTGTTGACAACATCGCATTCTCGCCATTAGTAAACAATGTAATGCAGTGACGTTATGCACTGTAACTAAGCTTTATTGCACTGGTGTAATATGATTTATATGTAATGGCGTTATTAAACTCTCAGACGCGATGTCATGTGATAAACCATATTGTTAATGCCTGAGCAAACACTACAAAGACATACTGGACCACTCCCAAAGAGCCAGCTAAGCAAGGTATAAAATGCTTACAACATAACTTATGTTTCACTCAATAGTGATTAATAAGGAGAATAATGTTATGGTGTCCGAACTGCCAGAGCAACTATACAAATTGAAAGTGATTGTCAGCAAAACACCGAAAAAAAAAACAAAAAACAAAAAAACACCCCAGTAGCTATGGTTAGTTATGACTGACACTAGTCCCAGGTATTCCTATAGCCCATGCTATACCTGTCACCGTAATTCCGATACTGTCTCCCTCTCCCTCTATACATTGACCTTTGACCGCGCCCCCCTCTTGGGCCCCTGTTATTACCATTACCGCCACGCCAACGGTAACCGGTAGTTCTAGTCAGGTAACCTTGATTTGTAACATTTAATGCCCTGTTAATACTGAACTTTAAGTTGGCAGCCAAAACTCTTATCCCATTGGCAGAAAGATGAACTTTGTCATATGCAAAAAATTTCTCAATCGGACGGCCCCTGAGTGAAAGTGAGTAATTCTCACAAAAAGTGACAGAATCACTTTCAATGTAGTTGCTCTGCAATTTAATGTTACATATACGGATCTTGTCATTTAAGACATCTGAGTCCGCGCGAGCAATACCAGATGAAATGATGACTTTTGCAGTTGGCCATTTATCTACACATAACTCAATAAGCTTGTTCATGTCCTGTACACACACATCAGTAGATTTGTTTTTAACATCATTTGTCAGTAAGTGCAACACAATGCATTTATAGTCTATGTCAATTGTTTGAATACGCTCACTAGCTTGTTCAATTGTGTTACAAGTTTCTTTGTGTACCTCATAACCCCTGATAAAGTTAGTTTCTAATATCGGTTTTAGGTGGGAATTGCCCAGAAGCAATATGCGAGCAGTATGTCTTGCAGGGAGGGCAGTTTCTTGAGATGGACTTAGCTGATGATTTGAAAGTTCACTGAGAGGCTCAGAAGGGGGATGCCTTCTGGAATCGGGGGACTTTCCACCAGGTGGTATATGTCGAGTTGTACCGATAATTTCAACATCATCGTCACTGTTTGTATTATTCCTTCCAGGCTCTTGTGTTCCAAGAACAGAATACCGATTCTTAACCGCAACTGCATAAGACATATTTTCAGATACTGACTCACTGGGAACATCTTTACTTATCTTGGAAATAGTAAGATCTTGTACAGATTTTAAATCATGTAACTTTGAGCTTATAGAGTGATGCATTTTTGTAATTGATTCACTCATATTTGAAATTTTGGGGCTGACTAAGCCCACATTCTCAATGACAGTAGACATAGAGTTCTCCAGAGAAGAAAGTCTAGAACTAGTTGAGCCAACATCAGTTGTGATATTAGTCAGAGACGAGGACATTGTGTCTAGTTTAGCCGATGTAGCTTTGAAATTTGTGTTCAACTGGTTGTTTGCTGTATTCAATCTCAGTGCATTTTCACTGACAGTGGAGGCAGAGTCTTCTAAATTTGAAAGTTTGGAACCATTTGAGCCAACATCTGTTGTGATGCTAGCCAGAGAAGAGGATATCATACTTAATTTAGCAGACGTATCTTTAAACTGTGTATCCACTTGTTGACTGGTTATGTTCAAGCGCTGTGTGGTCTGAAGTTCACATTCAAGTTTCATGTTTTTCTCTTTCTCCAATTTGAGTTCCTTTTCCAAATTCGCAGATTTTTGCAGTTCCCCTTTTAACTGCTGGTCAAGACTGGTCATTTGTGAATGGCTATTATTAAAGTTTATCTTAGAAATAGATGTCACTAGTGTTGACTCAAGCTTATGAACTACTTTATTAATATGTTGGATTATTAATTCGTTTGATGAGCTGTCTTGTATTTCAGCAGCTTCTTTAACTGTGCTGAACTGGTCATGCTGTTCTTCACTCTGATTTGCCGTAGTTTGTTTGACTGAGGCTTTGGTCACATTATTTTGAAAACTGACCTCGTCATCTTGACAGGCTGTATTAATTTCTTCCTGGTTGAATTGAACGCAGGCATCATTAACAGGAATGTGTTCAGTCTGTTCACTATTACTGACCATAATAATGTTTGTTTGGGTACAGGTATCAATGAAATGGATTTTCTCAGTCTGTGTGCCTATTGATGAAGAGTTCTGTAAGCGATCTTCACCAATGCAAGTTGGTAAAGCAGGTTCTCGCGCATCACACTTTTGGATGAAATCTACTGGCACTGTAACACAGTTTCTGCATGAGTATTTTCTCTTAGAATTTGTTAAGGAGTACAAGATATAGTCAGGAAGGTCAGAGCACTGGAAGTGCACCCACTGCATACAGTCACTACACTGAATCATGTCTTTATTATCTGGTATACCACACTCTCTCAGACAGGTAAAATTGGAATTCTGAATTGGAATACAAGTATCAACCAGCTTTTTTGGTATAGTTTCATCTGAGTTTATTTTTGGTTCTAACAGATCTGAGGAATCCAAATACTCTGAATCACTATCCGCACTCTCGTCATCAAATATATTAGTGTCAGCACCTTGGCTGATAACACCCTCCGAAGAGCAAACACCACAGGTGTGACCATAGTCTCTAGCAGTTTTAGGGTTCATGTGTTCATCATAAATTACCAAATTTGTGCAACTGTAGCCTGCTGGGGCCATAAAAGCAAGGGCTTCAGAAAGAGTCTTGTGACCTTTATATACACCATTATGGAACTTTTTAGCTCACCGTCACGTAGTCACTTGACGAGGTGAGCTTTTGAGATCTATGTTTGTCCGTGCGTCCGTGCGTAAACAATTTCTTCAAACGACATCTCCGAAACCACTGATCGGATTTTGTTCAAATGGTTCCGGTCCATCGCACATCTAGGTCACAGGAGCCAAAAAAACTAAAAAAAAACTTCTTCTCTGAAACCACAAGGCCCAGGTCTTTGATATTTGGTATGAAGCTTCATCTAGTGGACCCTACCAAGATTGTTCAAATTATAGTGCTGGGGCGAAAAATGCCCCCACCCCGGAGCCCTTTGGTTTTACCTGGGCTTATATAGGGAAAATCTTTAAAAATCTTCTTCTCTGAAACCGCAAGGCCCAGGTCATTGCTATTTGGTATGAAGCTTCATCTAGTGGACCCCTACCATGATTGTTCAAATTATAGTGCTGGGGCCAAAAATGCCCCCGCCCCGGGCCCTTTGGTTTTACATAAGCTTATATAGGGAAAATCTTTAAAAATCTTCTTCTCTGAAACCGCAAAGCCCAGGTCTTTGATATTTGGTATGAAGCTTCATCTTGTGAACCTCTACCAAGATTGTTCAAATTATAGGCCTGGGGCCAAACATGCCCCCGCTCCGAGGTCCTTTGGTTTTACTTAGACTTCTATAGGAAAAATCTTGAAAAATCTTCTTCTCTGAAACCACAAGGCCTAGGTCTTTGATATTCGGTATGAAGCATCTAGTGGTCCTCTACCAAGATTGTTCAAATTATAGCCCTGAGACCAGAAATGCCCCCACTTCGGGCCCTTTGGTTTTACATAGACTTATATAGGGAAAATCTTTTAAAATCTTCTTCTGTGAAACCACAAGGCCCAGGTATTTGATATTTGGTGTGAAATTTCATTTAGTGGACCTCTATCAAGATTGTTCAAATTATAGCCATGGGGCCAAAAATGCCCCCGCCCCGAGACCCTTTGGTTTTATATAGACTATAGGGGAATCTTTAAAAATCTTCTACTATTCCGAAACTGCAAGGCCCATGTCTTCGATATTTGGTATGTGGCTTCATCTAGTGGACCTCTACCAAGATTGTGTAAATTATTGCCCTCTGGCCAAAAATGCCCCCGCCCAAGGGCCATTTGGTTTTAAATAGACTTATATAGAGATAATCTTTGAAAATCATCTTCTCTGAAACAGCAAGGCCCAGGTCTTTGATATTTGATGTGAAGCTTCATCTGGTGGACCTCTATCAAGACTGTTTAAATTATAGCCCTGAGGCCAAACATGCCACCGCCCGGGGCCGTTTGGTTTTACATAGGCTTATACGTATAGGGAAAATCTTTGAAAAAAATCTTCTCTGAAACCGCAAGGCCCAGGTCTTTGATATTTGGTGTGTAGCTTCATCTAGTGGACCTTTGCCAAGATTGTTCAAATTATAGCCTTTGTTGATATTTGGTATGAAGCTTCACCTTTTTAGACCTCCCATAACATTATGCACATTATAGCCCTGGGGTCAATAATTGCCCTCCTTGGGGCCCACTTGTTACTCAGGTGAGCGATCCAGGGCCATCATGACCCTCTTGTTTAATCACACGATCTCAAGCAAGACTGATACTGCAGAACTTCACATGGATTTTGACAGACTACAGCAATGCCTATAATGGAATACAGACTGGCAAAAGTCGTTCCAATCCAACCAAATGTGAGACAGTCAGTGTAATACGCAGAACCCTGGGGGGAGTTGCATAAGGCGAGCGCTACAGAACGCTTTGTTGCGCTTCGCTATGCAACGGTGCGTTTAAAAAAGCGGTTCATAGCGCTTCGTAACTGTGTTTGGAGCTGCCTCATTCTACGTTGCATAGCAAGGTGAAACAAAATGGCGGCACCCGACGTCGCGACGTATTGAGTGTCCGTTTTAAGCCATTTATTACGTTTTTCTCAATTTTAGCAGAAATGAAAAGAGGAAACAAAAACAATCACTGAAGCAAGCACCGGATCTTTTTTTCTGGGAAATTTTCGGGTTTGAAAATCTTTCTATTTTGGCAGACATTTTAGAAAGCGCCTCCATCGTGCGGAGCGTTGCATAGAACGGACAAAGGGCTACAAAGCGCTATAATAAAGCGCTCGCCTTATGCAACTCTCCCCAGGTCGGAGATTAGGAGCAACTAACATGTTCAAGATACACAGCCATGAACTGTCAATGTTAAAGACTTGAAAGTACCTGTGCATCCTTTATTTGAGAACATGTCATGAGAATCCGAATTTGATGCAGCCGTAAAAAGGCAAACAGCAGCCTGGCATTTCTTTGGAAGGAAGATAACCCGCTGGTCTGAAGATGTTAACGCATGATGTAGAGACCATAATTAGACTTATCCTGGATTATGGCACATCTGTATGACATATACTCGAGACGGTACAACGGCGAATAGCTCGGTCTGTCAGAGGTGACTACCACACAACCAGCAGTACCTCCCGAGTGATGCAACACCTTGGCCGGCAAACTCACCAGCATTGACATCAGTGCTGGACATGATCTGTCTTTGGGCTAAGTGGACATCCGTGCATGCAGGGTCTGCGACCTGAAAGCAGCGAACAGTAGAGGATACTCCCTGGGGTATAAGGACTGCCACCTTCTGTCAGCTCTCCTTCATCGGCAAGGGCATCAGACTTAAGGGCCAACTTCCACAGAATATTGTCACTTCAGGGCTCCTTCAGGGCTTCAAGAGGGATATTCCCAGAACAACGTTAAAAGTGTTTTTCATTTTTTTTTTTCATTTGTTCTGTTGTGAGGCAAAGGTGACGGGAGTCCAGCTGTTGGGCAAGGCCTTCTGTCCTTGCAGCAGGTAGGTAAAGAGGGGGCTGGTAGTAGGGGGTGGGGCGTTATTACTTCTTCTTTTTTCTACACTTTTATCCACTTTCCCCTTTCTCCCCTGTCCCTCCCTCTCTTCTCCTCCACTACCTCTTCTATCTCTTTTCTCCCTTTCTCTGATTGACGACACAAAATGACCGACCAGGGTTGACGTGTTGTTATCTATCTATCTATCTATCTATCTATCTATCTATCTATCTATCTATCTATCTATCTATCTATCTATCTATCTATCTTATCTATCTATCTATCTATCTATCTATCTATCTATCTATCTATGATACTGCGATCGGTCCCATCTGACCATTACTCTCAGGTGTACATTACATACACTTCGGGTTTTGCAGGATGAAAGCCGCGTACACAGTAATCATACAATTACAGTATGACTCTTTAACCTGCACATGAGATGGTTCTCCCTGCACAGGGGGTGGGGGGGGGGTGGGGGGGGGGTGGGGCTCCAGTTAACGTCCCGATCCGAAGGAGGGTGCACTTTATGGCATTCATCCCTGCAAATGATGCCACTGGAGCGAGTTCGGACACCGAAATTTTATCGCCGCTACCGCTGATCGAACCCGGAACCAATAGCATCAGAGGCAAGTGCACTAACTATTGAGCAATCATATCCCAAAAACCCCAAACAATTCATTACGAAAACACGCCTATACAAATACATTGTAACCTTTATCGTCGAAAAACTGAAAAATTTAAGATGAAAAATTGTGATATTTTTTCTTATTTCTGCTCGAAATATAAATTGTGGGTACTCATCGAGGCGGTTCTAACGAGTACCCACAATCTATATTATGGAGCATAAATTAGGAAAATAAGATTTACCCCTGCAAACCCCAGTTTTAGTATATAAAAGTGGGGTTCGATGGGGTCAAAATTATATACGTATGTTTTCCTGATGTGTTTGAGCTTCACCTCTGCTGTGTACATAGCCTTAGTATGGCTATGCTCCAGTGTTGTTCCTGTATGCACTTCATAGGAAGCAAATTAGATGACTCAGTTAGTTTGCAACATTGACACTTTGAAGTATCCTGAAGCACTAGCGTTATGCTATGTGTTACGAGATGGACTAGGAAACCTCTCTGGTGCGCTCAGTTCGCTCATAATATTAAGTTGTGCAAACAAGATAGCATGCTCTTCGGCTTTTTATTTTTATTCTGAGAGTGCAATAATGCCATGTAATATTTTCGATAATCCACTAGTGGATAAAATATGCAAATTAGCTAGATACGTCCGATAACCTACATTTAAGACGTCCTGAACGACGTCGCGTTTATTAATGGCGGAATATTGACATTTTTGTAAACAGTCGTGAATAACATGCGTTTTAAATGCCATATGATAAATAGAATCTTGCATTCGTGCTCATGTTTTATTGAATGTATTAAATTCGTTGAGGCAAAGCCTCGCGTTTCATCCCTTTTCCTCAGCTCGATTAATAAATTCAATAATAATGAAAACTCATGTAAGATCCTCTATATTAATTAATTAATTTATTTATTTATTTATTCGGTAAACTTGTACTTTTTTTTAATATTAAGTTGTGCGAAGGAGATATTATGTTGTTCGAACAATATTATATCTGGTTCGCCCAACATATTTAAATTAAAATCAGCATGTCCCTTCTCGTGTCCCGTAAATTAATCAGAGATGCCAAAAATCATTACGCAAACACGCCTATACAAATACATTGCCACCTTTATCGCCGAAAAAATGAAAATTTTATGATGAAAAATTGTGATATTTTTCTTATTTCTGCTCAAAACATAGATTGTGGGCACTCGTTGGAACCGCCTCATCGAGGCGCTTCTAACGAGTACCCACAATCTATACTTTAGAGCAGAAATAAGAAAAATAAGGTTTACCCCTGTAAACCACAGTTTTACTATATAAAAGTTGGGTTCAAGGGGGTCAAACTTATATAGGCTTGTTTTCGTGATGAAAACCTAAGAAGCCCAAGAAAAATACCATAAAAACATGTTCCGTTTTATGGAATGGATATATGTTGCCTATTTTGCACCATTGTTTGGGCCGATAGTTTATTAGTCGACCCAAAGTTACAAAGCACAGTGGCTCGACGTTGTTAATTTTCCACGTGACTAGATTAAACATATTTTATTGCATTTTATAACAATGGGATTGGACACAAGTTATACAACATTAGATAGTCCTCTCCCCAATAGTTTACAAACTATTTCAAATGGTACAGTGGTAAGTATGAAACATTTTATAATAAATGTGAACGTAACATTTTGTTTGCTTGTAGGCCATGAACGAAGGCGAATTATGATAATTCTGGCTTTCAAAGGTTTGATTCCCATCACATGGAATAAAAAGATAACTACATGAAGCATCGCCTAGTCAAATCTATGGGTATCTCGGATGTACGCTAATACCTCAGTTATTATATTTTTGTTAGTCTGAACATCAAACATTGTATTTCCGTACAGTATTGTGTCTAAGGTTAGGGCAGGAATGAAGCTCAAAAATCGTTCAAGGTTTTGTCGTTGTGGTTCGTAAAGTCTACATTCGAAGAAAAAGTGTTGAGCATTTTCGATTATTGCACCACATCTGCATGCGGGAGATGGTGCTATGTTAACCCTATGTAGATCTGCAGATAAAATGCTGCAATTATGGCGAATTCTTGTTAGAATAATGTTGAATTTTCTATCACCGATACCTAAATATTCGCATGCTTTGTCATTTAGGTTTCTACATTTCGATTTAAACTCGGACACTGTACTAGAAGTTCGAATTCTCATATCTAAATCGTTCCATAGGCGTAATGTTGAGGGAAAAAAGGACGAATCATATGAGCAAAGTCTTGTGTAGGGTATTTGGTAATCTTGGTTGTTACGAAGATTATAATTTGAAGCTTCATTTACGCGAAGTGGAAGAAGATCTGATAAGTAAGTTGGGGCTTCATTATGGACAATCTTATACATTAAGCTTAATTTCTTATTTTTCCTTCTTTCTGCCAGAGTGTCCCAGCCTGTTTCATAATATAACGAATTTCTCGAAGAGAAGATAGGTAGACCTGTTACAATTCTAGCAGCATTTAACTGCACTTGTTCTAGTCTTTCAGCTTCTGTCTGATTGCACCCATCCCAAACTTCACTTGCATATTCCAATAGAGGTCTTATGTATACACAGTATACTTTATTTAGAGTTTCTTTTGAAAATCTGTACTTCAATTTTCTTAGGAATGATACTTGTTTTGCAGCAGACTGAATTATTGAATCAATGTGAGCAGACCATTTGTTATTTGAAGCTAGAGTTATTCCTAAATGCCTGTGAGTCTCTACAATTTTTAAAATAGTATTATCCATTATAAGTTGGATGTCATAGTCAAAATGAAAGTTCGATGTGATCATCACTTCTGTTTTTGATGCATTAAATATTACTAACCAAGTATTGGCCCAACTACTAAGTTTGCTTAAGTCATCATTCAGAACGGTTTCTATTTCAGCAGGATCTGCAGAAGGAAAACTAAGTGAGGTATCGTCAGCAAATAGGCGGGCTGACCCTGTCAGTGTCTCTGATATATCATTGATGTATATAAGAAACAACATCGGTCCAAGCACCGAGCCTTGAGGAACACCTGCTGTGATGTACTTGTATGTGGAGCATGTATTGTTTATGGAGACCTTTTGATGCCTCATATGAAGATAATTTTTTAACCAGGCGAGAAGATTTCCACTTATTCCATATTTCTCTAATTTCAATATTAAACCACGGTGCCAAACTCTATCAAAAGCTTTCGAAATATCGCAAAATACTTGACAGTTAATTTTATGATTTTCGAGAGCCAAACACGTACGATGAACTACTTCAATTAGGTGGTGTACTGTAGAGTGTCCTGGTAAAAAACCGGACTGGTATTTGTATATAAGAGCATTTGAAGTTAAATGGTTATAAATATGTTTAAACACTACTCTTTCAAAGGATTTACCAACACAACTTATCAATGAAATAGGTCTATAATTACAGGTTTCGGATTTTTCACCTTTTTTAAATACTGGCATAACGATTGCCGATTTCCATGTTCGTGGATATGTCCCTTGTTCTAACGATAAATTGAATAGTTTACACAAGGGAATAGCTATTGTTTGACAGGTATATTTCAGCATTCTATGACTTATACCATCTGGGCCACATGCCTTATTAACTTTTAGTAAGGTTAGTATGTCTTTTATTTCTGACTCTGTAATATTTATACCTTCTATGTGGATATTTGCTCTATTTTCAAAATGTGGTAGTTCGGTGTTGCTATCATCAACAGATGAAATCGAGCAAAAGTAATCATTTAAGGTTGTAGCTTTCTCTAAATCCGTAAATGCATAAGAATGATCAGGTCTTTGTAAAGGTGGGATTATTGAGTCTCCATTTCCCTTTCCCATAAATCGCCCCATGATTTGCCAAAATGTTTTGTTGCCCCTGTCATTATTCGAAATTATTTCCTCTAAATTATTGTTATAGTTCTCTTTTGCATATTTTTTCATGTTGTTAACGTGGTTTCGCTGTTGTTTATACCGGTGTAGATCCGTGGCCATGTTTGTTTGAAGTGCTTTTTTTCGAAGCCTATTTCGCAAACGAATATTATATCTTAATTCTGATGTGAACCAGGGTTTATCATTAGGTCGTATAAGTACTTTTTTACACGGGATACATTCTTTACAAAAGTTAAGAAAGGTACTTGTAAAATTTTCACAACATTCATCAACTGATAATGTTGAATTTATTTCTGAGTTCCAATCATGTTGTCGTATAAGGGCATTTAAATAGTCATAATTTGCATTGTTGTAATTCCAAACATCCCTGTAATAGCACTGAGAGAGGGATAAAGGTATTTTAAGACTGGTATAAGTAGCTTTATGATCACTTATTTCATCACTTATTGGAATCGTTCCTGAGTCTAATAAAAAGCATGCATCACTTACAAAAATAGGATCAATTAATGTTGACGAGTTGCGAGTAATTCGTGTGGGTTCCGTAATGACATTTGTGAGGTTAAACATAGATATACAGTCTTTTAGTTGTACATTTGAAAGGGATAAACAATCTATATTTATGTCACCAGCAAGGAGTACACGCGGCGTCTCGTCTAGAGCAGTTTCTATGCTGCCCTGTAACTCAGAGATAAAGAAAGACTGTGTCGACACGTAATCGCTGCGATAGAAGCAACATACTAGAACATTAAAAGACTTCAAATTTACCTCAACCCAGATTGTTTCCAGCCTTTGAGTTTCTAAATCCTCGCGACGATTATATTTTAACAAACTAGACATGTATACCATAACACCACCACCAGAGTGTGACCGATCTTTACGTATGGGCGGATCAAAGCCTTGAAACTTGAGAGAATTGGAGTCTATGTTGTTATCTAAATGTGTTTCAGTAAAACAAAGAATGTGAAAATCGTCGACTAGATCATTTAAATATTCAATTTTGTTACGAATGCTTCTCGTATTTAAGTGAAAGATATCTAAAGATTTAATGTCTTCCCTACCAGGGCCTGGATTTAATTCGACATCCATACAAACAAGTAATAGTAATATTTTATACGCTGCATATTCATCATTTTTAAGAAACAGACGCAAAATGAGCAAAATAAATGTTGTTCTTACACAGTATGCTGAGAGGCGCCAATTCATAAAGAATCTTGGAAATGCGATCCTCCTATGCGTAGCAGTGTAAAATAACCCTACTGCTGCCCTGTATGTTAGTACGTCAATCCCCATTTGGGTGTAAATAGTAATGTATTGTTAATGTCGGCTGCAGTAGTTTTGACAGGCATATTCCATGTAGATAAACAGTTTTACTTGATATGAGTTTCGCCTTACGTTCATAACCTACAAGCAACATATTTACATGTACGTATAAACAAATACAAGAAAAAAGGATCCACGTGACTATCACTGAAATGTAAGAAATCCAGGTTACGGTTATATACAGTCGAACTTCAATGGCTCGAACACCTTTGGGACCGCGAAAATCTGTTCGAGACAGGAGTAGTTCGAGCCACTGAGGTTACTGTCAGGAGGCATAACGAGATACTTTTAGACATCGTTTCGGTGTTCTATAATGAAAATGTATGCTGTGTATACTCGTTAGAATCGCCTCACGAGGCGATTCTAATGAGTACACACAGCATACATTTGCAAAAGACTAAAATCTCCTTAATTATCCCCCACTATTTCTTATGTAGAGGATTTCTCTAGGGACTCAAGAATGGGTTCGACACATCCATGGTAAACGAGCCATCGGTGTTCGAGCCATCGAAGTTCTACTGTATAGAAAATAGCCGCCCTGTTCATATCGCGACGATGCCATAGTGTTGGTATGAGGGTCACTTTAGAATCTGGACTGGAATCATGTGCTGAGTTTGCCCCGGATCAGGGTTTACAGTGTTTGCTATGAGTAAAGGAATTAAGGGGTAAAACGAAATAGTCTAAGTCCTCGTTCTGGACCATTTTTCCAGCCTACACTCAGAGACAATCTACCTTAAAATTTCTGTATTGAAAGAAAACGGTATAGACCCTGACCGGACGCCGCATTCTTCGGTGTCTGATCTGGGTCTTCACTGTTTGCTATATTCAGTCCAGATTCTACAGGCAATCACCTTACGCATCACTCTGCCTCACAGCTCTAGGAACAGCCATCTGATCTGGGTCTTCACTGTTTGCCATATTCAGTCCAGATTCTATAGGCAATCACCTTACGCATCACTCTGCCTCACAGCTCTAAGAACAGCCATCTGATCTGGGTCTTCACTGTTTGCCATATTCAGTCCAGATTCTATAGGTAACCCTCTTACGCAACACGCTGACTCATAGCTCTAAGAACAGCCATCTGATCTGGGTCCTCTTACGCAACACTCTGACTCACAGCTCTAAGAACAGCCATCTGATCTGGGTCCTCTTACGCAACACTCTGACTCACAGCTCTAAGAACAGCCATCTGATCTGGGTCTTCACTGTTTGCCATATTCAGTCCAGATTCTATAGGTAACCCTCTTACGCAACACTCTGACTCACAGCTCTAAGAACAGCCATCTGATCTGGGTCTTCACTGTTTGCCATATTCAGTCCAGATTCTATAGGTAACCCTCTTACGCAACACTCTGACTCACAGCTCTAAGAACAGCCATCTGATCTGGGTCCTCTTACGCAACACTCTGACTCACAGCTTTAAGAACAGCCATCTGATCTGGGTCCTCTTACGCAACTGACTCACAGCTCTAAGAACAGCCATCTGATCTGGGTCCTCTTACGCAACACTCTGACTCACAGCTCTAAGAACAGCCATCTGATCTGGGTCCTCTTACGCATCAATCTGCCTCACAGCTCTAAGAACAGCCATCTGATCTGGGTCATCATTGTTTGCCATATTCAGTCCAGATTCTACAGGTAATCCTCTTACGCAACACTGACTCACAGTGGTAAGAACATATACGCTATATATAAATACGTTACATAACACATACCGACTGAAAGGAAGTTCATGACGTTTCTTTACGTTACGCTAACTTCCTTAGTAACAAGACGCTATTATATGGAAATCGCTGCAATTTGATAAAGGCTATTGTCATGAAACCGGTTAGCCACAAATAAATAAAAAATGCTCTGCATCTGAACTTTATCCTATTTATCAAAGTATTTTAAACCCGTATTGTGGAATATTCACATTATATGCAGTGAAATTCCGCTTTTAATATCACCTAAAATTAAGGCTAACTCTGTTTTAAAAAGCTTATTTAGAAATTTAGAAGGGTGCAGTTGTTCTTTCTTCGAATTTGCTGCAAAGAATGTCCCTTGGTCAGAGACCACCCTTTGGATTGAACAGTCCCAAAGGTGGTCTTAATATAGGAATTTAACTGTGTATTTTTAACAACGGTTACCTGGATGTCCTGTAAATCAGTGATAGTCACGTGGACATCAGCACCGAGTAGCTTTTGTTTCTTGTAACTGGGTCAGTTGCCAAAAGTGCATTTTTAGTGTAAGGCTCCTTTATCGGACTGATACCAGTGTACTTTGGCGTCTGATCAGGGCCTTCACTGTTTGCATAAAACGCTTAGACAGTCGATTTCTATCAGTACCACCATAAAACTGAAAATTGGCAAGTGGAAGGGTGCGTTTATTAAACATGGAAGATTGGCGTGTATCTGTAAATGCCACGTTAAAACAGCGTCCATGAGACAAGGAGGATGACCCATTTTATCAGCCAATAGATTATAAATATTAGGTATCACTAATAACCTGTCTTTAAATATAAAATGAGAATGCGCATTGATTCTTCGTTCAGCTGGGCTAAGCACATCTCGATAACGACGTTTGAAAGGTATTATTTTTTTTATGTTTTATTTTATTTTATGTATTTATATATTTATTTACTTATTCTGTAAAGGAACCGAGAATGTAAATATTCATCAATAAATCCCGTAGCACCTGACGACTCATAAGAGACTGCGTTGCTACTCAGTCGTGCTGGTGCCGAGGTATTACAAATATTTCCATGCTCAACTCACAAGGGCATGGAATTTGTTTTGCTCATAAGATTTAAAATACTAACAATTCAATTGTTGGCATTTAAAAAAAAATATGAGCAGGACAAATAATTCTCTATGTTGATTAGGAAAATCGCCTCTTCTAATGTCAAAATTCAATCTACATTTATGAGCATTATAAATTTCAAACTCAGTTGAGTTAAAACTGAAAAAAAGTTTTGTAACTTCGGGGCCTAATATTTATCTTTCTATGAGTCCCGGTTTGGTTATAACGTTTTTAATCATCGTACTTACATCAATCGACATTCAATATTACGACAAAACTCGCTTTGATGACGATTTCAGTGGAAAAGAGTCTTTAGCTAAACATGAGTCGGGTAAATGGGGATATTTAAAGATATTGTTTTGTTTTGTTTGAGTTGTAGTTTAACGTCCCAGTCAACAATGTCTCAGTCATTTTGGAGACATTGTTTCCGATTCTGTGGGAGTTTTATGCGACATTGAAATGAAATGATATTTTTGGCTTCCAATTTCGATTGGAAGCCATTTAGATTAGATTGGTGATACCCCAGTTTATTTCTAACCGTCTTATGACGTAACTAGGAAAGCCCTACAGATAAGTTATGCAGTGAAAACGCGTTCGGAATAAACAGGAATGCAGCGCCCGTCGATGTCTATTTATAAAGCGTTTCTAAGAAGTTACAGTAGAAACAGGTCCTACTTTCAGTTTTGATGTAACCTCATAAGTAACCCATAGGTGCCAAAAATATTCCACTCAAAAATATTCCACTTTTATAAGCCTGGAGTGGTCATTTTCTAAGCATAGGGATGCCATTTTTGTGGTAAGTTTTACAAAAATGCATGTACGTTGAGCAAACAGTTTAGATCTTGATCAGATGCGGCATCTGATCTGGGTCTACACTATTTGCCAATGTCTCAAAAAGGGTCGCTAGGCATATATGGGTTAATTCGTCAATGTACTTGATTCCAGTTGGCCTATCCCGTGAAGGTGAAATTATCTTAACTGCCGTATTCGACTGTTGTGACTCGTAACTAACAAACCCTATGGTCTGTATAACCCGTCTTCTGCATTGGGATCATTATAAAACATCAACATGTATGTGCTAAAATCTCATGAACTAGCATTTTCCGTTCAATACGAAAACATGCCTATTCAAATATATACAGAATTTTGCCACCCAAATGAAAATTGTCCGATAAAAAAATTCAGATTTGTTCATATTTCTGCTCTAAATATAGATTGTGGGTACTGCTTAGAACCGCCTCGATGACGAGGTTCTAACAACTACCCACTGTCTAGGGGTCAGGATTAGGTAGGCGTGTTTTCGTGATGTGAAAAAATATTCTTTTTTCTAGTCCAAATATAGATTGTCGGTGCACGGTGTTCTGAATCCCCTAAAAAGGAAAATAATGTACCCCTGTACACTCAACTTTCTCTATATAAAGTTGGGTTAATAGGGGTTTTCAGTACTTATGCGGTAGCCTCAAAGTGCTTCTAGTGCCTGGTTACCTTCGTTGTTCAGTGCACGGACTTGTTGATGTAATTAATGCTTTTCTTTTCTTAAGGATTTGTAAAAGAACAAAAAAAAAAAAAAAAAAAACCGCCTACAGATTACAAAAGTTAATTCTGTCACTTCAGTCACACTTCTCTTGGAGTCTCAAACTTTTCATGGTCACTCAGAATTTCCAGGACGAGTTTACGAAGAGAATTTGACAGTTGAAATCAGTAAAAAATAGTTTTCCAGAGTCAAGTTACATGCAGATAGTCTAACTTACGAAAGCCGGGTAGGGCCATTTCTTATTTCTAACTTCTAACTTCTAACTTCTTACTTCTAACTTCTAACTTCTAACTTCTTACTTCTAACTTCTAACTTCTTACTTCTAACTTCTAACTTCCATGTTGTATATTGTTGTTTTTAATATATTTTTGGGGGAGGGGGAGGGGGGGGGGCGGCGGGGTGATTTTACGACACTTTCAAGATTTTTACACTCATATCGAGCCGACCGTTGATCAGAGGTAAGCGAAATCCGAAGTACCCGGAGAAAAGCCATCTTGCCTTCCGTTGCAGAACTTGGCGTTTCACACTGGCAAACCTGTGTTGGCGTGTGTGTGTGTGTGTGTGTGTGTGTGGGTGGGTGGGTGGGAGGGAGGGTGTGATGCGTGGGTTCGTGCGTGCGTGCGTGCATGTGTGTGTATACCTGTGTGAACATTTCTTATTTCTAACATCTTATTTCTAACTTCTAACTTCTTACTTCTAACTTCTAACTTCTAATTTCTAACTTCTAACTTCTTACTTCTAACTTCTAACTTCTAATTTCTAACTTCTTACTTCTAACTTCTAACTTCTAATTTCTAACTTCTAACTTCTAATTTCTAACTTCTTACTTCTAACTTCTAATTTCTAACTTCTAACTTCTAACTTCTTACTTCTAACTTCTAAGTTCTAACTTCTAATTTCTAACTTCTTACTTCTAACTTCTAACTTCTAATTTCTAACTTCTAACTTCTAATTTCTAACTTCTTACTTCTAACTTCTAATTTCTAACTTCTTACTTCTAACTTCTAACTTCTAATTTCTAACTTCTTACTTCTAACTTCTTACTTCTAACTTCTAACTTCTAACTTCCATGTTGTATATTGTTGTTTTTAATATATTTTTTTATTTTTTTTTTTTGGGTGGGGGGGGGGGAGGGCGGGGGTGATTTTACGTCCCTTTCAAGATTTTTACACTCATATCGAGCTGATCGTTAATCAGTGGTAAACGAAATCCGAAGTATTTTTCTTTCTTTTTTATCTTTTTTCTGGGAGGCGGGGGGGGGGTGATTTTACGGCTCTTCAAGGTTTTTACACTCATATCGAGCCGATCGTTAATCAGAGGTAAGCATAATCCGAAGTACCCTGAGAACAGCCATCTGGTCTTCCGTTGCAGAACTTGGCGTTTCACACTGGCAAACATGTGTTGGCGTGTGTGTGTGTGTGTGTGTGTGGGGGGGGGGGGGTTGTGGTGCGTGCGTTCGTGCGTGCGTGCATGTGTGTGTGTATACCTTTGTGTACATTTCTTATTTCTAACTTCTTATTTCTAACTTCTAACTTCTTACTTCTAACTTCTTACTTCTAACTTCTAACTTCCAACTTCTAATTTCTAACTTCTTACTTCTAACTTCTTACTTCTAACTTCTAACTTCTAACTTCCATGTTTTATATTGTTGTTTTTAATTTTTTTTTTTTTTGGGGGGGGGGGGTGGGGAGGGCGGGGTGATATTACGGCCCTTTCAAGATTTTTACACTCATATCGAGCCGATCGTTGAACAGAGGTAAGCGAAATCCGAAGTATTTTTCTTTCTTTTTTTCTTTTTTTGGGGGGCGGGGGGGGGGGGGATTTTACGGCTCTTCAAGGTTTTTACACTCATATCGAGCCGATCGTTAATCAGAAGTAAGCATAATCCGAAGTACCTGGAGAACAGCCATCTGGCCTTCCGTTGCAGAACTTGGCGTTTCACACTGGCAAACATGTGTTGGCGTGTGTGTGTGTGTGTGTGTGTGGGGGGGGGGGGGGTTGTTGTGCGTGCGTGCATGTGTGTGTATACCTTTGTGAACATTTCTTATTTCTAACTTCTTATTTCTAACTTCTAACTTCTTACTTCTAACTTCTAACTTCTAACTTCTTACTTCTAACTTCTAACTTCTTACTTCTAACTTCTTACTTCTAACTTCTAACTTCTTACTTCTAACTTCTAACTTCCATGTTGTATATTGTTGTTTTTATTTTATTTTTTTTAGGGGGGGGGGTGGGGGGGCGGGGCTGGGTGATTTTACGGCCCTTTCAAGATTTTTACACTCATATCGAGCCGATCGTTGAACAGAGGTAAGCGAAATCCGAAGTACCCGGAGAAAAGCCATCTGGCCTTCCGTTGCAGAACTTAGCGTTTCACACTGGCAAATCTGTGTTGGCGTGTGGGGGGGGATGCGTGCGTCCGTTCGTATGTGCGTGCGTACGTGGGTGTGTGTGTAGAAGTTAGAAGTAAGAAGTTAGAAGTTAGAAATAAGAAGTTAGAAATAAGAAATGTTCACACAGGTATACACACACACATACGCATGCACGCACGCACGAACGCACGCACCACAAACCCCCACCCCCCCCCCCCACACACACACACGCCAACACATGTTTGCCAGTGTGAAACGCCAAGTTCTGCAATGGAAGGCCAGATGGCTTCTTTCCGGGTACTTCGGATTTCGCTTACCTCTGATTAACGATCGGCTCGATATGAGTGTAAAAATCTTGAAGAGCCGTAAAATCAACCACCACCCGCCCCCTAAAAAAAGAAAAAAAGAAAGAAAAATACTTCGGATTTCGCTTACCTCTGATTAACGATCGGCTCGATATGAGTGTAAAAATCTTGAAAGTGCAGTTAAATCACCCCCGCCCTCCCCCCCCCCCCCCCAAAAAAAAAAAAAATAAATAAAAAATTTAAAAACAACAATATACAACATGGAAGTTGGAAGTAAGAAGTTAGAAGTAAGAAGTTAGAAATTAGAAGTAAGAAGTAAGAAGTTAGAAGTTAGAAATTAGAAGTTAGAAGTTAGAAATAAGAAGTTAGAAATAAGAAATGTTCACACAGGTATACACACACACGCACGCACGCACGCACGAACGCACGCACCACACCCCGCACCAACACACACACACACACACACACGCCAACACAGGTTTGCCAGTGTGAAACGCCAAGTTCTGCAACGGAAGGCCAAATGGCTTTTCTCCGGGTACTTCGGATTTCGCTTACCTCTGATCAACGGTCGGCTCGATATGAGTGTAAAAATCTTGAAAGGGCCGTAAAATCACCCCGCCCCCTCCCCCCAAATAATATATTAAAAACAACAATATACAACATGGAAGTTAGAAGTTAGAAGTTAGAAGTAAGAAGTTAGAAGTAAGAAGTTAGAAATTAGAAGTTAGAAGTTAGAAGTAAGAAGTTAGAAGTTAGAAATTAGAAGTTAGAAGTAAGAAGTAAGAAGTTAGAAATTAGAAGTTAGAAGTAAGAAGTTAGAAGTTAGAAATTAGAAGTTAGAAGTAAGAAGTTAGAAATTAGAAATAAGATGTTAGAAATTAGAAATGTTCACACAGGTATACACACACATGCACGCACGCACGCACGCACGAACGCACGCACCACACCCTCCCCCCCCACACACACGCCAACACAGGTTTGCCAGTGTGAAACGCCAAGTTCTGCAACGGAAGGCAAGATGGCTTTTCTCCGGGTACTTCGGATTTCGCTTACCTCTGATCAACGGTCGGCTCGATATGAGAGTAAAAATCTTGAAAGGGCCGTAAAATCACCCCCACCCCTCCTCCCTCCCCCCAAAAATATATTAAAAACAACAATATACAACATGGAAGTTAGAAGTTAGAAGTAAGAAGTTAGAAGTTAGAAGTTAGAAGTAAGAAGTTAGAAGTTAGAAGTAAGAAGTTAGAAGTTAGAAGTAAGAAGTTAGAAGTTAGAAGTTAGAAGTTAGAAATAAGAAATGGCCCTACCCGGCTTTCGTACTAACTAGCTGATAACTTATTGTGTAAAAAAAAATCCGAGTTGTATTTCACGAAGTAAATCAATCAAGTATGCTTGTTGTAGGGTGGTCTCTATGAAAGTGATATGTCATTTTTTCTTCATTTCTATAGCAACATTATTAACCGTTCTTTTATAACCGTTCTTTTATAAGCGGTGGGTGAATTTAAACCATGATTGCAGAACTTGTCTCGATCGTGCCTCAAACTCAGGCAGAAAGAGACCTCATATCCTACCAACATGGTCAATTTTACAAAACCATTGTTCATCGCATGTCAAACGAGCAATTTAAAAGCTTAACATGTACATGGACAAATTTTCCACCAGCATAAAACCTGTGCGAGTGAGCAGCTCGCAACATTCAGCCTTCTCTGTTCATAAATGTCGATTTTTTAACCATTACAAGTAGATGCGCACCGACGTTGCGGTTTTGCTCCTCGTCTGGTCCGTGAATATGTTTCTACGTAGATTGTCCTCCTTTCAATGGTTTAAGACGGACAGCTAACACTGAAACAGTTTCCGTAAAAGCCTTACCAGGAATATCGTGCTTATTTAGAGCGACAACATCGATGCAACGTTAAACAGTTTCCGTAAAAGCCTTACCAGGAAAATCGTGCTTATTTAGAGTGACAACATCGATGCAACGTCAAGACGTGGCATCGGCTTCATGGACATGACATGGGTCTTTTTCACAAAGGCGACCAGCACTGGCTTAAACGAGCCTGCGAGTACGCGCAGCCTTACCACAGCCTTTGCTGCTCTCGGATATGTAGAAGAGAAGATGCGTTTGACAAAATATATGTTTATAACGGAGGTAATACAGAAGAAATGATTAACTTTTTCAGCCCCAAAACCTGGGAAATCGAGTAAAAAAGAATGTGAAAAAATATGGTTTTGTTTTTTTTTACCAGTGAAAATAAATTTGTAAAATAGCACAAATGATTGCTTGCAGGTAAACTTCAACAAAATGCGGACACCGATGCTAACGCCGACCCCGGACGCCGGGGGTTTGGCTCCCCCTTACTTTCGAAAGGCGAGCAGATTTTCAACTTTACAAACTAGGGAAGCCTTCCTTTTAAAAGGAAACTTTATTAACCCTACCGCCAAAAGACCACTAGAGTTTTTAACCAGGAACGGTCCGACTTGCACCACGTTGTATGGGCAGGCTGAGTGAGACCTACTATGGTGTTAAGTAGTTCCCATGTTTGGTCGGTTTCAGCTCTTCGCAGAAGCAACATAAAGTCCAGTTTATTTCTCAGAGCCCTGATGGGGCGGCAACACTTAAAGAATTTTAAGAAAATGCCCTTTGTCGCATATTATACTACTACTTACTGGTAACTACTTATTGGTAATTACTTATTGGTAACTACTTATTAGTAGCGGCGAATTATTCAAAACGGTAGAACATGCAACAGAACAAATACTCGCCCCCGCCCATGGGGGCTTTGAGAAATAGATTGTCTGCATGTTGCTTCCGCATACAACTGAAACCGACATGTTCTAAGTCTGAAAGTGGTGCAAGTCGGTGCTTTTTTGGCTTCCAATTTCGATTGGAAGCCATTTAGATTGGATTGGTGATACCCCAGTTTATTTCTAACCGTCTTATGACATAACTAGGAAAGCCCTACAGATAAGACTGCTCTCCACAAGAATATGCCGCGCCCGTCGATGTCTATTTATAAAGCGTTTCCAGATATCTATTTATAAGTCAAACCAAGAAAAAACAAGTTGGCTGCTTTCAAAAAGCATCCAATAGGTTTGGTCTTGTCAGTCTGCATTCTGATTTGAGCCAGTTGATATCATTATCCCACTTAATGCATTTTTTGAATAAAAATAATAAACTTTAATACAAACGTGTACATAAAATTTCGAAGTCTGTGACCTTGGTATCAGTTAGTAGTTCTGTGGTAAATTGTTTAACGCCATGGCAAGTATAAACTAAATGTAAATTACATATGGTTTACACATGTAAAGCACAAAACTTAAACAAACAAAATGTAAACCGAATTTTTCAAAGGGTCATAACTCTGTTAGTATTTGGTGGCATATCTTCACATCTTAGACTTACTACATACACATTTTAGGCTTGATCGGATGAAAACTGTATAGTAGGAGTTATACGGAAACGAAAAAAAAGTTTACGAACGGACGGACGGACACCAACCCCATAACTTAATACAACCGGTTTTTTTTTTTTTTTTTGTTTTTGTTTTGTATTTTTGGTTGTTGTTGTTGTTGTTGTTGTTGTTTTTTCAAATGGGCATATAAAAGATTTTTCCTAAGTCATCAGGCCTTCTATAGGCCCTTGGTTATCTATTTCATTTGTTGTTAACGTCCCTGTTATCACTGTATGAGTCTTTTTTGAGACAATGCTTCCAATTTTGTGGAACATTTTACTCAGTACTGAGATAAAACGGGCAGATAAAACTCCTTCTCAAGCCCTGTCGCCCAATGAAACTAAATGGTTGAAATGCATGAACAGTCCGACTCGAGCCACTTTTCTTGAGCAGGCTTAGACTTTCTAGGCGATTTAACACTACTCATGTGCGGCCGGTATCAGCTCTGTGTGGAAGCATCATGCAGCCTAATCTATTTCTTCAATCCCCGATGGACTGGGGCCGATCAGACCTTGGGACAATATATTGGACTGCTGTATTGCTGAACCGCCTAGGAAGATCTAAGCCTGCCCAGACAAAGTGCTGCGAATCAGACTGTATCTTAAACCTCGGCCGTTTCTTTGAGCGGTACCTCCGCAAAAACCTGAAATTTGCAATCCTTTTGTATATCTTTCTGGATCACAATTTAATTGTAAAAGAAACTGATTAGTAAAACGTCAAGTATTGAGTGGAAATAAAGAACACCATTCTCGGCTTATCAGATACAATAGCTCCCATCGAATGCGCCAAAAAGTCTTTTAACAACTCATTCTGTAACTGGTGGTAGGTCACTTAGTAGTCATGAAGTTTTGAACAGAAACTATTGCTATCTGTGCTGGGCTCAAGAACAATAAACAACGACCCATCAACGTTATGACTTTGTTTCGCTTCCTAAATATTTTATATATTTGGAAGAGTTAGAACCTTCGACATTGGCACTGCCGTTTATTATAGTAGCAAAGACATGAAAATGTTTTTACACACCCAGCGATCTTTTTTATGTTTGGTTTTACGATCCTTTCAAGATTATTTCACTCACATCAAGCCGATCGTTAATCGGAGGTGAGCGAAAACTAGAGTACCCGATGAAAAACCTCCTGACCTTCCATTGCAGAATTTCTCATTATGTGACCTGAGCCATGCTCAAACCTACACCTTTGAGAGACCTAATGATTAAGAGTCAGCACTCTTATCCACTAGGCCACACGGAGGCCCGTTACACCCAGCGATCTTTATAAATGAGGAAAAATAACGTTCTCTGTCTTTCCAACATTTACGTATTATTAGAGCTACCACCGTACCGAAAGATGTTCAGAATATATAAATCCGTTCCTATCTGTGTGAAGTAAACTTTGCAAGTTTTGTTTATTTGTATTTAACGGCCCAGTCAACACTGATTTTGGGTCATGTCTGGGCCTGTCAGTGTACCTATCCACGCTTTTCCTGAGCAGGCTTATCCGTAAGCGGTTTACCAGTTCAGTGCACGTTCTGTCGCCAAAAACTGACCCCTGCCCTTCCTGAATCAGCGGAAGGGAGAGAATGACCACAGAAAAGATTTCATAATCAATCTCCACGAAAGAATGTTGCCGACCCCGGTAGGTATCGAACCCGAGTCTTCCTTATCGCCAGTCAGACTGCATCCGACTGAGCTACCGCAGCCAGCCACACTTTGTGAGTAGTAGTAGTTATGTTCTGTTGTTTTTCGTTTCCATGGCCCCATGGACTTACTCCATAATGGCATTGCAAAACGTAAAATGTGCGAAAATGACTGCTACTCCTACAAAAGTAATTTCTCTTTTGAAATGTCTAAGGGGTATACTCTTAAAGGAAAGAATTTGCTCCTGGGTAGTAAATTTTTCCCTTTTAGAGTAGACCCCTTGAGGAGCAAATTCTTCCCCTTTTAGAGTAGACCCCTTTTTCAGTTGGACAGAGTCAACAGAGTAGCAGCCATAATGTCCTTAAAGTTGTATTTCCATCACGAAATCATACCTATAGAATTGTGATCCCCTTTAATATGTTCTATAAAAGGGTTACTCTTTCGAAGCAAGGAATACACCACAGAACTGAAAAATATGGTGTGCACATGTATTCCGGGTTAGACTAGCTAGTTTCGGCCAATTAAGCCTCATCAGTGACCCTAAGATATTTATACCCCCACAAATGAAATTTGGGGGGGGGGGTATATAGGAGTGAGCTTGTCGGTCTGTCGGTCGGTCTGTTGACTTGGTTTCCAGACGATAACTCAAAAAGCGCTTCACCGATTTTTATAATTTTTGGTACACTGATGTAACATCATAAAATACAGGTCAAGTTCGATTTCCACTACAATTCGTCAATTTTCGACATAGTTATGGCCCCTTTCAAGTTGAAAAATTGCAAAATGCCGCTGTTGTACTATCAAGACAGTTTTTGTGGGGGTATTCATCACCTTTAGTGATAGCTCTAGTTTCAAAATTCCACAATGGAATCAATGATCCCAAAGGACGAGAAAATATAATCTACACTATGATGTAGGGCAGGGAGACGTTTTACAGCCGCCACACATTCCCACACACCAGTTGTAGTGAAGTTACATATGTTCTATAAAAGAGCTATCCTTTGGAAGCAAGGAATACACCACAGAACTGAAAAATATGGAGTGTACATGTGGGCCAGACTAGCTAGTTTCAGCCAATTAGGCCTCATCAGTGACCCTCAGATATTTTCAAAATTCCACAATGGAATCAATGATCCCAAGGGACAAGAAAATATAATCTACACTTTTATATAGTAAAGCTCGGGTTTGCAGGGGTATACATATATTTCCGTATTCATGCTCTGAGACACTAGAATGTGGGTACTCGATAGAATCGCCTCGTCGAGGCGTTTCTGTCGACTCCCCGCAATCTATGTTTTGAGCAAAAAAGGCAACTTGAATATTCCAATATTTCTTTTTAAGATTTCTTTTCTTTGGCCAAAAAATGACAATGTATTTGAATAGGTGTGTTTCGAAATACGGTAAAAATGGTAGACTACGTAGGTGACCAATTAGTTCGAACACCCTAGCAGTTCGAACACCCAAAATTATTTCGAATCTGTGGCTGAAAACTTTCTCATTTAATTCGAACTCCCAAATTTTTCAGAAATCAGAATTTATAATACTTTGAACACACAAAAAAATGCTGAAAAAAGCATCCACAACAAGCATTTCGGACCGTTCCCGGGTTTATCATCACAACATCCTACTGGTCGTATATGAGCTAGCGCACAAAAAAAAGATAGGGGCTTGAAGAAATATATGGGCTGCATGATGCTTCCACGCAGAGCTGAATCCGGCCCGCACACTAGTACTGGTAAACCGCTTAGAGGATCTAAGCCCGTCCAGGAACCGCGGTGCGAGGCGGACCGTCCATGCTTATAAACCCAATTGGTTTATTGGACGCGAGGGCTTGAGATGTCATTTCATCTCAGTGTCGGGTAAAAGTCCCACAAAATTGGAAGCAACGTCTCCAAAATGACCTTTACAGTGTTGACGGGGACGTTAAACCACAAATCAAACAAACAAAGCACGAAAAAAAAAAACTTAGCATGAAATATGTGCGACTTCCAAAGACTCGGATTAACATGCACTCTGTGAGGCAAATGGTTTTCGCTTCTCTCACTTGGATAGCCCTGTGGTAATGGAAGGTTCATACCCTCACCGAATACTGATCAGACTGTGAGAAACGCAGGCAGCAAGTGCTTAGATCAACCTTGATGAGCCACAGGAGTTTCGTTCATTTATGTTGTGAAATCCCATCGCCTGCATCAGGCTCATGCGATCAGCGAAGACTCTAACCGGATTGCATGAGTACGCTAAGATGTGTCTTCGCTGGTTTCTCAACGACCTGCAAACACTGAACATGCGCACCCACTACCGGCATGTAAGGCAAAGGGTTTCACTTAGCCTTGTGACTTCGTAAGCTTTAAGGGTTCAGTAAAGACTGATCACATTGCATCGATGTGCAGGCTGATCCTAGTCGGTGATGTAGCATTGTGGCCTACAAAGGCTTGGATCACCATGCATATGCAAGTGTTTTCGCTTAGCTCTCAGACTCTTTGGAGCGTAGCTTCCACTTTCATTATTATTTGTGTGACAGTGTTACCCTTTTCCATGTGCTGTGGCATTTGATTCAATGCCTCTTTGATAGCAGAAGCGCCCCTTTAAATATTAATTGAGAGTTTCCCGCCTTTTTCCACAGAACGTCTTTTGGCACGTGCGAGTGAAATTCATGGTTATTGCATACAAAAAGGTAGTTTAATTCAGGTTACCTGTTGGGTTGCCCTGGTTTTCTGAGGAGCAAGTGAAGATGCCTATTTATTTCACGGTGACAAGGTTTTATTGGAAGTAATTTCGGGGAACATGAATAAGAAAATAAGTCATATGCGATGGGCGAAGAATCAGGTCAGCCTGCACATGCATGCAGTCTGAACAGTCTTCGTTGTTCGTTTGTGCCTACCATGGCCTCTGTGCTAATCAAAGAACAACAGGTGAAAACTATGGTCACATTGGCTAGATGCGCAGGCTGATCTGGTCCTTCGTTTGAAACGGGTTTTTTCGCCGTGCGCCGGCTTAAAACGACTGTGTACATTTAACCGACCAAATCTGCTTGCGACATTACAAACACATTCTAAGCTACCAAGTGCAAGGATCAGTGTGTTCAGATCTCCTATCTCGAGTAAAATACTTATTGCGCATGTGCGTACAGAAAAGATTGGTAAGTCTGCGCAGTTGTGCAATCGGGATTGTGTCTTCAATGTTGAAGAGGTTTGAAACGTTTCATCGCGCACAAAGTGAAGATCGCACATGCACATGTTAAAATTTGTGTTTGATGTCCGCATTTTCTTTTTCTTGATACTTGCCTATCTAAATAACATGATGGTTTTGCATCCGCAGTCTAATCAGTCTTCAGCGGACTTCTTCGATGGGCATTGAATTGCTACATGTCCCCGGCTTACGCTGATTTGAGACAGCTTATGAGTAAACAGAGAACACACAAACAAGGCTGCGAAGTCTCGCCTGAGGCTTCACTATGCGCTTAAAAAATATAGGTGTGTGTGTGGGGGGGGGAGTATCTATGCGCCTAGCTCCACTGGGTAGCTGCACGTGCGGGTTTCAACATCACATCCCATATATACATGTAGCTGGACTTTGTCTGCTGCGGTGTAGCCGGAACAGAAAACATATTACAGACTATCAGGAAATTCTTTGAAAAATATATGGGCTTCTCTTAAGAAAAGAATTTGCTCCAAACAAATCAATTTCTCTTATTCCTGAGATCACAAATTGACTCGCCCATTGTAAAGGGAATAGTGATAGTTAAATAGGTGTAAATGTCATTAATGACAATGTGTAACATTATACTTGTAACTGCATGATAAGCTCGCATTCAAAGACCCCCTGCACACACTGACTTATTTATAGACCAAACGGTTCTGCACTGCATAAGTGATATTTATAACTTCTAATCACTTGCGGATTGACAGGGCCGCGGGGGAAAAACGTAGTTGTTTAAAATATTGAACCAAGCCTGGTCCAATGCATGGAATTCTTTCAGATCAAACAGTTCGGACACTGATAAATTTCCAATCTGATATTTTCTAATAATTCGAACACCCGGATCAGTATTTATTTTTTACTGTTCGAATTAATTGGTCATTTACCGTAACTGCCACACCTGCCAGGTGTTTCCATTTCCCTTAAGATATTTATTGTTGAAGTTGAAACGCTTGCTTTTCGGTCTGTTTCGCTATTCGTTTCCTGTAATTGGAGTATAGTATTGGATCACCGTTAAAGCTGATTGGTTGATCGCTTCACGTGCCCCTCCATGGAACAGTTACAATCTGGTCATTAGACCCGGTTTGCCCGCCTCATGGCGACCAAACCAAAAAGTTACCTACTTTCACTTTCGTCCGTTTGACGTAACCTTATAATTAACCCATAGGTGCCCGGCAAAAATATTCTACCTTTATAAGCCTGGAGTGGTCAATTTCTAAGCATAGGGGATGTCATTTTTTGTCGTAAGTTTTACAAAAATGCATGTACTTTGAGCAAACAGTTTAGACCTTGATCAGATGCGGCGTCTGATCTGGGTCTGCACTATTTGCCAATGTCTCAAAAGATGGAGGCATGTATGGGTTAATTTCAATATTTGAAGGTCATTGTAAAAAGCAGGAATACTTGATTCCAGTTTCCCATTTTCCGGTAGGATGGTGAAATTATCTTAACTGCCTTATTCGACGTATTAAGCGTTTGTTGTGACTCGAAACTAACCCTATGGTCTTCTCCATTGGAATCATTATAAAACATCTATATGCTAAAATCTCATGAACTAGCATTTTCAGTTCATTACGAAAACACGCCTATTCAAATATATACAGAAATTTTGCTACCCAAATGAAAATTGTCCGATAAAAAAAAAGATTTTTTTTTCATATTTCTGCTCTAAACATAGATTGTGGGTACTGGTAAGAACTGCCTCCCAGTTATAATAGTCTAACTTAGACGTTTAAGGTGCTGAATCTGCCGACAACATCGGTGCTCGAAGTATTTGTGAAAGGCAAAGAATTTCATCCTGCTTAGGGAGTGGATACGTGATTCAGAATAATTGCATTCTTGTGCAAAGGAGCCCATTGAAAGCTGACGATATGTCACAGCAGGCTAATCCTCATTTAGGAAAAGAGGTCCTTTTGGGGGGCCCCTCATAGTACAATAATGAATCAAATCACTGACTGGGCATACTGTAGAGGTGTTTGACCTTGTGATAGACAAAGTTACTGGTTTAAGAGAATGTTTATAGTGTGGAAGCCTGATAGTGCAACCACAGACAGATAATCCCCGGACCGGCAAGTGTACTGCCTGAAGTTGAATAACATGTAACAGTAATCTCGCCGACCCATAAGAGGGGGTGAAACGCCAGAAAGTACATGACTTTAAAAAGAGCTTGTAGCTAGAAGAGAAGAGGCGATCTGTACTTTTCATGATAGCTAGGTTTCCTTGGTAAATGGTAGGCGAGAATCCGCTGAAAGGTTAACTCTTTTGGATCTCATCAGTATTTTCCTAATCAAGCAACGGTCAACTGGGTTAGGCCAATCGTTTAAAACATGGACGTAGGAAAGCCCTGATAAAATTGACTGAATGCTAGCTGACTTGTAATTTTTACCAACAAGGTAGGAAATGAATTTCGAAAGCATAGAAAGTGAAATGAGGAAAAGATTTTTCGACTTGGAAGAACAGCCGTCGTTAAATTTGAATAAAGTTGAATCGATCGCCTATATGAACAATTGCTGCTTGATGCTCAGAATTTTCCTTAAAAAGGTATGGTGGCACTTTTGTCGGAACTATTTTCATATCTGGGACAAGGCTCCTCTAACTGTAAACGTGACAACAAATCTGGTAAAGCATTGTGTTTCCCAGGAATATGCAAAACCCCTAACAGTATATTATATTTCATACAGACTAAGAATAAGCGACGGACAAGTACATGATGGATGCAACCTTGCAAGTTTGTTTATTAATTATATGAACAACGACCGCATTATCTGAATGAGCGATCAGGCATTGTTTCCAAAGACACGATCCCCAGATTTCTATTTCTAACACAATTGGTAACAATTCCTTGACTGTGATAGGAAAAATACCATATATTCGGGTCATGCACCGTATAAAACAATGTTTCCGAAACAAGACCCCAAAACCAAGAGAACCAACCGCATCTGTATAAAAATGAAGGGATTGCATGGTCTTCTAATTTTTAGAGACCAGAAGGTTCCTACCGTTAAAGTGCTGAACGAAATGTTGCCATGCCTGACGGTCTCTGCGAGCTTCATTATTCAACGTAACCCTCTGGGATGGATGACGAACGGTCTCCACTTTATCTAGCAGACGCCGTATAAAACAGTGCCCAGAGGGGTATCACACCGCAGAAGTTCTGAGATAAACAATCAGTGATTGTAGTGCTTTGTGTCTGATCTTCCTTTTATTGCTGCAGGTCTTCAATACATCCCTTGCCTTGTCAAACTTGCCTTGAGGTAACCGTGCCCCAATTTGATCAGAATCCAATTGCGGGACCCTGAAAGTAATGTAAATGGTTGGGAAAGGGTTTTCTCAGCTTTTATAGGAAAACCACTCTTTTTACAGACAGCTAACGATATTCCGAATCTCTGTGACATTTGTCCGATGATAGCGGAAATCATCGAAGATGTGAATTATATTTTAAATGTCCAGTTGCGTGCTGGCAACCCATTCGATTGCAGTGCCTAAATGTTCGAAGATAACTGGACTACTGCGACAGCCAAAAGGGAGACAACAATCGTAGTACAATTGATATTGCCATTTATTACCAAGAAGTTCATGATTTGAGGAATAGATGAGTATAAATGAAAAATAGAAGTAGAGGCAATGATCATGAATCGATACAATTAACGCACAGCTCCCATCAGAGACACCAAAGGGAAAGAAACACAAACATGAAGCAACAGACCCCAACGGAAACACCAACAGCGGAAAGCCAAAAGGACAGTTACTTTCCTACAAAATGGCCAATAGGCAATCCAAAATAAAATAATATATGCGACACAAACACCCAAAGACAAACCATAACAAAAATAAACCGCGACAGAAGAACCAGCTTGGAACGGTCAGCGGAAACGAATTCAACTGGGGGAGGGCTTAAATCGATTTTACGTGGCCAGAATCCTCGCCCTTACTTCCGTCGCGATTAAGACAAAAACTTTGTTTAGTCCGCATGAAGGCCTCCTATCTATAAGTCTGAAAGCAGATTCGATGTCTGTTTTACACAATAGAGCACCTCTTCCAAGTTTCAGCATGGCAGTGAAGCGTCATCAAAGGTACATTATGACAAACTCGACAATTCTTGCGTAATGCCATCATTGATACTTGAACCAAGGGGGAAAACTCAGATGATGGATCAGGCGAATTCACCAGGTGATTTCTTAGGTACGCAGCTAATGGGACTAATTTGCATGGCTTTGAAGGGTTGGGTTGGAAAAGGACCCCTCAGGCGACCTAAAGAAACATCCGACTTGCTTTTCTTAGATATGGCCTCTGGAATGTGTTTACAAGATTGTAAATTAGTCGAAATGCGAAATTGCTTCGGACCAGAAACACCTAGTTTGAAGCCTGAAGTAAAACCTCCAATGAGGTAAGAAGCATGTCTGTAATTGCAGATATAGGGAGCGAGTATGCCAATTCTAACGTCGTTGGTATTACACTGGTTCTTATTGCCTTGGGTTCTTTGATCTGAGAGCCTTGGGCTGGTTATTTGGGCGCGCGGGTTCTGGGCTGTTTCTAGACGATTCGGTTCGGGAAGAGTTAGAGTTGCTCGATTTTGCGCTATGTTCTCCCAAGCAGAAACAACAGAAATATTGGAAACGGCTCTCTGATTTACCGCAGTGGCCGTGACTATGTTAATTAGTGTGTATCTTAGACCGATTGTTGTCTGCGCTGGGGACGAAACATTGATGATGTAGCAGCTATAACACAAAATCCAGTAAGAAGTTGATCCAAGCTTATCTGATACGTTTCAGGAATTGTGCGAATTTGAAAGTCTTACACGAGACATGAGACCATGCTACCTATTCCGCATATTTCTTAATTTTGACATTACTTTGAGATATTTGAGACCATATATTGCAGCAAAACGAAGAAATGTGTTAGTCCACCGTTCTTTAGTGTTAATTGTTTGGTATATGCTTCAGGGACAAGGTTTATCTTGAATATATGGGTTAATTCAAGGTTCCAGTTATTTTTTTTTTATTTTTTTTTTTTTTTTGGCATGAAAATTCCAGAAAGGCACATTTGGGAGTAATACCGCCAAATAAATATATTAATTTGTCCATATTTTCCGCTGAATTGTGGAGATACTTGCGCGACAATTTGGGTACTAACCGATCCCCCATACAAATTATCATCATAATCTGGCAGCCCACCTGTGAGATACCCTGTGTGTTTTGCTGTTAAATCTTGTAAATCATCGTCTGATGAATCTAATTCGGACGAAGTGTCAAGAGCAGACGCAAATTCAGCTACTATGCGTTTCTGAAGCTCTACTTTCCTTTTATACGGTCTACTCCGATCTACCGTCTGTCTAGTATTTTCTGGACCAGACTCTATGTTGTCATCAACAAGATCAATATATAATCCGAAGAATCATTTTCATTAAAATCATGATCATCATCACCCTCACTACTTGGATTGCCAGAAATTGCCGGTTTTTGCTTAGGGTTAGGTTTTGGAGCGTTAGAATGTGACTTGTTGTTAGTTTTTAAGACAGGCACTGTATTATTCTCTGTGTCTGCAAAGTCTGGATAGAGCGGAAGGGTAACACGTGTTTGTTCAGCTTTTGGTCAAGTTGCACCGGTAACTCTTTAACGTTTAACCATTGTGGACGCTGGAAAGAATGATAATGTATAAATAGTAAAATACACTAAAGGATAAGAACAAACCGAGCATATCGCAAAGATTCAAAGTTTTAGTATTTGAATGTTAAATAAATAAAGTCAGCGAGGAAAGTGAAAGAGCCAAATTAGCTGTACTTTATAATACCTTACACGATGGCCATACTGTTCATATCTATTTATTCTTAATTATTTTTTTTGTCAACTGAGCATGTAAAATAGCAGAACCACAAACATAATATTTTTTCTTGTATACATACATTAGCATATATTTGTCAAAATACAAATATACACCAATAAGTCTGTATGAATATCATTACTGCATGCTCATACGCAAAAGGTATGTTTCTTGCAATGAATGCCTGCCTCATGTCAGACTAAAACTGAAAGCAAGCCGACCTAGCTAAGCTATGAATAGTTACAAACAAATGTATGGCTCTTTGTAAAATTATCATGGCAAAAACAAGGTGGGCCTTGCACCTGAAACACTTTCGGGATAAAAGAAACACAGGGGAACATGCCCCAGAATTATGATTGCCAACCATGCAGATAGAAAATGCGTATGATGTAGAAAAGTGGCTACGAAACAATTTTTAGGTGGTACAACACTCATACAGAAGCAAGATCAAGCTTAATTAGACTCCCTATATTTACAAAGACACCAAAGGGAAAGAAACACAAACACCAAGCGACCAGACCATAATGGAAACCTTAACAAAGGAAGGCTATATGGACAGTTACTTTCCCACAAAATGGCCATATGGCCATCCAAAATAAAAAGACACAAGTGATACACACAGTAAGTAACAAACAACACCATAAAAAACCGCCACAGAAGAACCGCCTTGGAACGGTCAGTGGAAAGATTTCCACTGGGGGGGCTTAAATCGATTTTGCGTGGCCACCATCCTCGCCCTTACTTCCGTCGCGATTTAGACAAATAATTTGTTCAGTCCGCTTGAAGGCCTCCTAACTCATTTGTGCAACATCTCCGTGAACACAAAAAATCAAAGAACCACAGAAGTGAGACAACGCTGATGTAATTCCACTTGGCACAATCTGCAATATGTATCCCTATCATCTTTTAATGCACTGGCTAAAAAGTATCGCTTATATTATTTGGTTTTTGCCATTGTGCGGGAAAGTAACTGTCCTTTCGGCTCTCCGCTGTTGATGTTTCCATTAGCTTCTAGTTATTTCATGTGTTTCTTTCCCTTTGATGTCACTGATGGGAGCTTTGGGTTAATTGTATAGATTCCTGATCATTGTATTCTTGCATAAATACCTATGCGCATGGCTGTTTGAAGCCATTGTCAAATGGACCGAAAGCCGTGCTCAAACAGCAAAAACCATGTTCAAATCATGAAATTCGCGTGCTGTTTGAACATGGATTTTGAGCTTTTGGTATCACAAGACGGGCCTTGCTTTATTTACTTACGTTGAGCGACGTAACGTTATCGCCCTGAACATAGCGTTTTAGGGTTCTATGATGACGTCACTGCATGACAACGTCATTGTAAACAACATTCTGAACTTGCCGCCATTTTGGTTTGCCTGTCGCATTTGAAAAGTTTTATATGGAATTTATATGGAGCTTTTGGGCGTTTTCGTCAAAATTTGATGTCGGATTTGTAAGTTATGCAAGAACAACGATCATCCATGGTTATTTCATTGCATTAACATTTGCCGGATCCCTCGGAAGATATTTGAACATTCGGCCTAGCGGCCTCATGTTCAAACAGCTTCCTCGGGGTCCGGCAAATGTTAATGCATGAAAAACCATGGTTGATCCCTATATTCACTTCTATTTTTATCCCAAAACCCCTTGTGGTTCCAAAAGATATATTATGATTGCTGTCCTGAAAAAAGATCCCTCAGGATGGCATTAGCTACATCCACAAGGGGATTGTACCACAGAGGATCAACATAATGACTGACAAGGTTCCAATCGGTGTTGAATTTGTAGTGCAAATACCCGCTGAAAATTATACATTGAATTTGTATTTACTGGTAAATTCCTCAACCGTCACTAGGCTGATGCATAAATCATTAGAGCCAAACTGCATAACGACAATATGAGACTCAAAACCGTTAATCATTTCTAGTTGATGCTGACGAAGAGTGGCTTACGTGCCGTTCCGGTGGCCAGAATACTGGATTAAAGCATCTTTGGGGTTAAGGCACAAAGAGAAGTTAATGTGTGTGTCAATTTCCTCCATGATGTAAACCTCCAAATTCGCAATTAATGAGTGAACCACAATGAGCACCCTAACTACCATAGTAATAAAAGCAAGGAAGTATATGGGAATACTTAACAATCAAAAATGTAAAAAAAAATATTGAACTAAAACGGAATATTTTCTTTTGCTTTCGCTGAACACACGTCATATTAAAGACCGAAAGATCACCGATGGAACCGAATTGACCCAACGGTGCGACTATATACCCAACTGGAAGAGCTTATCCCATGAATTGTGTTTGTTTGTTTTAAAGTTTAACGTCCCAGTCCACACACCTTAGGTCATTTTTGAGCCAGTCGGTTTACCTATCCACACTTTCCTGGACAGGTTTACGTAAGCGGTTAACCAGTACAGTGCACAGTCTTTCGTCAGAAACTGACAACTGTCCTTCTTGAATCAGCGGAAGGGAGAAAATGACCGTAGAAAAGATTACATGTTCAATCTCCACGAAAGAACGTTTCCGACCCTGGCCGGTATCGAACCCGTGTCCTCCTGATCACCAGTCAGACGCGCATAAGACTGAGCTTCCGAAGTCAGCTTATCCCATCAATATAATTATCTCTGATAAATAACATATAGTTGCACCTGATTGTGCGCTTAACACAACGACTTCTAAGGCTTGGTTTATGATCGGAAATAAATTTCTTGCACACCAGACAAGGAAATCCGTGATTTTACCCTGGGATAGAAATTTATGTTCTGACCCTGGTGTTCCGACCCCAAATCGAATACAATCGCGTGTTTGATAAATGCACTGGTTGATTACAACCTCATGCGCGGCGTCGTCATGCGTGACGTCACTAAACATTCCTGTTGTGTCATCACAAAATGGCGGACGTCGGTAACCGAAGTGACAGCAGCATTAAAAATTCGCAATAGAATGGAAGATATGCAAGAAAAAGAATCCAATATTGGTGTGAGGGGTGGATAGAAAAATCCGTCCCTCGGGATCACTGTCCGGCATCACTCGGCAAGCCTCGTGATGCCGGACAGTGTCCCTCGGGACGGATTTTTCAATCCACCCCTCACACCCATATAAGATTCTTATAGTCTCCTTACTACGGCGACCATTTCTTACATCCTTCATAGCTAACACAAGGACTTTCTAGGTTTTGTTTCTATAATGAGAATGAAATATCTTAGAGCGCGGTTCCCTTACTAAGGTGACCACTTGTTACATCCTTCATAATTAACACAAGGACTTTCTAGGTTGATTATTTTTAAAATAAAATATCTTAGAGCACGGTTCCCTTTATACGGTGACCACTTGTTACATCCTACATAGTTAAAATAAGGACATTTATGATTAGAAAGAAATATCTTAGAACACGGTTTCATTATTACACAGGTGTCATACCATTTTCTGGACTCGGAGCATTTTCGACTTACCTTGTTTCGGCGCGTGTTTGCTCTGAAAGTCGAAGGTGGTTGGTTGGTTGGTTATGAAATTTTTGAATGCATAGTTTAAGGTGACGTAAAATAGAAGTGAAGCCAAATATCAGGAATATTAATCGATACAATTAACCCACAGCTCCAATCAGAGACGCCAATCAGAAACACAAACATGAATAAAGTAAACCCTAATAGAAACACCAATCGGGGAAAGCCAAAAGGGCATTCACTTTCCAACAAAATGACCACTTGGCTATCCAATCAAAAAATGTATAAGCGATACACACGCTCAGAGCCAAACTATAACAGAAATAAACCACGACAGAAAAACCGCCTTGGAACGGCCATTGAAGCAAATTCCATGGGGGGGGGGGAGGGGGGCTTAAATCGATTTTACGCGATCACAATCCTCGCCCTTACTTCCATGGCGATTTAGACAAATAATTTGTTCAGCCCGCATGAAGGATTCCTAACTCAACAAACTCGTCTTAAGATGTTTTAAGTTAAGGAGGTAATGATATAGTATTTTGAGAGTAGACAGAAATGCGTTTGTTCACTAGTGTTGGAATGCTAAGTTGTCATTCTTTAAGAGTTTTCAACATACTGTCGTTAACACCATCGATTACCAAATGCACTCAAGGCAAGGATGGTATCTTCTCTTCACTTATTGAACTTAATTGTAGAAGGAAATCCTGATAACGGTCCTTTAGAAATTATAATTCGTATTCAAGAATCAGGTGTAACGTAGACTGCTACACAGGTAGCAGAACACAGTTTCCAGCCTGTGCACATGGAAACTTTCTTCATAAGTAAGGGTAGGGATCAAATTCAGTGTCTAAATACTGTTTGGCAAATTATGAAAGCAATATCTTGAATTCAGTGTATTGTTTTTGTGTCATTGTTGAGAAATATGAATTAATTCATGGTAACATGACCTGGATACCAAGGGATGTAACTGAAAATACGAAACTACTGCTATACGAATTTATCGCTACACTTCTTGTTTAAATAGTTGTCTGACTTCATTTGGATATTGCTAAAAAAGTAAACGTCAATTTCTGGCCCCCTTTCATTTTTGGTAGGTGTACAATAGAGCTGAATGCTGACAATTGTCATTGCAAATGCAGTGTACTGCCAGGGCTGCCTTAAAAAAAGCAGAAAATGGTAAAAAAGCAGCAGAAGTGGGTGGGGTAGGATGTTGCACTGATGAGTTAGGAGGCCTTCATGCGGACTGAACAAATTATTTGTCTAAATCGCGACGGAAGTAGGGGCGAGGATTGTGGCCACGTAAAATCGATTTAAGCCCCCCAGTGGAAATCTTTCCACTGACCGTTCCAAGGCGGTTCTTCTGTGGCGATTTATTTATGTTGTTGTTTGTTACTTACTGTGTGTATCACTTGTGTCTTTTAATTTTGGATGGCCATATGGCCATTTTGTGGGAAAGTAACTGTGCTTATGGCCTTCCTTTGTTTAGGTTTCCATTATGGTCTATCGCTTAATGTTTGTATTTCTTTCCCATTGGTGTCTTTGGTGGGTGGAGTAAGTTAATTGTATCGATTCCTGGTCTTTGTTTTACTTCTACTTTGTTTACATAGCCACTACATTGGCTTACAGTGTACAAGCTATAGAAACCAGCTTCAAATTAGTCTGTGGCAAGTCACAATGCAGAGGTAACACAAAAGAGAAGGGTTGGAAAGTGTACTATTTGTTATGGCTCAAAAAACTTCGTCCGCTGCACGTCCGAGTCTCGCCGACAGCTTGGAATAGTGGTTTGCTACCACAGACTTCTATTTTAAAATAGACGACTGTAGTGAATGGCTGATCACGTGATTTTTCCGAGCGCTTCTGTTGGTCGATGAATATACGTCACAGAATGGTTATTTATAGAACATGATCATCGTAATAAATGCAGCTTTTTATATATAATGAATTGAAATTTCACCGTATTCTGATTTTTCTGATCGCTTGTATTTTGCTTAAAAACAACAACAAAAGATTATTTTCTAGATATGTCAAACTGATTCCTTGATATTCCCATCACGTTACTAAGTCAAAGTAATAAACAACCCTGCAAACATTACTTTATTGAGAGAAAATGTTGGGTTTGCAAGGGGTATTATTCCTCAAAACACAGTTGTGGAAACGTCTTTTAATATTTTGATATAATGCGTACATTACATTAAAACACCCTTGCAATGAGTCCCCCTTTAATCCCAATTTATATAATGAAAAGTAGGGTTTGCAGAGGTAAAGATTAGTCTTTTAATTCTGCTAAAACAAATATTAGAATGGCCTCACTGAGGCGGTTATAGGAACCCCCAAGGATCGAGAATAAGGGAAAGAAGACGACTTCTAAAACATGCCATATAGATCTAATACTTTTTATCGCATTAGTATGTTAATAACCTGTATAAGAGGTGTACGTTTTTTATCCCCCGACCGAATAGGTTCGGGGGATATAGCGATCAGCCTGGCGTCCGTCCGTCTGTCCGTAGACGCAACCTTGTGATGGCCATAACTCCTATACCCTTTGAGTCATTGATAGTTCTTGGCACAATTGTTCACAAGGCTGAGACGGCGTGTCATGCGCAAGAAACAGAACTCTGGATGCCATACTTTTCAGTTATCTCCCCTTTTAATAAAATAGAATGACTACTTTGAGATGGCCATAACTCCAATACCCTGAGATATATTGATGGTACCTGGCACAGTTGTTCACAATGCTGAGACAGCGTGTCATGCACATGAACCACAACTCTGCCTGCCGTGGTTTTGAGTTATCTCCCCTTCCCCCCCAACCCCAGTGGAAATCTTTCCACTGACCGTTCCAAGGCGGTTCTTCTGTGGCGATTTATTTATGTTGTTGTTTGTTACTTACTGTGTGTATCACTTGTGTCTTTTAATTTTGGCCATTTTGTGGGAAAGTAACTGTCCTTATGGCCTTCCTTTGTTTAGGTTTCCATTATGGTCTGGTCGCTTAATGTTTGTATTTCTTTCCCTTTGGTGTCTTTGATGGGTGGATTAATTTAATTGTATCGATTCCTGATCTTTGTTTTACTTATACTTGGCTGTTTGCTTTTCTGTAAAATCTGTCCCACGAAAAAGAGGGGTTTACCCTTTAAGGAATGAATTTGCTCCTAAGGAGCAAATTAAATTCTTTCCTTTAAGGGTTGACTTCTATTGACATGGGATACAAAAATACCTTTAGGTGTACATTACGAGTGCATTTTTTCACATGACCAAAATGGCTACTTTTCTAGTGAAATTCGGCATCTTTTTCTTATTTTTTTTGTCTGCGAACATAGGCCGTCAACTAGCAAGCTGAACTGACGTCAATGATCAATCTCCTTTGTTGATACCACTGGGACTCAGAGTGTTTAGACGGCGGATCCAGTAGCTCTCTCTACTTTTCCTTGCTTTGTCTGACCACTCTGAATTGTGGTCAAGACAGCAAACAGAAGCATTGTTAATGAAGTCATGCTCTGGCAGGTGGAAGTGCTGTGCAACTGGAGATCTTTCAAACCTCTTTTGTCTCCAGTCATCTCTTTGACCATTCATTCTTATATTGAGCTTGACCTTGATTTCCCCAACATACTGTTTCCTACATTTACCGCACGATATCAAGTATACCAAGTTTTTTGTTGTACAATTCGTGTCGCGTTTAAGCTTCACTATAGAACCATTGGACGATTGGGCTGTCTGAGAGGTGGTTATCATTCTGCAGGTTTGGCATTTTGCTTTGCCACAGGGTTCGCATACACCCAAAGGCTCATCATCGATGGGGTCTGGCTTGAGTCTAGCACGCACAAGACGATCTCTGAGACTCTTTGGTCGTCTGTATGCCATGATTGGCTTCTGTGGGAAGACTGTATTCAGATGTTTGGATTATTCGATGATGGACCAATGTTTGTCGACGATGTTCCTGACTTTAGGAAAGTCCGGGTGGTAAGCCATGACGAATGGCAGAACATCTTTGTTTCCTGTTGGTTTTGCCTGGTATGATAAAAGTCTGCGTCTGTCCATTTGTCTGACCTTCTCTATGGCTTGAGCAGTGACACTGCTCAAGCTAAAAAGCAGGCCACTGCTCAAGCCATAGAGAAGGTCAGACAGAGCTTGAGCAGTGTCACTGCTCAAGCCATAGAGAAGGTCAGACAAATGGACTTCATATTCATATGTATCATATCCAAAAAATTCAGAACAATCCATAAGTGATGACTGCGAACTTGTTTGGACAAAAATTGGCGGAAAGAAAAACAAAAAGAAGAAGAAAACCAGAAAAACCGATGTCTCCTTTGGGATACTAAACCTTATCCTGCTGAATAAATTAATTTAGCCACACCCATCGCTGACTATCAAGCATTCGAATTTCTTAACATAATTATGTCCCCCCCCCCCCCATTTTTTTTTTCGGAGAGACATATTAGTTTTCCCCCGGGCGTCTGTCTGTCTGTCCGTCTGTCCGTCTGCCCGTCAGTCACAAAATTGTGTCTGCTCTATAACTTGAAAACCGTTCAAGCTATCTTCTCGAAACTTCATATATATATTAATCAATATTAGACGACGTGCAGTGCGCAAGAACTATAACTCTCACATTCATACTTTTTGAATTATCTCCCTTGGAAGATTGTCGGTATGTATGTATGTATGTATGTATGTATGTATGTATGTATGTATGTATGTATGGGAAAATCGTGTCCGGTCAATAACTTTCTTATTTTCAGATGGATTTTGAAATTACTTGGCAGAAATATTAACCACCATGAGACAATGCCTGCATGACCCAGGTTAGTAACTCAAAGGTCAAGGTCATACTTAGAGGTCAAAGGTAAAAAAGGTTTTTTTTTTAGTTTGGTCAATAACTTTCTTATTTTTAGCTGGATTTTGAAATTACTTGGCAGAAATGTTAACCACCATGAGACGATGTGTCTCTTGCATGACCCGTGTTGGTTCCTCAAAGGTCAAGGTCATACATAGATGTCAAATGTAAAATAGGGGCCTTTTTAGTGTTCATTCAATAACTTTCTTATACCTGGATAGATTGTGAAATGACTTGGCAGAAATGTTAACCATCACTCTGGATGGAATTTTCAAAGTACCCATGCAGAAATGTTCACCTTCAATAGATGATGAGTTGTGCGCAAGACCAATGTCCATCCCTCCAATGTCAAGGTCATACCTAGAGGTCAAAGGTCAAAAACTGGCCTTTTTGTGTACAGTCAATAACTTTTTATTCTTTGATGGATTATGAAATTACTTGGCAGATATGTGAACCATCATGAGGCGATGTGTTGTACCCCAAAGGTCAAGGCCATACTTAGAGGACAAAGGTAAAAAAGGGCTTTTTTTGTGTACGGTCAATAACTTTCTTATTTCTCTGTGATCTTTTTAAAGTTCCCTTGCAGAAATGTTCATCTTCATTAGATGATGTGTTGCACACAAGACCTAGGTCCATACCTCCAATGTCAAGGTCATACTTAGAGGTCAAAAAGGGGGAGACATTTGTCTTTCTGTAGAAAAACAAATTCTAGTTCACAAACTGCATGACAATGTAGGACCAGATCAGACTATTTCTTCAAAAGTCATCTGATCTGGATCTACACTGTTAGCAAAAGTAAGGTTTGTCGTGTTCAGCAGGCTAAGGGTTAAAGCCACTTTATAACTGAGCCTTCGTGCTAAGACTTCCAGGTGTGTATTGAAACTGCGCAAGGAGGATGTCTGATTGGCGTCCTCACTCTTTACATTATAAATTACAAGACTTTATATCAAAATATAAAGATATTGTTATTTGAGAGCAAATTTCCAAGGTTAATTCTAAATGATATCGTTATTTTCATTTCGTATTTAAAATATTGCACTTAAAATATTAGGTAATATACCGCTCTAGCAGTTTATCAGTTTTAAAAACATTGTTCTTATCAAGCTGTCGGACCATAAATGATTTTTTTCTGGTACTGTTGCTAAAATATTCTTTTTTTTTCAGACCAAACATAGATTTAGATATAATTGGGTACTTGTTAGGACCGCCTCGGCGAGGCAGCTTTAACGAGTACATATACTCAGGGTTTTAGCAGTGGTAAGGAAGTTGCATTGACCCTTGCAAAACCATGTTTTTTTTTTGTTGTTGTTTTTGTTTGTTTCTTTTGAAAAGTCCCAATGAAATGATCTAATAATTCAGGTTATTAACCCAAAAACGTTTCTGGAACTGACTACCCCAATTTGCCTAGCGTTCCAGAAAATGCGAAAAGTAGAGACAAAAACCAGCCTGTGCATATGCACAGTCTGGTCAGGGTCTTTGCTGTTTTGTCAAAGTACATGCAGCGAGCAGACGACAATTCATCCGACTTGCAGTGAAGCGCTGGGCATAAATGGATTATCTGAAGAATCTGATCGCACCTGCTTGGGAAACCCGTTTTATTTATAAATACAGTGCAAACGCTTGGATTTTGATAGCATGAACCAGGCCGTTTTTTACCGAAATGAAGACCGCGAACAGTAACTTTTTACCGTACGGTAGTGAGAATAATAATTACTCCCTTGAATTCGAATCGCGACAAACAATTTCGGTCCAGTTAGTGTTCGTAGGGAAAGAAATGCAGACATGATATAACTAGACCCTTATGGAAACATCAATAGCGGAAAGCCAAAAGGACAGTTATACTTTCTTACAAAATGGCCAATTGACTATCCAAAACAAAATAATATAAGCGATACACACACTCAAAAACAACCCTTAACCAAAATAAACCGCGAAAGAAGAACCGCCTGGAACTTTTTATCTATATGAACGTTTTTTTTATTATTATTAAATATCAGTATTCCGCGACGGCGTTGAGGACGTCGTACATGTAACGTTACGGGGCGCATCTAACTAATTTGCATATTCAAACCACTAGTGACATTCTCAGACGCGACGTCGTAAGATAAAAGTATATCCAGATAGTTGGGTTCTAGGTTACAAAGCTTTAAAGCAATATGCGTTTAAATTATCTTTGTGCGGCTGATTAAAGACAAAATTGTCTGTTTTTGATCCAATTTTGCGTATAAACAGTAAACGGTTCTTTCGTTTGTGTGCTTCTCAGCGAAATGAAGGGGCACCGATAGTATTTATATACCATGCAATCGATAATTATCAATATGCTTGGTATATTTATTTACCTTTTGTCAGAACTACCTCTAATAAATTAGCGCCGAAACATGTGCCGAGTCAAGAAAATAGTTTGATGCCTGTGTTATAACGGCGAATACTTCACTTGCCGTATGTTAAAATCTTCCTAGTGCCAGCCGCGTAAGCTCAGGCAGATGCGCGTCTTACTGGTGAACAACAACAACAAAAAGCAACACAGGTTCGATCCTCGCTGATCAGACGGCATTCTCTTGTGGTGATTGACCACAAAATGTTTTCTACAGTCATACTCTTTCCGCTGTTGATTCAAGAAGGGCAGTTGTCAGTTTCTGGCGAAAGAATGTGCCCTGTACTGGTTAACCGCTTATATAAAAATAGAAGCGAAGGCAATAAATATGTTCTATAAAAGGGTTATCCTTTGGAAGCAAGAAATACACCACAGAAGTGAAAAATATGGAGTGTACATGTTTTCTGAGCCAGACTAGCTAGTTTCGGCCAATTAGGCCTCATCAGTGACCCTCAGATATTTTCAAAATTCCACAATGGAATCAATGATCCCAAAGGACAAGAAAATATAATCTACACTATGATGTAGGGCAGGGAGACGTTTTACCGCCGCCATACATTCCCACACACCAGCTGTAGTGAAGCTAAATATGTTCTATAAAAGGGTTATCCTTTGGAAGCAAGAAATACACCACAGAAGTGAAAAATATGGAGTGTACATGTTTTCTGAGCCAGACTAGCTAGTTTCGGCCAATTAGGCCTCATCAGTGACCCTCAGATATTTTCAAAATTCCACAATGGAATCAATGATCCCAAAGGACAAGAAAATATAATCTACACTATGATGTAGGGCAGGGAGACGTTTTACCGCCGCCATACATTCCCACACACCAGCTGTAGTGAAGCTAAATATGTTCTATAAAAGGGTTATCCTTTGGAAGCAAGAAATACACCACAGAAGTGAAAAATATGGAGTGTACATGTTTTCTGAGCCAGACTAGCTAGTTTCGGCCAATTAGGCCTCATCAGTGACCCTCAGATATTTTCAAAATTCCACAATGGAATCAATGATCCCAAAGGACAAGAAAATATAATCTACACTATGATGTAGGGCAGGGAGACGTTTTACCGCCGCCACACATTCCCACACACCAGCTGTAGTGAAGCTAAATATGTTCTATAAAAGGGTTATCCTTTGGAAGCAAGAAATACACCACAGAAGTGAAAAATATGGAGTGTACATGTTTTCTGAGCCAGACTAGCTAGTTTCGGCCAATTAGGCCTCATCAGTGACCCTCAGATATTTTCAAAATTCCACAATGGAATCAATGATCCCAAAGGACAAGAAAATATAATCTACACTATGATGTAGGGCAGGGAGACGTTTTACCGCCGCCGCACATTCCCACACACCAGCTGCACAGGAAAAGTGTGGTTATTTGAAAATGGCTTAATAGTGTCGATTGGGTCGTTTAACTCAAAACCAGATTTTATTTTTAAAAAGATAAACTTGTTTATAAATTATATTTCAGCAATTAGCCATGTTTCGAAGACTTGTTCACGCTGCTCTTCTTTTGTCTGTTGTATGGGTGGTAATGATAGGTAAGTAGTGAGTGGCACATGCGCACCAGGTGGTAATGATAGGTAAGTAGTGAGTGGCACATGCGCACCAGGTGGTAATGATAGGTAAGTAGTGAGTGACACATGCGCTCCTGGTGGTAATTATAGGTAAGTAGTGAGTGGCACATGCGCACCTGGTGGTAATGACAGGTATTTAGTGAGTGACACAGGCGCACCTGGTGGTAATGATTGGTAAGCAGTAAGTGACACATGCGCACCTGGTGGTAATGATAGGTAATTAGTGAGTGGCACATGCGCACCAATACTTATGCGTATCACGCATATGCGAAATGCAAAACAATTGCAATAATTAGTGAATAAGCAAAGGCAACCTTACATATATATAGACCTTACACCCGTGGTCATTTCGTATGAAATTTATGAAAGTAACCTACGAGTTTCATCCATTTCATCCATTTCATATGAAATGACCACGAGTTTAAGATTTTGTTTATAATCCAAAGATTTTAATCGGATTTCTTGCTGAAGAATTCATAGAGAATCGTACGTGAGTGTTGATGTATTATTGAATTTATTAAACGAGTTGAGGAGAAGGGATAAAATGCGAGGCTTTGTTTTTCTTCAACGACGTCATACGATAAAATAAACCAGAGAGCACCCAGCAGGCATACGTCGCTAGGCAATATCGAATCACGTTGCACCGACGTTGATATGACGTTACATAAAGGTCATGACATTGAACCGACGTTGATGTGACGTCACAGTTACGTCATGTGCCTGCTTGGCAGTCGTCTTATGCCTTACGCGCCAGTAATCATGTGTTAATACACATGAGGTCATATACGTTTTATGACATTATGTTATTCACTTGTTAATATAGACTTTATATGATACAAACGATGTTTTACCACACATGAGGTTGGTTACGCTACTCGCCTTGTAAACCAGGGATTGCAGGATCGATCCCGGGCTTCTCCAGACTTTCGGATGAGTCTTTAAACCGAGGTCCCGTCTCCGTATGACCTTAGCTGTTGATGGGACGTAAAACTCAAACTCACTCACTCACTCACACATGAGGTTTACGTTAAGGTAGGGTTTCCTTTTTTTTTAAAGCTAATTCTTTCCTGTAAGACTCGCCATAATGTTTGAAATAGCGTTTAATATATGGATATTTACCATTTACATAATATATGTGTATATTTGCGTATGTATAAATTTACTTGCGTATGTAAAATTTTGTCAGGGATTTAAATTTGTTAGAAATGCCAGAAATGTCTTTGTTTTGCATCAGCATTTTTTTTATTCGAAACATTACACAATTTTTACATTTGCTCGACAGAGAGAAGGTACTCCATCATGTAAACAGGTCCGAGTAAATCCAGCTCTACATAGTGAAATCTAAGGTTCATAAATATGTTCTAGAAAGGGTTATCCTTTGGAAGCAAGGAATATACCGCAGAACTGGAAAATATGGAGTGCACATGTTTTCTGGGCCAGACTAACTAGTTTCGGCCAAATAGGCCTCATCAGTGACCCTCAAAAATTTTCAAAATTCAACAATGGAAATATTTATTTTACTTTTGTTTGTGGTATTCAGAGCTTCCATATTGAAAATAAAAAAAAAAAAAAAGGACCAGATCCCAAATTCTCTCACAATATCATCATAATTTATTTAGGCTGTTTTCACGAGCATCCACAACATATGTTTGGAGTATAAATAACGAAAATACACACTTCCATTCGAAACTTAATTGTCTTGGAGATAAGACCGAAGGTCATTTCTGTGTATGACAGTGTGGAATTTTCTTGTCTCCCACTGCAGGCATATTGTAGGGTTCGCTGTTGCATTAAACGAATGTGGTAATCGATGGTATAAAGCTAGTATCTCACTGGGAAGCGACAACTGTCGACTATTTTGATACATATATTTTCGAGAGAAAACGCGACATTGCGTCCATTTTCACATTCCGGTCACACTGAATGGGTGATTAAGACATACTTGCGATAGTCGCGCGAATGTCGTACGATTATCGCACGAATCATTGCGACTCTTTGCGACACACGCGAGAAAATTGCGAATCACTGCGACTGTTTAAATACCGTTTTGAGCCTCACTCGCGAATGTAAGTCGCAAGCTGTCGCAAACAGTCGCATCCCGGTGAAATAGGGGCTCAAACAAGAGAATGTTGTTCATAAAGCCCCTACAGAAGGGAAACTTAGCAATCTGAAACTAGTAAACAAACGCATTTCTTTCTACTCTCAAATTTCGAACTTATTACCTCCTAAACCTAAGACGTTGGTTTGTGTCTGAAGCTCTGTCTTTCGTCGGACCCATCGGGCTCTAATTGTTTGTTTTCTTTTGCTCCAGCATACCAATGGTTTCTTGCTGTCGCGTCCTCGCCGTTGTTTCACCTCTCGGAGATGTTGCACTGATGAGTTAGGAGGCTTCACGTGGGCCGAACCCCACCCCCACACCCCCACATTTGTCATTCAAAGTTTGCTGTCTGTGTTACAGAAGGCCAAGACAAGCTTCCTACGTTATATTGGTTACCTAAACTTCATAAAAGACGATACAAAGCACGGTTTATTGCAAATTCGAGCTCTTGTACCACCACTGAATTCTCCAAATTATTAACTTCATGTTTTACTGCCATCACAAAACATGTGATAAAATATTGCAACAAAGTCTTCGAAAGAATCTGTTGTGGTCTATAAAAAATTCTAATGAATATAAATAAATTGAAATCCAGGCGGTTTCGTGCTTCAAGTCTGTCTGATTATGATCCACCCTTTACACTACACTTCCTCATAATCTTTTTAAAGAAAAACTTAATGATACAATTGAACAGACATTTCATCGGGAAGACTCCCTCTATCTTGCATGTAATGCGAGAAATGCTTTTTTCACTTCTAAAGAGCATAAAAGTTATACTTTATGGTCCTGTCAGAAAGTGTGTCCCTTTCTGCTGAAAACCAGTCTGAAATCATTGAAGCTTGTAGCTCCACTTCTAGATATTTGGATGATTTATTAAATATTGATAATACCCATTTCGATGGTTTGATCAGTCAAATTTACTCCAAAGAATTTCAGTTAAATAAAGCAAATTCTTCTGATACCGAGGCCCCGTTTTTGGATTTACATCTATCTATTGTAGATGGATTTGTTTCGTGCAAAATTTATGATAAACGCGATGATTTTGATTTTGAGGTTGTAAATTTTTCTTTTTTGGATGGTGATGTTCCTCGTGCGCCATCCTTTCGCGTTTATATTTCGCAATTAATTCGATTTGCCAGAGGGTGTAGTCATGTAACTGACTTCAACACACGTAATATATTGTTAACGGCTAAACTTCTTAATCAGGGTTATCGGTACCATAAACTACGTAAAGCCTTTTCAACATTTTATAAACGTCATTCTGATTTAATTTCAAAATTCAATATTGGACTTAAATCTCTTCTGCAACAAGGTGTATCGGAACTCGAATTTTATGGTGACTTAGTATATAAACCAGTGCTTCAGCTGAAGTGCACGACCCGCCGGATGCTTTTAGCTTTATGAGTGTTACCATATATGGGTATTGCGGCCATTTTGGTCATGTGACCTGGACCTTAAACGGTTCCCCCAATAAATGCGCCTTATCGTAAGGAGCAAAAATATATCTTATACTTAAGTACTGTATTCTGAATCGTTTGCAGGATAAAATGCATTCTCACTTTTCCAATACAAAAGCAAATGTGTCAAAGTTTGACCTAGGCACAAAGAAGGTCAAGGTCAACCCAGGGTCACCAGTTTAGCAATTTATGATGGGCCTACGTCCCAGATGCTATTTATCAAGTTTCGTGGAAATCTGCCCAGTGGTTCTGGAGAAGACTATTTTGAAGGGTTTTTACCATATATGGCTTGGCGGCCATTTTGGTCATGTGACCTGGACCCTATGAGCAAATTTTGGTTTCCTCCATCCCATAGAGGCTCCATATTAAATTTGACTTCAATCGGCCCAACGGTTTCCGAGAAGAAGCAGTTCGAAAATTTTCACATTTTTCGCCTTGGCGAGGCTATACTAAATGGAATGTAATATTTCGCAAGTTCATTGGTAAGATCTCATTGATATCTATCAATATGCCAAAAATTGTTTAAATATTCCAAGCGGTTAAGTCACTATCACCAATTTTCACAAACGGGTTACGGACGGACCCAAAGAAGATCAAGGTCAACCCAGGGTCACCATTTTTGCAATTTATGATGGGCCTACGTCCCAGATGCTATTTATCAAGTTTCGTGGAAATCTGCCCAGTGGTTCTGGAGAAGACTACTTTTTAAGGGTTTTTACCATATATGGCTTGGCGGCCATTTTGGTCATGTGAGCTGGACCCCATGAGCAAATTTTGGTTTCCCCCATCCCATAGAGGCTCCATATGAAATTTGACTTCAATCGGCTCAACGGTTTCCGAGAAGAAGCAGTTCGAAAATTTTCACATTTTTCGCCTCGATGCTATACTAAATGGAATGTTATATTTCGCAAGTTCACTGGTTAGATCTCATTGATATCTATCAGTATGCCAAAAATTGTTTAAATATTCCAAGCGGTTAAGTCACTTTCACCAATTTTCACAAACGGGTTACGGACGGACAGACTGACCGAATGACCGAATGACAGAATGACACGGTGATTTTAGGGCAATCTTAGAAATCAGCCGACTTCAGTCGGTTGCTTTTTCTGCGGGTCGTGCAATTCAGACAAATATATAACCGCAATTACTTCAGCATCCAATTTCGTAAAATCACTCTTCCATATAAAAAGATTGGGTACAACACAAATGTTATACGACAGACTGCATGCATGGTAGTTAACCCATTCACGGTTGACAACTTTGCTTCTCTCTTTAATTGCACGCCGGTGGGTCAGGCCTCAGATTCTATGACGGCTCCAACGTAAAGGCTTATTGAGAATTAGAGAGATCTAATTCAAGGTAATGTTGGTTGGTACCTGATGCTCTGTCTTTGGTCGGGCCCATCGGAGTCTAACTGTTGGTTTTCTTTTGCTCCAGCATTTCAGTGGTTTCTTGCTGTCGAGTCCTCACCGTTGTTTCATCTCTGTGGTTGTTTGATTGTTTTTGTTCACGGAGATGTTGCACTGATGAGTTAGGAGGCCTTCATGTGGACTGAACAAATTATTTGTCTAAATAGCGACGGAATTAAGGGCGGGGATTTTGGCCACGAAAAATCGATTTAAGCCCCCCGGTGAAATTCGTTTCCGCTGACCGTTCCAAGGCGGTTCTTCTGTCGCGATTTATTTTTGTTACGGTTTGTCTTTAGGTGTTTGTGTCGCTTGTGTTATTTTATATTGGATAGCCTATTGGCCATTTTGTGGGAAGGTAACTGTCCTTTTGGCTTTCCGCTTTTGATGTTTCAATTAAGGTCTGTTGTTTCATGTTTGTGTTTCTTCCCTTTGGTGTCTCTGATTGGAGCTGTGGGTTGATTGCATCGATTCCTGATCATTGCCTCCACCTCTGTTTTACTTGTGTAATGTTAGTTGGTACCTGATGCTCTGTCTCTTTTGGGCCCATCGGAGTCTAACTGTTGGTTTTCGTTTGCTCCAGCATTTCAGTGATTTGTTGCTGTCGAGTCCCCACCGTTGTTTCATCTCTGTGGTTGTTTTATTTTTGATTCTCGGAGATGGTGTTCTGATAAGTTACAAAGCTTCATGCGGACTGAACAAAATATTTGTCTTAATCATGATGGAATCAAGGGCGAGGATTGTGGCCGAATAAAATCGGTTTCAGTCCCCGAGTAAAAATTCTTTTCACTGACCGTTCCAAGGCAGTTCTTCTGTCGGGGTTTATTTTTGTTATAGTCTTTCTTTGAGTGTGTGTATCGCTTATTTCTTTTTGTTTTTGGATAGCCAACTGGCCATTTTGTGGGAAAGTAACTGTCGTTTTGGCTTTCCGCTATTGATGTTTCCATTAAGGTTTTATTATTTAATGTTTGCGTTTCTTTTTTCTATGGTGTCTCTTGTGGGATCTGTGGGTTAATTGTATATGTTCCTTAATTTAGGAAACAATATGTACGTACATTGCTGTGAAACTATGTTCCTCCGAAACTATCTCTCGTGAATGTTTTCGTATCCATACAAACGGGAAAGTTTTTTTCTGTTCTTCCCAAGATGTACATTTCTATCGGTCACAATACCATGCTCTTAAGCAGTGTTCAAAGAAATAAATATTCATTCTAATGCATTTGCGTATGTAACGGCTTACCCCTGTAAAACCCCAGTTTTACTGCATAAAAGTGGGGTTCAAGGGGGTCGAAATTATGTAGGCGGGTTTTCGTAATGCAACAACAGGTTTTCAGTTTAAATTTGTCTCTACATATAATGAATGTTTTAGAAATGGATTTAAGAATCTCGATAGAAAAACTGTTTTCAACAGCTTTCTTTAGAATGTAAGAAAAATAAAGGCACTACATTGTTTTACATTTGTGTGAAGGTCATTTGCCAAATTTTGATCTTTTTTTTTTTGTATTTTTGGGCCGTCTGCTTGCAATATCATTTTATGAATGTGACAATTCTAAGCATTTTAAATAGGTGGGTTGCGATCTCGGCAAAGACATCTCGGGCTCGGTTGCAGTTCTTTAGTTAATTAAAATCTTATGCAAGTCTTCTTTACACGGCTATTTTAACACAGCGCGTGATCACGCATGAATCAATTTGTGGCCTTGTTTTAGCACATATTCAAAATTACACTTATTTTAGTGAAATGCAAATTTAGCTCGTCCGAACACATTGCGATCTTTTGATGAAACTGACGCACGCAGTTCTTTTAAAAGTGCGTACGAAAAATGTTTAATCATACGATATTTATTGATGAAACTGGCCCCTGAGATTCTTGCTCACGAAATTATCGAAGTAGCAAGCTTTTATTACAACCAATCAAACCGCTGTAAATGAACATCATGATGGGGAATTTGAATTATCCGGATTTGTTAACCAGATTGGCAAAGGACATACATAAGGGACTGTTAATATAATTTATCAGTTGCCTTGTCTATTAATTGCATTGCAGCACATTGACCTGATAAAGATACGCTATCTCAGGACAAGAGAGCTTTATCAGGTCAACGTCACATTGCACTTTTATGACTGAACCGGGCTACTAGAAAAATGGAAAAAATTCTATTATTACTGGAAAAAATGGAAAAAATACTTGAAAAAAATATGATAGGAATACATATGGTCAGCTGATGCAAAATATATCGACCTGCGGAATGTTCGGAGGCACCCAGGACCATCGATAACTGATCGTTGATTGCTAATTTAAGAGTGTACAAGGGGGTAAACTGATGAATAGAATACCACAATCTTGTCAATCGATATCAAGTTTATTAGGCTTGGCTTCGAGAACGCATGCAGAATCGCTCGGCAAGCCTCGCGATTCTACAAGCGTTCTCGAAGCCTTGCCTTATAAACTTGATATCAAATGACACTCACCTGGTATTCTCTATTTTTATTCTTCAGGCAAAAATATTGTCTTACCTTTCTTCGTAGCCTGCCCATCCAATGTGATGCGGGTCGGACCGTCCATGCACTTTAACGCTGTTGGTTTCATTAGGGATTGAGATGTCATTTCATCTCAATGTCGGGTAAAAGTCCCACAAAATTAGAAGCAGCGTCCCCAAAATGAACTAAATACTGTGACTGCGACGTTAAACCCCTTATCAAACAAACAAAACCTTTCTGTCAATATTTTATTGCTTTAGAGCTTGTCACTGGTTGTCTGTGTCCTTTTTGCTACGCTTGCTACGTAACAGAAATTGGATTGGACATGGCCATAGGGCGACTCGTCCAGGTAAAACAGTTCTATCAAATTGTTAAAAAAAAATTTTGGGGATTCTGGGAGTAGAAATTTCTTTTGTCACATATTTTTTATTCGTAAAAACATCTTGAAGTTGATTTTTCTTTGTTGAACCAACTTCATGACTTCTTATTTCAAATTGTTTTCTTTCGACTTCAAGTTTACGACTTCGTACACTTCTAACTTCATGACGTGCTATTTCTAACTTTCGATCTCATCTTCATGACTTCTTACACTTCTAACTTCATGAGTTCCTATTTCTAACTTTCGACCTCATCTACATGACTTCTTACACTGTTAACTTCATGACGTTCTATTTCTAACTTTCGACCTCATCTTCATGACTTCTTACACTTCTAACTTCATGACGTCCTATTTCTAACGTTCGATCTCATCTTCTTGACTTCTTACACTTCTAACTTCATTAGTTCCTATTTCTAACTTTCGACCTCATCTTCATGACTTCTTACACTTCTAACTTCATGAGTTCCTATTTCCTACTTTCGACCTCATCTTCATGACTTCTTACAGTTCTAACTCCATGAGTTCCTATTTCTAACTTTCGACCTCAGCATCATGACTTCTTACACTTCTAACTTCATGACGTTCTATTTCTAACTATCGACATCATCTTCATGACTTCTTACAATTCATACTTCATTACTTCCTATTTCTAACTTTCGACCTCATCTTCATGACTTCTTACACTTCTAACTTCATGACTTCCTATTTCTAACTTTCGACCTCATATTCATGACTTCTTATACATCTATGTTCATGAGTTCCTATTTCTAACTTTCGATCTCATCTTCATGACTTCTTACACTTCTAACTTCATGAGTTCCTATTTCGAACTTTCGACCTCATCTTCATGACTTCTTACACTTCTAACTTCATGAGTTCCTATTTCTAACTTTCGACCTAATCTTCATGACTTCTTGCACTTTTAGCTTCATGAGTTCCTATTTCTAACTTTATACCTCATATTCATGACTTCTTACATTTCTAACTTCATGACGTTCTATTTCTAACTATCGACCTTATCTTCATGACTTCTTACACTTCAAACTTCATGACTTCCTATTTCTAACTCTCGACCTCATCCTCATGACTTCTTACACTTCTAACTTCATGACTTCCTATTTCTAATTTTCGACCTCATCTTCATGTCTTCTTACACTTCTAACTTCACGACGTCCTATTTCTAACTTTCGACCTCATCTTCATGACTTCTTACACTTCTAACTTCATGACGTCCTATTTCTAACTATCGACCTCATCTTCATGACTTCTTACACTTCTAACTTCACGACGTCCTATTTCTAGCTTTCGACCTCATCTTCATGACTTCTTACACTTCTAACTTAATGACGTCCTATTTCTAACTATCGACCTCATGTTCATGACTTCTTACACTTCTAACTTCATGAGGTCCTATTTCTAACTTTCGACCTCATCGTCATGACTTCTTACACTTCTAACTTCATGACTTCCTATTTCTAACTATCGACCTCATCTTCATGACTTTTTACACTTCAAACTTCATGACTTCCTATTTCTAACTTTCGATCTCATCTTCATGACTTCTTACACTTCTAACTTCATGACGTCCTATTTCTAACTATCGACCTCATCTACATGACTTTTTACACTTCAAACTTCATGACTTCCTATTTCCAACTTTCGACCTCATCTTCACGACTTCTCACACTTCTAACTTCATGATGTTCTATGTCTAACTATCGACCTGATCTTCATGATTTCTTACACTTCAAACTTCATGACTTCCTATTTCCAACTTTCGACCTCATCTTCACGACTTCTCACACTTCTAACTTCATGACGTCCTATTTTTAACTATCGACCTCATCTTCATGATTTCTTACACTTCAAACTTCATGACTTCCTATTTCCAACTTTCGACCTCATCTTCATGACTTCTCACACTTCAAACTTCATGACGTTCTATTTCTAACTATCGATTTCATCTTCATGACTTCATACACGTCTAACTTATGACGTCCTATTTCTAACTTTCGACCTCATCTTCACGACTTCTTACATTTCTCCCTTTATGACATCTTAGTTAACGACTTCTTACTTTCGACCTCAACTCCATGACCTCTTATTTTTAACCTTATAAAGTGACTTCAACTTCATGACTTCTTACACTTTTCCCTTCATGACGTGTTACTTCAAGACTTCATACACTTCTAACTGCATGACATCTTACACTTATAACTTTATGACTTATTGATTTAAATTCTTAATTTAGACTTCAACTTTTTGACTTCTTACACTTCTCCCTTCATGACCTTATGACTCTAAACTTATAACTTCATGCATCCTCTTTTACGACTTCCAACTAAATCAAGTCAAAAGGGACTACGTTAGGAGTTGGAAGTCGGAAATAAGAACTGATGAAGTTTCTTCAGGACTTCCATAAGTATGAGCACTAATTGCCGAATAGTTCAATGAGGACAGACAAAATATTGTGTGATTTGGACAGAGATTAAACAACATCCATACAGCATGAACCACAAGAAGTAACACCACCTTACTCTAATATGCACTTGACCATAGAAAAAAGTACTATCTGCAATAAGAAATTCAGTATTCTTGAAACAATTGTTGCAAAGTGTCAGCTTGGAAGTATAAGTTACGGGACGGTGAAAAGTCTACACAGTCATATAAGAAGCCTATATGGGTGTGAGGGGCGATGGAAAAATCCGTTCCAAGGGTCACTGTCCGGCATCACGAGGCTCGCCAAGGGACGGATTTTTCTAGGTTTCTTTTTTTTTCTTCATACCTTCCATTTCAAAGCGCGGGTTTTTAGTGCTGCAGTCACTTCGGTTACCGACGTCCGCCATATTGAATAGAATAGAATAGAATTTATTGAATTGCACAGTAATACCAAGCAAGTGGGTTAAAGGCAAACGACATGCAACAGACAAAATTGCATCGTATATAAATACATGAACATTATTGTAAAGAAACTACAGGAATGTTTAGTGACGTCACGTAACGTCACGGCTGTGACGTCAACCTTAACGACGGCGCGTATGAGGTCGTATTCAACCAGTGTATTTATCAAAAACGCGAGAATATTCGATTTTGGGTAAGAGCACCAGGGTTAGAACAGAAATTCTATCCCAAGCTAAAACTATGGATTTCTTCATCTGGTCTGCAAGAAATTAAGTTATGTTGTACAGTGAATGGCCGATCACCGCCTACACAAGAAGGCTGCTTATGACCAGTTAAAATATATAAATGAGTAACTCTAGTATGGCCAATGTGCAGTCGTGTTAATAATACATCCTCTTTCCTGGAAAATAGAAGTGGAGGCAATGTTCAGGAATCGATACAATTAACCCACAACTCCCATCAGAGACACAAAAGGGAAAGAAATACAAACATGAAACAACAGACCCTAATGGGAACATCAATTGCGGAACGCCAAAAGGACAGTTACTTTCCCACAAAATGGCCAATAGGCTATCCAAAATAAAATAATATAAGCGACACAAACACCCAAAGACAAACCATAACAAAAATAAACTGCGACAGAAGAACCGCATTGGAACGGTGAGCGGAAACGAATTCCACTGGGGGTGGGGTGCGGGGGGGGTGGAGGGGGCTTAAATCGATTATACGTGGCCACAATGCACCTTACTTTCGTCGCGATTAAGACAAATAATTTGTTCAGTCCGCAAGAAGGCCTCCTAAGACTGTGGAGGAGAGCACTTTTGTAACATAGTTACATAGGCGTGCGATCTTAATTACCCAAATAGTGTTGACGGTTTGTAAAAGATGCACTTTTGTTACACAGGCATGTTACATGAATAGTTGAAACAATGTTGATGAGTAGTAAGAACTTCATATGATCAATATACTGTTGGATGGGTAATAAATGTAATTGGGATTATGTTGATTGGGCTATGAAACTTTATAAGCTTTTACAGTAGAAAATCGAAACGTTTTTACCTTGCACATATTTTAATCCATTCTTTGTATGTTATCCTAGTATGCACTATACATTGAGGTGTTTAATTTGGAATATGATCAAATCCACTGACATTTAATTTGGCCTTTCAATTATGCATTACGCAAGCTAACATGTGCTCTTATTCAAATACTTTGGCGGGAGAAAAAAGCAAGTGCAGTTAATATAAAACCTGAAATGTATCTACAAAAAGTCAATCATAGGGATGCATGTTTCCGTTTACGCCAATCATGTGGGCACTATTAGGCATTGGCTGAGTGCATAGTACCCTGCAGGTGTTTGCTCACGTGGTCACCAGATGTTGAAATACTTTTAACATTTTAGTTAATGATGGACGTTTGGTATAAACAGAAATTGTGTAAACGTGAGAACAAAAGCCCGTGAAATGCTCTGAAACGTATAAAACATCCAGTTTGATCATGTCAAGTCAGTCAGGTTTTCAGTTATGTAGCAGACGTGTTCAGTATATCGGGCTAGATCTAGTCCTGGACACTACCTGTCTCAAAAGCTTTCGATTTTCGATGTGTTATAATGACGTAATCCCCGCGAGGGGGTGGGGGATGCAGTATTGATATAGATAGATGTAACATTGAAACTAATAATTTCTAGACCAGTTTAACTTGGTCAGAAAATAAAAAGAGAAAAACTGAACAGTTTTTGACAAATTATTTGCGAAGTACTAAGTTTCATAATGTATAACTATACGATCATGGTTAAACCCCACTTTATGGCGTAGGTTACGTCAATACGTTATACTTTGTTCCCTTGCCAGGTTTAATGCGGACAGAACAAATTATTTATCGAAATCACAACGGAAGTAAGGGCGAGGATTGCGACTACGTGAAATCGATTTAAGCCCCAACCCCACCCCCAGTGGAATTCGTTCCACTGACCGTTTCAAGCACGGTTTATTTTTGTTATGCGTTGTCTTTGTGTATGTCTCGTATTATTTTGTTTTGGATAGCCCATTGGCCATTTTGTGGGACAGTAACTGTTCTTTTGGCTTTCCGCTATTGATGTTTCCATTAGGTTCTAGCTATTTCATATGTGTGGTTCTTGCCATTCGGTGTCTCTGATGGGAGCTCTGGGTTAATTGTATGGGTTCCTTATCATTGCTTTCACTTGCTGGGAAATGATGGAACTACACGTTGTATTGTACCATAATCTGGCAGGGCATGTGTACGCAGACATTCGAAATCGTCTGCTAGGCAGAAACATTTCATGACACATTCTGTTTCTTTGCATGATAAGGATAATGATGATGCTGAAGATGGTGGTGAAGATGGTGATAATGATGATGATGATGATAATGATGGTGATTATTCTGCTACTGCACTTAAAGTTTGCACTGTCGTCTTATGGATGTGTTTTTTGACGTTTTAGCCGTTACATTTAATTATTTTGCAGGTGAAGGTCAGGCAGACTATCATAATGGTAAGTTATTATTTGCTTTTAATGATAAAGTTTCTTGACCAGGCCTGTTCTTGCTTTGTGTGTTGGCTGCTTTACATCTCATTCAACACAATTGACTATCGTGAAACGGTAACTTACCAAACTTGCACTGAGTGGGCAAAAAAGTTCTTCCCGTACATCAGTATCATTGAGCCGTGTCACAAAAATGTTTGGGTTTGTGGTAATGTAAGGCTGAAAACCGACCTGCTGAACTAGAGAGACTAAATGTATACATGCTTGTTCAGTGTACTAAAGGCATTGAATACTTTAAGCGGCGCTGAGCACTATGCTACTGATCAGACTGCGCTGATATGCACTTTTATTGTTCACAAGTGACAAAACACAGAGATTTTGTTTTAAAGGGTATGATATGACGTATTTACCCTAAATATTCGGACGCTTTAATGCCCTACAACCTTGTTATAAAATATGAACAAGTACACTTTACTTCCCGATTTTTGTGTCTATGAATAGCAGGATTAATGGCAAACAGTGTAGACCCTGATGAGACGCTCATCTGGGTCTACACTGTTTGCTCAGCCTTTTAAGTCCGAATATATAAGGTAAAACCAGTAGTGTATACTTTCATGTTTTGTGTAGATAGATTCTGTGATTGCAGATTTACATAATGAAATAAATGGGTTTGACCCTATCATCCCTGCCTCGATTGTTTGTCAGACGACCCAACATTTCTAAGTACCGAAGCTATTCAGTGCTGACATCCACGTATAGGAGGAATGATTTGTAGGAAATCCAGGAAATGGTTACAGTTAGCAAAATGCGCTATTCCTATCTCTCTGTTGTCAAAAATTCCATAAGAGAGTAGACAGGAATCAAGCGTTTGGATGAGCAATCAGTGAAGATATAGATCAGACGCCGCATTCTGATCAGGGTCTTCACTATTTGCTGATAATACATGAATGTAAGGTTCTAATTCCCCAATTAAAGATATTGTTCCAGACAGTCGTCTGTCCGGTGTTATCAGTGTTGTGATTCTGTTCGGGCATGCCCATAGTTGCCTAATGAAATTTTCTTTAAATCAATTATCAAAACTACAAACAATTGTATAGAGGATCTTACATGAGTGTTCATGTATCATTTAATTTATTAAACGAGTTGCGAAAAAGGGATAAAATGCGAGGCTTTGCCTCGCATTTTATCCCTTTTCCTCAACGAGATTTATAAATTCAAACATACATGTACATGAAGACGAATGCAAGATTATATTGATCATACGACATTTAAAACACATTTTATTCACGATTTTTAACGAAAATGTCAATATTCCGTCATTAGTAAACGCGACGTCGTTAAAGACGCCGTGTATGCACAGGAGCTTGAAGTTCTGTCCATAAGTAGTTCATAAGGTTCAAAATCGAAAGTGACACTGAGCCATTTCGTAAGAAATGGCCAGAAGTGAAACGGTTTTGCTGCACCTTTGAAATGCTTCCTCAACAGATTCTCGGCAAGTACCGACTATGTACCGTGAAATACGTATCGAATTATAATTCGAGGAATGGATAACTTTTTCTGACAAATTACGCTGACGCAAAAATCAACGATTAAAATGTTGTCAAAACTGATGACAACCATACCGAGTCCAGTTTCCAGTACACTCGGGTAGAAAAATCTCTTCGTACGGCTTTGGTCAAATCAATTTTAACAAATACTTTAAACTGATTAGATAAATAAAACAGGTCATTTTTATGTGTTCGTCGGATTATTTTAATGCAATCCTTACCTAAGTCTTATCCGGAAAATGAAATTCAAAACACAAAACGGTTTTCCCGAGTCGTTGTTTACCAGTTCACCGGCTGCATCATAATGACGTTTGCCCAATGACGTTTTGCAAACCACCGTGCACTGTAATACTATATCATGTCCTTCGCGTTGTGTAATAAGAAGAAAGTCAACTCTCGTATAGTGACTAAGTTTTAATGTCTCCAACAAACGACTACCCAGGTTCGAAATACGTTTCCATAATTTCTTAGTTACTTAACCAAAACCAATAACCCAAAGCCCCCAAAAGCCTATAACCAAAAGCCCCATACCAAGGAGCGCAGTGCTCTTTTATATCCTAAGGTCATGTAACCTTATTATGCTAATTCAAAGATATAGTTTCCATAGTGATTTCGCTTATGCTAAATATACTTTCTACATTACAACTGTGTGATTACCTTATTAGCCCTTGACATATATTAAGCCAGCTATTTCTTGGAAATAATAAATGTCTTTCTAATAACAATCCTGTAGAACATTTTTCGTCATAGCATTAGATTCAGGATTCCAAAATATAATTAGAACTCATTTACAAAAAGGTGCCTTAATAAAAATTACTTAAAATCCAACCAATAGTGTTATAGCACAACCGTTACTTATGCGGTACCGGATTCTTTTGCTCCAGCATTTTAGTTAGTTCAGCGAGTCCTCACCGTTGTTTTATCTCCGTAATCGTTTGATTTTTGTGTTATCGGAGATGTAGCGACATGCTCAACGAGCTAGGATGGCCGTCCCTAGAGTCCCGTCGTGAGCAGACCTCTTATTTTTCTTTCTTTCTTTCTTTATATACTGCCATACGCCCACGCGGACATGCTAGGCAGGTGTGTATATTACATACACTCCAGTTTTGCAGAATGAAAGCCTACACAATAGTAGGGTTCTTTAACTTGCACAGGGGATGGTTCTCTCTGCACATGGGGGGGGGGGGGCTCCAGTTAACGTCTCGATCCGAAGGACTGTGCACTTTATGACATGCCTAACAGGGGTAATGGGCCAAATAAAACCGGCTCAGTATAAGTGTATAGATAGATAGAACGGGGAAACATGTCTTCGCAAATATGCTTCGAAGCATAAATACACAAGACAAAATCGGATCACATTTTGTAACTAATGTCGCTAACTGATATTCGGCATGCATTGTGTGTCGCCTATAATGCACTGTACGATTATACATCGTGATACCTTTGACGTTAGATACACACTATTTTTCCTACCACGTATGTTTTATTCGGAATTCGGATGAACCGTAATACTGTTTTTCAAGCGACCGGATGCAACGCGGTCCTTCCTGGTGAAGGATTGTCTAAGGACGTGTCACCAGTAAACATAATTCTGGTAATATAAACACTTTAAAGCAGTTTCACGTTATTATTGGGTGAGGGTTGTGGGGACCGTTTGCGATTTTAGTAGCTCCCCTTTCTCGTGTTTTTCTGTCTCTGCTTCACCCCCATTTGCCAAAGATTGGAGCATTTTAGTGCATTAGGCATATCACATTACCTTCTTAGTATATTCCCCCCCACCCCCGCCCATCGGGACTTGAAAAAATAGATTGGACTGCATGATGCATCAACGCACAGCTGAAACGACCGCACATGAGTAGGCCTACTGGTGTAAACCGCTTTGAGGATCTAAGCCTGCTCAGGCAAAGCGGTGTCTGTCGGACCGTACATTCTCATAAACCCTATAGGTGTCATTGGGCGACAGCGCTTGAGATGTCAATTCATCTCAATGTCGGGTAAAAGTCCCTCAAAATTTGGGGCAACGTCTCCAAAAATGACCTCAACTCAAACAAAACAAAACTGTCAGTCAGAATGGCAGGATAAATTACAAGATGCTTTAAGACACTGTACCGTAAGATAAGCCACCTCGACGAGTGAAAACCTGGAAAGGGACAACTTAAATTTTGGTATCAGCGTATTAAAAGCTGTTTGCCATTACACAACGTGCAAAGACACGTAAGTTTTGTCTCATCAGCGCTAGTTATGAGCCTTACTGCTTGACAGCCCTCCATTTTCATTTTACGTCAAGTTAACATCGAATATCTTGACGTTGCCGTGCAACATTCGCTGCGGCGTTGCGGAAGTCAGACTCGGTATGGCTCAGACACGGTCGTTTCACTCCTGGCCATTTCTTACGAAATGGCTTAGTGTCACTTTTGATTTTTAACCTTATGAACTACTTATGGACAGAACTTCAAGCTCCTGTGGTGTATGTAACGTTACGGGGCGTATCTACTTTATTTGCATATTTAATCCACTAGTGGATTGTCGAATTTATTACATGACGTTACTATTGATTGCAGAAAGATTTAGCAATTGCACTGACCCACAAACTTCGCTTGATATGTTTTTTTTTTGTTTTTTTTTTTTTTTTCACGTAGGCAAGTTATTTTCGGATGGAAAGTTAGAGCGTAATTATAGCCTATTTCAAAAACTCCACGGCTGCGAACTTTGATTTCGCATTTCCTATTTGTGGATCATAAGCGTCGAACGGTTAATGATCAACGGCTCCGAATGATTATCAGTTTTTGAATTAAGGTTTAACGTCCTCGTCAGGACTATTTAGGTCATTTTGAAGACGTTGCTTCCAATTTTGTTGGACTTTTACCTGACACTGAGATGATATCAAAGGGAGCGTCGTAGCTCAGTAGTACATCTGCCGAGAATGTGCGCGACGGCGTATGACAGTATATAGAGAAAGACAAAAAAAAGAGAGAAAGAAATGATAGTAAGAGCTCCAAGCTAGTGAGATTGAGCAATAGGTTGTCGGAAAGTACCAAAAATATAAGCCATAACCCGTTGAAGATCAACATATTGGAAGGTAGAAAACAGATGTTTCCCAACTTTTATGTCTTGCAAAGTAGAAGTAAAACAAAGATCAGGAATTGATACAATTAACTTACTCCATCCATAAAAGACACCAAAGGGAAAGAAATACAAACATTAAGCGACCAGACCATAATGGAAACCTAAACAAAGGAAGGCCATATGGACAGTTACTTTCCCACAAAATGGCCATATGGCCATCCAAAATTAAAAGACACAAGTGATACACACATTAAGTAACAAACAACAACATAAATAAATCGCCACAGAAGAGCCGCCTTGGAACGGTCAGTGGAAGATTTCCACTGGGGGGCCTAAATCGATTTTACGTGGCCACAATCCTCGCCCTTACTTCCGTCGCGATTTGTTCAGTCCGCATGAAGGCCTCCTAACTCATCAGTGCAACATCTCCGTTAACACAGAAATCAAAGAACCACAGAGGTGAGACAACGGTGAGGACTCGACAGCAAGAAACCACTGAAATGCTGGAGCAAAAGAAAACCAACAGTTAGACTCCGATGAGCCCGACCAGAGACAGAGCATCAGGCACCAACCAACATTATCTCTTTAATTTTCAATAAGCCTTTACGTTGGAGCCGTCATAGAATCTGAGGCCTGACCCACCGGCGTGCAATTAAAGAGGGAAGCAAAGTTGCCAACCGTGATTGGGTTAACTACCATGCATGCAGTCTGTCGTATAATATCCATGTTGTACCCAATCTTTTTATATCGAAGAATGATTTTACGAAATTGGGTGCTGAAGTCATTGCAGTTATATATTTTTCTGAATTTATATACTAAGTCACCATAAAATTCGGGTTCCGATAGACCTTGTTGCAGAAGAGATTTAAGTCCAATATTGAATTTTGAAATTAAATCAGAATGGCGTCTATAAAATTTTGAAAAGGCTTTGCGTAGTTTATGGTACCGATAACCCTGATTAAGGAGTTTAGCCGTTAATAATTTATTACGAGTGTTGAAGTCAGTTACATGACTGCACACTCTAGCAAATCGAATTAATTGCGAAATATAAACGCCATAGGATGGCGCACGAGGAACATCACCATCCAAAAAAGGAAAATTTACAATCTCAAAATCAAAGTCATCGTGTTTATCATAAATTTTGCACGAAACAAATCCATCTACAATAGATAGATGTAAATCCAAAAACGGGGCCTCGGTATCAGAAGAATTTGCTTTATTTAACTGAAGTTCTAGGGGGTAAATCTGACTGATCAAACCATCAAAATAGGTATTATCAATATTTAATAAATCATCTAAATATCTAGAAGTAGAGCTAAAAGCTTCAATAATTTCAGATTGGTTATCAATGGAAAGCGACAAAATGAAGTCTCTTTCATAACAATACAAGAACAGATCAGCCACAAGAGGTGCGCAATTAGTACCCATCGGAATACCCACAATTTGTCTAAATAACTTAGTACCGAATCTAATATAAATATTGTCAAGTAGAAAGGTGAGGGCATCACACACTTTCTGACATGACCAAAGTGTATAATTCTTATGCTCTTTAGAAGTGAAAAATGCATTTCTGACATTACATGCAAGATAGAGAGAATCTTCTCTGTGAAAAGCCCATTCAATTAAATCATTAAGCTTTTCTTTTATAAGATTATGAGGAAGTGTAGTGTAAAGAGTGGGAAAATCGTAGGTAGACAGACTAGAAGCACGAAACTGTCTAGATTTCAATTTATTTAAAACCTCATTCGAATTTTTTATAGACCAAAACAGATTTCTTCCTGATCTTTCAAAGACTTTATCACAATATTTAATTACATGCGTTTTAATAGCAGTAAGACAGGAAGTTAATAATTTAGAAAGTTCAGTGGTAGTGCAAGAACTAGAATTTGCAATAAACCGTGCTTTGTAAGGTTTTTTATGAAGTTTTGGTAACCAGTATAGCGTAGGAAGCTTGTCTTGGCCTTCGTTAACACACACAGCAAACTTGGTGGCTGAAAGACAAACATGTGTATCTACTATAGCTCTCTCTTCAGCCAAAGGCTGAAGTTCATAGGCCTTAGTACCACCAAGCTCCTGCTTAAGCGTGTTAACATAGTGGAGCCGTCACACAACAACGACGTTGTTAGCGGCCTTGTCTGCAGGGGCCAAAACAAACTTCTTATGAAATTCTTGAATACCTAGTTTAAGATGACGTAAAGACGTCTTGGGCTTAGGAGGTAATAAGTTAGTATTTTGAGAATAGAAAGAAATGCGTTTATTCACTAGTCTTAAAATGCTAAGTTTCCAGTCCTTTAGGGCTTTACACTCAACATACTCTCGCTTACACCATCGATTACCAAATTCATTCAAGGAAGCAGCGATTTCATCTCTACATTTACTGAAATCAATATTAGAAGGAAACCGATATTTCGGTCCTTTAGAAATTATATTCCTTATCCTAGAATCAGGAATAATTTTCAAATTGCCAGTAATTACATGACCAGCAGCAGGATAGCAATACTTTGAGTTTTTACAATCACATGAATCAGGAGTATTAGTATCAATATCAAGATCTGAAACAAGTTTATTGAAATTAAAAATGATAGATCTAACAGGTTTGTTATATTTATAGCAAATTATAGGTGTTTCAGTATTTTGAAAATAAGCAGGAATGGAAGAAAGCACCGATCTCTCACGGAAGATACTGGGCAAATCTATAAAATCCATACCCTTATTAATGAAGGATATTTTGAAGAAATGACGTTTATGATTAATTTCAGAATCAATGTAAGGACGGAGAGTATGCTGAGTATAGCCTCTAGTTAAGAGAGCCGCATCATATAACTGATGAGAACTATCGTAGAATTTATTCGCCTCGGTGTCCAGAAGACGTAAAACAGAAACGGGTAATGAACTTAAAAATGAAAGCATAGAGTGGCGTCCATGATTTAATAATATAATTGACAGTCACTTCAGTCTAGTATTGTTTCGTTTAAACGCACGTGATTTACGTTTAAAGTTACCATTTTTCCTGGTGCCGTGAGATCTAGTTCTGCGTTTTCGACATTCCAGGAGTGAGAAAATATCAAAGTCCGGCATTCTGGAAATATTACCCTCATGATAAATGTTGTCATTAAATCCCAGTGGAAAAGGGGTCTGTAAAAATTTAATCCATTTCAGTTCAGCTTCATGTCTTTTGATTATTTTGAATCTAGATGTAGAATTTGCATCGTAATAAAGTTTTTCCACTGGTTGTATAGTAATGTTATTTACAGAATGACCTGTACGTCGAAAGTGACGGTACAAGAAAGTGTCAGTTTTCTTAGGCTTACTCATTCTACGATAATGCTCGTTCAATCTAGTTTTAAGCATGCGGTTAGTTTGACCGACGTACTGCATATTACAGTTTGCAGCACGTCAAGTAATTAGATAAATTAAATCTGTAGACTGTCATGTCAAATCAGACATGTTAACTACAGAGAAGCGTCTACCGTTTACAGATGAAGTAACGGTAGACGCAGTGCTTAAATGCGAAAAACATCTGCACCTCTTGGCATTGCACTTAGAAATACTAGGATACATTCCACTTCTTTTCCACGGATTAGTATATTTTCGAAGGATGGGTGATTTGAGAGGAGATAGTCTTATACGAAGACTACTCCCAAAAACATTGGTATTGCCTGCTCCTTTGAGATTAACTGAAGTTACAGAAGACAAATTTAAGGGTCTAACCAATACCGAAGGCAACATAGTATTAAAGTTCTTAATAGAATGGGGAATCCGTACAGAAGAAGCAGAGTGTAACCTAAGGGGTGATATTGATATTTTAAATGTATTTGTAATACTCATTTTGGTTAGTAAGGTTGTGATACCGTCAAAACTAAAGCGATGTTCATACCGGTTATTAAATAAATAAAATTACTGAAGAAGATTCCTTCGAATAGAAGGAAGGTACAACAAAAGCCCACAAAACATCCCAGTCTACTTAAAGTACAGGGATGTCAAACAAGCAGTTGTTATACAACGAGGAACGAACATCGGTTTAATAATGACCTTCAACAGGTATCTAAAGGATGTCAATTGATGGAACAGTGAAAAGCAATTGCATAAGCAATCCCTGAGGATTGGAAAAATAAGAGCATTAAATGCATGTACGGGGAGACCTTTTACAGCCGCCACACGGCACAAACAAAACAGCCCTGATATGCAAAGTAGAAGTAAAACAAAGATCAGGAATTGATACAATTAACTTACTCCATCCATAAAAGACACCAAAGGGAAAGAAATACAAACATTAAGCGACCAGACCATAATGGAAACCTAAACAAAGGAAGGCCATATGGACAGTTACTTTCCCACAAAATGGCCATATGGCCATCCAAAATTAAAAGACACAAGTGATACACACATTAAGTAACAAACAACAACATAAATAAATCGCCACAGAAGAGCCGCCTTGGAACGGTCAGTGGAAGATTTCCACTGGGGGGCCTAAATCGATTTTACGTGGCCACAATCCTCGCCCTTACTTCCGTCGCGATTTGTTCAGTCCGCATGAAGGCCTCCTAACTCATCAGTGCAACATCTCCGTTAACACAGAAATCAAAGAACCACAGAGGTGAGACAACGGTGAGGACTCGACAGCAAGAAACCACTGAAATGCTGGAGCAAAAGAAAACCAACAGTTAGACTCCGATGAGCCCGACCAGAGACAGAGCATCAGGCACCAACCAACATTATCTCTTTAATTTTCAATAAGCCTTTACGTTGGAGCCGTCATAGAATCTGAGGCCTGACCCACCGGCGTGCAATTAAAGAGGGAAGCAAAGTTGCCAACCGTGATTGGGTTAACTACCATGCATGCAGTCTGTCGTATAATATCCATGTTGTACCCAATCTTTTTATATCGAAGAATGATTTTACGAAATTGGGTGCTGAAGTCATTGCAGTTGTATATTTTTCTGAATTTATATACTAAGTCACCATAAAATTCGGGTTCCGATAGACCTTGTTGCAGAAGAGATTTAAGTCCAATATTGAATTTTGAAATTAAATCAGAATGGCGTCTATAAAATTTTGAAAAGGCTTTGCGTAGTTTATGGTACCGATAACCCTGATTAAGGAGTTTAGCCGTTAATAATTTATTACGAGTGTTGAAGTCAGTTACATGACTACACACTCTAGCAAATCGAATTAATTGCGAAATATAAACGCCATAGGATGGCGCACGAGGAACATCACCATCCAAAAAAGGAAAATTTACAATCTCAAAATCAAAGTCATCGTGTTTATCATAAATTTTGCACGAAACAAATCCATCTACAATAGATAGATGTAAATCCAAAAACGGGGCCTCGGTATCAGAAGAATTTGCTTTATTTAACTGAAGTTCTAGGGGGTAAATCTGACTGATCAAACCATCAAAATAGGTATTATCAATATTTAATAAATCATCTAAATATCTAGAAGTGGAGCTAAAAGCTTCAATAATTTCAGATTGGTTATCAATGGAAAGCGACAATATGAAGTCTCTTTCATAACAATACAAGAACAGATCAGCCACAAGAGGTGCGCAATTAGTACCCATCGGAATACCCACAATTTGTCTAAATAACTTAGTACCGAATCTAATATAAATATTGTCAAGTAGAAAGGTGAGGGCATCACACACTTTCTGACATGACCAAAGTGTATAATTCTTATGCTCTTTAGAAGTGAAAAATGCATTTCTGACATTACATGCAAGATAGAGAGAATCTTCTCTGTGAAAAGCCCATTCAATTAAATCATTAAGCTTTTCTTTTATAAGATTATGAGGAAGTGTAGTGTAAAGAGTGGAAAAATCGTAGGTAGACAGACTAGAAGCACGAAACTGTCTAGATTTCAATTTATTTAAAACCTCATTCGAATTTTTTATAGACCAAAACAGATTTCTTCCTGATCTTTCAAAGACTTTATCACAATATTTAATTACATGCGTTTTAATAGCAGTAAGACAGGAAGTTAATAATTTAGAAAGTTCAGTGGTAGTGCAAGAACTAGAATTTGCAATAAACCGTGCTTTGTAAGGTTTTTTATGAAGTTTTGGTAACCAGTATAGCGTAGGAAGCTTGTCTTGGCCTTCGTTAACACACACAGCAAACTTGGTGGCTGAAAGACAAACATGTGTATCTACTATAGCTCTCTCTTCAGCCAAAGGCTGAAGTTCATAGGCCTTAGTACCACCAAGCTCCTGCTTAAGCGTGTTAACATAGTGGAGCCGTCACACAACAACGACGTTGTTAGCGGCCTTGTCTGCAGGGGCCAAAACAAACTTCTTATGAAATTCTTGAATACCTAGTTTAAGATGACGTAAAGACGTCTTGGGCTTAGGAGGTAATAAGTTAGTATTTTGAGAATAGAAAGAAATGCGTTTATTCACTAGTCTTAAAATGCTAAGTTTCCAGTCCTTTAGGGCTTTACACTCAACATACTCTCGCTTACACCATCGATTACCAAATTCATTCAAGGAAGCAGCGATTTCATCTCTACATTTACTGAAATCAATATTAGAAGGAAACCGATATTTCGGTCCTTTAGAAATTATATTCCTTATCCTAGAATCAGGAATAATTTTCAAATTGCCAGTAATTACATGACCAGCAGCAGGATAGCAATACTTTGAGTTTTTACAATCACATGAATCAGGAGTATTAGTATCAATATCAAGATCTGAAACAAGTTTATTGAAATTAAAAATGATAGATCTAACAGGTTTGTTATATTTATAGCAAATTATAGGTGTTTCAGTATTTTGAAAATAAGCAGGAATGGAAGAAAGCACCGATCTCTCACGGAAGATACTGGGCAAATCTATAAAATCCATACCCTTATTAATGAAGGATATTTTGAAGAAATGACGTTTATGATTAATTTCAGAATCAATGTAAGGACGGAGAGTATGCTGAGTATAGCCTCTAGTTAAGAGAGCCGCATCATATAACTGATGAGAACTATCGTAGAATTTATTCGCCTCGGTGTCCAGAAGACGTAAAACAGAAACGGGTAATGAACTTAAAAATGAAAGCATAGAGTGGCGTCCATGATTTAATAATATAATTGACAGTCACTTCAGTCTAGTATTGTTTCGTTTAAACGCACGTGATTTACGTTTAAAGTTACCATTTTTCCTGGTGCCGTGAGATCTAGTTCTGCGTTTTCGACATTCCAGGAGTGAGAAAATATCAAAGTCCGGCATTCTGGAAATATTACCCTCATGATAAATGTTGTCATTAAATCCCAGTGGAAAAGGGGTCTGTAAAAATTTAATCCATTTCAGTTCAGCTTCATGTCTTTTGATTATTTTGAATCTAGATGTAGAATTTGCATCGTAATAAAGTTTTTCCACTGGTTGTATAGTAATGTTATTTACAGAATGACCTGTACGTCGAAAGTGACGGTACAAGAAAGTGTCAGTTTTCTTAGGCTTACTCATTCTACGATAATGCTCGTTCAATCTAGTTTTAAGCATGCGGTTAGTTTGACCGACGTACTGCATATTACAGTTTGCAGCACGTCAAGTAATTAGATAAATTAAATCTGTAGACTGTCATGTCAAATCAGACATGTTAACTACAGAGAAGCGTCTACCGTTTACAGATGAAGTAACGGTAGACGCAGTGCTTAAATGCGAACAACATCTGCACCTCTTGGCATTGCACTTAGAAATACTAGGATACATTCCACTTCTTTTCCACGGATTAGTATATTTTCGAAGGATGGGTGATTTGAGAGGAGATAGTCTTATACGAAGACTACTCCCAAAAACATTGGTATTGCCTGCTCCTTTGAGATTAACTGAAGTTACAGAAGACAAATTTAAGGGTCTAACCAATACCGAAGGCAACATAGTATTAAAGTTCTTAATAGAATGGGGAATCCGTACAGAAGAAGCAGAGTGTAACCTAAGGGGTGATATTGATATTTTAAATGTATTTGTAATACTCATTTTGGTTAGTAAGGTTGTGATACCGTCAAAACTAAAGCGATGTTCATACCGGTTATTAAATAAATAAAATTACTGAAGAAGATTCCTTCGAATAGAAGGAAGGTACAACAAAAGCCCACAAAACATCCCAGTCTACTTAAAGTACAGGGATGTCAAACAAGCAGTTGTTATACAACGAGGAACGAACATCGGTTTAATAATGACCTTCAACAGGTATCTAAAGGATGTCAATTGATGGAACAGTGAAAAGCAATTGCATAAGCAATCCCTGAGGATTGGAAAAATAAGAGCATTAAATGCATGTACGGGGAGACCTTTTACAGCCGCCACACGGCACAAACAAAACAGCCCTGATATGCAAAGTAGAAGTAAAACAAAGATCAGGAATTGATACAATTAACTTACTCCATCCATAAAAGACACCAAAGGGAAAGAAATACAAACATTAAGCGACCAGACCATAATGGAAACCTAAACAAAGGAAGGCCATATGGACAGTTACTTTCCCACAAAATGGCCATATGGCCATCCAAAATTAAAAGACACAAGTGATACACACATTAAGTAACAAACAACAACATAAATAAATCGCCACAGAAGAGCCGCCTTGGAACGGTCAGTGGAAGATTTCCACTGGGGGGCCTAAATCGATTTTACGTGGCCACAATCCTCGCCCTTACTTCCGTCGCGATTTGTTCAGTCCGCATGAAGGCCTCCTAACTCATCAGTGCAACATCTCCGTTAACACAGAAATCAAAGAACCACAGAGGTGAGACAACGGTGAGGACTCGACAGCAAGAAACCACTGAAATGCTGGAGCAAAAGAAAACCAACATTTAGACTCCGATGAGCCCGACCAGAGACAGAGCATCAGGCACCAACCAACATTATCTCTTTAATTTTCAATAAGCCTTTACGTTGGAGCCGTCATAGAATCTGATGCCTGACCCACCGGCGTGCAATTAAAGAGGGAAGCAAAGTTGCCAACCGTGATTGGGTTAACTACCATGCATGCAGTCTGTCGTATAATATCCATGTTGTACCCAATCTTTTTATATCGAAGAATGATTTTACGAAATTGGGTGCTGAAGTCATTGCAGTTATATATTTTTCTGAATTTATATACTAAGTCACCATAAAATTCGGGTTCCGATAGACCTTGTTGCAGAAGAGATTTAAGTCCAATATTGAATTTTGAAATTAAATCAGAATGGCGTCTATAAAATTTTGAAAAGGCTTTGCGTAGTTTATGGTACCGATAACCCTGATTAAGGAGTTTAGCCGTTAATAATTTATTACGAGTGTTGAAGTCAGTTACATGACTACACACTCTAGCAAATCGAATTAATTGCGAAATATAAACGCCATAGGATGGCGCACGAGGAACATCACCATCCAAAAAAGGAAAATTTACAATCTCAAAATCAAAGTTATCGTGTTTATCATAAATTTTGCACGAAACAAATCCATCTACAATAGATAGATGTAAATCCAAAAACGGGGCCTCGGTATCAGAAGAATTTGCTTTATTTAACTGAAGTTCTAGGGGGTAAATCTGACTGATCAAACCATCAAAATAGGTATTATCAATATTTAATAAATCATCTAAATATCTAGAAGTAGAGCTAAAAGCTTCAATAATTTCAGATTGGTTATCAATGGAAAGCGACAATATGAAGTCTCTTTCATAACAATACAAGAACAGATCAGCCACAAGAGGTGCGCAATTAGTACCCATCGGAATACCCACAATTTGTCTAAATAACTTAGTACCGAATCTAATATAAATATTGTCAAGTAGAAAGGTGAGGGCATCACACACTTTCTGACATGACCAAAGTGTATAATTCTTATGCTCTTTAGAAGTGAAAAATGCATTTCTGACATTACATGCAAGATAGAGAGAATCTTCTCTGTGAAAAGCCCATTCAATTAAATCATTAAGCTTTTCTTTTATAAGATTATGAGGAAGTGTAGTGTAAAGAGTGGAAAAATCGTAGGTAGACAGACTAGAAGCACGAAACTGTCTAGATTTCAATTTATTTAAAACCTCATTCGAATTTTTTATAGACCAAAACAGATTTCTTCCTGATCTTTCAAAGACTTTATCACAATATTTAATTACATGCGTTTTAATAGCAGTAAGACAGGAAGTTAATAATTTAGAAAGTTCAGTGGTAGTGCAAGAACTAGAATTTGCAATAAACCGTGCTTTGTAAGGTTTTTTATGAAGTTTTGGTAACCAGTATAGCGTAGGAAGCTTGTCTTGGCCTTCGTTAACACACACAGCAAACTTGGTGGCTGAAAGACAAACATATGTATCTACTATAGCTCTCTCTTCAGCCAAAGGCTGAAGTTCATAGGCCTTAGTACCACCAAGCTCCTGCTTAAGCGTGTTAACATAGTGGAGCCGTCACACAACAACGACGTTGTTAGCGGCCTTGTCTGCAGGGGCCAAAACAAACTTCTTATGAAATTCTTGAATACCTAGTTTAAGATGACGTAAAGACGTCTTGGGCTTAGGAGGTAATAAGTTAGTATTTTGAGAATAGAAAGAAATGCGTTTATTCACTAGTCTTAAAATGCTAAGTTTCCAGTCCTTTAGGGCTTTACACTCAACATACTCTCGCTTACACCATCGATTACCAAATTCATTCAAGGAAGCAGCGATTTCATCTCTACATTTACTGAAATCAATATTAGAAGGAAACCGATATTTCGGTCCTTTAGAAATTATATTCCTTATCCTAGAATCAGGAATAATTTTCAAATTGCCAGTAATTACATGACCAGCAGCAGGATAGCAATACTTTGAGTTTTTACAATCACATGAATCAGGAGTATTAGTATCAATATCAAGATCTGAAACAAGTTTATTGAAATTAAAAATGATAGATCTAACAGGTTTGTTATATTTATAGCAAATTATAGGTGTTTCAGTATTTTGAAAATAAGCAGGAATGGAAGAAAGCACCGATCTCTCACGGAAGATACTGGGCAAATCTATAAAATCCATACCCTTATTAATGAAGGATATTTTGAAGAAATGACGTTTATGATTAATTTCAGAATCAATGTAAGGACGGAGAGTATGCTGAGTATAGCCTCTAGTTAAGAGAGCCGCATCATATAACTGATGAGAACTATCGTAGAATTTATTCGCCTCGGTGTCCAGAAGACGTAAAACAGAAACGGGTAATGAACTTAAAAATGAAAGCATAGAGTGGCGTCCATGATTTAATAATATAATTGACAGTCACTTCAGTCTAGTATTGTTTCGTTTAAACGCACGTGATTTACGTTTAAAGTTACCATTTTTCCTGGTGCCGTGAGATCTAGTTCTGCGTTTTCGACATTCCAGGAGTGAGAAAATATCAAAGTCCGGCATTCTGGAAATATTACCCTCATGATAAATGTTGTCATTAAATCCCAGTGGAAAAGGGGTCTGTAAAAATTTAATCCATTTCAGTTCAGCTTCATGTCTTTTGATTATTTTGAATCTAGATGTAGAATTTGCATCGTAATAAAGTTTTTCCACTGGTTGTATAGTAATGTTATTTACAGAATGACCTGTACGTCGAAAGTGACGGTACAAGAAAGTGTCAGTTTTCTTAGGCTTACTCATTCTACGATAATGCTCGTTCAATCTAGTTTTAAGCATGCGGTTAGTTTGACCGACGTACTGCATATTACAGTTTGCAGCACGTCAAGTAATTAGATAAATTAAATCTGTAGACTGTCATGTCAAATCAGACATGTTAACTACAGAGAAGCGTCTACCGTTTACAGATGAAGTAACGGTAGACGCAGTGCTTAAATGCGAACAACATCTGCACCTCTTGGCATTGCACTTAGAAATACTAGGATACATTCCACTTCTTTTCCACGGATTAGTATATTTTCGAAGGATGGGTGATTTGAGAGGAGATAGTCTTATACGAAGACTACTCCCAAAAACATTGGTATTGCCTGCTCCTTTGAGATTAACTGAAGTTACAGAAGACAAATTTAAGGGTCTAACCAATACCGAAGGCAACATAGTATTAAAGTTCTTAATAGAATGGGGAATCCGTACAGAAGAAGCAGAGTGTAACCTAAGGGGTGATATTGATATTTTAAATGTATTTGTAATACTCATTTTGGTTAGTAAGGTTGTGATACCGTCAAAACTAAAGCGATGTTCATACCGGTTATTAAATAAATAAAATTACTGAAGAAGATTCCTTCGAATAGAAGGAAGGTACAACAAAAGCCCACAAAACATCCCAGTCTACTTAAAGTACAGGGATGTCAAACAAGCAGTTGTTATACAACGAGGAACGAACATCGGTTTAATAATGACCTTCAACAGGTATCTAAAGGATGTCAATTGATGGAACAGTGAAAAGCAATTGCATAAGCAATCCCTGAGGATTGGAAAAATAAGAGCATTAAATGCATGTACGGGGAGACCTTTTACAGCCGCCACACGGCACAAACAAAACAGCCCTGATATGCAAAGTAGAAGTAAAACAAAGATCAGGAATTGATACAATTAACTTACTCCATCCATAAAAGACACCAAAGGGAAAGAAATACAAACATTAAGCGACCAGACCATAATGGAAACCTAAACAAAGGAAGGCCATATGGACAGTTACTTTCCCACAAAATGGCCATATGGCCATCCAAAATTAAAAGACACAAGTGATACACACATTAAGTAACAAACAACAACATAAATAAATCGCCACAGAAGAGCCGCCTTGGAACGGTCAGTGGAAGATTTCCACTGGGGGGCCTAAATCGATTTTACGTGGCCACAATCCTCGCCCTTACTTCCGTCGCGATTTGTTCAGTCCGCATGAAGGCCTCCTAACTCATCAGTGCAACATCTCCGTTAACACAGAAATCAAAGAACCACAGAGGTGAGACAACGGTGAGGACTCGACAGCAAGAAACCACTGAAATGCTGGAGCAAAAGAAAACCAACATTTAGACTCCGATGAGCCCGACCAGAGACAGAGCATCAGGCACCAACCAACATTATCTCTTTAATTTTCAATAAGCCTTTACGTTGGAGCCGTCATAGAATCTGATGCCTGACCCACCGGCGTGCAATTAAAGAGGGAAGCAAAGTTGCCAACCGTGATTGGGTTAACTACCATGCATGCAGTCTGTCGTATAATATCCATGTTGTACCCAATCTTTTTATATCGAAGAATGATTTTACGAAATTGGGTGCTGAAGTCATTGCAGTTATATATTTTTCTGAATTTATATACTAAGTCACCATAAAATTCGGGTTCCGATAGACCTTGTTGCAGAAGAGATTTAAGTCCAATATTGAATTTTGAAATTAAATCAGAATGGCGTCTATAAAATTTTGAAAAGGCTTTGCGTAGTTTATGGTACCGATAACCCTGATTAAGGAGTTTAGCCGTTAATAATTTATTACGAGTGTTGAAGTCAGTTACATGACTACACACTCTAGCAAATCGAATTAATTGCGAAATATAAACGCCATAGGATGGCGCACGAGGAACATCACCATCCAAAAAAGGAAAATTTACAATCTCAAAATCAAAGTCATCGTGTTTATCATAAATTTTGCACGAAACAAATCCATCTACAATAGATAGATGTAAATCCAAAAACGGGGCCTCGGTATCAGAAGAATTTGCTTTATTTAACTGAAGTTCTAGGGGGTAAATCTGACTGATCAAACCATCAAAATAGGTATTATCAATATTTAATAAATCATCTAAATATCTAGAAGTAGAGCTAAAAGCTTCAATAATTTCAGATTGGTTATCAATGGAAAGCGACAATATGAAGTCTCTTTCATAACAATACAAGAACAGATCAGCCACAAGAGGTGCGCAATTAGTACCCATCGGAATACCCACAATTTGTCTAAATAACTTAGTACCGAATCTAATATAAATATTGTCAAGTAGAAAGGTGAGGGCATCACACACTTTCTGACATGACCAAAGTGTATAATTCTTATGCTCTTTAGAAGTGAAAAATGCATTTCTGACATTACATGCAAGATAGAGAGAATCTTCTCTGTGAAAAGCCCATTCAATTAAATCATTAAGCTTTTCTTTTATAAGATTATGAGGAAGTGTAGTGTAAAGAGTGGAAAAATCGTAGGTAGACAGACTAGAAGCACGAAACTGTCTAGATTTCAATTTATTTAAAACCTCATTCGAATTTTTTATAGACCAAAACAGATTTCTTCCTGATCTTTCAAAGACTTTATCACAATATTTAATTACATGCGTTTTAATAGCAGTAAGACAGGAAGTTAATAATTTAGAAAGTTCAGTGGTAGTGCAAGAACTAGAATTTGCAATAAACCGTGCTTTGTAAGGTTTTTTATGAAGTTTTGGTAACCAGTATAGCGTAGGAAGCTTGTCTTGGCCTTCGTTAACACACACAGCAAACTTGGTGGCTGAAAGACAAACATGTGTATCTACTATAGCTCTCTCTTCAGCCAAAGGCTGAAGTTCATAGGCCTTAGTACCACCAAGCTCCTGCTTAAGCGTGTTAACATAGTGGAGCCGTCACACAACAACGACGTTGTTAGCGGCCTTGTCTGCAGGGGCCAAAACAAACTTCTTATGAAATTCTTGAATACCTAGTTTAAGATGACGTAAAGACGTCTTGGGCTTAGGAGGTAATAAGTTAGTATTTTGAGAATAGAAAGAAATGCGTTTATTCACTAGTCTTAAAATGCTAAGTTTCCAGTCCTTTAGGGCTTTACACTCAACATACTCTCGCTTACACCATCGATTACCAAATTCATTCAAGGAAGCAGCGATTTCATCTCTACATTTACTGAAATCAATATTAGAAGGAAACCGATATTTCGGTCCTTTAGAAATTATATTCCTTATCCTAGAATCAGGAATAATTTTCAAATTGCCAGTAATTACATGACCAGCAGCAGGATAGCAATACTTTGAGTTTTTACAATCACATGAATCAGGAGTATTAGTATCAATATCAAGATCTGAAACAAGTTTATTGAAATTAAAAATGATAGATCTAACAGGTTTGTTATATTTATAGCAAATTATAGGTGTTTCAGTATTTTGAAAATAAGCAGGAATGGAAGAAAGCACCGATCTCTCACGGAAGATACTGAAATTATGGGATACATTTAGGTACTGTTGCGCTTATTCGAAATTTGCTGAATGGCCATGTTAAATGACAGGATTCGAAATTTAAGAAACACTGACAACTCAAAAAAGCATTTATTAACCATAACTGACCACACAATATAAGGTTATGGCAAATTTACCATGCTTTCAATATCTACTGGCATTTTCTGAGTCGAGACATGGTAAAAAGTACCTTAATTTATTGTATATCACTGTGTGACAGAATGCTGTGGAAAGCTATGGTTTTTCTCCAGTGCAAAATGTCTTTATATTTTATGATTTATGATATATGCACTACAAAGTATTTGCAAAGTCAAACACAATTTTGACCATTTCTGATGTGCTGAAGCAGCAGTTCAAAGTCATTAACATTGAGAACTCTCTGACGAATCAAATACACACAGACCCAAATTGCTGCCAGAATATAAAAATGTTCACTGTTTAACATACAATTCACATTCAAATGAAAAGGCCTCACTGGTGTATATGGAGCTAAACTTTTTGATGAAATAATCATCATCATCATCATTGTCATCAATGGCAATATCATCATTTACAGTATTTATTGTCGGTGCCATAATCCAAATATTTAAAATATGAGCATTTAGTATATAAACACCATATGTTTAAACAATCAGTTTCTATCCAGGGCATCAATAACAATAGTAATATCATGACCATTTATAGCACCAATATGACCAATATAATTTAGCAAAAACAACAATTTGGATTATTTAGTTTTGGGACACTAACTGCACACCTGGGTCAAAGGTCTGATCCTTTGTTTGGAAATTTCATAGAGGGTTTCCATCCCATGAGATTCAACAGGGAAGGAGGACCAGACAGGACTGTGCTAATGCCAAAGATCCTCAGAACCTTCACTGTTTGCAAATATGATGAGATTTGACAGAATACACATTTAGAAAAATCAGTTTCTGAGATATAGCTTCGCTTAAATGATACAACTGGATCCATATCTGCTGAAATGTTCTTATCTAAGATGTCAAAACTACAAGTGCACTTTCATCTGAAACGAAACCCATCACCATTAATCATATTTTTCAAACAAATTCAAAATTAAAATATATACTACTTTGATATGTGTTACTAACTACCAGAAACAGAAGACTAGGAATATTGTCTAATCTTCCTGATTCCATGCCAACAGCATGATATGGAGCCTTGTCGTGAGAAAACCTGTCTTAAGATTGTGTGACGAGAAAACAAAAAAAAAAAAAAAAAAAAAACAGTCTAAGAAGCCATTCCGTGCTGAGTAGCCATTCAGTGCTGAGTTAATTTATTTTTAGTAGCCATAGTATATCATTCACAAGGTAAACAACAAAGATGCTGTGTAACAACGCTTAGTGTTCACTCGACGCTTAGTGTTCACCATGGACATTAAGCGTTGATGGCGAACACTAAGCGTTGCACTGTTCACCATGGACACTAAGCGTTGCAGTAGCAATGCTTAGTGTTCACCATCAACGCTTAGTGTTCACCATGGACACTAAGCGTCGCGACTGTCGATACAGTGTGCGATCCCAACGCTTATTGTTCACCATGGCATTAGCTCGCCAAATACAACGAAGTACAATGAGAGCTATTGTTATCACATCGGTTGTCCGCTTTTGCGTTTGCGATTTCAACAGTCACGCATCACAGAGCACTCATATTTTGGACTTAAGTACCTGGGAGGGTCTTCTCATGTTCCAAGAAAACAGACTCCTAGATGCATGCCCCGGGGTGGGGCTAGGGGTCATAATCTAGAACATCTCTGTAAAACTGTGTTTGTTTTACTTCTACTTTGAGTTTTTGAAATGCTTATATCTCAACAATCACTCATCACAAAGCATTCATATTTACAACTTTGATACCCGGGGGTGTCTTCTGAGAATACCTGTGAGTGTCTTCTAAGGTTCCAAAAGAACACACCCCTGGTTTCATGCCTTTGGTGGGGTTAGGGGGTCAAAATCTAGGACACCTTAGAAATTTTGTTAAATGCATTTCCATTGTGCTAACAAGTTACAAACTCAATTGACAATACAACAGCCAATTATGCAACATTGGTTCAAGTGTGAAAGGGTGAAAATCATGGTGACCTACATTTACGGTCCAGTGATTTTGCCTTATATCTTCAATACTATTTGAAGGAGACGTGTCATACCTGGGATTATTTGCTTCATAGGACCCCATGATTGATCTCAAATATATCTAGGTCAGTGTGACATATATTTCATGGTTCAGTGATTTTGCCTTATATATTGAATACTACTTGACAGAGAAACATCATACCTGGATCATTAGTTCCATGTGACACAGTGATTGACCTCCAAATAAATCTAGGTCAGTGTGACCTATATTTCATGGTTCAGTGATTTTGCCTTATATCTTGAATACTAATTGGTGGAGAGATGTCATACCCAGATAATAAGTTCCATGTGACCCAATGATTGACCTCTATATATATAGGTCAATGTGGCCTATATTTAATGGTTCAGTGACTTTGTCTTATTTCTAGAATACTATTGGATGGGGAAAATCATATCTGAGTTATTAGTTCCATGTAACCCGATGATTGACCTCAAAATATATCCTGGTCACTGTGACAAATATTTCATGGTTATGTGATTTTGCCTTATATCTTGAATACTATGAATTTTTTCATTGCTCTTAAAGGAACTCATTTTTGATTTTTATTTGCCTTCACTGCAGCTGGTGTTGTGCCGTGTGGCGGCCGTAAAACGTCTCCCCGTACATCAACCATAGTGCAGTTTATATTTTACTTTTGGTCCTTTGAGATCAGCGTGAATATTCTGAGAAATCAGAAATTAATTATTGGTTTAGACTCATATTCTAGACAGGTTTTTAATTATTTGGACCCCATTTTGATTTATTCAGTCTTTGAATCGACTGCCTATTCGCAAAATTGCAGTATGTTTCCTCTGGCTTTCTTTGCCGGATCATTATAGGGTCACTGATGAGGCTTTATTAGCCGAAACTACGTAGTATGACCCATCTTCTTTCTTATGAATTTTTTCATTGCTCTTAAAGGAACTCATTTTTGATTTTTATTTGATAGTGAAACATCATACCTCGATTATTAGTTCCATGTGATCTAATGATTGACCTCAAAATAAATTTAGGTCAGTGTTACCTATATTTCATGGTTCAGGGATTTGTCATTTATCATGAATACTATTTGATGGAGAAATGTTCATACATCAAGAAGTATTCGTGTTATAAGGTAAAATTACTTTTTTCATACCAGAAAATGAATACTAGCCGTTGATACTGGATTCCGATCTATATGATCGACGCTTAGTGTTCATTTGGCAAAATGAACACTAAGCGTTGACAGTGGCAACGCTTAGTGTTCACCATCAACGCTCAGTGTCCATGGTGAACACTAAGCGTCGAGTGAAAACTAAGCGGCGCTACAATGCTGATTACACTGTGTGTACACACAGGCTTATCTGCATATTTATCGTTCATACATGAAATTTGCAGATTTTCTCATGATGAGGCTCATTCATTATGGTCTATAATATATTAAATAATAAAAGTGTATGAATAGATTGGTGCAAATGTTAAGCAGCTAAACTACACAGTTTGATCTAATCCTGTGTGAAAACATTTCTATGAAACAGCCATCACTATTGAACCACTTTTGGAGCGGCTATACTTACACATTCTATGCCAAATAGAGAATAGTATTCTCAATTCTCAAACAATCTATTATTTTATTCCTAAAAATTCCAGAAAGGGGTGCGTGCATGGCATATGCTGGTTACAAAAACAAAATATAATGTATTTACTATTTAGCAATATACAAGTTGCCTATGTTAACTTAAAACAAGTTTTTCGTGAAAAGCTTGCCCCAAATATGCTTACCATAGTCCCATTTTGGACCATTTTACTGGTCAAAATCATGGTGTGTATCATATTTATACTTCATTAATAAGTTTCCTGCATGAAACAAGTTAAATAACTGTAAATTGCACCACTGTTAATGACTACATCTGAAAAGACCTTCATATTTCAACATTGTCCTAATGTTAGTCGTATTACATAACTGGCACATTCCAGAACTTGGCATGATATAAAACATGTTTTGCAAGACTTAAAAAAATGGGAAATATTGTGTTTCATACTGCCCAGATATAGTACTAAAATAATATACTAAAGAGAATTTTGGTACCATGGTGGCCACTCAAAATGCATTTTTGTGAGCTTTCGTCACACGGGAGCTTCTACTATGACATCCCAAGCCGTACGACCCAATGAAAACCAATTGGGTTAATATGCATGGGTGGTCCGACTCGTATTACTTTGCCTGAGAGGGCTTCAACATCCTACGCGGTTTACTAGTACTCATGTGCGGTCCGTTTAAGCTCTGTGTGAAAGCACCATGCAGCTCAGTCAATTTCTCCTAACCCCGATGGGCGTGGCCCGAAGGAACATGCGTGCGTAAGTATGTGTTTGTTTGATTTGAGGTTTTACGCCACCGTCCTCACCCATCGGGGCTTGAAGAAATAGATAGGCTGCATGATGCTTCCACGCAGAGCTGAAACCGACCGTTCATGAGTACTGGTAAACCGCTTAGAGGATCTTAGCCTGCCCAGGCAAAGCGGTGCGATTCGGACCGTCCATGATAATAAACCCTATTGGTTTCATTGGGCGATAGGGTTTGAGATGTCATTTCATCTCAATGTCGGGATTAAGTCCCACAAAATTGGTAGCAATGTCTCCAAAGCATGACCTGCACAGTGCCGAGGGCGAGGTTAAACCTCAAACCAAAAAACAAAACGTCCCCGTCAAAACATTCTATAGGTCATTTTGGAGACGTTGCTTGCACTTGTGTGGGACTGAGATGAAATGACATATTAAGCTCTGCCGCTCAGTGAACCAATAGGGTTTATATGCATGGACGGTCCCGACTCACATCAATTTTTCTGGGAAGGCTTAGAACCTCTAAGCGGTTTACAAGTACTCATGTGCAGTTAGTTTCAGCTCTGTGTGAAAGCATCATGCAGGCAAATCTATTTGTTCAAGCCCCGATGGCCGGGGCGGTGTGTGCGTGCGTTCGCGCACGTGTGTGTATGAGAGAGAGAGAGAGAGAGAGAGAGAGAGAGAGAGAGAGAGAGAGAGAGACAAAGAGAAAGACAGAGAGAAAGACAGAGAGAGAGAGAGAGAGAGAGAGAGAGAGAGAGAGAGAGAGAGAGAGAGAGAGAGAGAGAGAGGAATACGAGTTTGATTTGAGGTTTACTACACATTGCAGAAAGACGATCCTAGCGCAAACCTGATGTGTCAAATTGTGACGTGATGAGGTTATTAACAGTTATTTTAGTCTGTTTCATAAACGCGACGAGAGGCTCAGCGGTTTACGGTCGGTTTCAGGTCATTTCTCAAAGCCCCGATGGGCGGGGCCTAAGTATATGAAGTTTAAATCTGAAAATGATAATGGCGACGAATGTGTCAATTTATGTTTTATCAGCCATCGCCAGCTTTAATGCTAAATGTTGACAGCCATGGACAGAAACCACAAAAGCTCCCTGTTTATATACACGAGTATCAAAAGCTCTGACAAGATCGCCATTATGCGCAGGCTATAATCAGACATGGACCTTTCAAGCACCAACAACTTTATGGGTCGATTGTTTGTCAATCGACCCAAAGTTACTAAGCACAAAAAACGCTTCAGCGCTGAATTAAATGTGACTATCACTGATTTGCATGAAACCCATATAACTTATCTATAGAAAATGGTAGCGTTAATTTTATCGCAGTAGGTTATCTATAGAATCTGGACTGAAACCATGGGTCGGGCTTGACAAATGTCGCAGAACGCGACGTCTTATCAGGATCTGGACTCTTTTCTCGTAGTACAGGAATTAAGAATCAGACGACGCAAAACACAGCTTCTGATCGGGGTCTACACTTTTTGCTTAACAACTTAACTAGAAGTATGGCGAGCTAGTTCACGCTCACATTCAGACCATTTCACGGAAGACGAAGACTAGGCGGCTCTCTAGAATTCCCACATTCTGTTATTGTAAGGAGAAAATATGAAGCAAATTGCTGCCTTGGTTAAATTACACATTTTCATTGACCATTTCGAGATCATAACATAATAATCTTTCTGACCTACGTTTCATTGTCTTTAACTACAGCTCGAAGTTCGCTTGTGTGAAGAAGTTTTTTGATGTACTGAAAACACAATTCGACAGGGTTTAATGTGGGCGCGAAAACAGGCGTGAACACGTATTCAATTCCTGCTCGCTCTAACATTACAACCATAATCTGTCCGGCTTGGCAAAGTCCCACAACATTGGAAGCCACGTCTCCAAAATGACCTACACAGTGCCAAATGGGGTGGGGGTGGTGGAGGGGGGGGGGGGGGGGGGCTGGCACCGGTATTAATGAAATAGATGGTCTGCATGATGCTTCCACGCAGAGCTGAACTACCGCATACGAGTTCTGGAACAGCTTAGAGGATCTAAGCCTGTCCAGGCAAAGTGATCCGAGCATTTACACCCACTTTGTTTCATTAGGTGGCAGGTCATGAGATGCCAATCCATCTCAATGTCGGATAAAAGTCGCACAAAATTGGAAGCAACGTCTCAGAATGACCTACATAGTGTTGATGGGGACGATTAACCTCAAATCATGAAACACCGTATACTCCAATAAGCAAAATGAGTTTTCTGCCCGCGGAGAAATTCACCGGCTAATTCTCCCTTTCGCGTATGTACTGGGTGACAACAAGCGACAGTCCGCCCCACCCATCGGGCCTTGGAGAAAAACAAAAATGGGCTGTATGATGCTGTCACGCAGGGCTGAAACTGGCCACACATGAGTACTGGTAAACCGCTTAGAAGGACTAAGCCTGCCCAGGCTATCCAATGCATGTAGCCTTTGGCTTCATTGGGCGACAGGGCTTCAGTTGTCATTTCAACTCAGGGTCAGATAAAAGTCTCACATAATTGGAAGCAACGTCCCCATAATGACATAAATAGTGTTGACGGGGACGTTAAAACTCAAATCAATCAATCAATAAATAAATCAACCAATCAATCGACAAGCTCGAGTTGAAATCCAATTTCGTCAAAATAAGGGCTGATGTTATGGAGAACGTCAATGAAAACCTGTGTGATACGAAACGGACTATAGATAATCATCGGTGACGCTCTTGCACAAAACTACTTCTGATTGGTTATTATGCTTGAGCAGTATGACGCATTTATAAACAACCTGTGATATTACGCGAGCCCAATCGATTGACAGTTGTACGCCTGTTTTGCTAAATCTTTTTTGCAATCGATAATATTGCACTCTCAGACGCGACGTCATATGATAAAGATTATTACACAATTCAAATTGAAATTTTATTCAGATTGCCAAATACATTTTAGCGCATCTCACATAAAACATATGCAAATACCACAATAGTCTTACAAATACAGGAGTAATTACATGTTTTAAGCATACGTCGGTATGATATATATATATATATATGCATTAAATGTTTGACAGATTTTTTTCAGCCTGACTCTGTGCCTATTTGAATTCAAATGGTGTACGCCCCATCTGACAGCAGATATTGCTCTGTCAGATCAGGGTCGACGGCATTTGTGAACAGTGGTCACAAATGGGCCAATATGAGAAAAAAGTACATGAGTTTATTCACCTCACTATAACACTGTTCATTATAACATGTCCTGGACATAGCACAATGTCAAGAAGGGTCTCAAAGATGCATAAATTGCGCAGAAAAACAATCATAAGTGTTCGTCCCTCTGCACAATCCATACATCGTTGCACACAGCATGTCCCTATCAGCAAGGCCTCTGCTTCAGACCTCGTTATCAGCGTTAGAAAGAGGTTGTGGTGTATAACAAATAGTTATTATCGCTAAGCATGGCTGAATATAAAACCAATGTGCCTATTATGTTCCATACTGGCAAGTTGGGTATGTTTGCTCTAAACCAACATTACGATAGCACCCGTGACACCTAGTGTGTTGTTCATATTTCAAAAATAGCCACTTTTCCGAAGAAAACAGTGGTACCTTTTTCACCCACACAGCAAATACAGGTTGCTGGTGCTAGCCAGAACTGACTCATTAACGCAGCTATAACGAGCAAACACAACCAATGTCCAGGCGCAAAAATAAGAAAAATATTGTATACCACTGCAAACCCCATTTTTCTCTTTATAAAGTGGGGTTAATGGGTGTGTTTATTTCACGGGCTTGTTCATGTGAAAATATGGGTATTCTATTTTTCACGTGAATGCTGTCTGTTCTGATCAGATCTCATATACTAAGGGTTATCCCAACTGCAATTTGTAATATATCAAAAATTACATGTGAATTGTTCAAACATACAATAACAGTTTTTAGTCTGAATAACATTTATACAACATGTCTGCAACATGCATTTAATTCAACTTATTTGATATATTAAGTTTTCTTATATCAACAACACCTTCTAAAAATGATATTAAATTTTTACAATGCTGTTTAGTTTTTGGATTTAGAATATATATCATTATGTTTTCTGTTATGAATTTGTTTTGTTTACGTATGATGTCGTATTTTGTGCAGTACAATGCAAAATGAATTCCTGACTTTACACTGTTTGGACAAAAAGGACAAAATCTTGCATCTCTATCGACTTTTGGTCTACAATAACGTAATGTTTCTATATTCAAAGCATGACTACTCAATCTAAGCTTTGATATCAATGATCGTTTTGCTTTGTTCATACCTGCATTCAGGTAATATGGCACAGTAAAGTCATTATATAAGTGACTGAAGAGCTGTAGTTTGCTATAAGTAGATATCTTCATATTTGCAATACTTTTGTCAAGCTTGTCCTTTTAACAGGTCTTCAATTTGTTAGTAAAGGAATCTTTACTAAAAATGTCTATATGTTGTATTCCTAAAAACTTCTCAGTTTCAATGATGCTTGAAACCCATGATTTACTTCCTTTATCAAACAGCTTTTTATCGGTTTCAAATAGTTTATGTAGCAACCTGTCATTTGGAAGCTGGTTAAGTCTTTTATAATAGCATTGCATGAGTTTAAGAATTGTGAGTAAATTTGGGCAACTGCTTAGCTCGCACTTAGCTGCCAAGTTCAAAGTTTTTTTTATGGACTTCCAGTGTGAATTTGCAAGATTTTAAATGGACTAATTCAAATGGGTATTTGTCGCAAAGAAGATATAGCTTAAAATCAGAGACCCATATTTCACTTGCATATGTCAGTATTGGTTGAATGAGAGTGTCAAATAATTTTAGCAAAGTATCCACATTTAGGGTACTATACTCTTTTGTTGGCATTAAGTGAACAGGAGATAACTCCCCGGATTTACAGAACTTAACTTTATAGGCGTTACGTCATAGACGTAACGCCGGATGTGTGGAACGTAACGCTTGGTTGCTAAGAGTTGACGTTCGACGCCATTGTTCGTAGGATAACTTAAGTAAAACTGAGTAAATAAATCGCCACATTCTTGGACTCACAATCGGAGTTCATTCTAACACTTTATTTTCCACTATCGGGGACTCTTCAAAACAATATGGTAGCAGAGCGAGGTTAAGTATCAACGAGAAATGGACAAATAATCTTAGTTTGCAATGACGACATCGGGAAGCGAAATCACCAAAGAGAACAGCGGCAACGTCGTCGATGCCACCAGACTGGAAGTGCAGTATAACAAAAAGAAAATACGAACGAAAGCCGACTTCGTGTCCGCAAGAAACAGCCTTCTTCTGATGCTTAAAGAACGCGATAACCCAAAACGCCGAGATGTTACGGAAGCCTGCAAGAAAATGAATACATGCATGGAAGCGGTTTTAGAAGTAATGTCAAACTATTGTGATTTCTTTCTTGAAAACGGAAAGCTTGAGGAAGGGAAAACTGTTGTCTGCGAAATGGGAAAGATCGGAGAGGAGTTTTATTCTACTCGACATATGAATCGACACAGATTTATTTGGACTCTTACGTGGACGTCACACCGAGTGTTCTACCGGCTGATCGGGGATCTAAGGTAAATCCTGTTTATCAAAATACAGATATTCGTAATTCCTCGACACTTGAAAGTATGCAGCATGGTAGAAACTCATTTTCGACAATAGCAGAAAGAACCAACTTCTCAGAATCAAACATGCATGAAACAAAATCAAATAAGAAAGACGATGCTAATGGTGGTCTGTTATATTCTTCGAACTACAAGCAATATAATAGCGAAAATGGTACTACAGCCCATTCGGCAAATCACCAATCCAATATTAGAGAAGGCATGCACATAAATGAAAGCCCTTTCAAAACGCGTGTACCTGAAAAACAAAATGAATCATCTATCGTCAGCTCTGGTACTGTAGCGCTCTGACAAGATCTGTGGCAATTGAAACGTGTGCAGATTCCAGTGTTTTCTGGTGACAAAAGAACATACCAGAGCTGGAAAGCCGCATTTACAGCCTGCATCGACAGTGCACCAGCAACTCCAGAGTATAAACTTCTTCAGCTTCGACAGTATTTAGGTGGAGAAGCGCTCCAATCAAACGAAAAGCTAGGACATTCAAAGGTTGCTTACGAATCAGCAAAGGAGCGACTAGAACGAAAGTATGGTGGCATGCGCAGACAGATCGCTATAAATTTGGAAGAATTTGAAGGTTTTCGGCGGATACAGCTCGGAAATTCGAGGGAACTTGAAGAGTTCGCTGACCTACTAGAGATCGCAATAATCAACATGAAAGAAGCCGGACAACACCAGGAACTCGGTAACGGTTCCCTGTACACAAAGTATGACCCATCTTCTTTCTTATGAATGTTTTCATTGCTCTTAAAGGAACTCATTGTTGATTTTATTTACAGAGGAAACTTCCGGAATCAATGCTGGCTCGGTACCACCGCTGGATCTACGAAAATAGCCTTACAGAATCGGTACTCACGCTAAGAAAATGGGTCATTGAGGAGTCGCAATTCCAAACAGTTGCCTCGGAAACTGTTAACGGAGTAAGTGACAGATTGATAGATAACTCGAATAGCCAACAGGTACCGAACACAGGGAATCCACAGACGTTCTTCGTTAGTCAAATGGTACCTAGTAGCAAATTCAATGAGGCATGTTCCCTGTGTTCAAAACAGCATGCTGTTTGTATTTGTCAGCAATTTATTGCTAAGAGTGTATCTGATAGATGGAAAGTTGCAAAACATTTCGAGCTGTGTTTTCGTTGTTTGGCATACGGGCATCAAGGAAAATCATGTGACCAGAGTCATCTGTGCGGACAGAACGGATGCCAAGAATCACACCATCCGCTACTTCACACAAATCGTAAGGGACACACGCGTGAATTTGAAACAGTTAAAGGTATCGACAGAAATCAACCGGTCACCCCGAAAAGTCGATTTGCTGAGCAGGTCAGTTTCGGCACGGAGGGGAATCAACATATCATGGAGGGGAACAAATGTTTCAAAGAGGGGAAACAGTGCTGCACGAAGAAAAAATAATAACGTTCAACGGAGGGGAATCAACGCTGCGTGGAGGGAAATAAAACTCAAAAACGCGAAATCATCAGCACAAATGAAAAATTGTTCGGTTATTTAGACTTTAACACAGCATTTTGTCTAATTTTGATAGGTTCAAATATATTCCATTTCTGGAGTTTCGTTCAAACAAATTCCGGAAAATGATATAGAGTTTAAGAAAAGTAGATTGCAGTATTTTAATCATATGTAAGATAATTTTCAAATGAGCAAAAACGTTTATCAAAATGAGCATTTTGAGGAGGGGAAAATGAACAGGAGATAACTCCCCGGATTTACAGAACTTAACTTTATAGGCGTTACGTCATAGACGTAACGCCGGATGTGTGGAACGTAACGCTTGGTTGCTAAGAGTTGACGTTCGACGCCATTGTTCGTAGGATAACTTAAGTAAAACTGAGTAAATAAATCGCCACATTCTTGGACTCACAATCGGAGTTCATTCTAACACTTTATTTTCCACTATCGGGGACTCTTCAAAACATTAAGGCTAAATAAAGCCCTTGTTGTTTTTCCTGATAAATCGATTGAATATGTTCTATAAAAGGGTTATCTTTTGGAAGCAAGGATTACACCACAGAAGTGAAAAATATGGAGTTCACATGTTTAAGCTCTCCTGTACAGGAAATGTTAGCTCCTAAATATTGGTAAATGTACACCTGTTCAATTGGTGAATTAGCATATCTAACATCAGCATTGGAACAAAAATAAAAAATGAGTTCCTTTAAGAGCAATGAAAACATTCATAAGAAAGAAGATGGGTCATACTACGTAGTTTCGGCTAATAAAGTAGAAGTAAAACAAAGATCAGGAATTGATACAAAAGCCTCATCAGTGACCCTGTAATGATCCGGCAAAAAAAAAAAAAAAAAAAAAGCCAGAGGAAACATACCGCAATTTTGCGAATTTCGAAAAGGCAGTCGACTCAAAGACCGATATAAATCAAAATGGGGTCCAAATAATTAAAAACCTGTCTAGAATATGAGTCTAAACTAATAATTTATTTCCGACTTCTCAGAATAATCACGCTGATCTCAAAGGACCAAAAGTAAAATATAAACCGCACTATGGTTGATGTACGGGGAGACGTTTTACGGCCGCCACACGGCACAACACCAGCCGCAGCGAAGGCAAACAAAAATAAAAAATGAGTTCCTTTAAGAGCAATGAAAACATTCATATGAAAGAAGATGGGTCATACTACGTAGTTTCGGCTAATAAAGCCCCATCAGTGACCCTGTAATGATCCGGCAAAAAAAAAAAAAAAAAAAGCCAGAGGAAACATACCGCAATTTTGCGAATTTCGAAAAGGCAGTCGACTCAAAGACCGATATAAATCAAAATGGGGTCCAAATAATTAAAAACCTGTCTAGAATATGAGTCTAAACCAATAATTTATTTCCGACTTCTCAGAATAATCACGCTGATCTCAAAGGACCAAAAGTAAAATATAAATCGCACTATGGTTGATGTACGGGGAGACGTTTTACGGCCGCCACACGGCACAACACCAGCCGCAGCGAAGGCAAACAAAAATAAAAAATGAGTTCTTTAAGAGCAATGAAAACATTCATAAGAAAGAAGATGGGTCATACTACGTAGTTTCGGCTAATAAAGCCTCATCAGTGACCCTGTAATGATCCGGCAAAAAACAAAAAAAAAAAAAGCCAGAGGAAACATACCGCAATTTTGCGAATTTCGAAAAGGCAATCGACTCAAAGACCGATATAAATCAAAATGGGGTCCAAATAATTAAAAACCTGTCTAGAATATGAGTCTAAACCAATAAGTATTCTTTCTTTTGCTGAATATCATTACTTTCGTTTTGTCTAAATTGACTTCCAGCTTCCATCTGGCACAGTTTTGTTCTAGAATCTTTACACATTGCTGTAGTCCCTTTTCAGATTCTGATAATAGAAGAAGATCATCAGCATAAAGCAAACAATTAATATTAATATCTTCAATTGACACAGGTGGCAATCCTTGTTAATAGTATTACACAGATCGTTTTAAATCGGAATTTAGTGTTTGAGTACATGTTCTTAATCAACTTGAAAAACTTACCACCAATATTTGTTTTCGTGAATTTATACAACAAAGAATTTCTTGAAGTTAAATCGAATGCATTAGCAAAATCGACGAAACATCCATAGACTGGCCTTTTAAGATTATACACATATTTATTTATTATTGTTTTTATTGCAAATATCTAACCCTGACCCTAACCCTAACCCTAACACAATGTTGTAAAGTTATTTGCAGCAAAACAGCAGGGTTAAGTGATTCACTATTTTCGACAGCTTGGGTGTGCATTGTAGTATTTAAACAGACTTTTGAAATTGATAGATTTTAAAATTAATGAAGCTTCTTAATTTAGGCCTTAATTTTGGGATTTCTTAAATAATGTCGGTAAGTACGTGATGCCCTGTCTCTGGTCGGGCCCACCGGAGTCCAATTGTTGGTTTTCTTTTGGTCCAGTATTCCAGTCATTTCATGCTGTCGAATCATCATCGTTGTTTCATCTCTGTATTAAATTGATTTTTATAGTCTCGGAAAGTTGCACTGATGAGATAGAAATCCGTGATGCAGATTGCACATATTATATTTGTCTAAATAATGCCAGAAACAAGGGCGAGAATTGCGGGTTACCGCCCCCTCCCCCGCCACCACTGGCCCAGTAAAAATGTTTTACTGACAGTTCCAATGCGGGGCTTCTGTTATGGGTTAGGGTTAGGGTTAGCCCTAACCCTAACCCTGTAATGGTTTATTATGGTTAAAATTCGTCTGTACATGTATGCATTGCTAATTTATCGTATGACGCCGCGTCTGAGAATATAATAACGCCATATGATAAATTCGATAATCCACTAGTGGATTAAGTATGCAAATTGGTTAGATACGCCCCGTAACGTTGCATGTACGGCATCCTTAACGACGTAGCGTTTACAAATGCCGGATTATTGACATTTTTATAAAACAATCTTGAACAAAATGCGTTTTCAAATTTAAATGTCATATGATAAATAGAATCTTGCATTAGTGCTCATGTATTATTGAATTTATTAAACTCGTCGAAGAAAAGGGATAAAATGCTCGACAAAACCTCACATTTTATCCCTTTTCCACAACTCGTTAAATAAATTCAGTAATACATGAAAACTCATGTAAGGTTCTCTATATAGAGGATCTTACATGAGTGATCATGTATTATTGAATTTATTAAACTAGTTGAGGAAAAGGGATAAAATACGAGGCTTTGCCGAGCATTTTATCCCTTTTCCTCAACGAGTTTAATAAATTCAATAATACATGAGCACGAATGCAAGATTTTATTTATCATATGACATTTAAAACGCATTTTATTCACGATTGTTTACAAAAATGTCAATTTTCCGCCGTTAGTAAACGCGACGTCGTTAAGAACGTCGTACATGTAACGTTACGGGGCGTATCTAGCTAATTTGCATATTTAATCCACTAGTGGATTATCGAAAATATTACATGACGTTATTACACTCTCAGACGCGACGTCATATGATAAATCTTTTTTATTCTGGATGGCTTTCCACTTGTGAAGTTTTTCAGTATAATAAAGTTGTTTTGTGATGGTGCTTCTTTCCTTTTTGGCGTTTTGGACTGAAGATGTGGGTTACTTATATCCCTTCCTGATCATTACGAGCCTTATGAATGAGCATGTATACAGTCGAACTTCGATGGCTCGAACCCCTTTGGGACCATGGAAATTTGTTCGAGACAGCGGAAGTTCGAGCCACTTTTGCATACTTCCGGAAAACATAACGGGGGTATTTTTGGACTTCTTTTCGGTGTTCTGTAACATAAATGTATGTTGTGTGTACTCATTAGAATCGTCTCGTTGAGGCGATTCTAATGAGTACAGCCAGCATACATTTGCAAGATAAAAGTCGAAAATCTCCTTAATTATCCCACAGTTTTTTCTTGTGCAGAGGAATTCCCTAGGGCTCAAAAATAGGTTCGACTCAGCCATGGTAAACGAGCCATCGGTGTTCGAGCCATCGAAGTTCGACTGTATATTACATGCATAACGAGGAAATACCACGATTTCTCCAATGATCATCTCTGGCCTAGGAAGATTTATTTCCCATAAGGAAATATGTCCCTCTAACCGGTCCTACTTTTCCAATGCAATCGTTATATTTATACGCGACTGAGAACGTTTGATTCACGTCGACGCGTTGTTCTCGACGTGACGTCAACGGCGTCTCCAAAGATGTAAACAACGTTCAGCATGTATGGCGTTAGTCTCGAAGGCGATGAAGGATCACTGAATCCAGATTCTATACCTGCTGGAGTCCTTAGCAATACCCCACCTATGGGTGATTTTAATATCTCGGTGGAAGGCATCACAAAACTCATAAAAAGCTCAAACCTGGTTAAGCAGCTGGTCCGGTCAAACTGAAACCCCTTTTGCTGAAGGAGCTTGCAGAGTAGATAGCACCAATAATACAAATATTATTTGAGCGATCTCTTCAGACAGGCAAGCTTCCAACAGATTGGCGCCATGCTTTTGTCACACCGGTCTTCAAAAAGGGGGACAAATCATAGGCTGAAAACTACAGACCGATCTCCCTCACATGCATACTGTGTAAGGTTCTCTAACATATCATGGCATCTCAGTTCGTTGAGCACATGAATTCACATGATCTACTGTATGATCTACAGCATGGATTCAGGGAAAAGCGATCATGTGAAACACAGCTCACCATGTTGATCGAGGCGCTTGCCCGGAATGCAAGTGTGCGTAAGCAAACTGACCTGGTACTGCTGGATTTTTCGAAGGCGTTTGATAATATGTAAATCATGCCAAGCTCCTTTGGAAGCATCATCAGTACGGGATCAGAGGAAAAGCACTCAGCTGGATAGGGGCCTTCTTGGTTAACCGGTCGCAGTCAGTTGTCTTGGAAGGTGAGGAGTCAGACTCGGTTCCAGTCACATCAGGAGTACCTCAGGGCTCTGTTCTGGGACCGATTCTGTTCCTCATCTACATAAATGACCTCCAAGACAATGTCACATCCAAAGCCCGACTTTTCGCGGACGACACGGCCGTTTACCTTACTGTTGAAGGTCCAAATGATGACAGAGTGCTACAAAATGATCTCGACAACCTGGCTATGTTGGAGTAAAGATGGGATATGGAGTTTAACCCTTCAAAGTGCCAGGTGGTGAGGGTGACAGCCTCCAGGAAACCAATCAATACTTTGTACCACTTACATGGCCAAGTCCTGGAGGCTGTGAGTTGTGCTAGGTACTTGGAGGTTGATATTTCGTCGTCCCTGTCTTGGAATTCCCACATAGACAGAATTGCAGGGAACGCTAACCGCACACTGGGCTTCTTGAAAAGAAACATTAAGACCAAACTTCCCAAAGTGAGGGAGACTGCCTACAACATGCTGGTCCGCCCCAAACTCGAATACGCTTCCCAGATATGGGATCCACACACTAAAGACAAAACAGCTCAAATCGAGAAAATACAGCGCCGAGCCGCTGGATGGACCACTAACAATTATGATTCTAGGTCCAGTGTTACAACGATGCTTGAAGACCTAGGCTGGCGGACCCTCCAACAAAGAAGGTCAGACGCTCGCCTATGTCTATTCTACCAAATTGTCTACGGGCTAGTGGCAATACCCATGCCAGATAACATACAACCTAAAACTTTGATTTCTAAAAATTGCCACTCAATGACCTTTCGCCAGGTGCACACTTACAAGAACTTTTACAAATATTCTTTCTTCCCACTGGCTGTTGTCCAATGGAATGCCCCCCCCCCCCACCCCAGAATCAGTTGTATGTTTGCCAACCCTTGAGGCTTTCAAGGGTGAAGTTGGTAAACTGCACCACTCCCGCCCCTAGTTCCCGAAAGTGATGTTTTTAATTTTGATTTTAACTTCTCTACCTCACCAACTGTTTTTAAACCCTATCATCTTTTAATTCTCTCACTTATGGGGCGCCGTTTTACTATTTAATCCGTATTTATAGATATCCATAAATCAGCCGATTAATGGATGTCCATAATTCGAATTATGGATATCGATAAATCGAATTATGGATATCCATAATTCGATTTATGGATATCATTAATTCAGATCGATTTATGGATATCCATAATTCGATTTATGGATATCCATTATTCGGCTGATTTATGGATATCCATAAATCGAATTATGGATATCCATAATTCGGCTGATTTATGGATATCCATAATTCAGATCGATTTATGGATATCCATAATTCGAATCAGTGTTATCCATAAATCACCGCCAAAGCTTTTGGTCAAATGATTTCTCCCTAAGACACGTGATTGTGTAATGTAAAAAATCTTCAAGGTCTTCATCATCGCTGGAAGATAATGGCCAGTCAAAGGGACCTCTCTGCCGTGCAGCCTTTTCAGCCCGCAAGGCTTCCAAAGCAATGGACGCCATACGCTGAACGCCCGCCACGTGTGCAGTTAAATATCGGAACCAGCAGCAAGATCTGGAAATTTCGACCAACGCATCCGGCCCCTCTGGAATCACCTGTATGAGGACTGTGCTCCTAAGAACACTGGAAGTCGGGCGTAAGATTATAATGATCCAAACAGGCAATCTGTGCATGATTTCTGGAGACAAATGCACATGGTCGTTATACAGTAAAATTCCTATATTAAGACCACTTTTGAACAGTTCCAAAGGTGGTCGCTGACCAGAGGACAGTGTGTGCAGAATTCTCGAAGAAATAATAACTGCATCCTTCTAAATAAACTTTTTAAAGCAGAATTAGTCTTAATTTTAGGTGGTCTTAATAGCAGAATTTCACTGTATATAGTATTAACATATATCCATATAATACTCTACTTGAGATGTATGGGGTACCAGTCAGATTCAGATATACCTCCTGCCCCCCGCCCATTGGGGCTTGGAGAAATAGATTTGGCTGCATGAGCTGAGAGTACTGGTAAACCGTTTAGGAGGTCTAAGCCTGTTCAAACAAAGTCGTGCGAGTCAATGGGCGACCGGGATTGAGATGTTTGTTTGTTTGTTTTTATTTGAGTACTTCCCAGTCAACACTAATTTAGGTCATTTTTGGGCCGGTCAGTTTACCTATCCACACTTTTTCTGGGCAGGCTTATACGTAAGCAGTTAACCAGTACAATGCACATTCTTTCGCCAGAAACTGACAACTGCCCTTCTTGAATCAGCGAAAGGGAGAGAATGACCATAGGAAATTTTTCATGATCAATCTCCACGAAAGAATGTTGCCGACCCTGGCAGGTATCGAACCCGCGTCCTCCTGATCACCAGTCAGACGAGCATCCGACTATGCTACCGAAGCCGGCGGGATTGAGATGTCATTTCATCTCAATGAAGCCTTTACGACCAACATAATTGGATGCAACGTCTCCAAAATGACCTAAATAGTATTGAAGGGGACTTTAAACCTCAAAAACAAACAAAACATATCACTCCTACACCATAGGCCACCATTAAACCTACCCTACATTACGTCAATATCCACCCCGGCTTTTATTACACACCTAAATCGTAAACCTGACGCGAATAGTCAAGGTTTTTTTGCAAGGGGAGCAGTCATTATTCATTAGGTTAATTTGCAGAGTTGAATTATGGATATCCATAATTCGATTTATGGATATCCATAAATCAGCCGAATAATGGATATCCATAATTCGAATTAAGGATATCCATAATTCGATTTATGGATATCCATATATCGGTCTAAATTAATGATATCCATAAATCGATTTATGGATATCCATGATTCGATTTATGGATATCCATAATTCGATTTATGGATATCCATAAATCAGCCGAAAAATGGATATCAGTAATTCGAGTAATTTATGGATATCAATTAATCGAGTAATGGATATCCATTATTCGATTTATGGATATCATTTATTCAGTTCGATTTATGGATATATTAATAATTATGGATATCCATAAATAATAATGGATATCCATAATTCGAATTATGGATATCCATAATTCGAATTATGGATATCCATAATTCGAATTATGGATATCCATAAATACGGATTAAATAGTAAAACGGCACCCTTTACTCACTATCCCCTCTTAACCTTTGTCTATATTTTCCTTCTTACTTCAGCACGACAGCGCACACTTGCCTGGAATGCCCGCGAGGGATTAGGGCAGTATATAGAGATAGATAGATAGATAGATAGATAGATAGATAGATAGATAGATAGATAGATAGATAGATAGATAGATAGATAGATAGATAGATAGGTGTTGAATTAAAGAATACATAGAGTAGGCGTAAGTTTGGTTATTGTTCTCTTGCATTTTAATTGTTTTATCACCATATTAACTTTAGTTCTTTTATTTTCATTCAGTACAATACAAGATGGCGTCTTTTCAGTTTTTGTTTCAGTCAGCTTATGTGTCACTGCGCCCACTAACGTTTGCATGTTCTGTATGTTAAGAATCACAGGAGCTTGACGTATTACAACATTAAAGGGTTCATCTCTCCGTTTCTATGTAATAGAAACGAATGACGGACACTGTTTCAGAGACCCGTTGATTTTCATGCGGAAATCTCAAAATCTACATATTGCTCCGTTGAAATACAATATTGCTTACGTTAATGAACGAACCGAAAACCTTCCGCCTATTATAGAACTGCTTTGTCATATAGTTCACCGTAAAGTGTGTGTTTCTTAAAAATATCCCCATCGCACAGTTGCTGGTTACGCCGCCATATTGTTTTCATTAGGAGAATTGCATTTATTTTTTTTTAGCGATTTGATTGGTCACCAAGCACGTGACGATATTCTTGGGTTGTTTTAGACCAATCAGACAACGCGCATGGACTCACTCCGAGTAAACAAACATGGCGACGTAACCAGCAACTGTGCGAACGGCAAATTTTAAAGAAACAGACGGATTGTCGTGGATTCAAGAGTAGCGAAGTATTATTAGGTGCGGTGGAAATTATATTCCACATTAATTAAATGTTTTAACGTTGCATTTCGACGGAGCAATACGATGTTGAGATTTTCGAATGAAAATAATCGGACCTCTGAAACAGTGTCCGTCCTTCGTTTCTATTATATGGAAACGTAGAGACAAGCCCTTTAAATTTTATTACGTCAAGCTCCTGTGTTAAGAATGAACTGTACAAAGAATTAGATGAAAAATTATCCATCAGCTTTATCAAAATGCATGCAATCTACAGTTTATTGACTCAGTACATTTTAAATATGGGATTTATAAACCTCGGGAGGTTGAACATTCGATAAAGAAACTCCTGCGCAAGCGCAATCGTTTCTTTATCGGATCTTCAACCTCCCTCGGTTTATAAATCCCATATTTAAAATAGGCTGAGTAATAAACTCTATTTATTTACATTATTATCTATTCTGTCCAACAGGCCCGTGTACGGATTATACAGGCACGTATAGCTACATGTGCGACAATGGCTGCTTGTTTGGTGAAATGCTGGGATGGGAATGCAGGTGGGAAAACAATGCATGGGAATGCTACTGCTTGTCATAAAGAAGGTACATTTTTTCAGAGCCGCAATAGCTCGAACTTCAATCGCTAACCCGAGCTCGTTCTTGAGTCCATGATATATTTTGAGCCAGCGCACGACAAAACCTACAATAAGACTTGTGCGCCCAGCGAAGACTCAGATCAGCCTGCGCATCCGTGCAGTCTGATCAGAGTCTTCCCTGTGCGCTCTAAGGATAACTAAGGGCCAATTCCTACTTCATGTAGCAAGATAAGTCTCTGGTTGGACTGTATGGATACGCAGTCTGATCTGATTCTTCGCTGGGCGCACATGTCTTATTGTAGGTTTGTCGTGCGCTGGCTCTTTTAATAGCCGATAATAAAGAAGAATGGGAACACCTGGCAGATTTTCCGCCATTCTTCAAAGAGAAGTGCTTTTCTGGACTTCCTGTTCGCTTTGCTATAAGCTCTGTCCCATTGAAAAAGGGGTGTACTCTAAAAGGAAAGAATTTGCTCCCCGATTTGACCCAATTGACATGGGAGACTAAAATACTTTTGTAAGAGTTGCCTCCTCTGAAAATGTATCCATTCCCCTTTAAACAGAATTAATTTCTGTTTTAACCGTTTGTACATTTTCTCAGTTATTGCATGGATTTCATTTTGAAATGTAAACTTTGCACTCCCCCAACTTAGTTTAAAACGCGATGGAACTCTATCTAAAATTTTACATTTTTGCTACTTTTACATAATTTCACATTCCTGTTCATTTCATATGCTATTTATGAAACGTGTTTGTAGGTGCAAATGTCCGATCAAATCAGCCAACCAAATTGCCGCAAATGGCAATCCTTATTCCATCGTTATTTGCGGGTAAATTACCATATCAGAACTGCCCCCGCCATCGAGGCTTGGCGAAATGGATTGGGCTCATGATGCTTCTATGCAGAGCTGATACCGACTGAACACAAGTACTGGTAAACCGCTTAGAAGGTCTAAGCCTGTCCAGGCAAATTGTTGCGAGGCCCGTCCATGCATATAAATCAATTTTGGTTTCATTGTGCGGCAGGGGATGGGATGTCATTTCATCTCAATGTCGGGTAAATGTCCCCAAAAAATTGGAATCAACGGTCAAAATGACCCAAATAGTCTTGACATGTAGTTAAACCTAAGATCAAACAAACAAAAGCCATATTTGTTACGAAAGTAAAACAAAAACAGCCTTTGGGGCTTGCAACAATGTTAGACGCATGCCGCGCTACACAGACTAGTAAGGGTATTGAGATTTTAGATATACTGTCTTCGGTTCTTACAACAAGGTTAGATGCATGGTCAGGTACAAAGACTAGTAAGTGTATTGAGACAGAAATATCGATTTCCTTCTAAAGTAGAAGTAAAACAAAGATCAGGAATTGATACAATTAACTTACTCCATCCATAAAAGACACCAAAGGGAAAGAAATACAAACATTAAGCGACCAGACCATAATGGAAACCTAAACAAAGGAAGGCCATATGGACAGTTACTTTCCCACAAAATGGCAATATGGCCATCCAATCTAAAATTGATTTCAATAAATGTAGAGATTAAATCGCTGCTGCCTTGCATGAATTCGGTAATCGATGGTATAAACGAGAGTATGTTGAGCATAAAGCTCTTAAGAAATGGAAACTTAGCATTCTGAAATTTGTGAACAAACGCATTTCTTTCATTCGCAAAATACGAACTTATTACCTCCTAAACCTAAGACGTCTTTACGTCACCTTAAACTAGGCATTCAAGAATTTCATAGGAAGTTTGTTTTGGCTCCAACTGATAAGGCCGCCAACAATGTGGCCGTTGTTTGACGGCTTCACTATGTTAACACTCTTCAGCAAGAACTTGGTGGTACTAAGGCCTATGAACTTCAGCTTTTAGCTGTAGAGAGGGCTTTAGTTGATGACCACATTTGTCATTCAGCCACCAAGTTTGCTGTCTGTGTTACAGAAGGCCAAGACGAGCTTCCTACGTTATATTGGTTACCTAAACTTCATAAAAGACCATACAAAGCACGATCTATTGCAAATTCAAGCTCTTGTACCACCACTGAACTCTCCAAATTATTAACTTCATGTTTTACTGCCATCAAAAACATGTGATAAAATATTGCGACAAAGTCTTCGAAAGATCAGGTAGAAATCTGTTTTGGTCTATGAAAAATTCTAATGAATGTTTAAATAAATTGAAATCCAGGCGTTTTCGTGCTTCAAGTCGGTCTACTTATGATTTTCAACCCTTTACACTACACTTCCTCATAATATTATAAAAGAAAAACTTAATGATTTAATTGAATGGACATTTCATAGGGAAGGCTCAATATATCTTGCATGTAATGTAAGAAATGCTTTTTTAACTTCTGAAGAGCATAAAAATATACTTTATGGTCATGTCAGAAAGAGTGTGAAGCTCTCACCTTTCTACTTGACACTATTTACATAAGATTTGGTACTAACTTATTTAGACAAGTTGTGGGTATTCCGATGGGTACTAATAGCGCACCACTTGTGGCTGATCTGTTTTTGTTTTGTTATGAGAGAGACTTCATGCTGTCCCTTTCTGCTGAAAACAAGTCTGATATCATTGAAGCTTTTAGATCCACTTCTAGATATTTGGATGATTTATTAAATATTGATAATACCTATTTCGATGGTTTGATCAGTCAGATTTACCCCCCAGAACTTCAGTTAAATAAAGCAAATTCTTCTGATGTCGAGGCCCCGTTTTTGGATTTATCTATTGTAGATGGGTTTGTTTCGTGCAAAATTTATGATAAACGCGATGATTTTGATTTTGATATTCTAAATTTCCATTCTTGGATGGTGATGTTCCTCGTGCGCCATCCTATGGCGTTTATATTTCGCAATTAATTCGATTTGCCAGAGTGTGTAGTCATGTAACTGACTTCAGCACTCGTAATAAATTGTTAAGGGCTAAATTTCTTAATCAGGGTTATCGATACCAGAAACTACGCAAACCTTTTCAAAATTTTATAGACGACATTCTGATTTAATTTCAACATTCAATACTGGACTTAAATCTCTTCTGCAACAAGTTCTATCGGAGCCCGAATTTTATGGTGACTTACTTAGTATATAGATTCAGAAAAATATATAACCGCAATGACTTCAGCACCCAATTTCGTAAAATCATTCTTCGTTATAAAAAGATTGGGTACAACATAAGTGTTATACGACAGACAGCATGCATGGTAGTTAACCCAATCACGGTTGACAACTTTGCTTCCCTCTTTAATTGCACGCCGGCGGGTCAGGCCTCAGATTCCATGACGGTTCCAACGTAAAGGCTTATTGAGAATTGGAGAGATCTAATTCAAGGTAATGTTGGTTGGTGCCTGATGCTCTGTCTCTGGTCGGGCCCATCGGAGTCTAACTGTTGGTTTTCTTTTGCTCCAGCATTTCAGTAGTTTCTTGCTGTCGAGTCCTCACCGTTGTGTCATCTCAGTGGTTGTTTGATTATTTGTGTTCACGGAGATGTTGCACTGATGAGTTAGGAGGCCTTCATACGGGCTGAACAAATTATTTGTCTAAATCACGGCGGAGGTAAGGGCGAGGATTGTGGCCACGTAAAATCGATTTAATTCGTTTCCGCTGACCGTTCCAAGGCGGTTCTTCTGTTGCGGTTTATTTTTGTTATGGTTTGTGTTTGGGTGTTTGTGTCGCTTCTGTTATTTTATTTTTGGATAGCCTATTGGCCATTTTTGTGGGAAAGTAACTCTCCTTTTGGCTTTCCACTGTTGGTGCTTCCATTAGGGTCTGTTGTTTCATGTTTGTGTGTCTTTCCCTTTGGTGTCTCTGATAGGAGCTGTGGGTTAATTGTATCGATTCCTGATCATTGCCTCCACTTCTATTTTAGATATACTGTCTTCGGTTCTTGCAACAAGGTTAGGCGCATGCCCAGGTACATAGACTTGTAAGAGTAGTGAGACTTTAGATATACTGTCTTCGGTTCTTATAACAAGGTTAGACGCATGTCTAGGTAAATACACTAGTAAGAGTATTGAGACTTTAGATATACTGTCTTCGGTTCTTGCAGCAAGGTTAGACGCATGCCAAGGTACATGGACTAGTAAGAATATTGAGACTTTAGACATACTGTCTTCGGTTCTTACAAGGTAAGACGCATGACCAGGTACATAGACTAGTAAGAGTATTGAGACTTTAGATATACTGTCTTCGGTTCTTACAACAAGGTTAGACGCATACTCAGCTACACACACTAGTAAGTGTATTGAGACTTTGGATATACTGTCTTCGGTTCTTACAACAAGGTTAGACGCATACTCAGCTACACACACTAGTAAGTGTATTGAGACTTTAGATATACTGTCTTCGGTTCTTGCAACAAGGTTAGACACATGACAAGGTACATAGACTAGTAAGAGTATTGCGACTTCAGATATACTGTCTTCGGTTCTCCCAACAAGGTCTAGACGCATGCCCAGCTACATAGACTAGTAAGAGTATTGAGACTTTAGATATACTCCACGTTTGTGACTAGAGTTACACTTAGTTGCAGATTGGACTGACGAATGTGCAGGCTATCTTCGGTTCTTACAACAAGGTAAGACGCATGCTCAGCTACACAGACTAGTAAAGGTATTGAGACTTTAGATAAACTGTCTTCGGTTCTTGCAACAAGATTAGACGCATGCTTAGCTACACAGACTAGTAAGAGTATTGAAGCTTTAAATATACTAGGATTTCTGGCGAAATAATGTGCAGTGTACTGATTTACAGCTTTCGTATAAGCCTGTTCAGAAAAAAGTGGATAGGTAAACTGACCGGTTCATAAATGACATAAATAGTGTTGACTGGGCCGTAAAACGCGAATACAAATAAACACAGATATACTCGGAGTTTGTGACTAGAGTAACAATAAGTTGCAGAGAGGACTGACAAATGCGCAGGCTGACTAGAATAACATTAAGTTGCAGATTGGACTGACGAATGTCCAGGCTGACTAGAGTTACACTTAGTTGCAGATTGGACTGACGAATGCGCAGGCTGACTAGAATAACAGTAAGTTGCAGATTGGACTGACGAATGTGCAGGCTGACTAGAATGACACTAAGTTGCAGATAGGACTGGCGAATGTGAAGGCTGACTAGAGTTACACTAAGTTGCAGATTGGACTGACGAATGTGAAGGCTGACCAGAATTACACTAAGTTGCAGATTGGACTGACGAATGTGAACGCTGACTAGAATTACACTAAGGTGCAGATTGGACTGACGAATGTGCAGGCTGACTAGAATAACACTAAGTTGCAGATTGGACTGTCGAATGTGCAGGCTGATTAGAATTACACTAAGTTGCAGATTGGACTGGCGAATGTGCAGGCTGACTAGAATTACACTTAGTTGCAGAGTGGACTGACGAATGTGCAGGCAGACTAGAATTACACTAAGTTGCAGATTGGACTGACGAATGTGAACGCTGACTAGAATTACACTAAGTTGCAGATTTGACTGGCGAATTTTGGGCTGACTAGAATTACACTAAGTTGCAGATTGGACTGACGAATGTGCGGGCTGACTAGAAATACACTAAGTGGCGGATTGGATTGACAAATGTGCAAGCTGACTAGAATTACACTAAGCTGCAGATTGGATTGAATAATGTGCAGGCTTACTAGAGTTACCTTAAGTTGCAGATTGGATTTATGAATGCGTAGGCTGACTAGAATTACACTTAGTTGCATATTGGACTGATGAATGTGCAGGCTGACTAGAATTACACTAAGTTGCAGATTGGACTGACGAATGTGCAGGCTGACTAGAATTACACTAAGTTGCAGATTGGGTTGTCGAATTTGCAGGCTGACTAGAATTACACTAAGTTACAGATTGGACTGACGAATGTGCAGGCTGACTAGAATTATACTAAGGTGCAGATTGGACTGTCGAATGTGCAGGCTGACTAGAATTACACTAAGTTGCAGATTGGAGTGTCGAATGTGCAGGTTGACTAGAATTACACTAAGTTGCTGATTGGACTGACGAATGTGCAGGCTTACTAGAATTACACTAAGTTGCAGATTGGACTATCGAATGTGCGGGCTGACTGGAATTACACTTAGTTGCAGATTGGACTAACGAATGTGCAGGCTGACTAAAATTATACTAAGTTGCAGATTGGATTGACGAATGTGCAGGCTGACTAGAATAACACTAAGTTGCAGATTGGATTGACGAATGTGCAGGCTGGATAGAATTACACTAAGTTGCAAATTGGATTGTCTAATGTGCAGGCTGACTAGAACAACACTAAGATGCAGATTGGATTGTCCAATGTGCAGGCTGACTAGAATTTCACCAAGATGCAGCTTGGACTGACGAATGTGCAGGCAGACAAGAACAACACTAAGCTGCAGATTGAATTGACGAATGTGCAGGCTGACTTGAATTACACTAAGTTGCAGATTGGATTGACGAATGTGCAGTCTGACTAGAATTACACTAAGTTACAGATTAGATTGATGAATGTGCGGGCTGACTAGAATTACACTAAGTTGCAGATTGGACTGACGAATGTGCAGGCTGACTTGAATTACACTAAGTTGCAGATTGGACTAAGGAATACGCAGGCTGACTAGAATGACACTAAGTTGCAGATTTGATTGACGAATGTGCAGTCTGACTAAAATTACACTAAGTTGCAGATTGGTTGACGAATGTGCAGTCTGACTAGAATTACACTAAGTTGCCGATTCGATTGACGAATGTGCAGTCTGACTAGAATAACACTAAGTTGCAGATTGGACTGGCGAATGTGCAGGCTGACTAGAATTACACTGAGTTGCAGATTGGATTGACGAATGTGCAGGCTGACTAGAATTACACTAAGTTGCAGATTGGACTGATGAATGTGCAGGCTGACTAGAGTTACACTGTTGCAGATTGGACTGACGAATGTGCGGGCTGACTAGAGTTACACTAAGGTGCAGATTGGATTGACGAATGTGCAGGCTAACTAGAATTGCACTAAGTCGCAGATTGGACTGTCGAATGTGCAGGCTGACTGAAGTTTAACTAAGTTGCAGTTTGGACCGACGAATGTGCAGGCTGAGTAGAATTACACTAAGTTGCAGATTGGACTGACGAATGTGCAGGCTGGCTAGAATTACACTAAGTTGCAGATTGGACTGACGAATGTGCAGGCAGACTAGAATTACACTAAGTTGCAGATTAGACTGACGAATGTGCAGGCTGACTAGAATTATACTAAGCTGCAGATTGGACTGACGAATGCGCAGGCTGACTAGAATTACACTAAGTTGCAGATTGGACGGACGAATGCGCAGTCTGACTAGAATTACACTTAGTTGCAGATTGAATTGACGAATGTGCAGTCTGACTAGAATTACACGAAGTTGCAGATTGGATTGACGAATTTGCAGTCTGACTAGAATAACACTAAGTTGCAGATTGGATTGACGAATGTGCAGGATGACTAGAATTACACTAAGTTGCAGGTTAGACTGACGAATATGCAGGCTGACTAGTATTACACTAAGTTGCAGATTGGATTGACGAATGTGCAGGCTGACTAGAATTACACTAAGTTGCAGATGGGGCTGTCGAAGGTGCAGGCTGACTAGAATTACACTAAGTTGCAGATTGGGCTGTCGAATGTGCGGGCTGACTAGAATTACACTTAGTTGCAGATTGGACAGTCAAATGTGCTGGCTGACTAGTTTTACACTTAGTTGCAGATTTGACTGACGAATGTGCAGGCTGACTAGAATTACACTAAGTTGCAGATTGGACTGACGAATATGCAGGTTGACTAGAATAACACTAAGTTGCAGATTGGGTTGACGAATGTGCAGGCTGACTAGAACTACTTTAAGTTTCAGATTGGACTGTCGTATGTGCAGGCTGACTAGAATTACACTAAGTTGCAGATTGAGCTGTCGAATGTGCAGGCTGACTAGAATTACACTAAGTTGCAGTTTGGACTGACGAATGTGCAGGCTGTCTAGAATTCCACTAAGTTGCAGATTGGACTGACGAATGTGCGAGCTGACTAGAATCACACTAAGTTGCAGATTGGACTGACGAATGTGCAGGCTAACTAGAATCACACTTTGTTGCATATTGGACTGACGAATGTGCAGGATGGATAGAATGACACTAAGTTGCAGATTGGATTGACGAATGTGCAGGCTGACTAGAATTACACGAAGTTGCAGATTGGACTGACGATTGTGCAGGCCTACTTTAATTACACTAAATTGCAGATTGGATTGACGAGTGTGCAGTCTGACTAGAATTACACTAAGTTGCAGATTGGATTCACGAATGTGCAGTCTGACTAGAATTACACTAAGTTGCAGATTCGATTGACAAATGTGCAGTCTAACTAGAATTACACTAAGTTGCAGATTGGACTGGCGAATGTGCAGGCTGACTAGAATTACACTAAGTTGCAGATTGGATTGACGAATGTGCAGGCTGACTAGAATTACACTAAGTTGCAGATTGGACTGATGAATGTGCAGGCTGACTAGAGTTACACTGTTGCAGATTGGACTGACGAACGTGCAGGCTGACTAGAGTTACACTAAGGTGCAGATTGGATTGACGAATGTGCAGGCTAACTAGAATTGCACTAAGTCGCAGATTGGACTGTCGAATGTGCAGGCTGACTGAAGTTTAACTAAGTTGCAGTTTGGACCGACGAATGTGCAGGCTGAGTAGAATTACACTAAGTTGCAGATTGGACTGACGAATGTGCAGGCTGGCTAGAATTACACTAAGTTGCAGATTGGACTGACGAATGTGCAGGCAGACTAGTATTACACTAAGTTGCAGATTGGACTGACGAATGTGCAGGCTGACTAGAATAATACTAAGCAGCAGATTGGACTGACGAATGCGCAGGCTGACTAGAATTACACTAAGTTGCAGATTGGACGGACGAATGCGCAGTCTGACTAGAATTACACTTAGTTGCAGATTGAATTGACGAATGTGCAGTCTGACTAGAATTACACGAAGTTGCAGATTGGATTGACGAATTTGCAGTCTGACTAGAATAACACTAAGTTGCAGATTTGATTGACGAATGTGCAGGATGACTAGAATTACACTAAGTTGCAGGTTAGACTGACGAATATGCAGGCTGACTAGTATTACACTAAGTTGCAGATTGGATTGACGAATGTGCAGGCTGACTAGAATTACACTAAGTTGCAGATGGGGCTGTCGAAGGTGCAGGCTGACTAGAATTACACTAAGTTGCAGATTGGGCTGTCTAATGTGCGGGCTGACTAGAATTACACTTAGTTGCAGATTGGACAGTCAAATGTGCTGGCTGACTAGAATTACACTTAGTTGCAGATTGGACTGACGAATGTGCAGGCTGACTAGAATTACACTAAGTTGCAGATTGGACTGACGAATATGCAGGTTGACTAGAATAACACTAAGTTGCAGATTGGATTGACGAATGTGCAGGCTGACTAGAACTACTTTAAGTTTCAGATTGGACTGTCGAATGTGCAGGCTAACTAGAATTACACTAAGTTGCAGATTGAGCTGTCGAATGTGCAGGCTGACTAGAATTACACTAAGTTGCAGTTTGGACTGACGAATGTGCAGGCTGTCTAGAATTCCACTAAGTTGCAGATTGGACTGACGAATGTGCGGGCTGACTAGAATCACACTTAATTGCAGATTGGACTGACGAATGTGCAGGCTAACTAGAATGACACTTAGTTGCATATTGGACTGACGAATGTGCAGGATGGATAGAATGACACTAAGTTGCAGATTGGATTGACGAATGTGCAGGCTGACTAGAATTACACGAAGTTGCAAATTGGACTGACGATTGTGCAGGCCTACTATAATTACACTAAGTTGCAGATTGGATTGACGAGTGTGCAGTCTGACTAGAATTACACTAAGTTGCAGAGTGGATTCACGAATGTGCAGTCTGACTAGAATTACACTAAGTTGCAGATTGGAGTGACAATGTGCAGGCTGACTAGAATAACACTAAGTTGCAGATTGTATTGACGAATTTGCAGTCTGACTAGAATTCCACTAAGCTGCAGATTGGACTGGCGAATGTGCAGGCTGACTAGAATTACACTAAGTTGCAGATTGGATTGACGAATGTGCAGGCTGACTAGAATTACACTAAGTTGCAGATTGGACTGATGAATGTGCAGGCTGACTAGAGTTACACTGTTGCAGATTGGACTGACGAACGTGCAGGCTGACTAGAGTTACACTAAGGTGCAGATTGGATTGACGAATGTGCAGGCTAACTAGAATTGCACTAAGTCGCAGATTGGACTGTCGAATGTGCAGGCTGACTGAAGTTTAACTAAGTTGCAGTTTGGACCGACGAATGTGCAGGCTGAGTAGAATTACACTAAGTTGCAGATTGGACTGACGAATGTGCAGGCTGGCTAGAATTACACTAAGTTGCAGATTGGACTGACGAATGTGCAGGCAGACTAGTATTACACTAAGTTGCAGATTGGACTGACGAATGTGCAGGCTGACTAGAATAATACTAAGCAGCAGATTGGACTGACGAATGCGCAGGCTGACTAGAATTACACTAAGTTGCAGATTGGACGGACGAATGCGCAGTCTGACTAGAATTACACTTAGTTGCAGATTGAATTGACGAATGTGCAGTCTGACTAGAATTACACGAAGTTGCAGATTGGATTGACGAATTTGCAGTCTGACTAGAATAACACTAAGTTGCAGATTTGATTGACGAATGTGCAGGATGACTAGAATTACACTAAGTTGCAGGTTAGACTGACGAATATGCAGGCTGACTAGTATTACACTAAGTTGCAGATTGGATTGACGAATGTGCAGGCTGACTAGAATTACACTAAGTTGCAGATGGGGCTGTCGAAGGTGCAGGCTGACTAGAATTACACTAAGTTGCAGATTGGGCTGTCGAATGTGCGGGCTGACTAGAATTACACTTAGTTGCAGATTGGACAGTCAAATGTGCTGGCTGACTAGAATTACACTTAGTTGCAGATTGGACTGACGAATGTGCAGGCTGACTAGAATTACACTAAGTTGCAGATTGGACTGACGAATATGCAGGTTGACTAGAATAACACTAAGTTGCAGATTGGATTGACGAATGTGCAGGCTGACTAGAACTACTTTAAGTTTCAGATTGGACTGTCGAATGTGCAGGCTAACTAGAATTACACTAAGTTGCAGATTGAGCTGTCGAATGTGCAGGCTGACTAGAATTACACTAAGTTGCAGTTTGGACTGACGAATGTGCAGGCTGTCTAGAATTCCACTAAGTTGCAGATTGGACTGACGAATGTGCGGGCTGACTAGAATCACACTTAATTGCAGATTGGACTGACGAATGTGCAGGCTAACTAGAATGACACTTAGTTGCATATTGGACTGACGAATGTGCAGGATGGATAGAATGACACTAAGTTGCAGATTGGATTGACGAATGTGCAGGCTGACTAGAATTACACGAAGTTGCAGATTGGACTGTCGATTGTGCAGGCCTACTATAATTACACTAAGTTGCAGATTGGATTGACGAGTGTGCAGTCTGACTAGAATTACACTAAGTTGCAGAGTGGATTCACGAATGTGCAGTCTGACTAGAATTACACTAAGTTGCAGATTGGAGTGACAATGTGCAGGCTGACTAGAATAACACTAAGTTGCAGATTGTATTGACGAATTTGCAGTCTGACTAGAATTCCACTAAGTTGCAGATTGGACTGACGAATGTGCAGGCGGACTAGAATTACACTAAGTTGCAGATTGAACTGTCGAATGTACAGGCTGACTAGAATTACACTAAGTTGCAGATTGGACTGTCGAATATGCAGGCTGACTAGAATAACAATAAGTTGCAGATTGTACTGTCGAATGTGCGGGCTGACTAGAATTACACTAAGTTAAAGATTGGATTGACGAATGTGCAAGCTGACTAGAATTACACTAAGTCGCAGATTGGACTGTCGAATGTGCGGGCTGAATAGAGTAACACTAATTGCAGATTGGACTGACGAATGGGCAGGCTGGATATAATGACACTAAGTTGCAGATTGGATTGACGAATGTGCAGTCTGACTAGAATTACACTAAGTTGCAGATTGGATTGACAAATGTGCAGTCTGACTAGAATTACACTAAGCTGCAGATTGCAGTGTCGAATGTGCAGGCCTACTAGTATTACACTAAGTTTCAGATTGGATTGACGAATGTGCAGGCTGACTTGAATTACATTAAGTTGCAGATGGGACTGTCTAAGGTGCAGGCTGACTAGAATAAAACTAAGTTGCACATTGGACTGTCGAATGTGCTGGCTGACTAGAATTACACTAAGTTGCAGATCGGACAGTCGAATGTGCTTGCTGACTAGAATTACACTTAGTTGCAGATTGGACAGACGAATGTGCAGGCTGACTAGAATAACACTAAGTTGCAGATTGGACTGACGAATGTGCAGGCTGACTAGAACTACACTAAGTTGCAGATTGGACAGTCGTATGTGCTGGCTGACTAGAATTACACTTAGTTGCAGATTGGACACACGAATGTGCAGGCTAACTAGAATAACACTAAGTTGCAGATTGGACTGACGAATGTGCAGGTTGACTAGAATAACACTAAGTTGCAGATTGGATTGACGAATGTGCTGGCTGACTAGAATTACACTTAGTTGCAGATTGGACTGACGAATGTGCAGGTTGACTAGAATAACACTAAGTTGCAGATTGGATTGACGAATGTGCAGGCTGACTAGAATTACACTAAGTTGCAGATAGGACTGTCGAATGTGCAGGCTGACAAGAATTACACTAAGTTGCACTTTGGACTGACGAATGTGCAGGCTGACTAGAATTACACTAAGTTGCAGATTGGACTGACGAATGTGCAGTCTGACTAGAATTACACTAAGTTGCAAATTGGATTGACGAATGTGCAGTCTGGCTAGAATTACACTAAGCTGCAGACTGCACTGTCGAATGTGCAGGCCTACTAGTATTACACTAAGTTTCAGATTGGATTGACGAATGTGCAGGCTGACTTGAATTACATTAAGTTGCAGATGGGACTGTCTAAGGTGCAGGCTGACTAGAATTACAATAAGTTGCAGATTGTACTGTCGAATGTGCGGGCTGACTAGAATTACACTAAGTTGCAGATTGGATTGACGAATGTGCAGTCTGACTAGAATAACACTAAGTTGCAGATTGGACTGACGATTGTGCAGGCCTACTAGAATTACACTAAGTTGCAGATTGGATTGACGAATGTGCAGTCTGTCTAGAATTACACTAAGTTGCAGATTGGATTCACGAATGTGCAGTCTGACTAGAATTACACTTAGTTGCAGATTGGACAGACGAATGTGCAGGCTGACTAGAATTACACTAAGTTGCAGATTGGATTGACGAATGTGCAAGCTGGATAGAATGACACTAAGTTGCAGATTGGATTGACGAATGTGCAGTCTGACTAGAATAACACAAAGTTGCAGATTGGACTGACGATTGTACAGGCCTACTAGAATTACACTAAGTTGCAGATTTGATTGACGAATGTGCAGGATGACTAGAATTACACTAAGTTGCAGGTTAGACTGACGAATATGCAGGCTGACTAGTATTACACTAAGTTGCAGATTGGATTGACGAATGTGCAGGCTGACTAGAATTACACTAAGTTGCAGATGGGGCTGTCGAAGGTGCAGGCTGACTAGAATTACACTAAGTTGCAGATTGGGCTGTCGAATGTGCGGGCTGACTAGAATTACACTTAGTTGCAGATTGGACAGTCAAATGTGCTGGCTGACTAGAATTACACTTAGTTGCAGATTGGACTGACGAATGTGCAGGCTGACTAGAATTACACTAAGTTGCAGATTGGATTGACGAATGTGCAAGCTGGATAGAATGACACTAAGTTTCAGATTGGATTGACAAATGTGCAGGCTGACTAGAATTACACTAAGTTGCAGATTGGATTGACGAGTGTGCAGTCTGACTAGAATTACACTAAGTTGCATATTGCATTGACAATTGTGCAGTCTGACTAGAATTACACTAAGTTGCAGATTGGACTGACGAATGTGCAGGCTGATTAGAATTACTCTAAGTTGCAGATTGAACTGTCGAATGTACAGGCTGACTAGAATTACACTAAGTTGCAGATTGGACTGTCGAATGTGCAGGCTGACTAGAATAACAATAAGTTGCAGATTGTACTGTCGAATGTGCGGGCTGACTAAAATTACACTATGTTGCAGATTGGATTGAGGAATGTGCGGGCTGACTAGAATTACACTAAGTCGCAGATTGGACTATCGAATGTGCGGGCTGACTAGAGTAACACTCAGTTGCAGATTGGACTGACGAATGTGCAGGCTGGATAGAATGACACTTAGTTGCAGATTGGATTGACGAATGTGCAGTCTGACTAGAATTACACTAAGTTGCAGATTGGATTGACGAATGTGCAGTCTGACTAGAATTACACTAACCTGCAGATTGGACTAACGAATTTGCAGGCCTACTAGTATTACACTAAGTTTCAGATTGGATTGACGAATGTGCAGTCTGACTAGAATTACACTAAGTTGCAGTGTGGACTGACGAATGTGCAGTCTGACTAGAATTACACTAAGTTGCAGTTTGGACTGACGAATGTGCAGGCTGTCTAGAATTCCACTAAGTTGCAGATTGGACTGACGAATGTGCGAGCTGACTAGAATCACACTAAGTTGCAGATTGGACTGACGAATGTGCAGGCTAACTAGAATCACACTTAGTTGCATATTGGACTGACGAATGTGCAGGATGGATAGAATGACACTAAGTTGCAGATTGGATTGACGAATGTGCAGGCTGACTAGAATTACACGAAGTTGCAGATTGGACTGACGATTGTGCAGGCCTACTTTAATTACACTAAATTGCAGATTGGATTGACGAGTGTGCAGTCTGACTAGAATTACACTAAGTTGCAGATTGGATTCACGAATGTGCAGTCTGACTAGAATTACACTAAGTTGCAGATTCGATTGACAAATGTGCAGTCTAACTAGAATTACACTAAGTTGCAGATTGGACTGGCGAATGTGCAGGCTGACTAGAATTACACTAAGTTGCAGATTGGATTGACGAATGTGCAGGCTGACTAGAATTACACTAAGTTGCAGATTGGACTGATGAATGTGCAGGCTGACTAGAGTTACACTGTTGCAGATTGGACTGACGAACGTGCAGGCTGACTAGAGTTACACTAAGGTGCAGATTGGATTGACGAATGTGCAGGCTAACTAGAATTGCACTAAGTCGCAGATTGGACTGTCGAATGTGCAGGCTGACTGAAGTTTAACTAAGTTGCAGTTTGGACCGACGAATGTGCAGGCTGAGTAGAATTACACTAAGTTGCAGATTGGACTGACGAATGTGCAGGCTGGCTAGAATTACACTAAGTTGCAGATTGGACTGACGAATGTGCAGGCAGACTAGTATTACACTAAGTTGCAGATTGGACTGACGAATGTGCAGGCTGACTAGAATAATACTAAGCAGCAGATTGGACTGACGAATGCGCAGGCTGACTAGAATTACACTAAGTTGCAGATTGGACGGACGAATGCGCAGTCTGACTAGAATTACACTTAGTTGCAGATTGAATTGACGAATGTGCAGTCTGACTAGAATTACACGAAGTTGCAGATTGGATTGACGAATTTGCAGTCTGACTAGAATAACACTAAGTTGCAGATTTGATTGACGAATGTGCAGGATGACTAGAATTACACTAAGTTGCAGGTTAGACTGACGAATATGCAGGCTGACTAGTATTACACTAAGTTGCAGATTGGATTGACGAATGTGCAGGCTGACTAGAATTACACTAAGTTGCAGATGGGGCTGTCGAAGGTGCAGGCTGACTAGAATTACACTAAGTTGCAGATTGGGCTGTCGAATGTGCGGGCTGACTAGAATTACACTTAGTTGCAGATTGGACAGACAAATATGCTGGCTGACTAGAATTACACTTAGTTGCAGATTGGACTGACGAATGTGCAGGCTGACTAGAATTACACTAAGTTGCAGATTGGACTGACGAATATGCAGGTTGACTAGAATAACACTAAGTTGCAGATTGGATTGACGAATGTGCAGGCTGACTAGAACTACTTTAAGTTTCAGATTGGACTGTCGAATGTGCAGGCTAACTAGAATTACACTAAGTTGCAGATTGAGCTGTCGAATGTGCAGGCTGACTAGAATTACACTAAGTTGCAGTTTGGACTGACGAATGTGCAGGCTGTCTAGAATTCCACTAAGTTGCAGATTGGACTGACGAATGTGCGGGCTGACTAGAATCACACTTAGTTGCAGATTGGACTGACGAATGTGCAGGCTAACTAGAATGACACTTAGTTGCATATTGGACTGACGAATGTGCAGGATGGATAGAATGACACTAAGTTGCAGATTGGATTGACGAATGTGCAGGCTGACTAGAATTACACGAAGTTGCAGATTGGACTGACGATTGTGCAGGCCTACTATAATTACACTAAGTTGCAGATTGGATTGACGAGTGTGCAGTCTGACTAGAATTACACTAAGTTGCAGAGTGGATTCACGAATGTGCAGTCTGACTAGAATTACACTAAGTTGCAGATTGGAGTGACAATGTGCAGGCTGACTAGAATAACACTAAGTTGCAGATTGTATTGACGAATTTGCAGTCTGACTAGAATTCCACTAAGTTGCAGATTGGACTGACGAATGTGCAGGCGGACTAGAATTACACTAAGTTGCAGATTGAACTGTCGAATGTACAGGCTGACTAGAATTACACTAAGTTGCAGATTGGACTGTCGAATATGCAGGCTGACTAGAATAACAATAAGTTGCAGATTGTACTGTCGAATGTGCGGGCTGACTAGAATTACACTAAGTTAAAGATTGGATTGACGAATGTGCAAGCTGACTAGAATTACACTAAGTCGCAGATTGGACTGTCGAATGTGCGGGCTGAATAGAGTAACACTAATTGCAGATTGGACTGACGAATGGGCAGGCTGGATATAATGACACTAAGTTGCAGATTGGATTGACGAATGTGCAGTCTGACTAGAATTACACTAAGTTGCAGATTGGATTGACAAATGTGCAGTCTGACTAGAATTACACTAAGCTGCAGATTGCAGTGTCGAATGTGCAGGCCTACTAGTATTACACTAAGTTTCAGATTGGATTGACGAATGTGCAGGCTGACTTGAATTACATTAAGTTGCAGATGGGACTGTCTAAGGTGCAGGCTGACTAGAATAACACTAAGTTGCACATTGGACTGTCGAATGTGCTGGCTGACTAGAATTACACTAAGTTGCAGATCGGACAGTCGAATGTGCTTGCTGACTAGAATTACACTTAGTTGCAGATTGGACAGACGAATGTGCAGGCTGACTAGAATAACACTAAGTTGCAGATTGGACTGACGAATGTGCAGGCTGACTAGAACTACACTAAGTTGCAGATTGGACAGTCGTATGTGCTGGCTGACTAGAATTACACTTAGTTGCAGATTGGACAGACGAATGTGCAGGCTTACTAGAATAACACTAAGTTGCAGATTGGACTGACGAATGTGCAGGTTGACTAGAATAACACTAAGTTGCAGATTGGATTGACGAATGTGCTGGCTGACTAGAATTACACTTAGTTGCAGATTGGACTGACGAATGTGCAGGTTGACTAGAATAACACTAAGTTGCAGATTGGATTGACGAATGTGCAGGCTGACTAGAATTACACTAAGTTGCAGATAGGACTGTCGAATGTGCAGGCTGACAAGAATTACACTAAGTTGCACTTTGGACTGACGAATGTGCAGGCTGACTAGAATTACACTAAGTTGCAGATTAGACTGACGAATGTGCAGTCTGACTAGAATTACACTAAGTTGCAAATTGGATTGACGAATGTGCAGTCTGGCTAGAATTACACTAAGCTGCAGACTGCACTGTCGAATGTGCAGGCCTACTAGTATTACACTAAGTTTCAGATTGGATTGACGAATGTGCAGGCTGACTTGAATTACATTAAGTTGCAGATGGGACTGTCTAAGGTGCAGGCTGACTAGAATTACAATAAGTTGCAGATTGTACTGTCGAATGTGCGGGCTGACTAGAATTACACTAAGTTGCAGATTGGATTGACGAATGTGCAGTCTGACTAGAATAACACTAAGTTGCAGATTGGACTGACGATTGTGCAGGCCTACTAGAATTACACTAAGTTGCAGATTGGATTGACGAATGTGCAGTCTGTCTAGAATTACACTAAGTTGCAGATTGGATTCACGAATGTGCAGTCTGACTAGAATTACACTTAGTTGCAGATTGGACAGACGAATGTGCAGGCTGACTAGAATTACACTAAGTTGCAGATTGGATTGACGAATGTGCAAGCTGGATAGAATGACACTAAGTTGCAGATTGGATTGACGAATGTGCAGTCTGACTAGAATAACACAAAGTTGCAGATTGGACTGACGATTGTACAGGCCTACTAGAATTACAATAAGTTTCAGATTGGATTGACAAATGTGCAGGCTGACTAGAATTACACTAAGTTGCAGATTGGATTGACGAGTGTGCAGTCTGACTAGAATTACACTAAGTTGCATATTGCATTGACAATTGTGCAGTCTGACTAGAATTACACTAAGTTGCAGATTGGACTGACGAATGTGCAGGCTGATTAGAATTACTCTAAGTTGCAGATTGAACTGTCGAATGTACAGGCTGACTAGAATTACACTAACTTGCAGATTGGACTGTCGAATGTGCAGGCTGACTAGAATAACAATAAGTTGCAGATTGTACTGTCGAATGTGCGGGCTGACTAAAATTACACTATGTTGCAGATTGGATTGAGGAATGTGCTGGCTGACTAGAATTACACTAAGTCGCAGATTGGACTATCGAATGTGCGGGCTGACTAGAGTAACACTCAGTTGCAGATTGGACTGACGAATGTGCAGGCTGGATAGAATGACACTTAGTTGCAGATTGGATTGACGAATGTGCAGTCTGACTAGAATTACACTAAGTTGCAGATTGGATTGACGAATGTGCAGTCTGACTAGAATTACACTAACCTGCAGATTGGACTAACGAATTTGCAGGCCTACTAGTATTACACTAAGTTTCAGATTGGATTGACGAATGTGCAGGCTGACTTGAATTACACTAAGTTGCAGATGGGACTGTCGAAGGTGCAGGCTGACTAGAATTACACTAAGTTACAGATTGGACTGTCGAATGTGCTGGCTGACTAGAATTACACTTAGTTGCAGATTGGACTGTCGAATGTGCGGGCTGACTAGAATAACACTAAGTTGCAGATTGGACAGTCGAATGTGCTGGCTGACTAGAATTACACTTAGTTGCAGATTGGACTGACGAATGTGCAGGCTGACTAGAATTACAGTAAGTTGCAGATTGGACTGACGAATGTGCAGGTTGACTATAATAACACGAATTTGCAGATTGGATTGACGAATGTGCAGGCTGACTAGAATTACACTAAGTTGCAGATAGGGCTGTCGAATGTGCAGGCTGACTAGAATTACACTTAGTTGCAGATTAGACTGTCGAATGTGCAGGCTGACTAGAATTACACTAAGTTGCAGTTTGGACTGACGAATGTGCAGTCTGACTAGAATTACACTAAGTTGCAGATTGGATTGACGAATGTTTAGTCTGACTAGAATAACACTAAGTTGCAGATCGGACTGACGATTGTGCTTGCCTACTAAAATTACACTAAGTTGCAAATTGGATTGACGAATGTGCAGGCTGACTAGAATTACACTTAGTTGCAGATTGGATTGACGAGTTTGCAGTCTGAATAGAATTACACTAAGCTGCAGATTGGATTGACGAATCTGCAGTCTGACTAGAATTACACTAAGTTGCAGATTGGAGTGACGAATGTGCAAGCTGACTAGTATTACACTAAGTGGCAGATTGGATTGACGAATGTGAAGTCTGACTAGGATGACACTAAGTTGCAGATTGGACTAACGAATGTTTAGTCTGACTAGAATTACACTAAGTTGCAGATCGGACTGACGATTGTGCTTGCCTACTAAAATTACACTAAGTTGCAGATTGGATTGACGAATGTGCAGGCTGACTAGAATTACACTTAGTTGCAGATTGGATTGACGAGTTTTCAGTCTGAATTGAATTACACTAAGCTGCAGATTGGATTGACGAATGTGCAGTCTGACTAGAATTACACTAAGTTGCAGATTGAACTGTCGAATGTACAGGCTGACTAGAATTACACTAAGTTGCAGATTGGACTGTCGAAAGTGCAGATTGACTAGAATTACAATAAGTTGCAGATTGTACTGTCGAATGTGCGGGCTGACTAGAATTACACTAAGTTGCAGAATGGATTGAAGAATGTGCGGGCTGACTAGAATTACACTAAGTCGCAGATTGGACTGTCGAATGTGCGGGCTGACTAGAGTTACACTAAGTTGCAGATTGGACTGACAAATGTGCAGGCTGACTAGAATTACACTAAGTTGCAGATTGGACTGACGAATGTGCAGGCTGGCTAGAATTACACTAAGTTGCAGATTGGACTGTCGAATATGCAGGCTGGTCTTCACCCTTGTTGTTTACAATTGGCAAAACTGGTTTTCTTACGACGCGTCTCATATAGCGAATAACGGGGATCTTGCATTATTTAATTTATTTAACGAGTTGTGGAAAAGGGATAAAATGCGAGACTTCCCCAGCATTTTATCCCTTTTCATCAACGAGTTAAATAAATTCAAACATACGTGAACACGAATGCGAATTTCTTTTTACCATATGACATTTAAAACGCATTTTATTCACGAATTCTCAAAAATGTCAATATTCCGCCATTAGTAAACGCGACGTCGTTAAGGACGTCGCACGTGTAACGTTACAGGGGCGTATCTAACTAATTTGCATATTTAATCCACTAGTGGATTACCGAATTTATTTTATACTTAACAGTTAAATAAATGAATATCTGATACAAATAGAAATGATATCAATTACTAGTGAAATAATATCGTACCTTTTCACCAGTGACTAATACCATTTTTAGTGTTTCAATGTAATGAGCCGTCACCACTTTTTGGGGCAACAGCCCCAGAGTATTGAAGAGTGATTTTGGCACTACTTTTTGCATTAATGCATATGACCTAATCACCACCAAGAGACACCGTGACAAAATATAGCGCAATATTCGAAACAGTTTCAAAAGTTCCTCATTAAATGAAACATCCGATGGAAATAAATACTGTAACTTAAATGTTTCTATCAAACAAACGAACAAAACATCGCTCTAACATGTAACGTAAACAAAGTAATGTCCATTTTTTATATCCAAAGATCAAAAATCATGTTTCAACAGTTTTTTGTTTGTTTGATTTGAAGTTTAACGTCCCTTTCAACACTGTATAGGTCATTTTGGAGACGTTGCTTCCAATTTTGTGGAACTTTTACCCGACATTGAGTCGAAATGACATCTCAAGCCCTGTCGCCCAATGAAACGAATATGGATTATAAGCACGGTCGGTCCGACCCGCACCGCCCCGCCTGGCCAGGATTAGATCCTCTTAGCGGTTTAACAGTACTCGCGTGCGGTCGGCTTCAGCTCTGCGTGGAGGAAACATGTAGCCCAGCTATTTCTTCAAGCCCCGATGGGCGGGGGCCGCATGTTTCAACAGAATTTCAACATGTATTTTGTTGCGTTTACAGGACTTCTGGCCAAGAATAACTTCAAACAGCTATGTTCGTTGGATTTTATTAAAAAATATATTCTTTATGAGTCTGATTTAAAATACCAACCAGACGCTAAATTTGCCTAACCCTGTCAATTGGTCACAAGCAGCACTCTCAGTGCTTTTATTTGTTTAAGTTCTGGTCGAAAAAAGTACATTTTGTTTATATTTACAAAGAATAATGCCCCCAACAACAAGATCAAACAAAAATATGTCTATTATGAAAAGACGCAATTAATGTTTATGTATGAAACAGAAATGTATGATGTGAAATTATGCATTTGAATTGATGAAATGATGAATAAAATTATACGAATTCCTTGACCATCCATAACCCTGGCAGAATATCCAGCATGAATATTGTATGTTAATCGTGTGTTGTTTATGAAAAAGATCAGCTCTAACTGTGATTTGTTGTGTAATAAATCACAGTTTGGAGGTCAGTTGAAAAGTATATCAAATCACGAACGCATAGCGCGCGTGATTTGTCTACTTACAACTGACCGACAAACTGTGATTTATTACTCAATAAATCACAAACTACAGCTGATCTATTTCGATTCTGACAGGCTGAAAATCGGCAATAATGCTGTTCCTTCTAAATCTCACAACTTTTCGCCATTGTTAGAAGAAATCCCGCCAAAAATTATAGACTGAAACACATGCATTTATATCCTTAACTAACGTTTTCGAAAATGACGTTCCAGCGTCAAGGAAATCGACTAGTGATGTCATAAATTGGCAGTTTTAATGACGTCACTCGTCACGCTCTTCCTTGCCGTGCTTTGTTGTAGAATAAAACACAGGTATTTTACATTGCCTAGATATAGGTGCGCTGTGTAAGAATAAAAGTTAGTTTTTATGTCCCCAACTTTGAAGAAGTTGATGGGGCATATTCGTTCTGTCTTGTCCGTCTGTCTGTCTGTCCGTCTGTCCGTTACGCTTTCACCCTGTTTGAAACTCAAGAATGGCTTGAGCTAGGATCTCGAAATTTCATATATGGAATGTGCATGAAAAATGACCGAACACGTATTTATTATTTTTTTCGCAGGACTTGTCTTTGCAGAGTTACGCCCCATTTCGGACTTATGCATTGTGGCTATGGGGAAACCTTGTGAGCAAGATATCTGGAGAACCACTTGAGCTAGGCTCATGATATTTAGTATACAGTTTGGGTCTAGTGTAGATGACCTGATTAACTTTTGACGAAATTCCGAAAATATTTAACGGAGTTACGCCCCTTTTCGGACTTACGCATTGTGGCTATGGGGAAACCTTGTGAACAAAATATATGGAAAACCGCTTGAGCTAGGCTTATGATATTTATTATACAGATTGGGTCTAAGGTGTAGATGACATGATTAACTTCTAACGAAATTCCGAAAATATATCAAAGAGTTACGCCCCTTTTCGGACTTATGCATTGGCTATAGGGAAACCTTGTGAACAAAAAATCTGTAGAACTGCTTGAACTAGGCTCATGATATTTGGTATATTGTTTGGATCTAAAGTGTAGATGACTTGATTAACTTTTGGCGAAATTCCGAAAATATATAACAGTTATGCCCCTTTTCAGGCTTATATATTGTGGCTATAGGGAAACTTTGCTGGAGAACCGCTTGACCAAGGCTCATGATATTTCGTATACAGTTTGGGTACTCTACATACATTTTGAGCACATTTTATGAATATTGTACCAACTGACAGTTCTTTCACGACAGTATGACAATATGGCATTTTTTTTAATTATGTTTTTTTTTTTTTTAATTATGTGTCTAATAGTGGCAAGCATATTGTTGGGGGCATAGTGTTTCACAAACACATTTTCTAGTTTGTTTGAGGTTTACTGTAAGCGACAATACTATTTAGACCATTTTGGAGGCGTTGCTTCCAATATTCTGGGACTTTTACCCGACAATGACATCTCAAGTCTTGCCGCCCAAATGAAAGCATTATAGCTTATATGCATTGGACGGCTTTACATGGACAGGCTATGTACGTCTAGGCTGTTTACCAGTACTGTGTGCGGTCAGTTTCACCTCTGGGTGGAGAAGCCTCCGTGGTGCAGTGGTTACGCTACTCGCCTTGTAAACCAGGGATCGCAGGATCGATCCCGGGCTTCTCCAGACTTTCGGATGAGTCTATAAACCGAGGTCCCGTCTCCGTATGACCTTAGCTGTTGGTGGGACGTAAAACTAAAACTCACTCACTCACCTCTGGGTGGAAGCATCATGCAGCCCAATCTATTTCTTCATGGCCCGATTGGCGGGGGGGGGGGGGGGGGGGGACAAAAATGTTCATATTATATTGATCAAAAGAAAGAGACAAGGGATAGGCCTGGCAACCGTAGGAATGAACAATGCACAACGTAATGCAGTTGAGTCTTACGTGCATACTACATTTTAAATGCTTCTTTCATTTGTGGTGTAAAATGTTATAACCACAATGCCACTCAGTTCATCACGAAAACACGTCTATATAATTTTGACCCCCTTGAACCCCACATTTATATTGTAAAACTAGGGTTTACAGGGGTCAACCTAATTTTTTCTTATTTCTGCTCAAAAATATAGATTATGGGTACTCGTTAGAACCGCCTCAATGAGGCGGTTCTAACGAGTACCCACAATATGTATTTTGAGCAAATATAGAGTATGGGTGCTCGTTAGAACCGCCTCAATGAGGCGGTTCTAACGAGTACCAACAATCTGTATTTTGAGCAGAAATAAGAAAAATATCACACTTTTTCATCTTAAAGTTTTAGTGTTTTCGGCGGTAAAGTTTACAATGTATTTGTATAGGCGTGTTTTCGTAATGTAAGCTATGAAATCAGACATTAAGTGCTTTCGATCTTATTCACCATACATGTATTTGCAGTATTTGCTGGCTCCCAGCTTGCACATTGCCAATATTGGAATAATAGGTAACCAGACCCCCCCCCCCCTGACCTTTCAAGGTCAGGTGGGTCTGGTTACCTGTTTTTTCCAACACTGCTAATATTCAGACTAGGAACCAGCAGATAATGCAAATAAGGTGAACTCCTTCTTTGTTTTTAGACATTTTTGAACACAAATGAAACAGAGTATTACGACAAGTTGTCCGTGTGTAACACGACACGAGGTCGTCCGTGACAAAATTCTTTTGATTTTCTTTTTTTTGGTAATAAATTCCGACCGACTGAAAAAACAACAACAGATAAACAGGTCCTTACACTGGTTATTATGAGTTTCTTGAAAGCTCGTTTCATAAATTTCACACGAAATGATCAACAGTGTAAGATTTTTTTTTTGTCATAAACATTTTTAACCCTGAAGATGCCGAGAAATACTACATCTGAAAATGTCGTCTGCTTATGTCTTCTTCTGATTTTTTTTTGCAAACGTTTTAAATAATATTTTTGCTTACTGACAGAAAAATGACTTTGAAAGTAACCAGCTGACGACAAAGCGGACGACATTTGTCGTGATTGGCATTTTATGCGTTAAATCGGCTGATATTTCCAATGATGTTCAAACGACTTTCAACAGAAGACAGAGGGTTACCATGGACGGCCCAATGACGTTACGCGCCAGTAGACATCCGTTGCACATGTCATTTTTTGTAATGACATAAATTGAGAGCGTTCATTACAACCACCTCATTGAGGCGACTCTAGAATGATCCGTTCCTCTGGTAACAGTCCAGTATCACGAGGCTTACATCCACACAAGATTGTTTCATTTCTTCTCTAAGAATGCAATCACTTTTATTACCGACTTCCACCACAGTATGATGGCAATATCACGATATTTAGTGACGCCACGTTTCATACTAAATATATCGACCGCCGGGATGTTGGGACGCCCTCAGGACCAGCGACAATTGATCGTAAATTGCTAATTTAAGAGTTTACAAGGGGATAAACTGATAAATAGAAAACCACATTCGTGTCATTTAATTTATGGTTTATCAGGCTCAGCTTCGAGAACACATGTAGAATCGCTCGGCAAGCCTCGCGATTCTACAAGCGTTCTCGAAGCCTTGCCTGATGAACTTGATATCAAAAGACACGTACCTGGTGTTCTATATATCTGAGGTGCCAAAAAAAAAAATAGTTCTAAATTGTATTGGTGTGATATCTTAAAGTGATATTCTTTTTCAATTGCAGGCTGGAAGGGTGATACAGACGCAGTGCTGAATATGCAGTAATAAACATATATAAAACATAATTTTGCTAGTTTCTGATTTTCTTATTTGATCCGTTATTGCGCAGACCAGTAGAATTAATGATGATGTTCGATAGACTAAAAGCATTACGAAAACACGCCTATTCGAATATATAGAGGATCTTACATGAGTGTTCATATATTATTGAATTTATTAAACGAGTTGAGGAAAAGGGATAAAATGCGAGGCTTGCCGAGCATTTTATTCCTTTTCCTCAACGAGTTTAATAAATTCCATTATACATGAGCACGAATGCAAGATTCTATTTATCATATGACATTTAAAACGCATTTTATTCACGATTGTTTACAAAAATGTCAATATTCGCCGTTAGTGAACGCGACGTCGTTAAGGACGTCATACATGTAACGTTACGGGACGTAACTAGCTAATTTGCATATTTAATCCACTAGTGGATTATCGAAAATATTACATGGTGTTATTACACTCTCAGACGCGACGTCATATGATAAATTGACAATTTTACCACCAAAGCAAATGAAAATTTTGAGATAATAAATTCTGATATTTTTCTTATTTATGTTCAAAACATAGGCTAGGGGTACTCGTTAGAATGTTTGTGAGCAAAAATAAGACAAGGGGAACTATCACTCATGGTGACGATTAATACCCCCGCCTCAATACTTGACACAGGAAGCAAACATAAACAGTGTCCACTGAGTCCATTCAGGGGCAATAACACCATAATTGATGGACAGATTCTCCTGAAATTTGCGTCTTGCACATCTACTTATCCTAGTGAATAAGTATGCCAAGTATCCATTGAATCCGACTGATAGTGAAGGAGGAGTTCAGTGGACAAGATGTTTGCAAGCAAATCAGGGTCAAGAAAGTATGTTTCAAATTGATTCAGGGGCCATAACTCCGTAAATATGGGACAAACTTTAGTGAAATTTGTGCCTTGCACATCTACCCCTTCTGGTGAACGATTATGGCAAGTATCAATTGAATCCGACTGATAGTGAAGGAGGAGTTGAGCGGACAATGTTTTTAGCACATTTTTTTAGCAAATCAAGGGCCATAACTCCGTAATTATGCGACAAACTTTACTGAAATTTGCGTCTTGCACATCTATCCCTCCTGGTGAACAATTATGGCAAGTATCAATTGAATCCGACTGATAGTGGAGGAGGAGATGAGCGGACAAGGGTTTTAGCACATTTTTTTTAGGAAATCAAGGGTCATAACTCCGTAATTATGGGACAAACTTTAGTGAAATTTGCGTCTTGCCCATCTACCCCTCCCGGTGAACAATTATGGCAAGTATCAATTGAATCCGACTGATAGTGAAGGAGGAGTTGAGGGGACAATGTCTTTTAGCACATTTGTTAGCAAATCAAGGGCCATAACTCCGTAATTATGGGACAAACTTTAGTGAAATTTGTGTCTTGCACAGCTACCCCTTCTGGTGAATAATTATGGCAAGTATCAATTGGATCCGACTGATAGTGAAGGAGGAGTTGAGCGGACAAGGTTTTTAGCACTTTTTTTTAACAAATCAAGGGTCATAACTCCGTAATTATGGGACAAACTTCAGTGAAATTTGTGACTTGCACATTTGCCCCTCCTGGTGAACAATTATGGCAAGTATCAATTGAATCCGACTGATAGTGAAGGAGGAGTTGAGCAGGCAAAATTTTGCAGACAGACCGCGCAGACAGACCGCCCGACAAACCAACAAACCGACAGGCTGATTCCAGTATACCCCTTCAAACTACGTTTGCGGGTGTATAACAATAATTTATACCCCTGTAAACCCCAGTTTTACTATATAAAAGCGGGGTTCAAAATTATAAAGGTGTGTTTTCGTGATGGGTAGTAGCTTGGAAGTAAGGACTACAATTAAGAACTGAAAGCTGTGTAGTTTACATTTTTTGTCTGAGCCAGACAAGCCAGTCCCGGCAAATCATGCCTTATAGTAACCCTCAATATATTCCAAATTCTTAGGTGGAATCATTGACCCCATAGGACTGAAAATGCCCCACACTCCGATGAAGGTCAGGAGACTTTCACGGCTGCCAACTACTATTTATATCGGTTTCAGTAAATGTAGAGATGAAATCGCTGCTGCCTTGAATGAATTCGGTAATCGATGGTGTAAGCGAGAGTATGTTGAGCATAAAGCCCTTAAGAACTGGAAACCTAGCATTTTAAAACTAGTGAATAAACGCATTTCTTTCTATTATCAAAATACTAACCTATTACGTACCTCCTAAGCCTAAGACGTCTTTACGTCATCTTAAACTAGGTATTCAAGAATTTCATAAGAAGTTTGATTTGGCCCCTGCAGACAAGGCCGCTAACAACGTCGTCGTTGTGTGACGGCTCCACTATGTTAACACTCTTAAAGTGAATGACCACCTTTTTTTTCTCAGGTCCGTTTTACAATAACACCATTGAGGGATGATAAAATCATATTCCTCTCCTAAACTGTTGCTCTAATTAATTGTAATGGCTTATTAAAATTGTTTATAGGGTGTCAGACATTTTTACAGACTATATCTCCTGCAGTGAGTTCAAAGAAACTGTTCAGTTCATGTTCTGACAGCTAACTTTAGCAGCTGAGGATTTTAAAGGAGAAAGTGAACTTTAAAATTACAAAAACTGCCTTCTTGTTAGGCCAAATACAGGACAAAGAATTAGCTGTTTTGCTATCCCTGACCCTTAGAAAAATAGAGAGTTATGTAAAAAAAATGGATTCATAATCTGGGAACAGAGAATCCAAACATCAAGACATTTGTTTATGCAAAGCATAACATTTGTGCCAAACATTTTGAAGATAGCTCTTTTCAAGCTGATTAGAGAGCCTAATTTCTTCTCCTTTAATAGCTGAGAGACATGGAGCTTCAACGGTCTCCGTGAGATCGGGATTTTAGCAAGCATGTTGAACCCTGGGAAACATTTGGATTACCTTGGGGGAAAATATGGCCGCTGCCAGAAGGCTTCAGTGAAACCATTATATGTTGATTTAATTAGCAGATTTCAATTGGTAATAGTAGTCGGAGATTATTCATTACAGTAACTTTTTCTTGCAAATGAAATAATTATATTTTAAAGGTGGTCATTCACTTTAAGCAGGAGCTTGGTGGTACTAAGGCCTATGAACTTCAGCCTTTAGCTGAAGAGAGAGCTATTGTAGATGAACATATTTGTCATTCAGCCACCAAGTTTGCTGTGTGTGTTACAGAAGGCCAAGACAAGCTTCCTACGCTATACTGGTTGCCAAAACTTCATAAAAGACCTTACAAAGCACGGTTTATTGCAAATTCTAGCTCTTGCACTGCCACTGAACTTTCTAAATTATTAACTTCCTGTCTTACTGCTATTAAAACGCACCTGATGAAGGCAGAAAGGCTTCTGTGTCACTAAATTTGGTATAGTTACGCATAAATTATTAAATATTGACAAAACTTGCTTTGGTAGTTTGGTCGGTCGGATTTGTACCCTGGAGCTTCGGTTAAACAAGGCGGGTTCCTCTGGTGCCGAGGCCCCCTTTTTGGGTTTGCGTTTGTATTTTGTAGATGGATTTGTTTCTTGCGGAGATTATGATAAACGTGATGATTTTGATTTCGAGATTGTAAATTTTCCTTTTTTGGACGGTGATATTCCTCGTGCGGCATCTTTCGGGGGTTGTGTTTCGCAGTTAGTTCGATTCGCTAGAGTGTCTAGTCATGTATCCGACTTCAACACTCGTAATAAATTATTAACCGCTAAACTTCTTAATCAGCGGTATCGGTATCATAAACTACGTAAAGCCTTTTCTAAGTATTATGGGCGTCGTACTGGTTGGGTTTCGAGGTTCGGTGTTGGGCTTGTGGCACTTCTGCAGCAGGGCCTATCGGAACCCGGGTTGTGTGGTGGCTTGGTGTGCGAGTTTAGAAAAATAGATGCCTGTAATGACTTTGGTGTCCGGTTTCGTGGAGTCGTTCGTCGGTGTGTAAAGATTGGGTACAACATAAATGTCATAAAACAGACTGCATGCGTGGTGATTAACCCAATCACGGTTGGCAACTTTGCTTCCCTCTTTGATTACACACCGGTGGGTCGGGCTTAAGATTATATGACGGTTCCAGCGTAAAAACATAAATGGAATTTTATTTTAGTATTCTTTATGTTTGTTGGCGCCTGATGCTCCGTCTTTGGTCGGGCTCTTCGGAGTCTGCCTGTTGGTTTTCTTTTGCTTCAGCAATTCTGTTGTTGTATGCTGTAGAGTCCTCAACCTTGTTTCATCTCTGTAGTTTTTTTTTTATTTGTATGTTCTCTGAGATGTTACACTGATGAGTTTGGAAGCCTTCATGCGGACTAAACAAAATTAGTGTATACCGTGACAGAGGTAGGGGCGGGGGTTGTGGCCATGTAGGGTCGATTTGGGCCCCCGGTGGAGTTCTTTCCACTGACCGTTCCAATGCGGTTCTTCTGTTGCATGTTGTTGTTTGTTACTTACTGTGAGTATCACTTGTGTCTTTCTGTTTTGGATGGCCATTTGGCCATTTTGTGGGAAAGTGGCTGTCCTTGTGGTCTTCCTTTGTTTGGGTTTCCATTGTGGTCTGGTCGCTTAATGTTTGTGTTTCTTTCCCTTTGGTATCTTTGGTGGGTGGAGTAAGTTAATTGTATCGATCCTGATCTTTGTTTTGCTTCTACTTTTTCTGTTTGTTTGATTTGAGGTTTAACGTTTCCGTCAAAACTGTAAAGGTAATTTTGACGTTGCGTCCAATTTTGTGGAACTTCTACCCGACATTGAGATGAAATGACATCTCAAGCCCTACCGCCCAATGAAACCAATAGGGTTTATAAGCATGGACGGTCCGACTCGCACCGCTTTGCCTGGGCAGACTTTGACCCTCTAGGCGGTTTACCAGTAATCGTGTGCGGGTCGGTTTCAGCTCTGCGTGGAAGCATCATGCAGCCCATCTATTTCTTCAAGCCCCGATGGGCGGGGACCGAAATACTACTTTTTATCAGTCGCCTCCAATATTAATTGCATCGTAACACATTGACCTGATAAAATATGCTATCTCAGGACAAGTGAGCTTTATTAGGTCAACATGACATTGCACTTCTATGAACTGGACTGCTGGAAAAATTGGCAAGAAATGTAAGAGTGTACAATGGAATTAACTGATAAATAGAAATAATGTACCAGATTCGTGTCATTTGATATCAAGTTTATCTGGACCCCGCTTGTCGGGCGGGGGTACTTCTTTCCTGTTGTTAGCCCGGGCAAAGCGGTGCGAGTGTCGCACCGTCCATGCTTATAAACCCTATAGGTTTCATTGGGCAACATGGCTTGAGATGTTATTTCATTTCATTGTCGGGTAAAAGTTCCACAAAATTGGAAGCAACGTCTCCAAACATTTATTTTTGCATAAATATCTATGCGCATGGCTGTTTGAAGCCATTGTCAAATGCTCAAACAGCAAAAAACATGTTCAAATCATGAAATTCGCGTGCCGTTTGAACATGGATTTTAAGCTTTTGATATCACAAGACGGGCCTTGCTTTGTTTACGTTGAGTGACGTAACGTTATCGCCCTGAACGTAGCGTTTTAGGATTCTTTGATGACGTCAGAGGGATACTGCAAGACAACGTCATTGTAAACAATATTCTGAAATGGCCGCCATTTTGGTTTGCCTGTCGCATTTGAAGAGTTTATATGGAATAATATATGGAGCTTTTGGGCGTTTTCGTCAAAATTTGCGGTCGGATTCGTAAATTATGCAAGAACAACGATCATCCATGGTTATTTCCTTGCATTAACATTTGCCGGATCCCTCGGAAGATATTTCAACATTCGGCCTGGCGGCCTCGGGACCCGGCGAATGTTAATGTATAAAAAAACATGGTTGTTCCCTATACAGTGTTGACGGGGACGATAAATCTCAAATCAAACAAACAAACATATCAAGTTTATCAGGCTCGACTTCGAGGACGCATGTAGAACCGCTCGGCAAGCCTAGCGATTCTACAAACGTTCACGAAGTCTTGCCTGATTTTGGTATCAAAAGACACGAACCTGGTATTTACTATTTAACCAGCTGTGGTCTATACAAAGGTGATGGCATACGAGTAGAAGCAAGGACTACTGTACAGAACAGAAAATTGTGAAATGTACAAGGTGTTTCTGGACCAGACACTCAAATATGATAACATATCCAATGTGTTGTTATACCCCGCCACACGATAGTGCCGGGGTATTATGTTATACCCTCCGGTGTCCTTCCGTCCGTACGTCCGTCCGCACTTCGTTTCCGATCGATAACTCGAGTATTTTTTCACGGATTTTGTTCAAATTTTGCATACATATTGGTATCGGGGATGAGTGGTTTGGGATTGTTAATGGGCAAAATCCGTTAATTTTTAGCAGAGTTATTGCCCTTTTCAGTATCTGAAAAATGGTTTTTGGCCTCAAATTCCCGTACTATATGGAATATCTGGATGAAACTTCACAGATATATAGAGGACTAAACGGTTCATATTGTGGCCAAGGACTGCTACTCTGGCTTTCCAGTTCTTGAGTTATCTGCCCTTAACGTATTTAAAACATGCATTTTAGACTGTAGTTCGTTTATCATTTACAATATTTTGTGAAACTTCATAGATATGTAGTAGATGAATTGTTATATACTGTGGCAACGGAACATGACTCTGGCTTTCCCAGCGATTGAGTTATCTGCCTTTGAAATATCTGAAAAATGGTTTTTGGCCTCTAGTTCCCTTACTATATAGAATATCTCGATGAAACTTCACAGATATATAGAGGACTTAATGGTTCAAATCGTGGCCAAGGACCGCTACTCTGGCTATACCAGTTCTTGAGTTATCTGCCCTTGAAGTATTTAAAATGCATTTTAGACTGTAGTTCCTTTATTATTTACAATATCTTGCTGATACTTCATAGATATGTAGTAGATTAAATGTTACATACTGTGGCAAAGGAACATGACTCTGGCTTTCCCAGCAATTGAGTTATCTGCCCTTGAAATATATCTAAAAAAGGGAGTTGCCTTCCCATCAAATGTCTGAAAAATGGATTTTTACATATGCCTCCTACATCTTCTAACAACTTCATCCACTCACATTAAGACATTACACTTGCGGATCATATCTCTGCTATCCCCTTTCTAGTAATTTAGCCTAGATATATTTTCAAATAAGTTACATTGCTTAGCAGTGGCGGGGTATTATGCAGTGTCTGCGGTGCTTTTATTTCCTTCGAAGAGGAATCCATCTTGCCGCTGATACCACAAATTATTTGTAAAACGAGCCGTGATTAGATGCCTTTTCTGTTGTTAGCCAATGAAATTTAACCACTTTCCGCCGCGAGGGGAAGCCAAGTACCATAACCTCTTTATAGCACTATTAATGTTGTCCAAAGCAGAAACCATGTTAGTTAAACAACCATGTTATATCCAAACAAACCTGTATAGATTATATAGAAAAATGACCAGTTATGGTCATTTTCTATATAATCTATACATTTTCCGGATCCATGTTGAAACCGTGCTATATCCAACCTACTTCTCCGATTGAAATTTGCGGATTTTTTCTTATTTATACTGCGAACATAGGTTGTGGGTGCTCGATAGAACCGCCTCATTGAGGGGGTTCTAACGAGTACACACAACCTATGTCTTGGAGCAGAAATAAGCAGGTATACCCCTGAAACCCCCATTTTCTCTACCTTAAGTGGGGTTTAGAGGGGTGTTCATTTCACGGACTTGTTAACATGATGAGCCAGCCATATCAAACCAGGCCTTACAAAATCCGTTTGGAATCAATGTCGAAAAGGACTAGAAAATATAACCAGCACTATGATGAAGTCAAGGCCGCTTCAGTTTCCATATGATGACGTTGAATGTTCTCTAAAATGCAAATCCATTAAGAAAGCAAGAACCGCAACACAGAACGGAAAACCTTGGAGTTTATAAGTTATGAGTCCTGCAAGCCCAGAGCAAATAGGCCCCATCAGTGACTCTCAAATAGTCTCAAAATTCCTAAGTTGAATTAATGATCCAAACTTATTCGAAACTATAACCCGAACATGGCTAAAGATAAGAGACACATTTAACGGTTTCAACACATTCCTTTAGCACGATCGGTAGTGACATAAATTGTTCTATGGCTTGGTAATGCCTTGGTTGGAAGTATGCGCCGACAATGCATTGCCTGCTGTGACTATCGAGGCGATCCAATACGTTACTGAGGGCTTGTGAAAAATAATGCTGACGCTTACAAGATTGGTCGCCGTGTCGCTACATAATGACGTGATCATTGGAATTAATGTGTGATTCAATTTATGGATATTTGATAGTCCTTTAAATTAAATGCATCTTGGCCAGGTAACGTTTTATTTATTTCCCAACATTCAGCCTGAAAGTAAAATATCCCCTACTTTTTGTGAACAGTATATGATGTGGAGCAGCGCATATTATTTCAAGGTTACAGTCCACCAGTTATTGCCGGTGTAGCGTGAGATTATTGATCCCGTGAGATTCTTCGGTCGCACCGGAAGCGACTGAAATCCCTCACGGAGGGGTGTGAGAGAATTCAGCCGTGTGAAGTGTAATACGATAACTCTATAAAAGACTGGGGTATCGAAACTCGCTTAGTATATTAAATGATAAAATATGCTGGCACTTTGGTAAATTCAAGCTGCCACTGGATATGTCCAAAATGTGAGGTCTGTAACTTTTCAGACTCCTTCTTTGATGAATATGTAGAACTGAACAAGCCAAACAGGTTTGAACCTCTGTCAGAGGATAAGAGAGGCAAATCTTCGACTGTAGATGAAACTAAGTCAAATTTTGTGAAAGGTTTGAAACTTTGCAACATAAATGAAATTAGAGGGAAAATTCTTGAACTTTTAGCTTTCCTCGATACATCTCAACCTCATATTGTTACTATTCAGGAAACAAACATTGACAGTTCAATTACTACATCTGAGCTTTTCCCTGAAACTTGTCAGTACTGTGTGTACAGAAAAGATATGAACTCTCATGGCGGCGGGGTGATGTTGCTCATTCATAGGGACATCCCTCACATGCCTTTCATGGAACTTGAAAATGACACCTAATCGGTCAGGGTTAAGGTTTTTGCAAATAAAACTTCCCACTTCATAGCAAGTTGGTATCGACCACCAAATGGTACAATCGAAAACTTCCAGTTGTTTAAAGACCAACTGGATTGCATTAAATCGCAGCATAAGGGTAAAAAGCTCCCGGCTGTACATGTTCTAGGTGACCTCAACTTCAGAGACATTGCTTGGCCCGACAGGCTCAGCAAACAAGGCACAATGCTTGGTCAGTCGGAAGGACAAATATTAATTGACATTATGAACGATCATGGCCTTGAACAAATTGTTAACTTCCCCACTCGTGATAGGAACACATTGGATCTGATCCTTACGACTTTGCCAGGACAATTCGAAGACATTCATTCCCCAGATAAACTAAGTGACCACGATGTTGTCTCCGGCTATTTAAAAATTCACATCCCACCAATAAAGAAACCTCGGAGGAAGGTGTACTCATATCAGAAAGGTGACTATGAAACTATGAGGAATGATGCACTCAGATTTGCAAAGGAGAATTACTTTAATGGTCATTCAGATGCTCGGTCTGTACAGGAGAATTTTGATTTGATAACTTCTTTCATTCATACTTCGGCCGAAAATCATATCCCCTCAAAAACTAGTAGGTCGGTATCTTCTATTCCCTGGATCACTCCAGAGATAAGAAGGAAAATTCGCAGAAGGAATAAGATTCATGCAAAGGCAAAAAAGACGGGAAGTGGTAAACTCCGGACAAAATTTGAAAACTTGAGACGTGAAATCAAGACTGATATAAAAATCAGCATGATTTGTATGTGAATAACTTGGTAGGTGATGTAAAGGCAAATCCCAGCGACTTCTACAGATATATTAATAGCCAGAAGAAAGACAGGCAAGGTATCCCGCCCCTTAATAAAAGAGGAGGGGACGGGGTTGCTGAATCAGACTCTGAAAGGGCAGAGGAGCTAGTTGGTCAATTCATTGATGCGTTTAATAAAACTGAGTTCATGGAGGTTCCATTGACTGGAAGATCGGTCCCATTCATGAATAATATTGTTGTGACAGCTGCAGGAGTGATCAAATTACTTCAAGGCTTAAACCCCAGTAAGGCCTTAGGATCTGATGAGCTTCATCCTAGAGTCCTGAAGGAACAAGCAAATGAGTTGGGTCCAGTTTTTGCACACTTGTTTCAACAGTCTCTTGATACGGGTGAAATCCCAAAAGAATGGCTCTTAGCAAACATCTGTCCACTCTTCAAAAAAGGAGATAGGGCTCTTGCCCGTAATTATCGCCCTGTGTCTCTGACTTGTGTTCTGTGTAAATTGCTGGAACATATAGTCTACTCAAACATCATGGCCCACTTGGACGAACATAAACTTTTGTCAGACAGACAACATGCATTTAGAAAAAAGGCACAGTTGTGAAACTCAGCTAAGCACAGTTTTTAATGACTGGACAAAAATCTCGGACAAAGGGGGACAGGTGGACACATTTATTCTGGACTTCGAGAAGGCTTTTGACACCCCTCCTCATGACCTACTTAAATCTAAGTTATTTGGTTATTGGGGGAAAGACCCTCAAATGGATAGATTCCTTTCTTTGCTACAGAAAACAGCGGGTTGTTGTTAATGGTGAATCTTCGGAGTGGGCTCCAGTTTTGTCTGGAGTCCCGCAAGGGACCGTTCTTGGTCCACTTTTGTTCTCCCTGTACACCAATGATATTTCCACTGACATTGACTCAGAAATAAGACTGTTCGCAGATGACTGTGTTTGTTACCGGGAAATTAGAGATACAGGTGACTCATTGAAACTTTAGGCTGACATAGATAGATGAGGATGTTGGGCACGTAAATGGGGCATGAGATTTCAGCCTGTTAAATGCAATATTATTCAGATAACTAGGACGAGATCAAATAAGGTTGAGGCTTCTTACACCTTAGAGGGAACCGTCCTCGAGAATGTGGACTCCATTAAATACCTTGGAGTGACAATCTCACACAACTTGAGATGGAATACTCATATAAGCAACATGTGTACTAAGGCAAATAGAACGCTTGGTTTCCTGAGGCGAAATCTTCATCAGTGCCCTCAGGACGTAAAAGAGGCAGCATATAAAGGTCTTGTTCGCCCAATCTTGGAATATGGTAGTTGTATCTGGGACCCCAGTGGAGTGGTCCTTAACGGTGAAATTGAGAAAGTTCAGAATAGAGCTGCTAGATTTGTAACAGGCAATTACTGCTTTGAAACTGGGAGCATGACTGGAATACTTGGAAAATTAAAATGGGAGTCTCTCAAGGAAAGGAGAAAAGACAGTAGGCTAATCCTTTTATTCAAAGGTCTAAAGGGTGCTGCCAGTATTCCAACAGATGACCTTGTTCCCCCAGCTAGACACTGTAGAAATCACCATTTGTTGGCGTTTCAGACCCTTAGCGCAAGAACTGACATTTATAAAGAGTCGTTCTTCCCCAGAGCCATTAGAGACTGGAATGCCCTTCCCGATTCGATTATTTCGACAGCTGAAGGAGCAGATGATTGTGTAGCTAAATTTACATCTTTGGTTAGAGCTAGGGACTAACTTCCCACATGACAGGTCCTGGTGTATGAATGTAATTTGACGTGTCACCAGTAACAATTCTGATCTGATCTGATCAATTTTCTCTATTTCTATTTTTCTAATTGCTGCTCCAAACAAATATCGTATATACTATTTAGCCTGGAACACCTTTTTATGGCGTTATAAAAAGCGTCTTCAAGCATAACCCACTGGACATACAGGGTGAATACAACGTCATAGCAATGTCTTTGTAACGACACATGACGTTGCATCAACGTCTAAACGCCATGTGCCGACTGGGAATAAACTGAACTGCCTTGCTGGTGGCACGGACCCAATATATATGTTGGTGGCTTTCATACGAGTATACATAACCTACGTTTTAGATTAGAAATAAGAAAAATTAATGTAATCCCTGTAATTCCAACTCCAGTAATTGAAAATCACTGCTCTAATTTACTAGTAACAAGTACTTTGCGTTTTACATTTTATTGCTCAGGCAGACTAAAGTTGTTGTTAAATATCTTAAGTTAATGAGGACTGCTAGGTATGGTATATGTTTTAGTGTGTCACTTTCTATGCATTCTTTGATTGTGGCTTTTCCTGGGTGACCTATTCTTACTAGATAGTGTACTTTATTATATAGTACCAGAACTTCAACTTCAGTGAAATTGATGTCGCACCTGCTCCCCACCTGCCAAACAAAAAAAGAAAGTTTATTTAAGACAGAAGGAATGAATATAGGGCTTTGAGAAGAATCCATAGCCTATGGTGAAAAACTAACAAAGTTCACAACGTGATAAAATGAACTAAAATGATCCAAGAATTATATCCAACGCATATGAACATCCTCATATCATGGAGAAAAAACAAACTAAGTTTCAAAATGATTAGTATACAAAGTTTCCTTTTAAAAGGAAGGCTTCCCTAGTTTGTAAAGTTGAAAATCCGCCATTTTTGCTCACCTTTCGAAAGTAAGGGGGAGCTATTGCCATACCCCGGCCACGGTCCGGCGTCGGCGTTAGCATCGGCGTCCGCATTTGGTTGAAGATTCCTGCAAGCAATCATTTGTGCCGTTGTACAAATATATATTTCAAGTAAAGTTATCAACTGGTAGAAAAAAATCAATATTTTTCATTCTTTTTCACTCGATTTCCCAGGTTTTGGGGCTTAAAAAGTTAATCATTTCCTCTGTATAACCTCCCTTATAAGCATACATTTTGTCATATCCGAGAGCAGCAAAGGCTCTGGTAAGGTTGCGCGTACTCCCAGTCTCGCCTGAGTCAGTGCTGGTCGCCTTTGTGAAAAAGGCCCATGTCATGCCCATGAAGCCGATACCACGTCTTGACTTTGCATCGACGTTGTCGCTCTAAATAAGCACAATTATTTAGAGACTTTAACGGAAACTGTTTCAGTGTGCAGCTGTCCGTCTTAAACCATTGAAAGGAGGACAATGTACGTAGAAACATATTCACGGACCCGGCGAGGAGCGAAACCGCAGCGTCGTTGCGCATCTAACTGTAATGGTTCAGAAAAAAAAACGGCATTTATGAACAGCGAAGGCTGAATGTGGCGAGCTGCTCACTCGCACAAGTTTTATGCTGGTGGAAATGTTGTCAGTAAAGAACCATGTTAAGCTTTTAAATTACTCGTTTGACACGCAATTTGATTTCAGAGATGAATAATGGCATGTTTTGTAAAACTGACCATGTTGGTAGGATATGAGGTCTCTTTCTGCCCGAGTTCAAGGCACGATCGAGACAAGTTCTGCAATGGTTTAAAACTCTTTCTCTTCACCCACTGCTTATAAGGAACGGTTAACAATGTTCCTAAATAAATGAAGAAAAAATGACATATCACTTTCATAGAGACCACCCTACAACAAGCACACTTGATTTACTTCGTGAAAAACAACTCGGAAAAATTGTTTTAAGCTAATTAGACTACCTGCCTGTAACTGGACTTTGCAACACTATTTTTACTGATTTCAACTGTCAAACTCTCTTCGTAAACTCGTCCTGGAAATTCTGAGGGACCATGAAAAGTTTGAGACTCCTCAAGTGACAGAATTAACTTTTGTAATCTATAGGCATTTGTTTTTTTTCTTTTCTTTTTTTACAAATCCTTTAGAAAAGAAAAGCATTAAATCAACAAGTCCGTTTACTGAACAACGATGATCTTGTATTTTAGGTAACCGGGCACTAGAAGCACATTGAGGCTACCCCATATGTACTGAACAACCCTATAAACCCAACTTTATATAGAGAAAGTTGGGTGTACAGGGGTACATTATTTTCTTTTTTTAGGGGGTCCAGAACACCGAGCACCGACAATCTATATTTAGACTAGAAAAAAAAAAGATTTTTTTTTTCACATCACGAAAACACGCCTGCCTAATTTTGATCCCTAGACAGTGGGTAGTCGTAAGAACCGCGTCATCAAGGCGGTTCTAACCGATACCCACAATCTATGTTTAGAGCAGAAATAAGAAAAAAAATCTGATTTTTTTTATCGGAAAATTTTCATTTGGGTGGCAAAATTCTGTATATATTTGAATAGGCGTGATTTCGTAATGAACTGACAATGCTAGTTCATGAGATTTTAGCCCATAGAGGTTTTATAATGATCCCAATGCAGATGACCATGTCACAACAAACGCTTATTAAGTCGAATACGGCAGTTAAGATAATTTCACCATCCTACCGGGAAATGGGACATTGACCTTCATTTATTGGAATTAACCCATAAATGCCTAGCGGCCCTTTTTGAGACAGTGGCAAATAGTGCAGACCCAGATCAGACGCCGTATCTGACCAAGATCTAAACTGTTTGCTCAACGTACATGCATTTTTGTAAAACTTACCACAAAAAATGACATCCCTATGCTTAGAAATTGACCACTACAGACTTATAAAGGTGAAATAATTTTTGGCACCTATGGGTTAATTATGAGGTTACGTCAAAAGGACGAAAGTGAAAGTAGGTTACCTTTGGGGGGGGGGGGGGTTTGACTTCTTGGAAAACCTTTATAAATAGATATCTGGAAACGCTTTATAAATAGACATCGACGGGCGTTGTATATTCATGTTTATTCCGAACGAGTTTTCACTGCGCAAATATGTGGAGAGCAGTCTTATCTGTAGGGCTTTCCAAGTTACGTCATAAGACGGTTAGATATAAACTGGGGTATCACCAATCCAATCTAAATGGCTCCAATTGGAAGCGGAGTTGCGATGACGAGGTACCTATCATATATCAACTGAAGGTTAACAATGACTAAGTTCACAATGTGGAAAAAGTGACAAAAACTGATCCGAAGATCAAGTCCAAACCACATGCAGAGCCTCATGCCATGGCAAAAACACATGCAAAGTTTCAAAACGATTAGTATAAAACTGTAAGAGGAGTTGCGGTGACAAAGAGGTACCTCCTGTATATCAATTGAAGGTTAAAAATGACTAAATTCACTATGTGCAAAAAGCGGAATAAAATATTCCAAGAATTATGTCCAAACCACATGCACATCTTCATACCATGGTGAAAGCACATGCAAAGTTTCAAAATGATTGGTATAAAACTGTAAGAGGAGTTGCGATGACAAGAGGTACCTATGGTATATCAATTGAAGCTCAAAAATGACTAAGTTCACAATGCGCAAAAAGCGAAAAAAAAAATATTCTGAGAATTATGTCGAAATCACATGCGCATCCTCATACCATGGCAAAAGCACATGCAAAGTTTCGAAATGACTGGTATAAAACTGTAAGAGGAGTTGCGATGACAAGAGGTACCTATCATATATCAATTGAAGGTTAAAAATGACTAAGTTCCCAATGTGGAAAAAGTGATAAAAATTGATCCGAAGATAATGTCCAAACCACATGCACATCCTCATACCATAGCAAAAACACACACACAGTTTCAAAATGATCAATATAAAACTGTAAGAGGAGTTGCGATGACAAGAGGTACCTATTGTATATCAACTGAAGCCTAAAAATGGCTAAGTCCAAAATGTGCAAAAAGTGAAAAAAAAAAAATCTGAGAATTATGTCCAAACCACATGCACATCCTCAAACCATGGCAAAAGCACACGCAAATCTTCAAAATGATCGGTATAAAACTGCAAGAGGAGTTGCGATGACAAGAGGTACCTATCATATATCAATTGAAGTTTAAAAATGACTAAGTTCACAGTGGAAAAAGTGACAAAAATTGATCGGACGATAAAGTCCAAACCACATGCGCATCCTCATACATTTGTACCATGGCAAAAACACACGCAAAGTTTCAATATAATCGGTATGAAACTGTAGGAGGAGTTGCGATGACAAGACACCCAGTGTAAAATGTTGACGGAAAGACGGACGGACAACTGGACGGATGGACGGAAACTTGCACGCCTATGTCTTCCTGCTAAAGCAGGTGTGACAAAAACTAGGATTTACATGAGCATACATTATTTTTTTCTTATTTCTGCTCAAAAACATAGATTGTGGGTACTCGTTAATTCCTAGAATCTATGTTTGGAGCAGAAGTATGAAAAAAAGAAAATTTTCATTTTTTTTTTTTTGTGGTAAAATTTTCCACTATATTTGAATAGGCGTGTTTTTTGGTAATAAATATTCCATTGCATTGAATAGTTTTCATATTTCTGGTCAAAACATAGATTTGGGAAATCGTTAGAACCGCCTCAGCGAAGCGCTTCTGACGAGTACCCACATTCCATGTTTTATTATCAGAATTAAGGAAAGATAATGTATATTAGAATTCCAATCTTGTGGGACTTTAACCCACCACTGAGATGAAATGACATCTCAAGCCCTACCACCCACATAAACCGCTAGGTTTTAAGAAGTGGTCCGACCCGCATCACTTTTCCTGGGCAGGCTTAAACCTAAGCGGTTTACCAGTAATCAAGTTCGGTCGGTTTCAGATCTGCATGGAAGCACTGTGCAGCCCATCTATTTCTCCAAGCCCCAATGGGCGGGGGCGAAAACAAAAAATATAGGCCTACCACCCCTAATATGTCAAATGAACTTGCCAGACATATAGCAATGGAAGAGTCCTCTAGTATACAATGGATTAAGAAGGAGCTAGCTGTTCAAAACTTACAATGTTGTCAGTTCAGAATCAGAATTGTTACTGGTGACACGTCAATGACATTCATACACCAGGACCTGTGATGTGGGAAGTTAGTCCCTAGCTCTAACCAAAGAGGTAAATTTAGCTACACAATCATCAGCACCTTCAGCTGTCGAAATAATCGAATCGGGAAGGGCATTCCAATCTCTAATGGTTCTGGGGAAGAACGACTCTTTATAAATGTCAGTTCTTGCGCTAAGGGTCTGAAACGCCAAAGAATGGTGATTTCTACAGTGTCTAGCTGGGGGAACAGGGTCATCTGTTGGAAAGCTGGCAGCACCCTTTAGACCTTTGTATAAAAGGATTAGCCTACTGTCCTTTCACCTTTTCTTGAGAGACTCCCATTTTAATTTTCCAAGTATTCCAGTCATGCTCCCAGTTTCAAAGCAGTAATTGCCTGTTACAAATCTAGCAGCTCTATTCTGAACTTTCTCAATTTCATCGTTAAGGACCACTCCACTGGGGTCCCAGATACAACTACCATATTCAGTTAACATATACAGTAAAATTCCGCTATTAAGACCACCTAAAATTAAGACTAATTCTGGTTTAAAAGGGCTTACTTAGACGTGTCCTTTGATCTTTCTTTGTGTTTTCTGAAAACAGAGTCTTCTGTTCAGGGACCACCTTTGGGACTGTTCAAAAGTTGTCTTGAGGACAACTTTTGAACAGTTCCAAAGGTGGTCTTAATATAGGAATTTTACTGCAGTTAAAACTTTGATCATTAAATACACCAAATACAGTAGAACTCCGATGGCTCGAACACCGATGGCTTGTTTACCATGGGTCAGTCGAACATGTTTTCGAACCCCTAGGAAAATCCTCTACATAAGAAATAGTCGGGGATCAGTAAGGAGATTTTAGTCTTTAGCTTGCAAATGTATGCTGTGTGTACTCATTAGAATCGCCTCGATGAGGCGATTCTAATGAGTACACACAGCATACATTGAGGCGATTCTAATGAGTACACACAGCATACATTTTCATTATAGAACACCGAAAAGATGTCCAAAAGTATCTCGTTATGCCTCCAGACAGTAACCCTCAGTGGCTCGAACTACCCGTCTCGAACAGATTTTCGAGGTCCAAAAGGTATTCGAGGCATTGAAGTTTGTCTGTGTACTATTTTTTTTTTTTTGCAGAAAAAATGTGAGCAGATTTTGCAAATGCAAAAGCTGCTCAAATTTTTGCAGTAAAAATACCAGTGTATAAGACATTGTACTTGTTAGAACAGTTAACAATTTGACCACTAATGAGCTTGTTTTTTTTTTTTTTTTGGTTTGGGTTTTACGGCCCTTTCAAGATTATTTCACTCATATCGAGCCGATCGTAAATCAGAGGTGGGCGAAAACCGGAGTACCCGGAGAAAAACCACCTGACCTTCCGTTGCAGAACTTGGCGTCTCACACGTGGCCCGAGCGAGGCTCGAACCTACGGCGGTGAGAGACCTAATGACTAAGAGTCAGCGCTCTTATCCACTAGGCCACGGAGGCCCGTCTTATGATGAGCTTGTTAACCCTTCTCTTGCTGAATATTCATTTTAGCCACACCCATCTCTGACTTTGAACCGATCAGATTACTTGATGTAATTTATTTCTACAAATTTGTAAACTGAATGTCAGTGTAGATCCTGATCAGATGGCTTCTTCAGAAGCCATATGATCTGGATCTACACTGTTTGCAAGATAGGGGTTGTCGTGAACAGCAAGATAAGGGTTAAGCTTTGATGCTTTGAACAGAGGTTTCACTGCATACCTTGTGGCATCTAGCCAAATTACTGTATTTAGCCTAAATATCCGGGCATCTCAACTTGTTACCATACTTGTTCAAAAATTTGAATGAGTTAGGCTTACTTCTCGATGTTCCGTCTTTAGATAGCTAGATGAGTGGCAAACAATTTAGACCCTGATGAGATGCCGCATTTTGCGCCATCTCATCAGGGTCTTCACTGTTTGTTCAGGACTATCTGTCTGAATATTTAGTTTAAATATGGTAGTTTGCTGTGCACGCCCATTTGAAGTATGTTTATGAGACTGCTAAGGTAGGATAGGGTGAGTAAGATGAAAGCAAGAGATAACTCGTGGAATTCTTTCCACTGACCATTCCGGGGCAGTTTTTCTATGGTGGTTTGTTTATGTTGTTGTTTGTTACTTACTGTGTGTATCACTTGTGTCTTTTTAATTTGGATGGCCATTTGGCCATTTTGTGGGAAAGTAACTGTCCTTATGGCCTTCCTTTGTTTAGGTTTCCATAATGGTCTGGTCGCTTAATGTTTGTATTTCTTTCTGTTTGGTGTCTTTGATGGGTGGAGTAAGTCAATTGTATCGATTCCTGATCTTTGTTTTACTTCTACTTTTCTATATCCAGTGCAGATGTAAGATATTCCTATCTGGTATGAAAAAAACAAAAAAAGAACTACTTTTTTAATTTATTTTCCACTGAAAATACATTAACTTGTATGAATTACAAACTGTCAGACTTACCAAGCATTTATACACCTTCAGGGGAAGCAACTCTTTTCAAAAATATTTTCGCTTTCCATATTAGAGTCTACATTTAAATATAAGAATTTGCTCCCCTTTTAATCAGAGTATGCTCTTAAATGAAGCAACTTCAGGGAAGGCAACTCCTGCTGCAAAAGTGTTTTTGTCTCCCTTGTCAAGAAATAATGTCTCGAGTGAAGGGGTATACTCTTAAAAGGGGTCTACTCTTAAAGGAAAGAATTTGCTCCACAGGAGCAAATTCTTTCCTTTAAGGGTAGACCCTCTATGAATAAGGGTGACAAAATATTTTTGAAACTGTTGTCTCCCTGGAAGGTACATAAATTTCCCTAGCAATCTATCATAAAAATCCTAACAAGAGCACGGCATGCGGGTGCCAATGCTTGGCTGCAGTTTCTTTTAGTTAAACAAAAAGTTGAAAAAGGGGCATAACTGTGCCAAAAATATTTTGAGGGCTACCGCACCTATTGGTATGAGTTCCCCTTTTCATGATGAACAACTAGTCAGAGTTTCAGGTAAATATGTTCAGTAATGACAGAGATATTACAAAATGTCCAAGTTTTTGCACGACGAAGATGACGCTAGAGCTATGACAATACCTCGTCGTTTTCTTCGAAAACAGCCAAGCTAAAAATTTGGAGGCCTTGAGAACTTGCTCTAATTCTCATTTTTTTTTTTTACAAACTTGTTTCATGATCCAGCAAGGAGTCCAAAAGGTGCTGACAGAATTGCAAACAGTGTAGACCCTGATCAGACAGGAGCAGTCTGATCTGCGTCTGGTTGTTTGCTTTGGTCTGTCTGTCCCAATACTTAGGATCATTACGGTTGTACACTATATTTCACCTGTTTCTTGGCGGCCGTCGCACATCAGCGCTTGAAGAAATAGTGGGCTGCAGGATGCAAGTCGGAATATCCATGCATATAAACTCTATTGCAGGGCTTGAGATGTCATTTCATCTCAATGTCGGGTATTGGAAGCAACATCTCCAAAATGACCTATACAGTGTTGAAGGGGACTTTAAACCTCAAAATCAAACAAACAAACAAAACCTGTTTCTTGGCTGTAACCTATAAAACAAATTGAGATATTGCAAAAAAAAGTCTTTTCCTGATTTCAACATCATAAATAATTTTCTCAACAAAAAGTTGAAAATCAAGCTGGCGGACTAGCATGTAATGAAAAATATTGATGTTAATTTTCAGAAAACATTTTACAATTCTCAGATGACTGTACTGATCCTCAACATATGAGGGGTGTTCTAAAAGTATCCTTGTAAAAATTTTCTTTTGGAATTATGTGCATAACATATCAAAGTATCACTTGTGAAAATGTTATCCTAATACTCGCATTAATAAATAAGTTATGAACCTTTTCCAGATACTTTTTGAACACCCCTCGTACAACCGAAATAGTTTGTACAAGCTGTTGGAATAAGTGTCCCGGATAATGAAGAATACTGGTTATAATTTTGGGAAATTAGAAAAAGGAAATTCTAAAATAAATGTGGATACCACTGTTACAACCACATTGGAGATTATCATATATACGGTACAGTAAAATTCCGCTATTAACCCTTGTCCTGCTGAATATTTATATATGCCACACCCACTACCGATTATCAACCAATCAGATTGCTTGATGCAAATTATTGCAACAAATTCATAATCTGAATGGCAAACAATGTAGATCCTGATCAGATGGCTTCGTCAGAAGCCATCAGATCTGGATCTACATTTTTTCAAAGATAAGGCATATCCGGGATTAGCAGGACAAGGGTTAAGACCACCTAAAATTAAGACTAATTCTGCTTTAAAAAGCTTACTTAGGAGATTGTAGATATCCTTTCTTTGTGTTTTCTGCAAACAGTGTCCTCTGGTCAGAGACCACCTTTGGGACTGTTCAAAAGTGGTCTTTAAGACCACCTTTGAACAGTTCCAAAGGTAGACTTAATATAGGAGTGTGTGTTTGAGTTTTACGTCCCACCAACAGCTAAGGCCATACGGAGACGGGACCTTGGTTTAAGGACTCATTCGAAAGTCTGGAGAAGCCCGTGATCGATCCTGCGACCCCTGGTTTACAAGGTGAGTAGCATAACCACTACACCACAGAGGCTTCTACTTAATATAGGAACTTTAGTGTAGTTTGTGGGCACTAGATAGGATCACCTTGCAGAGGCAATTGCAACCAGTACCTACAAGGTAATGTTTATGCAGTAGAAACAAAAATATAGTAGAAACTCTCATACATGTAAGTATGAAAATTACTGATATTTTTTTTATATATCTGCATTTACACTTTTTGTACCAAATGGAATCTTCCTATTTATATATAGCATGAGTCCGTTTCAAAATTAAGGGGTGTCAGGTTGTGTTTTCATCAAAATCTATTTGGAAAATAACTGAACATTTAGCAAACAGTGGAAGCCCTGATCAGATGCCGCATTCTGCGGCGTCTGATCTGGACCTGCACTGTTTGTCAGGGTACCTGTTTTGGGGTTTCTGGTACAAAAAGGGTTAAACCATATATTGTGGGTACTCATCAGTGAGGTGCTTCTAATGAGTAGCCACAATATATGTTTTTATGGAGAAATAACAAAAACAATATGTGGATACCGCCTCTTATCTGGGGCAATGAACCCTCAACCCATTTTATTTTGGAAACCCCAAAACAGGACACAGGCAAGCAGTGGAGGCCCGGATCAGATGCTGCAGAATATGGCAGCTGATCAGGGCCTTCACTGTCTGGAAAACGTGTTCAGCAATTTTCTAAATTTTGACAAAAATTCTAACACAGCATGCCTATATAGGCAATGGAAAATAACTGTGTTTTATTCTACAACAAATCATGTTAAGGAAGAGCGTGACGAGTGACGTCATTAAAATCTGCCAATTTATGACGTTAAGAATCGATTTCCTTGACTTTAGACAGTGTAACATCATATACTCGCATCGACAATTAGAAAAGGATATAAATGCATGTGTTTCAGTCGATAATATTAGCAGGGATACAGACTAACAGGCACCCAGTCGCCCAAGACGCCTATGTTTTGGCCTAGGCGCCTAAGTTTCGAATAAAAATGCCTATTAACTTACTGTAAAATTTGGATTTAAGGCAATCTGGGTGCCTAAAGCAAAATGCTTAGACTGTATCTCTGATTAGCGGGGTTTCTTCTAACCATGATGAAAAGTTGTGAGATTTTGAAGGAAACAACAGCATTACTCCCGATTTAAGCCTGTTAGAATCGAAATAGATCAGCTCTAGTTTATGATTTGTTGATAAATAAAACACAGTTTGTCGGTCAGTTGTAAGTAGACAAATCATGCGCTCTACGTGCTCGTGATTTGATCTACTTTACAACTGACCTCCAAACTGTGATTTATTACTCAACAAATCACAGTTAGAGCTGATCTATTTCTTAAATAATAATAATAACTCAACCAGAGACCCCTTAATTTCAAAATGGTCTCCTAGTAGATACCATTCAATACTTAATGGATCAAGTTAAATTAAAGTATCGCCAAATTCTCCCTCTTTCTGTGCCTCTTGGCAGCTCTTAGATTGTCTGCACCAAGTTTCAGCTCCAATTATCACAGGGTAAGTAACTCTAGCTGTCTGTTGTCAACTCATCTTCTCCCTTTTGGTTTTGCTTTCCTTAAGCTCTGACCTTCGCCAGAAAATGCCGAAAATATATCCTTGTCCTGAAAGAGAGGTCCAAGTGAGCAGCAGTGTCTATAAAAGGGGCCTTACAGAGCATAGATACACTCTAACCCCTGTCCTGCTGAATATTTTAATCTGCCACACCCCCTGCTGATTATCAACCATACAGATTACTTGATGCAAATTATTGCAACAAATTCACAATCTGAATGGCAAACAATGTAGATTCTGATCAGATGGCTTCATCAGAAGCCATCTGATCTGGATCTTCATTGTTTGGAAAATAAGGCATAAAAAACGGATTAAACCCTAAAATGCTAATCTCAACAGATGTTGTCTGCTTTGTCTTCTGCCAGTTACTTTAACAGTTGCAAGCAGTGATGACTCAGATCAGACCGCTCCAGACCCCTCCTCTATGAGCAGTCTGATCTGGGTCTATACTTTAGAGGAGCAGTCTGACCTAGGTCCACACTGTTTGCCTGTATGCAGAAATATGTTTAAGGGAAGTCACAAGAAAATTCAGCAGACGACATAAACAGAGGACATTTTCAGATGCAGCTTTTCTCGGCATCTTAAGAGGAATGGGAACACCTGGCATATTTTTCCGCCATTTTTCAAAGGGAGACAACTTTCGGGACTAACGGTTCACTTTTGTATAAGCCCTGTCCCACGAAAAAAGGGGTCAACTCTTAAAGGAAAGAATTTGCTCCTTAAAAATACTTTTGCAGGAGTTACCTCCCCTGAAGGTGTTCCCATTCCCAATAACTCTAGATCAGGGGAGTAACAATGAGCTACAGAAAGGTTACAAGACTACTAAGAGAAACAAGAGTTGTCAGAAGACAACATAGCTCACCTTTGTGGGCCTAAGATGGATGAGGGTAAGTTATCAAAAGAAAATTCTTCTGTAAAACAGCCCAACAGACTGCAGCAAATGAAAGAGAACCAAAAAGTACCCCAAATCCTATTTTCAAGCCTTTCCACTGTTAAAAAGATAGAAAAAAAAAAGAAAATGAAATCTATATTTGATAAATCAAAAATTCTACAAACTTCCAAGTAATAACAAGGCATCACAGACAATACAACTCCCCTCGCGCAACACAAATTATAAAAAGCTTAGCCTCGCATTTGTGGAAAATTAAATTATATCCATCAATAAATGTAGGTACTTAACAGTGTTGACAAAGTTTTTCTAACAATAGCCACAGTGACCTTGACTTTGAGCCCCAGACCCTGAAAGTTGAACTGACTCAAGATATTATCATACCCAACACTTGTATGAAGTTATCTTTATATCCATCAATAAATGTGGACACTAGAGCAATGATCAAGTTTTTCTAAAAAAAAATAGCCACAGTGACCTTCACCTTCAGCCCCTGACCCTGAAAATAAAAGTCACTCGAGATATCATCATACCAAACATTTGTGTGAAGTTATATTAAAATCCATCAATAAATGAAGGTGCTAGAGCCATGACAATGTTTTTCTAAAAATAGCCATAATGACCCTGACCTTGAGCCCCAGACCCGCTATGTTTTTAAAAAGGAAAAAGAAAAAAAAAAAAAAAAAAAAACATTCCTCCGGGATTCGAACTCACAACCTCTTGATCCAGAGTCCAAAGCCTTAACCACTGCACCACAAAGCTTGCAGGTAAACTTTAACACAGGGAAATAAGGGAGGTAATACAGAGGAAAATATTAACTTCTCAAAAAGTCCAATTAAAGCCAAAAAGACCTGGGAAATGGAGTGATAAACATTATGTAAAATATTGATTTTTACCTATTGTTTATTTTATTTGAAAATAAATTTGTGAAACATCACAAATAAGAGCTTGCAGATAAATTTTAACACAATGCGGACGCCGACACCGGACGCCAAGGGTATAGCAATAGCTCCCCCTTACTTTCGTAAGGCGAGCTAATAATGAAAACAATCAATAAGCAGCACTTATTAGACAGCCCCCGCACCTCGACAAGGTAACATCCTATATAACGTAATATGGCAGTGTGGCCCAAATAGCCCCCTATCTTCAGCTCTGAAATGAATGGACCATTTTTGCATACAAGGTTTTTATTTTGGTCAGAATTTGAGTTTGGAAGTGCCAATGTGTTTGTTTGTTTGTTTGTTTGTTTGAATTGAGGTTTAAGGCCCCCATCAACACTATTTAGGTCATTTTGGAGACGTTGCTTCCAATTTTGTGGGACTTTTATCCAACATTGAGATGAAATGACATCTCAAGCTCTGCCACCCAATGAAACCAAAAGGCTTATATGCGTTGGACGGTCTGACTCACACCACTTTGCCAGTACTCGTGTGTGGTCAGTTTCAGCTCTGCGTGGAAGCATAATGCAGCCCATCTATTTCTCCAAGCCCCAACGGGCGGGGGTGAGAAAGTGCCAATATAACCTTGAAAATAAGATCAAGGTGACCACAACCTAACCACTTCTTTCCCCTAAATTCCACCGATAAAGCTGTGTAACTTTAGTCAGATTCCATTTATTGATTCATGAAGTAGGTGGCACCCAAGGCTCATTTTCAGCGTCTTTATAATGAAGTGACCTTGATAATGAGGTCAAAGTCAGTGAAATTTAATTACTTCTTTCCCCTCCAACTGATGTATTTGTGCTAGTTTAATCAAATTCCAACCACTGGTTCTAATGGTAGTGTGCACATAAGCTTTTTCTATCAAATTTTAGTTTCTAAGTGCCAGTGTAACCTTGAAAGTGTGGTAAAGGTCACCGAACTCTAATCAATTCATTCTCCAGTCCCATTCTAATGAAGTAACTGTGCTAGTTTGGTCAATGATGATTTCATGTTTAACGACGCGTCAACCCTCTTTGTGGGTCATAAGCGTCAAGCGATTGCTAGTTTGGTCAACCATCTACTGATTCATGAGATTGAGTAAACACAAGGCTCACATTTTGAGTCTTTTTAATGTAGTGACCTTGAAAATTAGGTCATGGTCACCAAAACAAAATTTCTTCCGTTCCCCATCCTAATGATATATCTGTGCTAGTCTGATCAAGTTTGAGTGATTGGTTAAAGAGACACAGGCTTTTTATTGCATAAAAAAATTTACAAAGGGGAAATAACTCCATGAGAATTGGCCCCAGCCAACCAAAATCTAATCACTTCTTTCCCCAATCTCAATGAAGTAGCTGTGCTAGTTTGAACAAATTTCTTTACTGATTCATAAGATATGAATGCACACAAGGCTAGTTTTTAGTCTTCATAATGTAGTGACCTTGAAAATGAGGTCAAGGTCACCAAATCTAATCACTTCTTTCCCATGACCTAATGATGCATCTGTGCTAGTTTGGTAAAATTCAAGTTGTTGGTTTAAGATACACCAAAACTGGAGATTCGAAGTAGCAGTGTGACCTTCTTCCCCCAATCCAAATGAGGTATCTGTGTTAATCTGGTTAAATTCCACCTACTGATTCATGAGATAGAGTGCACACAAATTTCACTTTTCGATTTTTTATTACATGATGACCTTGAAAATAATGTCAAGGTCACCAAAACCTAATCACTTTGATTTCCCATCCTAATGGTGTATCTGTGCTAGTTTGATCAAAGTCCAACCATTGGCTAAAGAGATATTGTGCACACAAACTTTTTATTGCATTAAGAAATTTTTTTGTTGCAAAGAAATTTTACAAAGGGAATAGACTCTAAGAGAATTGGCCCCTAGACCTTCCTTTTTCTTATGTAGGTTCACCTTGTTGATATCAATGTGTCTGCAGAAACAGATGAATATCCATCAATGACTTTTCAAGATATTAAGAAACAAGCTGTGTTTGTGAAACACTGATGCCCCGAACAGCGCATGCGAAACATGAAACCCCTATCACTAACCAATCAAAAGGTATGGCTGATGTTCAAGTTTTTAAAAAGTAGTCCAAGGTCAAAATGTCAAAAATTATAGTACCCCTGGAAAGGTCTGTGACAAGGAATGCTCATGTGAAATATGAAAGCCCAGTCACCTACCAATCAGAAGTTATGGCCACTGTTACAGTTTTTAAAAATAAGTCAAATGTCAAGGTCAAGGTAAAAAATTATGGTACCACTAGAAAGGTGTTGTCTCAAGGAATGCACGTGTGAAAAATGGAAGCCCTATTACTTACCAATCAAAAGTTATGGCCAATGTTAAGGTCTTTGAATAGTAGGTCAAGGTCACAGTGTCAAAAATTATAGTATCACTAGAAAGCGCTTGTGACAAGGAATGCACATATGACATATGAAAGCCCTATCACTTACCAATCGGAAGTTATGGCCAACAATAAAGTTTTTAAAATGTAGGTCAAATGTTAAGGTCAAGGTCACAAGGTCACTGTTACGATTTTCAGGAAGTGGGTCAAATGTCAAGGTCACAAGGTAAAAAAATATGGTACCACTGGAAAGGACTTGTGACAGGGATTGCACATGTGAAATATTAAAGTTCTGTCACTAACCAATCAAAGGTTATAGCCAATGTTACAGTGTTTTAAAAGAAGGTCAAATGCCAAGGCCATGGTCAAATATTATGGTACCACTGAAAAGGCCTTATGACATACAATGCACATGCAAAATATGAAAGTCCTACCACTTACCAATCGAAAGTTATGCCCAATGTTAGTTTTTAAAAAGTAGGTCAAACGTCAAGGTCACAAGGTATCACTGGAATGGTCTCACCAGAAAGCTCTTATGACAAGGAATGCACAAGTGAAATATGAAAGCCCTATCACATACCAATCATAAGTTATGGCCAATAATAAAGTTTTAAATGTAGGTCAAACATTAAGGTTAAGGTCACAAGGTCAGAAATTATGGTACCACTAAAAAGGTCTTGTGACATGGAATACACATGTGAAATATGAAAGCCCTATCAGTAAAAAGACAAAATTATGGCCACTGTTACGGTTTTAAGGAAGAGGGTCAAACATCAAGCTCATGAGGTCGAAAATTATGGTACCACTGGGAAGGACTTGTGACAGGGAATGCACATGTGAAATATGAAAGTTCTGTCACTATCTTAACAAAGGTTATAGCCAATGTTGAAGTTTTTAAAAGTTGGTCAAATTTCAAGGTCAAGGTCACAAGGTCAAATATTATGGTACCACTGGAAAGACCTTGTGACATACAATACACAGGCAAAATATGAAAGCCCTATCACTTACCAATCGAAAGTTATGGCCAATGTTAAAGTTTTTAAAAAGTAGGTCAAATGTCAATGTCATGGTCACAAGGTACCACTGGAATAGTCTTATGACAAGGAATGCACATGAAATAGGAAAGCCCTAACACTTACGAATCAAAAGTTATGGCCAATAGTAAAGCTTTTAAAAATAGGTCAAATGTCAAGGTTAAAGTCATGAAGTCAAAATATTAAGAGAATCTAACATGTGGTTACAGAGATATGAGCAATCAAAAAGGTTTAACACAAAACTTTGGCGTAAACGTTGATGAACGGATGGACAGCCCACCCAGGGGCTTGACCCGTGAGCTTGGATATTCCAAATGAAAGGTAATGCTAAAGAGATATCATGTACCAAATATGACGAGAATCCAACATGTGGTTACAGAGATAAAGCAATCAAAAAGGTTTAACACAAAACTTTGACGTTAAAGTTGATAAACGGATGGACAGCCCACCCAGGGGCTTGACCCAGGGGCTTAGACATTGCAAATGAAAGGTAATGCTATAGAGAAATCATGTACTAAATATGACGAGAATCCAACATGTGATTACCAAGATATGAACAATCAGAAAGGTTTAACACAAAACTTTGACGTAAAAGTTGACAAATGGACTGACAGCCCACTCAGGGGCTTAGATATTCCAAATGAAAGGTAATGCTATAGAGATAGCCTTTACCAAATATGAAGAGAATCTAACATGTGATTACAGAGATAAGAGCAATCAAAGAGGTTCAACTCAAAACTTTGACGTAACCGTTGACGAATGGCGGGACAGACGGAAGTACGGATGAACAAACAAACCAAAACTTCGTATGCCGGGGGTATAATAATTCAAAGTACACATGTGAATCATGTTCTGGTCAGACTATTCACAGGTTACATGTATGTCAAGCCTTATTTTCTCTGAACAATAATCACAAGAGGATCATAATGGTGCCCCCTCAACCCCCACCCCGCCCGCCTTCAGCTTCCTCCACTGACAACTGCTCTTCAACTGAGTGATCTTCTTTGGAGAGAATGACTGTAGAAAAGATTTCCTGATCATTCTCCCCGAAAAAGTGTTGCCGGCCACATCCAGATCAAACCTCTGACCTCCTTGTCAAAGTCAGACATGTATCGGACTGAGCCACCACAGCTGGTCTAAGCCTTCAAAAGTAGATCCTCTTCAAACTTTAGATTTCCTGCAATTTTCAATAGGAGTCCACTCTTAAAGGAAAGACTTTGCTGCTAAGGAGCACATTCTTTCCTTATATAGTGGGCTCCTTCTCCGATAAAGCTGGATATACATGGAAGCAAAAAGTTGTCTCTCGTACAAGTGGCAATCAACAATAATGATAACAAGATGTGTTTGTGAAACACGAACATGTCCCCGGGCATGGTCATTTTTTTTCAAAGTTGGTCACAGTTCAAAGTCAAGGTCACAGGTCAAGATTTTTGGTTTGAGTGGGAAGCCCTTGGCACAAGGAACTTATATGCCAAATATGAAGGCTCTATCTTAAATGGTTCTAAAGTTATGAACAATAATATTTTTTTCTTTAAATTAGGTCAAGGTCAAAGGTAAAAAATTTTTGCATGAATGTAAAGCTCTTGTCACAAGGAACCTACATGCCAAATATAAACGATTCAAAAGTTATGATCAATTTTATCAGTTCTTTTAACCCTTTACCACTCAGAAAATTATCCAATACAGCATCTTAACAGAACACTGATATAGGTAAATCAATAACCAATAGTCCATATATGGCTGATAGGCCTGACAGTCTTATCTGAACAGAGATATTGGCATTTTTGTGTGATTTTCACCCTTATGTTACAAAAATGATTATTTTAGTATTTTCTGTACATTTGACAATATTTATGTAAATGTAAAGTTTCTAGGAAATTAAATTTTCTTTCCAATGGTACTAAATTTATTATAGTTTCTCTTTGCGTTTTGAAAATATGAAGTGTCAAAGTAAGCAAAATATTTTCTTTAGCAAAAATTTCCGTTTTGGGTTGGTCAGAGAAAGTATTTTTAACCACCATAGCCCCAGAAAAGAGGGGGTATCCACGTATTATTTTTCTTATTTCCGCACAAAAACGTATTTGTAGGTAATCATTAGGGCATGTCACTGAGGGTCTTCCAGCAAGTTTCCATAACATACTTTTTATGCAGAAATAAGATCATGTTCATAAGTCTGTGAAATGAACATCTATCTGAACCCGGTATACATTATTTTACTTATTTCTGCACCAAGACCAAGGTTGTGGGTACTCGTTAGAACTGCCTCAATCGGCACCCACGACCTATAATCTGAGTATAAATAAGAAAAATATAAAAGTTTTCAATGGAAAAGTAGCCATTTTGGAGAAATTAAAGAATGTGCTATGACACATGGGTGTGTTCTGTTTATGAAAAAATCAGTACTTTTGCATAAGATTAAAATAACTATTACAGCCTATCTATCCTTTTTTGAACCCCCATCCCCAACTTTACCTTTTTTTTTTTAAATAAATGTATCAACCACTCCATAGCCAGCTCACCCCAAAGAGCCGTCTCTGTATTTTTTTTTTTTTTTTTTTTTTTATAAATAAGATTTGTTTGTTTGATTAGAGGTATAACATCCCCATCAACACTATTTAGGACATTTTGGAGATATTGCTTCCAATTTGGTGGGACTTTTACCCAACACTGAGGTGCAATGACATCTGATGCGCATGGTCATTGTACAGCGTCTGGTCTGGGTCTGTGCCATCGCATGTGCTGTCTACAACCCTGTAGACCCTGATCAGACGCCTTATAATATTTGTCTGGGCTCTGATCCCGATCTGCACTGTTTGCACCTTTGTGTTCTGTCTATTGTCATACAGACTAACGGGTGGATGACGTCAGGTTGATAGTTACTGGTCTGGGTCTGTGCCGTCTACAATCCTGTAGACCCTGATCGGACGCCTTATAATAATTTTCTGGGCTCTGATCCCGAACTGCGCTGTTTGCACCTTTGTGTTCTGTCTATAGTTATACACACAGACGGGTGGATGATGCCAGGCTGATCACTATATCCCCCGAACATGTTCAGACTAGGGATAAAAAACACCACCGTCGGCAATGAGTCCCTGATCAGACGCCGCATTACCTTTGTGCAGTGTCTTGTCCAGGTCTGTGCCGACCCATATGCCGTCTACAAACCTGTAGACCCTGATCAGACGCCGTTTAATAATTGTTAAAGTCTGATTCGAATCTGCATTGCTTGCATCTGTCTGTTGTGTCTACGGACGGACGGACGGACATGTGAACGGACGCCAGACTCAATTTTGTTTGCGGACAGACGGACGCCAGGCTGATTGTTATATCCTCGAACCTATTTGGTCAGGGAATAAAAAATAAAACGCACCGGCGGCGGTCAGACCATGATCAGACGTCGCATGGTCTGTGTCGTCGCATATGCCATCTTCAAACCTGTAAACCCTATCCAGACGCCTTATAATCATTGAATGGCGTCTGATTCAAATCTGCACTGTTTGCACCTTTGTGTTCTGTCTATTGTTATACAGACGGTTGAGTGGATGACGCCAGGCTGATCGCTATATCCCCCGAACATGTTCAGACTAGGGATAAAAACACCACCGTCGGCAATTAGTCCCTGATCAGACGCCGCATTATCGTTGTGTGGCGTCTTGTCCGGGTCTGCGCCGGCCCATATGCCGTCTACAAACCTGTAGACCCTCATCAGACGCCGTTTAATAATTGTTAAAGTCTGATTCGAATCTGCATTGCTTGCATCTTTCTGTTGTGTCTACGGACAGACGGACATGTGAACGGACGCCAGACTCATAATTTTGTTTGCGGACGGACGGACGGACGCCAGGCTGATAGTTATATCCCCGAACCTATTTGGTCAGGGGATAAAAATAAAACGCACCGGCGGCGGTCAGACCATGATCAGACGCCGAATGATCATTGTACAGCGTCTGGTCTGGGTCTGTGCCGTCGTATATTCCGTCTACAAACTTGTAGACCCTATCCAGACGCCGTATAATAATTGTATGGCGTCTGATTCAAATCTGCACTGTTTGCACCTTTGTGTTCTGTCTTTTGTTATACAGACGGTTGGGTGAATGACGCCACGCTGATCGCTATATCCCCCGAACCTGTTCAGACTAGGGTTAAAAAAAACATCACCGTTGGCGATAAGACCATGATCAGACGCCGCGTCGTTGCGCAACGTCTTGTCCGGGTCTGCTCCGTCTCAGATACCGTCTACATACATGTAGACCATCATCAGACGCCGTTTAATAATTGTACATCTGATCCGGATCTGCATTGTTTTCATATGTTTATTGCGTCTACGGACGGACGTTTGAACGGACGCCAGGCTCAGAACCTGTTCAGACTAGGGATAAAAAACACCACCGTCGCCGATATGACCCTGATCAGACGCCGCATAACCGTTGCGCAGCGTCTTGTCACTCATAATTTTGTGTCTACGAACGGGCGAATGAACGGACGCCAGGCTCCGAACCTGTTTAGACTAGGGATAAAAAACACCACCGTCGCCGATAAGACCCTGATCAGACGCCGCATAACCGTTGCGCAGCGTCTTGTCCGGGTCTGCGCCGTCTCAGATGCCTTCTACAAACATGCTGACCTCATCAAACGCCGTTCAATAATAGTACGGCGTCTGATCCGAGTCTGCATTGTTTGCATCTGTCTGTTGTGTCTACGGACGGACGGACATTTGGACGGTCGCTATATCCTCCAAACCTATTCGGTCGCGGAAAATAAAATAAAATGAACCGTCGGCGGTTGGAGCTGAATCAGACGTCGCGGCAATAATTGTGGAGGGTCTGATCCGGGTGCCGTAGCATTATAAGGTCCAAAAACCTGAAGACCCTGATCAGGTGCCGCTTAATAATTGCATCTGTTTGTCTGTTAACGTGTCGGCGGTGAGACCCTGATCAGACGTCGCATATTTTTTTTTTTTTTAGAAATTAATATTCATTAAAGGGGCTGAAACTATTGACCAATGAAAGGCCTTCTACCCATCTGTGGGTTTTATTGCCCTTCCGATGACCACCTGGGTACACTTTTGGGTACTGTTACGTAATTTATTGCGGCTCAAAGCTCGCACGCTCCGCGTGGCATCCGCTGTATAAACATTCCTAGGGTATCATAATCCCCAATTAACTAATTATCTTGAACCATAAATCCCTTGAATCTAACTGATTATACAGCGCTAATTGTCTTTACCTAAATCATGCAAATCATGCGCGACCGACACACAAATATTGCGTCATTCAGTAATTTTCCATTACGGTCAGGCAAGGTCATCGTGATTCAGTAGAAGAAACCCCTGGTGTGTTTGGTTGTAAATTACACAAAAACTTTGTATAGAAACATATTTGTTTTTTTTCGCAAATATTGTTGGCAAAAGACCAAACTTAACATTAATAAACATCCGGCGTTTTTATATTTAGGAAAAAGGTAAAAATAACGCGATTGATTTTGAGACACGGCCAAACACGTATTTGTTCAAATGGCGACACACGGGGATATACGTATCTGTACGTTAATCGATAAAGTCGTAAATATACGGGTCTGAGTGGTAACGGATCGAGTCGGGAATATACGTATCTGAGTGGTAAAGGGTTAAGTAGGTCAAGGTCATGGTAAAAATAAATTGCATGAATGTAAAGCTCTTATCACCAGGAACCTACATGTCAAATATAAAGGCTCTATCCCAAACGGTTCGAAAGTTATGACCAAAATGGTATTTTTTTCTTTTAAGTAGGTCAAAGGTCAAGGTCACAGGTCAAAAAGTTTTGCATGAATGTAAAGCTCTTGTTACAAGGAACCTACATGCCAAATATGAAGGTCGTAACTCAAACGGCTCAAAAGTTATGACCAATGTTAACTTTTTCTTTATGTAGGTCAAAGGTAAAGGTCACAGGTCAAAATTTTTTGTGTGAATGTAAAGCTCTTGTCACAAGGAACTTACAGGCAAAATATTAGGGCTGTATCTCAAATGGTTCAAAAGTTATGACCAAAATGTTTTTTTTTATTTTAAGTAGGTCAAAGGTCAAGGTCAAGGTCACAGGCATACCTGCCAACTTTTCAAATTTTTCATGGGGGAGATTCTGCGTGTCACGGCATTTTTCGATGGAATAAAGCGCGGTAAATATTTTCCCCAAAATTTCCATGGGGGAGATTTTTTTTTTCAAACTAGTAGACACACTCCAGTCCCCTAGTACAATCAGAAAAACTGCATGTTTACGTTTTATGTATTATCCAATAAATCACTGGTATCGGAGCGTGATTATTGGAGCGTGATAGCTCAGTGGTTAGTGCACATACCTCTGATGCTAGAGGTCCCGGGTTCAATCCCCGGCAGCGGCGATAAAATTTCGGTGTCCGAACACGCTCCATCATTTGCAGGGATGAATGTCATAAAGTGCACCGTCCTTCGGATCGGGGCGTTAACTGGAGGCTCCCTGTGCAGATAGAACCATCCCCTGTGCAGGTTAAAGATCCCTACCATAATTACATGATTACTGTGTAGGCTTTCATCCTGCAAACCTGGAGTGTATGTAATATACACCTGCGGTAATGGTCAAAATGTGATCAACGCAGTATCAGAAGATAGATAGATAGGTATAATACTTAAGCTTCAATAATCAACAGTATTTGCAATAACTAAAGATTGTCTGAATATATGATCTGTCTGAAATTAGGTTCTTTTACTCAGAAACAGTTTTCATGCAACTGCAAGGAGTGCTTAATGCCTGACTATATCAGCCTTTATTTTGCAAACAATTGTTTCTGAAGTGTTAGAACACTCATTACCAAATAACAATACAATTTTTTGTTTGAGAGATAAAAACTACGATTTTCGTACTCACGAAAATACGTGACATTGCTCATTCATCGGTAAATATTTACTTTCATTACATCTGGGAGAGATTAAATAATTGTTCAAACATACTTACATGAAAAGATCAGCAAAGGGCATCCCTGTTCATGCTCATACAGATAGAAAACTGTTGTGGGGACTGGGTAATCTATCATTGGGTTAAAAATAGTCAATACAGCTAAAAATATACTCAGGGTTTTTCCATCTCCAAAATAGATAATGAAGAAATCCAAGCTATTCCAAATGACTATCCACAAACAATATGGCTGATAAAAATACCAAGCGTGAGGAGGTGGAAAAATCGTGATTTTTGCCTTATTTTGGCAACACGATCGTGAGGTCAAAATGCATGGAAAAATCGTGAAACGCACTCCTAATGGGTGAAAGTTAGCAGGTATGGTCACAGGTCAAATTTTTTTGCATGAATTTCAAGCTTTTGTCACAAGGAACATACATACCAAATATGAAGGCTGTATCTCAAGCGGTTCAAAAGTTATGACCAATATTATTTTTTTTTCTTTTAAATAGGTCAAAGGTCAAGGTCACAGGTCAATTTATTTTGCACGAATAAGAAGCTCTTGTCACAAGGAACGTTCATGCCAAATATTAATACTCTATCTCCAACGGTTTAAAAGTTATGACCAACGTTAAAGTTGTCCACATACAAACCAACAAACAAACAAACAAACAAACCAACAAACAAACAAACAGGGCAAACACTGTATGTCCCCGCTATCGCTACCGGGGACATAAAAAAAATCAAAGGCATATTCATTCATTACTTCACGTGAACAAAGTCTGTGAAATGAACGCCTCTCTAAACCCCACTTTTTTTTTATTTCTGCTCCAATACATAGGTTGTGGGTACTCGTTAGAACTGCCTCAATGAGGCTTTTCTAACGAGTACCCACAACCTATGTTTGCAGTATAAATAAGAAAAATATTACAGATTTTTATCAGAAAAACAGCCATTTTGGAGATGTGAAGAAATGCACTATGTCGCATGGGTGTGTTATCATAATGATAAGCACATTTTCTGTAAGACGGTGCACATATGCTGAACTTCTTACCTCAGATTCACCATTGATAATAGGTTTTGGAGTCCTGATAAATGTTATGGTCCCTTTCTTATGACTGTAGTTAGGAATACCTCTGAAAACAAGACAGTAAATAACTGAGATACAAAGTAGTCCCTATGAAAAGGCAGGAAAATGGGTGAATAAATGAGATATAAAAGTAGTCAAAATGAAAAGGGGGGAAAGTGAGTAAAGAACTCATATACACAGTAGTCCCTTTAAAAATGGAGAACAGTGAGTCGATAACTGAGATATAAAGTAGTCCCTATGAAAAGGGAGGAAAGTAAGTAAATAACTGAGATAAAAATTATTCCCTATGAAAATGGAGGAAACTGAATTAATATTTGAGATATAAATCAGTCCCTATGAAATAGGAGGCAAGTGAGTTACTTAGGAGGAAAGTGAGTAAATAACAGATATAAAGTAGTCCCTATGAAAAGGAGGAAAGTGAGTTATAAACTGAAGATATAAAGTAGTCCCTATATATGAAAAAGGAGAAAGAGAGGAAATTGAGTAGTTACATAAATAACTGAGATATAAAGTAGTCCCTATAAAAAGAGAGGAAAGAGACCTGTATCTATCATCATAACATATTTATATAAACCAAATCTATCATATGGTTTGGAAAATACTAGCTCTTTGAAAACTTTAACATTAAAAATTCTAAGTCTGTGACCTTCACCTTGAGGTCATGGGCATGGGCGGGGGTATTACTGAATGAATCTTTGGACGTACATCTATCATCGTAACAAATATGAACCAAATCAATCATAAAAGTTCAGGTTCTAACTGGTACAAATATCTTAACCGGAGTCTTAAAAATTAAAAATTTCTAAGTTGGTGACCTTGACCTAGAGGTCATAGGCATGAGTGGGGTATTGCTGAATAAAACTTTGCACCTATATCTATCATCATACAAAATATGAACAAAATCCATCATATGCTTTGGAAGATATAAGCTCTTAAATAATAAGGTTTTACCTGGTTCAAATAGCTTAACCCGAGTCTAAGTCTATGACCTTGACCTTGAGGATATAGGCATGAGTGGGGGTATTGCTGAATAAAACTTTGCACCAATATATATCATCATACCAAAGGGGGAGTTCCAGCCTATAGTAAATTTCCATAGGGTTCTGCCCACGCACAGATTTTCATGATATTGTGCATAATTACTGCTTGGTAAATGACTATTCATTATTTAGCTATTTCACTCTTATATCTGTTTTCATTATAAATCTACAATTTTTTGTTTATTTCCACATCTGAAAGTAGGGGCACCCCCAAACTAGTGTATATATACACTCCACCTTCAGATGTTTTGGAGTGATTTTGTTCTCAGGTGTCACTGTAGTCATTTGTGGTTATCTTTTTATCACATTTAGTATTGTTTAGGCAAAGTTTGATACACCATGCTCAATTTCATATGGAGCAGACCCCAGAATTCACAACCATACCATCTTTTGGAGTATGTTTGACGTTTGATTTCACACTGTTGCAGTTCTTGTCACCCCATCAGTTTAATACGAAAATTGCCCATACATATGTAGAAAATTTTATCAAACTTTCTTGAAAATCTGAGACCGGTGACATACTGCATTTGAACATTGAATAGTAATGGTCAGAGTTTTGAATTGTTTCAAACCATTTGTAGATATCATATGGTGTGACATTTTCAATCAATAAATTGCTCACCGATATATAATAAACATGAATATATGTATGTTTATATGATGGTGTATAGTATAAGCTCATATATAATCAGCATATGTATCAATTATGGTGCCCTGAGGAACACAAAAAACACAATTCATTTCAAGCTTTCGTTAACAATTCAATCAGATCTTATTTAAAAAGTATTTCATTTTAGAACAAGTGTTTTTGCATTAATGTAATTCTAAAGCCTGCTGAAGCTGAGTATGACAAAGATTGTTGGAATGGCAAGAAAAATGGATGGTTCTATAAACCAGACAATTTTGCTTGACTCTTTATAAGTATGTAGTGAACTGATGCAGTGATCTTAAAAAGTTTGAAAAGTCTGATTGCCATACTGGAATGACAGGTTGCTTGAATGGCCAAGAATAATGATGTTTGTATATTATGTTTGAGCCAGGTAGGTCATAATAACACAGACATTATTTTCTGATCTTTTGGCCCACTGTATACACAGATTACTGTTGACAAAATGGTAAAACTGTTGTTTTGGCTCTTTTGTCACTCTGACAATGCCCCTTAAGTCTACGCACTAACTGTCATCTGTAAAATGTAAAGCCAGCTGCAGATTTTGATTCAGCCAATATGCTAGTGGTAAGGCTAACAAGTGATTCATGCCATTTGTAAAACTTCGCCCCTGCCCATTGGGGCTTGATGAAATAGATTGGGCTGCATGTTGCTTCCACACAGAGCTGAAACTGACCACACATGAGTACTGGTAAACCGCTTAGAAGCACTAAGCCTGCCAAGGCAAACTGGTGTGAGTCAGGCTGTCAAATGTATATAACCCTTGTGGTTTTATTGTATGGCAGGGCTTGGATGTCATTTCATCTAAATGTAGGGAAAAAGTCCCACAAAATTGGAAGCAGCATCTCCAAAATGACCTAAATAGTGTTGACGGGGATGTTAAACCTCAATACAAACAAACAAAACAATTTCTAAAACCGATGAATACAGAGCTAGAAAACTTAACATAGATGGCAAGTATTGCATACATAAGACTACATATGCAAATGGTATTACAGCATTTAAATACAATATCAGCTATCAAATAAAATAGTTACAGCAACTTGCCTTCCATCTATTTCATTTCGGGAAGTGTATGCAAGATGATAAATGTCCAAATAGTTCCAGTGTTGTGCATTTATTTTGAAGACTAAAACATTGCAGCAAACACTTTTACAGATGTTATAATGAATCTAGAAAAAAATGCAAAAAATGCTTTTAATGCTCTCACAAAACCTTTGGTGGGGGAGAGACATGTGAGTCTCTTTGACCAAGTGATATAAGAAAAAAACTAGAGCTGTCAGTGAAACTGACTAGGGCCCCGGCAGCGCTATCAGAGGAGTAGGAAAAAATTTGTGGACGGACAGATGGACAGACAGACAGACAGATGGACAGACAGAGTGATTACTATAGCACACCCACACTTTCAGTGCGGGGCCCTAAAAATCAATACATGGACTGATCAAGAATAAGAATAAATCATCAAATCAGCCTGGCCCTTCACAGATGGCAAATCATTGACTGCTGTTTTATTTTAAAGAGGAAAATGACAACAATAAAAACAACAGGATTATCAAAGTAATTTATTAAGCATACTCAATACACCATTGTGTATTACTGATATCAATATCTTTGTATTGCAGGGTTTAAAAGCAACCAAATAAAAAGGGGTAAAAAAGATACACTTTGTCTTATTCCTATTGTGTCAAAATACATTTTTTTCAGCATAATCATTTTTGCAATGCTGTAAGCACTAACAGTCATTGTGATCACTGCATGAGTGCATTTTATTTTTCTCTTTGCTGATATATGTTCTCATCTACTGCTTAAAACTCAAACTAAAAATCATTCTCTTTAAAACAGTGTATTTTTTGTTTGTGTGTGTGTGGTGGTGTGTGTTAGTGGGGGGGGGGGGGGGGGGGTTGCAGGGGCGGAATTAAATAAATGCCTATGCTAAGCTTTGTATGATAAGGTGACACTAAATGGTCATAAAAATACAATAAAAATACACTTAAAAGAAAATCTTGTCCCCTGATATTGCAAATGACTTTTGCACAAAAATATACCTAAACACATATCTGGCAATCAAAAACAATGTTACCGGTTTCTGATTTTTGTTTAATTTGTTTGCTATATAGAGGATGTATGTGGCCAATTTTATATGCAATATCTTGGGGTGACAAGATCAGTAACACATCTAACACTTGGGATAAACATGTTACTTTTTTATAAATTTTCATGAAAAATTAAAGAAATTTTGCAAATAAATTTATCAGGAAAATTAAAAGACATAGATACATTTATATTTTTGGTATTGTATTAATCCTTGTAGAGTGCTGTTGACAACCAAAGCAACAAAATATGAAAACAACCAAGCTTGTTGATTTAAGAACAAAAAGTTCACAGATGTGTATGACAATACTGGGGATTACACCAGGGAGCTCTCAACAGACCTATAGTAATTAATCAAATGAAACAAAGTTATATATATAATTGATAGACCTCAAGTAAACAACAACTGAAGTTTCAAGAAAATCTGTGCGTGGGCAGATTTGGAACTCCCCCTTTGAACCAAACCCATCTTATACTTTGGAAGATATGAGCTCTTAAATAAAAAGGCTCTACCTGGTACAAATACCTTAACCTGAGTCTTCAACATTTAAAATTTCTAAGTTCATAACCTTGACCTTGAGGCCATAGGCATGGGTAGGGGTAGTGCTGAATAAAACTTTGGACATATATCTATCATCATCCAAAATATGAACCAAATCCATCACATGGTTTGGAAAATATGATCTCTTAAAAGTTCAGGCTCTACCTGGTACAAAAACCTTAACCCGAGTCTAACAGGATTACGTACATACATACACACTTTCGTACAGAAGGATGTACATTCAGACGCAAGTACGCACGTACACATGTACCCAAGGACGCACATACGGAAGACTAAAAAATCAAATGCTCCCGGCATCATTCGATGCGGGGCATAAAAATGTATAGTTCATATGGAAAAACACGTATTGGCCAAAGCTATGTAGGGGCACTAAGTCCCCAAACCATGAAATGTAGGTGACGATCAAACATGGATAGATGCAAGTTTGTACCAAGTATCATTATTGAAGCTCTTAAAATTCTTGAGAAATGGATGCTTATATTAGTGTGAATACAAATGTTGATGGCTTGATGAACAGACAGAAAACCTGACTGCTATATCGTACCATACGTAAAGCAGGCGTGACAACAAAGAAATAAGGAAACTGAACTGTTTTTGCTATGAACAAAACTGAACTGAGTTGATGCATGAAAAAATAGAGGATCTTACATGAGTGTTCATGTATTACATGTATTGAATTTATTAAACAAGTTGAGAAAAAGGGATAAAATGCGAGGCAATTGCCTCGCATTTTATCCCTTTTCTTCAACAAGTTAAATAAATTCAACTAGAGCTGTCAGTGAAACTGACTAGGGCCCCGGCAGCGCTATCAGAAATTTGTGGACGGACAGACGGACGTGTTTACGAGAGGACATTTGTTGGGTACCTCCATGTTAATTTTCCCATTCAAAATTACCCAACAAGCGACAAAATACCCAACAGGCTACTGGCTACTTTTCTTGGACAACAACGGAATAAACGGCAAGTACCCAAGAAAGGCCTACCCAACTAGTGTCCTATCATCCGCCCGGACAGACAGACAGACAGACAGACAGACAGACAGACGGACGGACAGAGTGATTACTATAGGGCACCCACACTTTCAGTGCGGGGCCCTAATAATACATGAGCATGAATGCAAGATTCTATTTATCATTTGACATTTTAAATGCATTTTATTCACGACTGTTTAACAAAAATGTCAATATTCCACCATTAGTAAAAGCAATGTCGTTAAGGACATCGTACATGTAACGTTACGGGAGCTATCTAGCTAATTTGCATATTTAATCCACTAGTGGATTATCAAATTTAATTCATGGCGTTATTACACTCTCAGACGTGACGCCATATGATAAAGTTATACACCCTTTCAGCTATTGTCCAATTTTTTGAAACAAATGATGTTGTCAGTTAAAATATTGTGCAGTGGCAAATATACTAACATTTTTGCTGAAAAAAGTGAGAAGCATTTGCAAATGCAAAAGCTACTCACATTTTTTTTCAGCAAAAAATTCCACGGTATTAGTAATTGTACTTACTAGAATGGTTAACATTTTGACCGCTAACAAGTAAGGCTGGCACGATTAATCGGATAACCGATTATTCAATCGATAAATTCCTGAAAAATGATTATCATCACTGATTTGCTTGCAATCGATTATTTGATAAGTACAATTTACTACCCAAAGTTGCGCCTAAAATAGCTGTATGAGTGGCAAACAGTGCAGACCAAGATGAGATGCCGCGTTCTGCGGCGTCTCATCTGGGGCTACACTGTTTGCTCAGGCCAGTCTGTTCAAATACATATGGCAAAGTACAGTATATGGTTGGAGTCATGCTCAGACAGAAGGCCAGATAGGTAAAATTATGACCAAATCTTCAGTGATCACTAATCGATTATCGATCGCAATGACAGGAATGATAACCGATTATCTTTTCAGCTCCAATTAGCCAGCCCTACTAACAAGCCAGTTAAAGAAATAATGCTTTGAACCAGTTGGCCAAGGTTGCTAAGCCAACACTAACCTTTTAGCTGTTGTTATTGCTGTTGAATCAACTGGAGCATCTAAACCTTTATTCTTGCCATCTAACCTGTTACCTTTACCCTGAAATATCTGTAAGAAACAAAAAAAAAAAAAATGGACACATAAAACAGTGCGTGTTGCCATTTCTGACAGTCATCACGTGAACAAGTCCATGAAATGAAGACCCCCTATACCCCACTTTATATAGAGAAAACTAGGGTTTAATGGGGTATACATTATTTTTCTTATTCTTGTTCCAAGACATAGGTTGTGGGTACTCATTAGAACCGCCTCATTGAGGCAGTTCTAATGAGCACACACAACCTATGTTGTGGATACACGTTAGGACTGCCTCAATGAGGCATTTCTAACGAGCACACACAACCTATGTTTGAAGTATTTATAAGAAAAATATTACAGATTTTTATCAGAAAATGGTCATTTTGGAGATGTGTAAAAATGCTCCAATTCGCACGGGTGTGTTATCTTAATGGTCGTCTGAATTCCAAGTTTAACATCAGCAGATAGGAGAGAATAATTCCAATTCTACATCATGATCTACATTTTGAGCGATTTGGTCGGTTGGAATAAAAGTTTTTTTACTTAACCCTTATCTTGCTGAAAATTCAGTTTAGCCACACCCATTTCTGACTTTGAACCAATCATATTACTTCATGTAATTTATTCTTACAAATCCATAAACTTCATGTCAAACAGTGTAGAACCTGATCAGATGGCTTCTTCAGAAGCCATCTGATCTGGATCTACACTGTTTCCAAAGATAGGGGTTGTCGTGAACAGCATGATAAGAGTTAAAAAAATTCTATGATCAAGAATCTCAGAATGATTCCACACAGCCACACATAGTAATATAATGTGACGTCAAACAGCATGTATAGAACTCACACGTTACCGCATTGTATATGAAGTGACGTCAACAGCATTCAATAAAAGATGGAAAACTATTGATAACACAAATGATAGAAGACAAATAAACGAAATTTTAAGGCTTTATGCTTTTTTTTTGCTTGGGTTTCTTTCAAACATGGTAGCTTCTAATTGAATAATCATTCTGCCATGGCTATTGGTATGTTCAATCTAACACTTTCTAAAGAATTCCAAAAAAGATTCCATTTTGGTGGCATTTTAACCCTTATCTTGCTGTTCACGACAACCCCTATCTTTGGAAACAGTGTAGATCCAGATCAGATGGCTTCTGAAGAAGCCATCAGATCAGGATCTTCACTGTTAGGCATTCAGTTTATCAATTTGTAGCAATAAATTACATCAAGTAATTTGATTGGTTGATAGACAGAAATGGGTGTGGCTTTAATGAATATTCAGCAAGATGAGGGTTAACATTTCGATGACAAAGTGGGAGTTATAAAAAATGAATTATCATTTTTGTGGCTTTTATGGATGTTTTAACTCTGCAAATCACTCACATACTTAGCCTGGCTTCATGCAGTTTGTGGGTCAAAATCGTTTGCATGAATTTGAAGCTCTTGTCACAAGGAAACTACATGCCAAATATAATCTCAAATGGTTCAAAAGTTATGACCAACGTTAAAGTTGTCCACATACAAACAAACAAACAAACAAACAGACAGGGCAAAAACAATATGTCCCGCTATCACTACCGGGGACATAAAAATGTATGATGACTTCAAGGTCTGGAAAGAAAAATTCATAGAAAATCTTAGAACTTACTTTAAAGGAATTGTCTTCTGGTTCAACTGCTGACTCCTGTAACAACACAATAACACTTTTTATAATCAATGGAATCTTAAATTTATGGTCATTTTTTTATATACACCACAACCTCTTTATAACACTATTAATGGGGTCTAAAGCAGAACCCGTGTTAGTTAAACAACCATGTTATATCCAAACAAAAATGTATAGTTTATATAGAAAAATGGGTAATTTTCTATATAATCTGTACATTTTTGGGATCCATCTCGAAACCGTGTTATATCAAAACCGTGTTATAATGAACTGTGTTATAACGAGGTTGTGGTGTATAATCTTTAGATTTTGTGATTGGTTTTTAAACCATGACATATCCAAAAACACATGCCTTAATGAACAGTAATATGAAGGTTATTTCGATGGTTTGGTCAGTCAAATTTACACCCCCCCCCCCCCCCCCCCGCCACCCCAGAACTTCAGTTAAATAAAGCAAATTCTTCTGATTCCAAGTCCTGTTTTTGAATTTACATCTATCTATTGTAGATGGATTTGTTTCCTGCAAAATTTGTGATAACTGCGATGATTTTGATTTTGAGAATGTAAATTTTCCTTTCTTGGTTGTTTTTCTTGTGCGGCATCCTATGGCATTTATATTTCGCAATTAATTAAATTTGCCAGAGGCTCTAGCATACAACTGACTTCAACACTCAAAATAAATTGTTAACTGCTAAACTTCTTAATCAGGCTTATAGGTATCATAAACTACGCAAAGCCTTTTCAAAATTTTATAGACGTCATTCTGATTTGGTTTCAAAATTCAATTCATGTTGGACTTAAATCTCTTTTGCAACAAAGTCTATCAGAACCCGAATTTTATTGTGACTTAGTATATACAGACCGCATGCATGGTAGTTAACCCAATCACGGTTGACAATTTTGCTTCCCACTTTAATAGCATGCAAGGACTGATTTAATTGATTTAAGCCCCCCCCCCCCCACAACCCCCTCTCTATGTTCTTAGGTGCTCATTACAGCCACCTCAATTAGGCAGTTCTAACCAGTACCAACAATCTATGTTTTAAGCTGAGGCAGTTCTAACCAGTACCAACACTCCCCTTAGTGACGGTTCCAAGGCGGTTCTTCTGTTGCGGTTTTATTTTGTTATGGCTTGTCTTTGAGTGTGTGTATCTCTTGTATATTTTTTTTCTGTTTTGGATAGCCAATTGGCCATTTTGTGGGAAAGTAACTATCCTTTTGGCTTTCCGCTATTGATGTTTCCATTAGGGTCTGTTGTTTCATGTTTGTGTTTCTTTCCCTTTGTTGTCTCTGATGGGAGCTGTGGGTTAATTGTATTGATTCCTGATCATTGCCTTCACTTCTATTTTACTTGCAATATGTTTGTTTGTTTGTTTGATTTGAGGTTTAACATCCCCGTCAACACTGTAAAGGTCATTTTGGAGACGTTGCTTCCAATTTTGTGGGACTTTTACCCGACATTGAGATGAAATGACATCTCAAGCCCTGTCGCCCAATGAAACCAATAGGGTTTATTAGCATGGACGGTCCTCCTCGCACCTCGGTTCCTGGACAGGCTTAGATCCTCTAAGCGGTTTACCAGTACTAGTGTGCGGGCCGGATTCAGCTCTGCGTGGAAGCATCATGCAGCCCATATATTTCTTCAAGCCCCTATGGGCGGGGGCCATACTTGCAATATGTTTTACAAGTTTAGGAAATGCAATAAAATTTCTCATTCAAAATTAAGGCCACTTTAAAACAGTTAGTATATGACAAAACCTACAATAAGACATGTACGTCCAATGAAGACTCAGATCAGCCTGCGCTTCTGTGCAGTCTGATCAGAGTCTTCATTGTGCGCTCTAAGGACAGCTAAGGGCCCAATGCTCCTCTATGCAGCAAGAGAAGTCTCTGGTTAGACTATATGGAAGTGCACACATGTCTTGTTGTAGGTTTTGTCGTGCGCTAGCTCATTTTTTAGCAGTTTGGTGGATGAAAGTCAAGCATTTGGGTACAAAGCCACTGGTCATTTCCGACACTATTAACCCATAAATCACAAATAGCGACATTTGCAGGCATCAAATACATAGAGGATCTTACACGGGTGGTCATTTCATATGAAATATATGAAACAAGCCTTTGACGAGTAAAGGCTCGTTTCATAAATTTCATATGAAATGACCACAAGTGTAAGATTCTGTTCATCACATGACCACTTTAAATTGACAAATTTTCCACAAAAATTGCATAGCTGACATGGACGTCGTCATGACATTACTTAATCCCGCCAAGGTGTTATTACACATGTCGTCATATGATTTTTATTACATGACGTTATCAACTTATCAACAACGTCATATGATAAATGTACCTATATATGTTTCACCAAATATTTCTGCTTGGAAGATGATTCACATGAAATGTTAAGCCGTGTTTTCTTTTAAAAAAAGTTTAAAAAATAAAATTGCTATCAGCTCAAAAAAAAACAAACTAGAAATGGTGTTTGTAAAACACAATGCCCCCAACCTTTGCTTGTCCTTAGATGGCAAAATATTCAAATATTGTTGAAGACTCAAAAATATACAACAAGAATTCTCCCGAAGGCTATGTCCCGCCTGTGGGGGCGCAAAGTCACCAAACCATGAAATCTAGGTCAAGGTCATACATGGATGCCTGCATAAAAATTTCACTCCTAGTTGCAAGCATGTACCAAGTATCATCAATGAAACTCTTAAAAACAGACTCTTACATCAGGGTGAAAGTTAGGGTTGTCACACTATTTTACAAAGTCAGTGAACCATAAAATGTAGGTCAAGGTCAGAAATGGATACTTGCATTGAAGTTTCAATTCCTAAATGCAAGCTTGTACCAAATACAATTAATGAAGCTGTAATAGATCTTGAGAAATGGACTCTTACATTAGATAGAAAGTCAGGGTGGTCGCAATAATTCACAAAGTCAGTGAACCATGAAATATGGGTAAAAGTCAAATATGGATGCTTGCGTTGCAGTTGCAATTCCTAGATGCAAGTTTGTACCAATTATAATTTAAAAAGCTTTAATAGTTTTCGAGAAATGGTGAAAGTCAGGGTGGTCGCAATAATTCACGAAGTCAGTGAACCATGAAATATAGGTCAAGGTCAGATATAATGCTTGCGTTGAAGTTGCAATGCCTGGATGCAAGTTTGTACCAAGAATGATTAATGAAGCTCTAATAGTTCTCAAGATATGGACTTGCTGACAAGATTTTATTAAAAAAAAACAAGGCATCGCATGCGATACAAATCCCCTCGCACAAGACAACTTCGTGTGTGGAAAACACTGAAATGGCAAAAGTCCAACTTGCTTGAGATATTATCATATGCAACATTTGAGTAAAGTTTGTTTAAAAATCCATCCATAAATGTAGGTTCTAGAGTGATGACAATATTTCTCTAAAAATAGTTAGTCATAGGGACCTTGACTTGAGGCCATGGCCGCGAAGTAGATCTTGCTCAAGATATTATCATAAGCATCTTTTGTGTGTGTGTGTGTGTGTGTGTGAATTCGGGTTTAACGTCGCTTTCAACAATTTTTCAGTCATATCACGACGGTGTCTGGTTGCGACAGGGAGCTCAATGCTCACGTTTATAGTGCTGCCTCACTGAAGTATCATGTCCCAGACACATTACATGATACCACACCCAGTCACATTATCCTGACACTGGATCGACCAGTCCTAGCTCTACCCCGTAAATCTGAGTGCCAAGCGAGGAGCAACTAGTACCATTTTTAACGACTTTGGTATGTCGCGGCCCGGGATCGAACCCGAGACCTCCCGTTCCCCGGAGCGGACACTCTACCAACTGAGCTATCGGGGCCGGTAGCATCTTTTGTGTGAAGTTAGATTAAAATCATAAATGTAGGGGGTAGAGCAATAACAAAGTTTTTCTAAAAATAGCCATAGTGACCTTGACCTTGAGGTCATGACCTTGAAAGTCAAAGCAACTCGAGATATTACCATAAGAAACATTTGTGTGAAGTTCTGTTAACATCCATCAATAAATGTAGGCACTAGAGCGATCACAAAGATTTTCTAAAAATAGCCACAGTGACCTTGACCTTGAAAGTCGAAATAGTTCGAGATATTGTCATAAGGAACATTTGTGTGAAGTTATATTGAAATCGGTGAAGAAATGTAAGCGCTAGAGCCATGTCAAAATTTTTCTAAAAATAGCCACAGTGACCTTGACCTTGAAAGTCAAACTCACTCGAGGTATTGTCATAAGGAACATTTGTGTGAAGTTATATTGAAATCAGTGAAGAAATGTAGTCGCTAGGGCGATGACAAAGTTTTTTAAAAATAGCCACAGTGACCTTGACCTTGAAAGTCGAAATCGCTCGAGATATTGTCTTAAGGAACATTTGTGTGAAGTAATATTGAAATTGGTGAAGAAATGTAAGCGCTAGAGCATTGACAAAGTTTTTCTAAAAATAGCCACAGTGACCTTGACCTTGAAAGTGGAATTCGCTACAGATATTGTCATAAGGAACATTTGTGTGAATCGATTTTGAAATTGGTGAAAAAATGTAAGCGCTAGAGCAATGAAAAAGTTTTTCTAAAAATAGCCACAGTGACCTTGACCTTGAAAGTCGAACTCTTTCGAGGTATTGTCATAAGAATCATTTGTGTGAAGTTATAATAAAATCTGTGAAGAAATGTAGGCGCTGGAGCGATGACAAAGTTTTTCTAAAAATAGCCATTGTGACCTTGACCTTGAAAGTTGAAATGGCTTGAGATATTGTCATAAGGAACATTTGTGTGAAGTTATATTGAAATCAGTGAAGAAATGTAAGCGCTAGAGCATTGACAAAGTTTTTCTAAAAATAGCCACAGTGACCTTGACCTTGAAAGTGGAACTCGCTAGAGATATTGTCATAAGGAACATTTGTGTGAAGTTATATTGAAATCGGTGAAGAAATGTAGGCGCTAGAGCGATGACAAAATTTTTCTAAAAATAGCTACAGTGACCTTGACCTTGAGGTCATGACCCTGTAAGTCGAACACACTCGAGATATTGTCATAAGGAACATTTGTGTGAAGTTATATTGAAATCAGTGAAGAAATGTAGGAGCTAGAGCAATGACAAAGTTTTTTCTAAAAATAGCCACAGTGACCTTGACCTTGATGTCATGACCTTGAAAGTTGACCACGCTCAAGATATTGTCATAAGGCACATTTGTGTGAAGTTATATTGAAATCAGTGAAGAAATGTAGGCGCTAGAGTGATGACAAAGTTTTTCTTAAAATAGCCACAGTGACCTTGACCTTGAGATAATGACCTTGAAAGTCGAAATCGCTGAGATATTGTCATAAGAAACATTTGTGTGAAGTTATATTGAAATTGGTGAAGAAATGTAGGCGCTAGAGCGATGACAAAGTTTTTCTAAAAATAGCCACAGTGACCTTGACCTTGAGGTCATGACCTTGAAGTCGAACTCGCGTGAGATTTTTTTATAAGGAACATTTGTGTGAAGTTATATTGAAATTGGTGAAGAAATGTAGGTGCTAGAGCGATGACAAAGTTTTTCTAAAAATAGCCACAGTGACCTTGACCTTGAGGTCATGACCTTGAAAGTCGAATTCGCTCGAGATTTTTTTATAAGGAATATTTGTGTGAAGTTATATTGAAATTGGTGAAGATATGTAGGCGCTAGAACGATGACAAAGTTTTTCACAAATTACCAAAATGACAATGGGCCATAACTCACAAAGTATTTTTCGGAATTTTGTCATAAGTTAATCAGTTCATCTACTCATCACCACCAATCTATTCACCAACTTTCAAGGCTCTAGCTCCAATAGTTTTTGAGATATCTTGCTGACAAAATTTTATTAAAAAAATTTCAAAGGGCAATAACTCTTAAAAGGGCCATAATCCGGACAAGAAAAAAAATACGCGTCAGCTAATTTTCCATGAGGAATCCATATATGAAATTTCAAAACCCTAGAATACACGGTTCTAAAGTTATACTATGCATCACTTTTAGCATACATTACAATGGGCACAAATTACCAAAATGACAAAGGGCCATAACTCACAAAGTATTTTTCGGAATTTTGTCAAAAGTTAATCAGTTCATCTACTCATCACCACCAATCTATTCACCAACTTTCAAGGCTCTAGCTCCAATAGTTTTTGAGATATCTTGCTGACAAAATTTTATTAAAAAAAATTCAAAGGGCAATAACTCTTAAAAGGGCCATAATCCGGACAAGAAAAAAAAATACGCGTCAGCTAATTTTCCATGAGGAATCCATATATGAAATTTCAAAACCCTAGAATACACGGTTTTAAAGTTGTGCTATGCATCACTTTTAGCATACATTACAATGGGCACAAATTACCAAAATGACAAAGGGCCATAACTCACAAAGTATTTTTCGGAATTTTGTCAAAAGTTAATCAGTTCATCTACTCATCACCACCAATATAATCACCAACTTTCAAGGCTCTAGCTCCAATAGTTTTTGAGATATCTTGCTGACAAGATTTTATTAAAAAAAATTCAAAGGGCAATTACTCTTGAAGGGGGCATAATCCGGACGAGAAAAAAAATACGTGTCAGCTAATTTTCCATGAGGAATCCATATATGAAATTTCAAAACCCTAGCATACACGGTTCTTTAGTTATGCCATGCATCAAAAGCGTAACGGACGGACGAAGGGACGAACGGACGAACAGACGAACGGACGAACGATGCAGAAGCAATATGCCCCTCCAACTTTTTCAAAGTTGGGGGCATAAAAATTCTTTGGGGCTTTAACCCTTTTTGTACTGAATGCAATCTTCCTCCTTATATATAGGAGTCCATTTCAAAAGTTAGGGGTGTCAGGTTTTGTTTTCTTCAAAATTAATACACTGTTTGCAAAAATTTCAGCCATTTTTCTATTAATTTTGAAGAAAACAAAACCTGACACCCCTAAATTTTGAAATGGACTCCAATTATATATATGCAGGAAGATTCCTAAATTTTGAAATGGACTCCTGTTATATATATGGAGGAAGATTCCTAAATTTTGAAATGGACTCCTGCTGTATATAAGGAGGAAGATTTCATTTGGTATAAAAATGGTTAAATCAGTGGAAGGGAAAAAATGACCGTAGAAAACATTTCATGATCAATCTCCAAAAGAAAATGTTGCTGGACTGGGCTGGAAACCCATGACCTCCTGATTACCAATCGAATGTGCATCCGACTGATTCACTGACTCTGTCTCTGTTATTCTGCTACTTACCTCCATCTTTTCTTCATGTTGCTCATGTGGCCTCTGTGCCTCTGGTTCCTTATAGCCTATAGGTGGAGCAAAATCAACCTGAAGAGTAGGGGGTAAAACACTGTGAAACTCGTGCAGTAATACGTCACAATCTGTTGAATTAACTTATATTGCCATACCTATTTTTAACTACAATATCTTATACAGTGGTACCTTTGCTGAAAGAAATGTGAGCAGCTTTTGCAAATGCAAAAGCTGCTCACATTTTTTTCAGCAAAAATATAAGAATATTTGCCCTATCTTTGCAAACAATGTAGATCCAGATCAGATGACTTCTAAAGAAGCCATTTAATCAGGATCAGGATCTACACTGTCTGTCATTCGGTTTGCAAATTTGAATAGATAAATTACAAGAAGTAATTTGATTGGTTCAAATGTAAATGGGTGTGGCTAAATTCATTTATGCACTGGGATAAGAGTTAAATGATCAAAATTTTAATGATACATTAACAAACGACATTGTTTGTGTGTGTGTGTGTGTGAATTCGGGTTTAAAGTTGCTTTCAACAATTTTTCAGTCATATCACAACGGTGTCTGGTTGCGACAGGGAGCTCAATGCTCACTTTTATAGCGCTGCCTCACTGAAGTATCATGTCCCAGACACATTACATGATATCACACCCAGTCACATTATCCTGACACTGGGTCGACCAGTCCTAGCTCTACCCAGTAAATTTGAGTGCCAAGCGAGGAGCAGCTAGTACCATTCTTAATGACTTTGGTATGTCGCAGCCCGGGATCGAACCCGTGACCTTCCGTTCCCTGGAGGGGACACTCTACCAACTGAGCTATTGGGGCCGATAACGACAGTGTTAGATTTTAACAACTGACCAAGGGGTCCATCATCTTGCCCTGTAAACACAGCACAAGATAAGGAGGGATAAGGAGGATAATTAACCCATTATATACAATTGGACTCTTCCATTGCTATATGTTGGACAAGTCCATTTGTCATGTAATGGGTGTAAGGCCTATTTTTTCGTTTTTATTCAATTTTTGATGGAAAAATTGTGTTAGCAAATAGTGCAGGCCCTGATCAGATGCCGCATTTTGCGGCATCTGATCTGGGCCTGCACTGTTTGCCAAGGTATGGAATTGGTTAACCCTTATCTTGCTGAATATTCATCTAAGCCACACCCATTTCTGTCTATCAACCAATCAAATTACTTGAAGTAATTTATTGCTACAAATTGACAAACTGAATGCGAAACACTGTAGATCCTGATCAGATATAGGGGTTGTCGTGAACAGCAAGATAAGGGTTAAGGGATAATTTTTCTTTATGTCTTGTTAGAAGCATATGCTGCGGGTATTTGTTAGAATGTCTTCCTAGAGTTGATACTAACTAGTGCCCATAGCATGCAGTTTGATGGAGAATATGAAAAAAATTTCTTGCCCACCAGAAGCAAATCCATAGTTTTAGCTTGCGATAGAAATTCTGTTCTAACCCTGGTGTTTTTTCACCAGCGACAGGGTAAAAATTGAATATTCTCACGTTTGTTAAATGCACTGGTTGAATATGACTTCATATGCGCCATGCATAGGGTTGACGTCACAGCACGTTACGTGACGTCACTAAACATCAATGAAGTGTCATCACAATACAGCAGATGTCGGCAACCGAAGTGACTGCAGTATTAAAAATCCAAGCTCAGAAATGGAAGGTATCCGGACAGTGACCCTAGGGACGGATTTTTTCATCCATCCCTCACACCCATATAAGATTCCATATCTGAGTTATGCATATCAACGTCTAATCAAAGCACCGAGAGTACTAGTAAGTCAAATGTCTCCGAGTGTAGACTGGTAAAATAGTCCTGGGCGGAACTGGTTCGGTAAACCCTTAAAATTCCAGATTTTAACCAAAAGGTTAATCAGCCGCTGCATTTTCCGGAATATGACTTTTAAATTTCTGAACTGTAAAAAAAACCGTGTCAACCTTGATGAGATGTCGCGTTCTGCAGCATCTGATCTGGGTCTACACTATTTGCCAAGCCTAACCCATCATTCCAGCTCAGATTCTATAGATAATAATATTATGTAACTCACTGACCTCACTGCAATAAAATCAATGCTGCTATTTACTATAAATAATTCTAATGCACTTGCATATGTAACCCGACGTCTGATTGGATAACGTCAGAAATTTGCGACAGTATATTCTGCGATATACTGTCGGAAATCCGACGTCATCGTGTAACGTGGCTTTCCATTGGTTGTCATTTGGTTTTACACAGCTCACCGCGCTTGCCGCCTTGTGCAAAACAGTACAATTTTTAACTTAACAACCGAATAAGTGCATTAGAAAAGGGATAACTGTATTGAACATTGTCATTTGGGGAGGTAAATCGTCGGTTTTACGGTCGCAAATTACGTTTTACGGCTCCGCTAACGCGTCGCCGTAAAACAAAATTTCTGACCGTAAAACCTCCGATTTACCTCCCCAAATGACAGTTATCCCCTTAGTGATCTGAATTTCCTATAAATCAGTGACAATCACATGTGCTTTAGCACTGAAGTGTTCCTATGCTTAGTAACTTTAACCCTTGTCCTGCTGAATATTCATATATGCCACACCCACTTACTATTTACAACCAATCAGATTGCTTGATGCAAATAATTACAACAAATTCACAATCTGAATGACAAACAATGTAGATCCTGATCAGATGGCTTCTTCAGAAGCCATCTGATCTGGATCTACATTGTTTCAAAGAAAAGGCATATCCAAGTTCAGCTGGACAAGGGTTAACAATAAACACAAAAATAATAGCATGTACATTTCAGTCTTTTCAAACCTTACATTCATATCACATTCTATGATAGACACTGCATTTCCCGGTTTAGTCTCCAACACTCTCAACTCATATATCTGCAAACAGAACAAGCAAAGAATGAGAACCACTTCTCAACAATACTTAAGAAATAAATTTTTCTCAAGACAGAAATTAGCAGTTTGCTACTACAGTAATGATCCTAAGGATTGGGACAGATAGGCCTAAGCAAACAATGCTGACCCAGATCCAACTGCTCCTGAACACTGATCAGGGTCCAAACACTGCTTGCCACTGTCTGCATGTTTTGGACTCCTGCTGAATTAAGAAACTAATTTGGTAAAATTTTAGGAGAATTACAGCAAGTCCTCAATGTGATTATTTTACGCTATACATGTTCACATTTAATCACATATAATTGTACGGGAAATGGATAAAAATTGAAAGGAGACAACTCTTGAGAAAAAATTGTCTTTCCTTTAGAAGTAGACACCTTTTACATATAGCTGATAGGAAAGCAAGAAGTTCCGGAACTGGTTTCCCATATGAACAATGGTATAAAATACACCAGCACCAGGTGTGGGTAGCCTCTCTCCCTATCTCTCTCTCTCTCTCTCTCTCTCTCTCTCTCTCTCTCTCTCTCTCTCTCTCTCTCTCTCTCTCTCTGCAGTTAAAATTCGGAATAAAACTTACTTTTCTAATGTATGAACAACACTGGGTAAGTGGAACAGAGTCAATGTTGCTAGAATCCAATCAGATTTTAGAGAACTATTATACATGGTTTATTCTGACATTACTATATACTACAGGTTCCACAGACCAGCAGAATAAGTCAGCTAAGGTAGCTCTCTAACAATGACAAGAGGCTCAATGAGCCTAAACCGCTCACCTGAGGAACTTAAGTTTTAACAATTCACAGACTTGACTACTAAATCTGCTAATAGAATCCAGCCCATTGACCCTTACAGGATATAAGTCATGATTATTGCATTGCATTCCAAGTTTGAGACTTCTAGCTTCTATAGTTCCTGAGAAATCTTTGACGAAAATTTAACATTGGTCAAAATGGAGAGAAAGAAGAATGAAAGAACAGATGAACAAATAAGCTGAGAAAGCCCAATGTCTCTTACACAAAATAAGTCATCATTATTCTATTGAATACCAAATTTGATGCTTCTAGCTTTTATAGTTCCTGAGAAATCTTTGATTAAAAATTTAACATTGGTCTATTATCTCTATATATGGAGAGAAAGAAGAATGAAGGAACAAATGAACCAGACTAGCTCCAAAACCTAATGCAGCCTTTCCCCTTGCCCAATGGTGCTACACATAAAATTTAAACAAGATTGGTCGACTGCCTTCTGAGATATGCTTCATTGAAAGTGTGGACGACGGATGGACGGACGAAGACGACGGACTCCGGAGCCTTGGTATACTATCGGCTCACTGGAGCCTTTGGCTGAGGTGAGCTAAAAATTCAAGTCGCTATTTCTGTCACAACATTTTCCCTACGTTAAGTCTATGGGCAAATTTTTTTGTCTCTCAAGGTCACGTAACTCCGAGGTCAATATTCCGATTCGGCCCAAAATCGAACTTAACCGAGATTTTATGCCTGTCCTCGTTACCTGCAAGTTTGAAGCTGATATGAATAAAAATAAAGTTGCTATCGTGGTCACAACGTATTTTTTTATGCTTAAGGGCAGGTAACTCCAAGGCAAATATTCCGATTCGGCCCAAAATCGAACTTAACCGTGATTTTATGTCTGTCCTCGTTACCTGCAAATTTGAAGCTGATCTGAAAAAAAAAAAAATTCAAGTCGCTATCGTAGTCGCAACATTTTCCCTAATTAAGTCTATGGGCAAATTTTTGGTCGCTCAAGGTCACGTAACTCCGAGGTCAATATTCCGATTCGGCCCAAAATTGAACTTAACCGAGATTTTATGCCTGTCCTCGTTACCTGCAAGTTTGAAGCTGATATGAATAAAAATAAAGTTGCTATCGTGGTCACAACGTATTTTTTTATGCTCAAGGGCAGGTAACTCCAAGGCAAATAATCCGATTCGGCCCAAAATCGAACTTAACCGAGATTTTATGTCTGTCCTCGTTACCTGCAAGTTTGAAGCTGATCTGAAAAAAATTCAAGTCGCTATCGTAGTCACAACATTTTCCCTATGTAAAGTCTATGGGCAAATTTTTTGTCGCTCAAGGTCATGTAACTCCGAGGTCAATATTCCGATTCGAACTTAACTGAGATTTTATGCCTGTCCACGTTACCTGCAAGTTTGAAGCTGATCTGAATAAAAATAAAGTTGCTATCGTGGTCACAACGTATTTTTTTATGCTCAAGGGCAGGTAACTCCAAGGCAAATAATCCAATTCGGCCCAAAATCTAACTTAACCAAGATTTTATGTCTGTCCTTGTTACCTGCAAGTTTGAAGCTGATCTGAAAAAAATTCAAGTCGCTATCGTAGTCACAACATTTTCCCTATGTTAAGTCTATGGGCAAATTTTTTGTCGCTCAAGGTCACGTAACTCCGAGGTCAATATTCCGATTCGGCCCAAAATCGAACTTAACCGGGATTTTATGCCTGTCCTCGTTACCTGCAAGTTTGAAGCTGATCTGAATAAAAATAAAGTTGCTATCGTGGTCACAATGTAATTTTTCATGCTCAAGGGCAGGTAACTCCAAGGAAAATAATCCGATTCGGCCCAAAATCGAACTTAACCGTGATTTTATGTCTGTCCTCGTTATCTGCAAGTTTGAAGCTGATCTGAAAAAAATTCAAGTCGCTATCATTGTCACAACATTTTCCCTATGTTAAGTCTTTGGGCAAATTTTTTGTCGCTCAAGGTCACGTAACTCCGAGGTCAATATTCCGATTCTGCCCAAAATCGAACTTAACCGAGATTTTATGCCTGTCCTTATTATCTGCAAGAATGAAGTCGATCTGAAAAAAATTGACGGAGCTAGAGTGATGACAAGCTTTTTCCTATGTTAAGTCTATGGGAGCTATATGTTGCCATGGTAACCAGAGTTCCACTCAGATCTGCATGAAAACCTTATGCAGTCTTTCCACTTGCCCAATAATGTTACACATGAAATTTGATCAAAGTCGGCCAAGTAGTCTTCAAGATATACATTTTTGAAATTCACATTAACCCTTATGCAAAAATGCACAAGGGCAGGTAACTCCTAAGTGTATGATCCGATTCTGCCAATTATCGAACTTGACCGAGATTTCATGGCTGTGCTGGTTATCTGTAAGAAAATAGCCAATCCGAACAAAATTGAAGCAGCTACAGTGATGACAACATTTTCCCCATGTTAAGTCGATAGGCAATTTTTCGGGCGCTCAAGGGGACGTAACTCTTGAGTGAATTATCTGATTCGGCCCAAAATCGAACTTGACCGAGATTTTATGCCTGTACTGGTTATCTGCAAGAATGAAGTCGATCAGAAAAAAAATTGACGGAGCTAGAGTGATGACAAGCTTTTTCCTATGTGAAGTCTATGGGAGCTAGATGTTGCCATGGCAACCAGAGTTCCACTCAGATCTGCCTGAAAACCTAATGAAGCCTTCACTTGCCCAATAATGCAACACATGTAATTTGATCAAAGTTGGCCAAGTAGTCTTTAAGATATACATTTTTGAAATTCCCATTTACCCTAATGCAAAAACACACAAGGGCAGGTAACTCCTAAGTGAATTATCCGATTCTGCCAGTTATCGAACTTGACCGAGATTTCATGGCTGTGCTGGTTATCTGCAAGAATAAAGCCAATCTGAAAATAAATGAAGCAGCTACGGTGATGACAACATTCTCCCCATGTTAAGTCAATAGGCAATTTTTTCAACGCTCAAGGGCACGTAACTCCTGAGTGAATAATCCGATTCAGCCCAAAATCGAACTTGATCGAGATTTCATGCCTGTCCTCGTTATCTGCAATAATGAAGTCGATCAGAAAAAAATTGACGGAGCTAGAGTGATGACAAGCTTTTTCCTAATGCTCAAGGGCACGTAACTCCTGAGTGAATAATCCGATTCAGCCCAAAATCGAACTTGATCAAGATTTCATGCCTGTCCTCGTTATCTGCAAGAATGAAGACAATCAGAAAAAAATTGACGGAGCTAGAGTGATGACAAACTTTTTCCTATGTTAAGTCTATGGGAGCTATTTGTTGCCATGGCAACCAGAGTTCCAATCCGATCTGCCCGAAAACAGTATGCAGCCTTTCCCCCTACCTGATAATGCTTCACATGAAATTTGATCAAGATTGGCCCACTGGTTCCGGAGATATACTTCTTTGAAAGTGTGGACGACGGACGACGACGACGGACGCCGGCTCGTGGTATACTAATACCTCACATGAGCCTTCGGCTCAGGTGAGCTAAAAATGCCACTGAGCTATTTTTAGTAACCTTGGCACAAGGGAGATTGCCGAGTCTGTGGCATAAATAATAGAAGTGAAGGCAATGATCAGGGGCCAGTTGTTCAAAGCATGGTTAGCTTAATGAGCTCGTTAGTGATCATATTAGTAACTGTTCTAGCAAGTTTAATATTTAAAATTTTGGTATTTTTTGGTATTTTTGCAGAAAAAATGTGAGCAGCTTTTGCAAATGCAAAAGCTGCTCACATTTTTTCAGCAAAAATATTAGCATATTTGCCATAATAAATAAATGATCGAAGTTTTAACGATACGTTAACTAATGATGTTGTTAGTTTTGAACAACTGGCCCCAGGAACAATACAATTAACCCACAGCTCCCATCAGAGACACCAAGACATCCCTATTTATGAAACACCTTGCCTCTAGTAAAGTTAACGTACCACTAAGTTTTTATACAGGAAATGTAGGTACATGTATTCAGAAATGTAGCTAGATACTGTCCGATGGAAATGTTTCCTCATCTAAGATGGTACAACTATTACTAGGAAGATCATTGTGATAATAAATATGTGCCACCTACAATAAGACATGTGCGCCCATAGAAGAATCAGATCAGCCTGCGCATCCATATAGTCTAACCAAAGACTTCTCTTGCTGCATGAAGGAGCATTGGGCCCTTAGCTATCCTTAGAGCACACAACGAAGACTGTGATCAGAATGGGCAGATGCGCAGGCTGATCTGAGTCTTCATTGGGCGCACATGTCTCATTGTAGGTTTTGTCATGTGCTGACTCATATATCCAACATAGTGCATTTATTCACAACACCAAAATGGTTATTTTTATGATGAAAATCTGTGATATTTTCTTATTTATACTGCAAACATAGGTTTTCGGTGCTCGATAGAACTGCCTCATTGAGGCAGTTCAAACAAGTACCCACAACCTATGTCTTGGAGCATAAATAAGAAAAATAATGCATACACCGTAAACCCCAGTTTTCTCTGTATAAAGTAGGGATTAGGGGGTTCGGGGTGCTTATTTCATGGGCTTGTTCATGTGATGTGTTTCACAAGTTCTCATACTAAAAACAACTTGAAAGAACTAGTATCATAAAATACTGATACTTACTTTGTCATTGTATTTAAATTCTATTAGATCTTCTTTTGTTAAACAAGCAAAACTTCTTAAAGCATTTTCTAATCTGTCTCTCTGTCAAGGGCAATAAGGTTTTAAAATGCCTAAGCAACTATAACATGGTGGTCAAGTAAATATAGGACTGCTATTTCTTGCACACCAGATAAGGAAATCTATAGTTTTAGCCTGGTGTTCTTACCCATAATCAAATATTCCCACGTGTTTGATAAATGCACTGGTTGCATATGACCTCATATTTGCCGTCGTTAAGGTTGATGACACAGCACATTACGTGACGACACTTAACATCATTGTAGTGTCAACAGAGTATGGCAGATGTCGGTAACTGAAGTGACTGCAGCATTCAAAATCTGCACTTAGAAATGGAGGGTATGCAAGAAAAAGAAACCTATATGGGTGTGAGGGGTGGTCAGAAAAACCTGTCCCTCTGGATCACTGTCCAGCATCACTCGGCAAGCCTCATGATACAGGACAGTGACCCTCGGTATGAACTTCTCCATCCACCCCTCACATCCATATAAGATTCTATATTATTTCAGTGAAATATAAGCCCCATCACATGGAAAGTTTAAGAGATCAAAGTAAGCACCTAACTACATAGGACAAGAAAGAAACAAGACACAAACCAGTCTGCTCAGCTACGCAGACTAGCAAGAGTCTTGATATTTTAGATATAGAAACTAGAGGTATTGTACTATCCAGCCAGTGTAAGACACAAACCAGTCCGCTAAGCTACACAGTCTAGCAAGTGTCTTGATATTTAAGATATAGAAACTAGAGGTATTGTACTATCCAGCCAGGGTAAGACACAAACCAGTCCGCTCAGCTACACAGACTAGCAAGAGTCTTGATATTTTAGATATAGAAACTAGAGATATTGTACTATCAGGTAAGACACAAACCAGTCTACTCAGCTACACAGACCAGCAAGAGTCTTGATATTTTAGATATAGAAACTAAAGACACTGTACTATCCAGCCAGGTTAGACACGAACCAGTCTACTCAGCTACACAGACTAGCAAGAGTCTTGATATTTTAGATATACAAACTAGAGATATTGTACTATCCAGCAAGGGTAAGACACAAACCAGTCTGCTCAGCTACACAGACTAGCACGAGTCTTGATATTTTAGATATAGAAACTAGATATGCTGTACTATCCAACCAGGTAAGACACAAACCAGTCTACTCAGCTACACAGACTAGCGAGAGGATTAAAATTTTAGATATAGAAACTAGAGATATTGTACTATCCAGCCAGGGTAAGACACAAACCAGTCTGCTCAGCTACACAGACTAGCAAGAGTCTTGATATTTTAGATATAGAAACTAGAGATACTGTACTATCCAACCAGGTAAGACACAAACCAGTCTACTCAGTTACACAGACTAGCAAGAGTCTTGATATTTTAGATATAGAAACTAGATATGCTGTACTGTCCAACCAGGTAAGACACAAACCAGTCTACTCAGTTACACAGACTAGCAAGAGTCTTGTTATCATAGATATAGAAACTAGAGATACTGTACTATCCAACCAGGTAAGACACAAACCAGTCTACTCAGTTACACAGACTAGCAAGAGTCTTGATATTTTAGATATAGAAAGTAGTGATAATGTACTATCCAACCAGGTAAGACACAAACCAGTCTGCTCAGCTACACAGACTAGCGAGAGGCCTGATATTTTAGATATAGAAACTAGAGATGCTGTTCTATCCAACCAGGGTAAGACACAAACCAGTCTGCTCAGCTACTCAGACTAGCAGGAGTCTTGATATTTTAGATATAGAAACTAGAGATGCTGTACTATCCAGCCAGGATAAGACCCAAACCAGTCTACTCAGTTACACAGACTAGCAAGAGTCTTGAAATCTTAGATATAGAAACTAGAGGTACTGTACTATCCAGCCAGGTAAGACACAAACCAGTCTGCTCAGCTACACAGACTAGCAAGAGTCTTGTTATCATAGATATAGAAACTAGAGGTACTGTACTATCCAGCCAGGTAAGACACAAACCAGTCTGCTCAGCTACACAGACTAGCAAGAGTCTTGAAATTTGATATAGAAACTAGAGATATTGTACTTTCCAACCAGGTAAGATATAAACCAGTCTGCTCAGCTACACAGACTAGCTAGAGTCTTGATATTTTAGATATAGAAACTAGAGGTATTGTACTATCCAACCAGGTAAGACACAAACCAGCCTGCTCAGCTACACAGACCAGCAAGAGTCTTGATATTTTAGATATAGAAACTAGAGGTATTGTACTATCCAACCAGGTAAGACACAAACCAGTCTACTCAGCTACACAGACTAGCAAGAGTCTTGATATTTTAGATACAGAAAGTAGAGGTACTGTCCTATCCAGCCAGGGTAAGACACAAACCAGTCTACTCAGCTACACAGACTAGCAAGAGTCTTGATATTTTAGATATAGAAACTAAGATACTGTACTATCCAACCAGGTAAGACACAAACCAGTCTACTCAGCTACACAGACCAGCAAGAGTCTTGATATTTTAGATATAGAAACTAGAGGTATTGTACTATCCAACCAGGTAAGACACAAACCAGCCTGCTCAGCTACACAGGCTAGCAAGAGTCTTGATATATTAGATATAGAAACTAGAGATACTGTACTATCCAGCCAGGTAAGACACAAACCAGTCTGCTCAGCTACACAGACCAGCAAGAGTCTTGATATTTTAGATATAGAAACTAGAGATATTGTACTATCCTACCAGGATAAGACCCAAACCAGTCTACTCAGCTACACAGACTAGCTAGAGTCTTGATATATTAGATATAGAAACTAGAGATATTGTACTATCCTACCAGGATAAGACCCAAACCAGTCTACTCAGCTACACAGACTATCAAGAGTTTTGACATTTTAGATATAGAAACTAAGATACTGTACTATCCAACCAGGTAAGACACAAACCAGTCTGTTCAGCTACACAGACTAGCAAGAGTCTTGATATTTTAGATATAGAAACTAGAGATATTGTACTATCCTACCAGGATAAGACACAAACCAGTCTACTCAGCTACACAGACCAGCAAGAGTCTTGATATTTTAGATATAGAAACTAGAGATATTGTACTATCCTACCAGGTAAGACACAAACCAGTCTGCTCAGCTACACAGACTGGTAAGAGTCTTGATATTTTAGATATAGAAACTAGAGGTAATGTACTATCCAGCATGGGTAAGACACAAACCAGCCTACTCAGCTACACAGACTAGCGAGAGGATTGAAATTTTAGATATAGAAACTAGAGATACTGTACTATCAACCAGGGTAAGACACAAACCAGCCTGCTCAGCTACACAGACTAGCAAGAGTCTTGATATTTTAGATATAGAAACTAGAGGTACTGTACTATCCAACCAGGTAAGACACAAACCAGTCTGCTCAGCTACACAGACTAGCAAGAGTCTTGATATTTTAGATATAGAAACTAGAGGTACTGTACTATCCAACCAGGTAAGACACAAACCAGTCTGCTCAGCTACACAGACTAGCAAGAGTCTTGATATTTTAGATATAGAAACTAGAGGTACTGTACTATCCAACCAGGTAAGACACAAACCAGTCCGCTCAGCTACACAGACCAGCAAGAGTCTTGATATTTTAGATATAGAAACTAGAGGTACTGTGCTATCCAGCCAGGGTAAGACACAAACCAGCCTGCTCAGCTACACAGACCAGCAAGAGTCTTGATATTTTAGATATAGAAACTAGAGGTACTGTGCTATCCAGCCAGGGTAAGACACAAACCAGCCTACTCAACTACACAGACTAGCAAGAGTCTTGATATTTTAGATATAGAAACTAGAGATATTGTACTATCAACCAGGGTAAGACACAAACCAGCCTGCTCAGCTACACAGACTAGCAAGAGTCTTGATATTTTAGATATAGAAACTAGAGGTACTGTGCTATCCTACCAGGTAAGACCCAAACCAGTCTACTCAGCTACACAGACTATCAAGAGTTTTGACATTTTAGATATAGAAACTAAAGATACTGTACTATCCAGCCAGGTAAGACACAAACCAGTCTGCTCAGCTACACAGACTAGCAAGAGTCTTGATATTTTAGATATAGAAACTAGAGATATTGTACTATCCAACCAGGGTAAGACACAAACCAGTCTACTCAGCTACTCAGACTAGCAAGAGTCTTGATATTTTAGATATAGAAACTAGAGATATTGTACTATCCTACCAGGTAAGACACAAACCAGTCTGCTCAGCTACACAGACTGGTAAGAGTCTTGATATTTTAGATATAGAAACTAGAGGTAATGTACTATCCAGCATGGGTAAGACACAAACCAGCCTACTCAGCTACACAGACTAGCGAGAGGATTGAAATTTTAGATATAGAAACTAGAGATACTATACTATCAACCAGGGTAAGACACAAACCAGCCTGCTCAGCTACACAGACTAGCAAGAGTCTTGATATTTTAGATATAGAAACTAGAGGTACTGTACTATCCAACCAGGTAAGACACAAACCAGTCCGCTCAAGTACACAGACCAGCAAGAGTCTTGATATTTTAGATATAGAAACTAGAGGTACTGTGCTATCCAGCCAGGGTAAGACACAAACCAGTCTACTCAGCTACACAGACTAGCAAGAGTCTTGATATTTTAGATATAGAAACTAAAGATGCTGTACTATCCAGCCAGGTAAGACACAAACCAGTCTACTCAGTTACACAGACTAGCGAGAGGCTTGATATTTTAGATATAGAAATAAGAGATACTGTACTATCCAGCCAGGTAAGACACAAACCAGTCTACTCAGCTACACAGACTAGCACGAGTCTTGATATTTTAGATATAGAAACTAGAGATATTGTACTATCCAGCCAGGTAAGACACAAACCAGTCTACCCAGCTACACAGACTAGCAAGAGTCTTGATATTTTAGATATAGAAACTAGAGATATTGTACTATCCAGCCAGGTAAGACACAAACCAGTCTACCCAGCTACACAGACTAGCAAGAGTCTTGATATTTTAGATATAGAAACTAGAGATATTGTACTATCCAGCCAGGGTAAGACACAGACCAATCTACTCAGCTACACAGACTAGCAAGAGTCTTGATATTTTAGATACAGAAAGTAGAGGTACTGTCCTATCCAGCCAGGGTAAGACACAAACCAGTCTACTCAGCTACACAGACTAGCAAGAGTCTTGATATTTTAGATATAGAAACTAGAGGTACTGTCCTATCCAGCCAGGGTAAGACACAAACCAGTCTGCTCAGCTACACAGACTAGCAAGAGTCTTGATATTTTAGATATAGAAATTAGAGGTATTGAACTATCCAGCCAGGTAAGACCCAACCAGTCTGCTCAGCTACACAGACTAGCAAGAGTCTTGATATTTTAGATATAGAAATTAGAGGTATTGAGCTATCCAGCCAGGTAAGACACAAACCAGTCTACTCAGCTACACAGACTAGTAAGAGTCTTGAAATTTTACATATATAAACTAGAGGTATTGTACTATCCAGCCAGGGTAAGACAAACCAGTCTACCCAGCTACACAGACTATCAAGAGTCTTGATATTTTAGTTATAGAAACTAGAGGTACTGTACTATCCAGCCAGGTAAGACACAAACCAGTCTACTCAGCTACACAGACTAGCAAGAGTCTTGATATTTTAGATATAGAAACTAGAGGTACTGTACTATCCAGCCAGGTAAGACACAAACCAGTCTACCCAGCTACACAGACTATCAAGAGTCTTGATATTCTAGATATAGAAACTAGAGGTACTGTACTATCCAGCCAGGTAAGACACAAACCAGTCTACTCAGCTACACAGACCAGCAAGAGTCTTGATATTTTAGATATAGAAACTAGAGATACTGTACTATCCAGCCAGGGTAAGACAAAAACCAGGTAAGACACAAACCAGTCTGCTCAGCTACACAGACTAGCAAGAGTCTTGATATTTTAGATACAGAAACAAGAGGTACTGTACTATCCAGCCAGGTAAGACACAAACCAGTCTACTCAGCTACACAGACTAGCACGAGTCTTGATATTTTAGATACAGAAACAAGAGGTACTGTACTATCCAGCCAGGTAAGACACAAACCAGTCTACTCAGCTACACAGACCAGCAAGAGTCTTGATATTTTAGATATAGAAACTAGAGATACTGTACTATCCAGCCAGGGTAAGACAAAAACCAGGTAAGACACAAACCAGTCTGCTCAGCTACACAGACTAGCAAGAGTCTTGATAGTTTAGATATAGAAACTAAGATACTGTACTATCCAGCCAGGGTAAGACACAAACCAGTCTACTCAGCTACACAGACTAGCACGAGTCTTGATATTTTAGATATAGAAACTAGAGGTATTGTACTATCCAGCCAGGGTAAGACACAAACCAGTCTACTCAGCTACACAGACTAGCAAGAGTCTTGATATTTTAGATATAGAAACTAGAGGTATTGTACTATCCAGAAAGTGAACATTAACCCATTGTATACTGGTGGACCCTTCCACTGCTATATGTTGGACAAGTCCATTTGTCATTTAAGGGTTGTCAGGCCTATTTTTTCCTTTTTTTGACAGAAAATCCTGTTAGCAAACAGCGCAGGCCCTGATCAGACGCCACGTTATGCGGCGTCTGATCTGGGCTTGCGCTGTTTGCCAGGCTACCCTTTTAGAGGTTTTCTATCTAGAATGAATTAAAGGTGCAGATTAGCTTGCACAGATGTGCAGGTTGATCAGCCCCTCTGCTGTTCACAAATGGCAAGAACATTTTTTTTTCTAATAATGTGGCTCATATGAGACATCTAAGTATCCTAGGTTATCCTAAGTATTCAGACACCTCACCTCCTTACAATAACTGTTCTAAAGTATGAACAAGAACAATTTACCGTCACGAAAACATGCCTATAAAATTTTCACCCCCCTTGAACCCCACTTTTATATAGTAAAACTGACATGTACAGGGGTAACCTTATTTTTCTTATTTCTGCTCTAAAATATAGATTGTGGGTACTCATTAGAAAAGAAATACAATTTTTCATCTTAAAATCCTCGTTTTTTCGGCAGTTAAGTTTACAATGTATTTGCACAGGTGTGTTTTCATAATGCTACCCAATTTTTGTCTAAGAGTAGTGGGATGAGTGGCTAACAGTGTAGATGCCACATTCTGTGGCGGTGAGATGCCACATTCTGTGGTGGTGAGATGCCACATTCTGTGGTGGTGAGATGCCACATTCTGTTGTGGTGAGATGCCACATTCTGTGGCGGTGAGATGCCACATTCTGTGGCGGTGAGATGCCACATTCTGTGGCGGTGAGATGCCACATTCTGTGGTGGTGAGATGCCACATTCTGTGGCGTCTCATCTGGGTCCACACTGTTTGCTCAGGCCTGTCGGTCTGAATACATACAGTAAATACGGTAATTACAATTTCCTTGAATCCGCTTATTTTTCTATGTTAAAAATAAGAAATCAGGAAACTTATTCTTTTGTTACCCTCTTTATTTCTCCATATCTAGAACTATATCTAAGCCCTCATCATGCAATGGCAATTACAGAATTTACATAAGAAACTTTACTTCCTTAGTTTATGAACCTATCAGTGAATAAGCTGACTGTGATGACAAGAACAGGTTAAATTAATGCGTTATGTTGTAAGCAGTACAGTTAAACATTTTATACTGGCCACCTCTATTAAGTAAAAAAGCTGTTTTACCCAACCAAGTCTGTATTCCATTTCTGAAAAATGTTTCTTTGATTTTTATGTCTCAGCAGCAATTAAGGTCATATGGAGCAGGACCTCAGTTTCAAGACTCATCCGTAAGTCTGGAGAAGCCCAGAATCGAAAACACTACCCTTGAAAAAGGTCAATGCATAAACTCATCCTTATAAAGCAAGCACCTGTCTTAAGCAAGCACTTTTGATTATCTTTTAGGTGTTTGCTTATTAAAGGTTGGACCTAAATGGCCTTAGTTACCATAATAATTATAAGTATTGGGACAGATAGGTATACCCAAACAGTGCAGACCCAGATCAGACTGCTCCTGATCAGGGTGTGTACTGTTTGCCATTCTCTCTGCACCTTTTGGACTCTTTGCTGGATCATGAAACAAATTTGTTAAAATTTAAGGAGAATTACAGCAAGTCCTCAAGGTGTCCGAAATTTTAAGATTCTGACCGTAATTGCTTCACAATTAAGTCAAGGATACACAGCTTTAGGATTTGAAATATCTAGGAAGTCTGTAGACTGTGGTTGAAACTTGGCAAATGTTGCAATAGACAGTGAAACATTCTCAACCTGTATCAAATCTCCCTCTGTCAGTAACAGATTCTTCATCATCTGAAGAAAAGATGGGAAGAGGTCAGGGGCCAAATGTTCGTTAGCTTAACGAGCTCGTTAGTGGTGATATTGTTAACTGTACTAGCAAGTGCAATATCGAAAATTTTGTTATTTTTGCTGAAAAAATGTGAGCAGCTTTTGCATTTGCAAAAGCTGCTCACATTTTTTCAGAAAAATTTTTAACATGTTTCATGATACGTTAACTAACGACGTCGTTGGTTTTGAACAACTGGCCCCAGGATAACATTTGGGTGAGAAAACTGTGATACTAACATATCAGCCAGCACATGACAAAACCTACAATAAGACTGTGTGACCAGCAGAGACTCAAATCAATCTGCGCACACATCCACTGTGACAAGACCTTTTGCTTATGTCTCCTTGCATAGCATTGCAGCCTATAGTAGGTACATGCGATCAGTGAAGACTCTGATCAGACTGCACGAATGTGCAGGCTGATCGGAGTCTTAGCTGGTCGCTCAAAACTTCTTGTAGATTTTGTCATGCGCTGGCTCATATCAGAATAAATACATATTTGGGCTGCATGATGCTCCGACGCAGAGCTGAATCTGACCCGCACAAGAGGACTGGTAATCCGCTTAGAGGATCTAAGCCTGCCCAGGCAAAGCGGTGCGCACGAGTCGGACCGTCCATGCTTATAAACCCTATTAGTTTCATTGGGGGACAGGGCTTGAGATGTCATTTCATCTCAATGTCGGGTAAAAGTCCCACAAAATTGCGGCGTCTCCAAAATGACCTTTACAGTGTTGATGGGGACGTTAAACCTCAAATCAAACAAACACTGGGTCAAGAGCAAAGTTTACATGAATCCCTTTGGAGTTCACTTGCTTTGCTAATGATCTGATGTTGTTCATACATCAATGAAAATTAACCCTTGTCCTGCTGAATATTCATATATGCCACTCCCACTACCGATTATCAACCAATCAGATTGCTTGATGCAAATTATTGCAACAAATTCACAATCTGAATGGCAAACAATGTAGATCCTGATCAGATGGCTTCGTCAGAAGCCATCTGATCTGGATCTACATTGTTTCAAAGATAAGGCATATCCGGGATTAGCAGGACAAGGGTTAAAACCAGAATTATGGTTCATGCATTCTGCACATTGTCTCATAGTGCTTTACATTTGTGTGAAGTTTCATGAAAATACCTCAAACGGATTTTTAATTATCATGAATAACAGAATTTTTTCAATGTTCAAAGCGCAATAACTCCAAAAGTAGGCAATCCAGAGTTATGGTTCATGCGCTGTGCACATCGTCTCATAGTGCTTTATATTTGTGTGAAGTTTCATGAAAATACCTCGAAAGGTTTTTGAGTTTTGATGAATAACGGAATTACAGAATTACGGAATCACAGAAGGACAAGGCGAATCCAATATAGCCCCCACTTTTTCAAAGTGAGGCTGTAAAAATACCTTCATTTGTTTAAAGTGAGTTTTGTGTGCTTCTAAATGGATTTCAGGATGTTTAGACTTTCCTAATAATGGAATTACGGAAGTACGAATTACGGAAGTACAGAATTATGGAATTATGGAATCACAGAAGGACAAGGCACTTTTTCAAGCGGGGCTATAAAAATACCTTCACTTCTTTAAAGTGAGTTTTATGTGCTTCTAAGTCATTACGCATGCACGCCTATACAAATACATTGCCAGCTTTATCGCCGAAAAAATGAACATTTTATGCTGAAAAATTGTGATATTTTTCTTATTTCTGCTCCAAATATTGATTGTTCAAGGGGGTCAAAATTATATAGGCGTGTTTTCGTGATGTGGATTTTAGGCTTTATAGACTTTCCTAAGTCTCACCAGTATCAACAGCATGACAAAGTCTGTACTAAAGAATGCTGAGGATGAAAAAGTTTTATAAACCTGGGGCCAGTTTTTCAAACTAATGACGTCGTCAGTTAACATATTGTTAGCACCGATCATTTAATATGGCAAATATGCTAATATTTTTCTGAAAACAAGAGGGCCCAATGGCCCTATATCGCTCACCTGTGTACGAGAAAATCATTAGTGTAGGAGACCACTTGACATTGCTACATACTAAATATCTAAGCTCAGGCAAAGCGGTGTTCATGCTTACAAACCCTACTGGTTTCATTGGGCGACAGGGCTTGAGATGTAATTTCATATCAATGTCTGGTAAAAGTCCCACAAAATTGGAAGAGACATCTCCAAAATGACCAATACAGTGTTGTCGGGGATGTAAAACCTCAAATCAAACAAAATCTGTGCCTTATGGTTTTGGAGAAAAAGATTTTTTTAAGTTTTTTCAAGTATAAGTCTATAGAAGCTAATGAGCCAAAGGGCATGGTTGGCAGGATTCATGTAGGCGACCACTCGACATTGCTACATGCTAAATACCTAAGCTCTGGGACTTATGGTTTCAGAGAAGAAGAATTTTGAAGCTTTTTTCCATTATGAGTCTATGGGAGCTAAGGGGCCCCGGGGCAAGGCCCATTTGGACCCCCTGGACATGATTGGCAGGATTTTTGTAGGTGACCACTTGCCGTTGCTACATGCCACATATCTCAGCTCTGGGCCCTGTGGTTTCAGAGAAGAAGATTTTTGAAGTTTTTTTTTTCCATTATGAGCCTATAGGAGCTAAGGGGCCCCGGGGCATGGCCCTTTTGGACCCCAGGGGCATGACTGGCAGGAATTATGTAGGTGACCACTTGCCATTGCTACATGCTAAATATCTAAGCTCTGGGCCCTGTGATTGCCGAAGAGAAGATTTTTGAAGCTTTTTGTTCCATTATGAGTCTATGGGAGCGAAGGGGCCCCGGGGCGTCGCCCATTTGGAACCCAGGGGCATGATTGGCAGGAATTATGTAGGTGACCACTGGCCGTTGCTACATGCTAAATATCTAAGCTCTGGGCCCTGTGGTTTCAGAAAAGAAGATTTTTGAAGCTTTTTTTCCATTATGAATCTTTGGGAGCTAAGGGGCCCCGGGGCTTGGCCAATTTGGACCCCAGGGGCATGATTGGCAGGAATAATGTAGGTGACCACTTGTTACATGCCAAATATCTCAGCTCTGGGCCCCGTGGTTTCAGAGAAGAAGATTTTTTAAGCTTTTTCCCATTATGAGTCTATAGGAGCTAAAGGGCCCTGGGGCGTGGCCCGTTTGGACCCCAGGGGCATGATTGGCAGGAATTATGTAGGTGACCACTTGCTGTTGCTACTTGCTAAATATCTAAGCTCTGGGCCCTGTAGTTTCTGAGAAGAAGATTTTTGAAGCTTTTTTTTTCCATTAAGAGTCTATGTGAGCTAAGGGGCCCCGGGGCGTAGCCCATTTGGACCCCAGGGGCATGATTGGCAGGAATTATGTAGGTGACCACTTTCCATTGCTACATGCCAAATATCTCAGCTCTGGGCCCTGTGGTTTCAGAGAAGAAGATTTTTGAAGCTTTTTTCCATTATGAGTCTATAGGAGCTAAAGGGCCCGGGCGTGGCCCGTTTGGACCCCAGGGGCATGATTGGCAGGAATTATGTAGGTGACCACTTGCCATTGCTACATGCTAAATATCTAAGCTCTGGGCCCTGTGGTTTCCGAGAAGAAGATTTTTGAAGCTTTTTCCATTATGAGTCTATAGGAGCTAAAGGGCCCCGGGGTGTGGCCCGTTTCGACCCCATGGGCAAGATTGGCAGGAATTATATAGGTACCCACTTGCCGTTGCTACCTGCTAAATATCTAAGCTCTGGGCCCTGTGGTTTCCAAGAAGAAGATTTTTGAAGCTTTTTGTTCCATTATGAGTCTATGGGAGCGAAGGGGCCCCGGGGCGTCACCAATTTGGAACCCAGGGGCATGATTGGCAGGAATTATGTAGGTGACCACTGGCCGTTGCTACATGCTAAATATCTCAGCTCTGGGCCCTCTGGTTTCAGAGAAGAAGATTTTTGAAACTTTTTTTTCATTATGAGTCTTTGGGAGCTAAGGGGCCCCGGGGTGTGGCCCATTTGGACCACAGGGGCATGATTTGCAGGAATTATGTAGGTGACCACTTGCCTTTGCTACATGCCAAATATCTCAGCTCTGGGCCCTGTGGTTTCAGAGAAGAAGATTTTTGAAGCTTTTTTTCCATTATGAGTCTAAAGGAGCTAAAGGGCCCGGGGCATGGCCCGTTTGGACCCCAGGGGCATGATTGGCAGGAATTATGTAGGTGACCACTTGCCATTGCTTCATGCTAAATATCTAAGCTCTGGGCCCTGTGGTTTCCGAGAAGAAGATTTTTGAAGCTTTTTGTTCCATTATGAGTCTATGGGAGCGAAGGGGCCCCGGGGCGTGGCCAATTTGGACCCCAGGGGCATGAATGGCAGGAATTATGAAGGTGACCACTGGCCGTTAATACATGCTAAATATCTAAGCTCTGGGCCCTGTGGTTTCAGAGAAGAAGATTTTTGAAGCTTTTTTTCCATTATGAGTCTATGGGAGCTAAAGGGTCCTGGGGCGTGGCCCGTTTGGACCCCAGGGGCATGATTGGCAGGAATTATGTAGATGACCACTTGCCATTGCTTCATGCTAAATATCTAAGCTCTGGGCCCTGTGGTTTCCGAGAAGAAGATTTTTGAAGCTTTTTGTTCCATTATGAGTCTATGGCAGCGAAGGGGCCCCGGGGCGTGGCCAATTTGGACCCCAGGGGCATGAATGGCATGAATTATGTAGGTGACCACTGGCCGTTAATACATGCTAAATATCTAAGCTCTGGGCCCTGTGGTTTCAGAGAATAAGATTTTTGAAGCTTTTTTTCCATTATGAGTCTATAGGAGCTAAAGGGCCCGGGGCGTGGCCCGTTTGGACCCCAGGGGCATGATTGGCAGGAATTATGTAGGTGACCACTTGCCGTTGCTACATGCTAAATATCTAAGCTCTGGGCCCTGTAATTTCCGAGAAGAAGATTTTTGAAGCTTTTTGTTCCATTATGAGTCTATGGGAGCGAAGGGGCTCCGGGGTGTGGCCAATTTGGACCCCAGGGGCATGAATGGCAGGAATTATGTAGGTGACCACTGGCCGTTAATACATGCTAAATATCTAAGCTCTGGGCCCTGTGGTTTCAGAGAAGAAGATATTTTAATTTTTTCCCATTGTAAGTCTATGGGAGCTATATGTTGCCATGGCAACCAGAATTCCAATCTGATCAGCCCAAAAACCTTATGCAGCCTTTCCCCCTACCTGATGATGCTTCTCATGAAATTTGATCAAGATTGACCATGGGGTATTAGAGATATACTTATTTGAAATTGTTTACGGACGCACGCACGCACGGACGCACGACGGACGACGGACAAAAAGTGATCACAAAAGCTCACCTTGTCACTACGTGACAGGTGAGCTAAAAATGTGAGCAGCTTTTGAAAATGTAAAAGCTGCTCTCATTTTTGTTAGCAAAAATAACACTATATTAGATATTGTACTTGCTAGAACAGATCAAAGTTTGACCACTAACAAGCTCGTTAAGCTAACAATGCTTTGAACAACTGGACCCTGTTGGCCAGGGCCCAGTTGTTCGAAGAATTGAAATTGCGGAATTATTAGACTTAACATGTCATTAAGACTTTAATAATTAAATATGACAATATACCAATACTTTTACTGAAAAAAATGTGAGTAGCTTTTGCACAAAAACTATTCACATATTTTTCAGCAAAAATTCCATTGCACTAAATATTGAACTTGCTAGAACATTTAACATTTTGACGATTTACCAGCTTGTAAAAAGCTAACGATACTTTGAACAACTGGAGTCAGATTGTACAAAAGTCTAATTGTTGTTTGTTTGTTTGATTAGAGGTTTAACATCCCCATCAACACTGTATAGGCCATTTTGGAGACGTTGCTTCCAATTTTGTGGGACTTTTACCCGACATTGAGATGAAATGACATCTCAAGCCCTGTCACCCAATGAAACCAATAGGATTTATAAGCATGTACGGACCGACTCACACCGCTTTGCCTGGGCAGACTTAGACCCTCTAAGCGGTTAACCAGTATTCTTGTGGGGTCGGTTTCAGCTCTGCATGTGAGCATTATGCAGCCCATCTATTTCTTCAAGCCCCGATGGGCGAGGGCCACTCTAATTGTTGTAACTCTACCAGTTATATTTTGAGCATTTGCTGGTCAGTTATGTCAATATCAAACATTTTCGGAGAGTTTTGATAGGTGGATGTATCATGCTAGTGAGATTTTTACATACCCAATATGGTATATAGATCCTGCCTTCATCAGCAACGAACTCCAGCACACCACAGTGTGTCTCTCTCTTCATCTTCTTGTTGGTCAGTTTAAACAACATCGGGTACTGAATATGCAGCCGAGCTGAAAGCAAAATACATGTACTATTCCACTACGATAACAAACCCGTGCGACATATTGCATTTTTTCACATCTCCGAAATGGCTACTCTTCTGACGAAAATCGATGATACTTTCCTTATTTATAAAGCAAACATAGATTGTGGGTGCTCGTTAGAACCGCCTCATTGAGGCGGTTCTAACGAGTACCCACAACCTATGTCTAGTGAGTGAGCGTTAGAGTTTTACGTCCCACCAACAGCTTAGGTCATACAAAGACGGGACCTTGGTTTAAAGACTCATCCGTAAGTCTGGTGAAGCCCGGGATCGATCCTGCGATCCCTGGTTTGCAAGGCGAGTAGCGTAACCACTTCACCATGGAGGCTTCTACAACACTGGGGTAATACCATTTTCTATACCTGTGTTGTCGACCGAGCCGGTACTGTGTAAAGCTGCTGTCGACCGAGAAATACGGTTTTCGACCGAGCAGTACGGATGTCGACAGAGGGGGGTCTTCGATTTTGATGCACTTGGAGAGGCGAAAACGTTAGTTTAAACATTTACAAACGATGTCGGTGTTTTAAAGAGACAAGCTGTTAATTGTCTGTTCACTTATAGAGAGTCGTGAGTCTGAAAAACACTATAAAATACCGGTTCTTTCGAAAAAAATCATTTTCACAGAATATCATTAATGTAATGCTTTATGAAAAGTAGGAAAGCAATAAAACGCCATATATATTTTATTTACCATTTACGCTTCAGTAACAACGGGGGTTTGACATAATTCTTGCACTCTGGGAGTTTTTATAGAACTTTGAAAAATGTCGGGATACGGATGTCGATTATTAGAAATACGACCGTCGATGGTATCCTAATCTTATTGATACGGCAGTCGACGAAATATAAAGCTACATTTCATGTACTGCTGTTAAAATACATGATTTATTCTATGATTATAACTGAAATCTGCACTATTAGGCAGATTTCACTGGGAGCCATGAAGAAAAATGTATCTTTATTGCGAATTGGTGTCTTAAAGTCGCAACAATCACCAAGAATAACTCCATCCTTAACTCTCCCATATTTATACACAACAGTTTTTTGTTTGTTTGATTTGAGGTTTAACGTCCCCGTCAACACTGTAAAGGTCATTTTGGAGACGTTGCTTCCAATTTTGTGGGACTTTTACCCGACATTGCGATGAAATGACATCTTAAGCCCTGTCGCCCAATGAAACCAATAGGGCTTATTAGCATGGACGGTCCGCCTCGCACCGCGGTTCCTGGACAGGCTTAGACCCTCTAAGCGGTTTACCAGTACTAGTGTGCGGGCCGGATTCAGCTCTGCGTGGAAGCATCATGCAGCCCATATATTTCTTCAAGCCCCTATGGGCGGGGGCTTCAAGGCTGGTCACTGATGTAAACACTTGATCATGTAAATGCCAAAATCAGCTTGAAATCAAACTGCAAAAAATGTTGTAAACCTGTGCAAATGCTCTTGAAGAATGATGTCGAAAAGATCACAGGGGCTTGAAGATTAAATGCGTAAACATTTCAAATTTGATTGAAAGGGCCATAACGAAATGGGGTTACGGCCCTTTCAAGAATATTTCACTCATATCGAGTCGATCGTTAATCAGAGGTGGGCGAAAACCGGAGTACCCGGAGAAAAACCACCTGACCTTCCGTTGCAGAACTTGGCGTCTCACATGTGACCAGAGCGAGGCTCGAACCACAGCGGTGAGAGACCTAATGATCAAGAGTCAGCGCTCTTAACCACTAGGCCACGGAGGCCCGTTGTTTAGGCTTTGCGCTCAGAACATCAAGCGCATGTGCAAAGACGAATATTTCTCAACAAATGCCATGACAAACAGTTGGGTTGATCAGCAGACATTACGAAAACATGCCTAGTAAAATAAATTGAAAATTTTACCCTAAAAACAAAAATGAAAATTTTCAGAAAAAAAAATTATCTGATACTTTTTATATTTCTGCTCAAAAATAGATTGTATGAACGCGCGGTTCTAACAAGTACCCAGAATCTATGTATATGAGCAGAAATATGAAAAATAAGGTTTACCCCTGTAAACCCCAGTTTCACTATATAAAAGTGGGGTTCAATGGGGGTCAAAATTATATAGGCGTGTTTTCGTGATGAGCTCCTTTATTCCTAAGCAGAAAAGCTCTTCAGTCGACGTGACTATCACAGACTTGTCCGAATAACTATTTTTATAGAAAACAGACGCAGTGACTGAGGTCAGAGTGTTGTGTAAGAGGGTTATCTTGGAATCATAGGTTGGGCTTGGCAAACAATGAAGACCCAGACCAGACGCCACAGAATGTGGCGTCTGATCAAGATCTACACTATATACTTAAAAATCGGATTTCAAGGGTAAATTAAGCAGTTTAAATCACAGTCCAGGACTTTTCCGACCTATAGTCAGCGACAATCGACCCACCAGTACTCTTACTGCTTTGATTTTGCGTTTGTCATGTGTGCGCAAGTGCATATTTAAGTAAAGGAGGTATAAATGGTTAACGCTGAGCAGAAATCGACCGTACATGAGTAGTGGTAAACCGCTTAGTGGGTCTTAGCCTGCCAGGCAAAGTGGTGCAAGTTGGACCGTCCGTGCATATAATGATATTTTATCTCAATGTCGGGTAAAAGTCCTACAATATTGAAAGCAGCGTCTCAAAATGACCCAGATAGTGTTGACGGGAATGTTAAACCTCCCTCAAACAAACAAACATAACCAGATAACTGTACCAGCATGTTAAGATAGTTTATTAGTTGTCTATGTTGATATTAGAAGCCTCCGTGGTGCAGTGGTTACGCTACTCGCCTTGTAAACCAGGGGTCGCAGGATCGATCCCGGGCTTCTCCAGACTTTCGGATGAGTCTTTAAACCGAGGTCCCGTCTCCGTATGACCTTAGATGTTGATGGGACGAAAAACTCAAAACACTCACTCTATGTTGATATTATAGTCTTTCAATCCGCAGTGAGACGTGACTGCACTTTTAATTTTGGACTACACCGTGTTTTAGGTAAGTCGCATTCAGCTGGGATTTTACATTGTGAGATATAGTTTTTCTGAGATTCGTACTGCATCATACTATAACCACTTGGCCACGACTGCTACATAATGGCATTATCGAAAACAATATTTATAATTTTAAAATTCTGTGAAAAAAGAAATCCGAAACCTGCTTCCCCTAAAATATGGAATAGTCTTGCCCCACTTGAACGTTGAACTCTCAAAGGTCGTTGATAAACTATAGAACAGACTTTTTGACATTCCTAACGGGGATGACATGTTGGTTTTCACTGGGCAATGTCTTGACATGTCCCGTGCTTAGCTGTAAATTTGAAACAAAAGTCACCTATCGGCGGTAATATGGTTTCTAATAAGTTGTTTGGAATTGTGGGTATACAAATGCTCACGGTTGGTCAATGTCAGTATGGTCGTCGTGATTTCCTCACCAGATGCAGTTTTTCAGCCGGTGTCGGACCCTGGATAACACAACGCAGAACTGTTCAAGACCGCTGTATCCTATAACTTGTCTACGGAAGGCTTTCTAAGATTTTTTAAAAAGCTACACGTGTATATTTAAACGAAATTTAGTAATCGGCATAAGAAGAAGAAGAAGAAGAAGAAGAAGAAGAAGAAGAAGAAGAAGAAGAAGAAGCCACACACCTGCGTCACTGTCACCACCAACACTTCCAATATGTCTAGGGATGGCTTTGTTGAACCGTAAATTTCTCATTTCGTGAATTTCTCCCCCAATTTTACATATGGTCAATTTCGAAAAATTTTGATGTCTGAATTTTCTGATGTATAAAGAATTGGTAAGTATTCGTCACACCTGTAAAAAACTAGTGCGACCTTTTATAGGGTGTGAAGAATTGGTATAAATTCCTCACACATGTGAAGAATTCGTTGACAATGTCTGACGTGTGAAGAAATGGTAAGTATTCGTCACACCTGTGACCTGTGTTTATGGGGTGTGGAGAATTTATACCAATTACTACTACACGTGTCTTACATGTAAAGAACTGGTACTGATTCCTCACACATGAGAAGAATTGGTACCAATGTCTCACAAGAGTATAATTGATACCAATACTTCACACATGTGAGGAATCGGTACCAAATCCACACAGAAGCCTCCGTGGTGTAGTGGTTACGCTACTCGCCTTGTAAACTAGGGGTCGCAGGATTGATGCCTGGCTTCTCCGGACTTTCGGATGAGTCTTTATACCGAGGTCCCGTCTCCATAAGACCTTAGTTGTTGGTGGGACGTAAAACTCAAACACTCACTCACTCACCAAATCCACACACATGTGAAGAATCTCAATTAGTTGGCTACCAATTTTCACTGGCTGTAATAGTTTCTGAAAAAAATATTTATTTTAATTTTTCCTATAGAAAAGGATAGGTTGTAAAATTTGACCGTGTCTGGAGATAAGTTCGGGGTAATCCTAAGATCATCATTTGAACAAAATATGATGTGCTGGAGTCCTATCTGTTACATACAAAGTTTCTTGACTGGTCCTCAAGAAGCTTTTCAATGGTTTAACCATATATGGGTGTGGTAGCCATCTTGGTCATGTGACCCAGATGCCGCGAACAAACTAGCGTTCCCCCTACCCAAAGAGGTTCAAAACATATTGGCTTTGATTGGCCAATCGGTTTTCAGACATTACGAAAACACGTATGGGGCGACTTTTTACTGTTTAATCCGTATTTATAGATATCCATAAATCGAACTATGGTTATCCATAATTCGATTAATGGATATCATTAATTCAGATCGATTTATGGATATCCATAATTCGAATTATGGATATCCTTAATTCGATTTATGGATATCCATTATTCCTCTGATATGTGGATATCCATAATTCGAATTATGGATATCCATAATTCGATTTATGGATATCCGTGATTCAGATCGATTTATGGATATCCATAATTCGAAATATGGATATACATAAACCACCGCCAAAACTTTTGGTTTAATGATTTCTCCCCAAAACACGTGATTGTTTATTGTAAAAATCTTCAAAATCTTCAAGGTCTCCATCATCGCTGGAAGATAATAGCCGGTAAAATGGACCTATCTGCCGTGCAGCCTTTTCAGCCCGTAAGGCTTCCAAAGCAACGGACGGCATACGCTGGACGCCCAACATATGTGCAGTTAAATATCGGAACCAACCGTAAGATCTAGGAATTCCGGCCAGCGCATCCGGTCCCTCTGGAATCACCTCTATGAGGACCTAATCGGACGTAAGATTATAATGATCCAAACAGGCAATCCGTGCATGCTTTCTGGAGAAAAATGCACATGGTCGTTATATATAGTATTAACATATATCCGTATAGTACTCTATTTGACGTCCCCTGCCCATCGGGGCTTGAAGAAATAGATGGGCTGCATGATGCTTTCACGCAGAGCTGAAACCGACCCGCACACGAGTACTGGTAAACCGCTTAGAGGATCTAAGCCTGCCCAGGCAAAGCAGTACGAGTCGGCCCGTCCATGTTAATAAACCCTATTGGTTCATTTGGGTGGCAGGTCTTCAGAAGTCATTTCATCTCAAGGTAGGGTTAAAAGTCCCACAAAATAGGAAGCAGCGTCTCCAAAATGACCTTTACAGTGTTGACGGGGACGTTAAACCTCAAATCAAACAAACAAAAACTCTACTTGAGATATATGGAGTACCAAGCAGATTCAGATATATCTCCTGGCCCCCGCCCATTTGGGCTTGGAGAAATAGATTTGGCTGCATGAGCTGAGAGTACTGGTAAATCGTTTAGAAGGTCTAAGTCTGTCCAAACAAAGTCGTGCGAGTCAATGGGCAACAAGGATTGAGATGTTTGTTTGTTTGTTTGTTTGTATTTGAGTTTAACGGCACAGTCAACACTAATTTACGAGGGTAGGCTGAAAAGTTCTGAGCCTGACCAAGAAGCAGGCATCGAACAGCCATGAAATTTTGTATTCATTAAATCCAAACCTTTACTACTTGATTTGACTCAAATGAGTTCAAGTTTACCTGCAATAACGTAGAAAGTCTAGACTTTGAAAATTGATACTAGCACGTTTTTGAGAAAATGGACAAAATCTGGCATCGTGGGGTCATCAAGTACCTCCATAAAAAGCGGTTAGCTCCTAAGGACATTCATGCTGATATGGTTGCTACATTATGGGATGATGCTCCTTCGTATGCAACCGTGAAAAGGTGGCCATCAAATTTTAAGATGGGCATGGACAGCCTTGAAGATGATGACCGGTCTGGACGACCCACAACGGCAACAACTGAGGAAACCATTAGCCAAGTGCACAGGGCGGTGATGGATGACAGGCGTTTAACTGTGAATCAGTTAGCTAACACTGTTGGCATCTCCCGTGAATGAGTAGAGAATATTCTACACAGTGAATTAGGAATGTCGAAGGTTTCCGCCAGATGTGTGCCACGGCTTTTGACGCCTGACCAAAAGTTGACCAGACTGAACCTGTCACAAGCCAACTTGGCTATTTTTGAAGCAGACCAAGATGGTTTTCTTGACCGTTTTGTCACTCAGGATGAGTGTTAGGTTCATCACTTTGAGCCAGAGACCAAAAGCCAATCCATGCAATGGAAGCACCCTGGCTCACCCCCTCCAAAGAAGGCAAAGGTCGTCTCCTCTGCGGGGAAGGTGATAGCATCAGTGTTCTGGGATGCCAAGGGTATAATATTCATAGATTACCTTCAAAAGGGCAAACAATTAATGGGGAGTATTATGCAGATCTGCTAAAACAATTGCGAAAAGCAATTAAGGCTAAACGACCCAGAAAATTGACAAAAGGGGTCTTGTTCCATCAGGACAATGCGCCTGCTCATAAATCGGTTGTCGCAATGGATGCTGTGCATGACTGTGGCTTCACACTTGTCGATCACCCCCCGTATGCACCTGATCTAGCTCCAACAGATTATTTCCTGTTTCCAAACATGAAAAAGCACTTGGCTGGGCAGCATTATCGGTCAGACGAGGAGGTGATAGCTGCTGTGGAGGAGTTTTTCAGGGACCAAGATGAGACCTATACCACTGGGGTCCAAGGACTCCAGCATCGCTGGAGGAAGTGTGTGGACAGGAAGGGAGACTGTTGAAAAATAAGGCACTTTCAGCATGGACAAACCATTGGATCGTGGTCAGGCTCAGAACTTTTCAGCCTACCCTCGTAGGTCATTTTTGAGCCGGTCAGTTTACCTATCCACACTTTTCCTGGGCAGGCTTATACGTAAGCAGTTAACCAGTACAGTGCACATTCTTTCGCCAGAAACTGACAACTGCCCTTCTTGAATCAGCGGAAGGGGGAGAATGACTGTAGAAAATATTTCATGATCAATCTCCACGAAAGAATGTTGCCGACCCAGGTAGGTATCGAACCCGCTTCCTCCTGGTCACCAGTCAGACGCGCATCCGACTGAGCTACCGAAGCCGGCGGGATTGAGATGTCATTTAATCTCAATGAAGGCTTAATGACCAACATAACTGGAAGCAACGTCTCCAAAATGCCCTAAATACATGTAACATTGAAGGGGATGTTAAACCTCAAATCAAACAAAACATATCTCGCCCACACCATAGGCCACCACTAAGCCTACCCGACATTACCTCCACCTCCATCCCGGCTTTTATTACACATCTAAATCGGAAATCTGACGCGAATAGTCTAGTTTTTTTTTTCTTTTTTATTTTGCAAAGGGAGCAGTCAATAATCATTAGGTGTAATTGCAGAGGAAAATTATGGATATCCATAATTCGATTTATGGATATCCATAAATCAGCCGAATAATGGATATCCATAATTTGATTTATGGATATCCATAAATCAGCCGAATAATGGATATCCATAATTCGATTTGTGGATATCAATTAATCGAATAATGGATATCCATTATTCGATTTACGTATATAATTTATTCACATTGAATTATGGATGTCCATTAATATTTATGGATATCCATAATTCGAATTATGGATATCCATAATTCGAGTTATGGATATCCATAAATACGGAATAAATAGTAAAACGGCGCCCCATAAACACGCCTCTCAATATGAAACTTTTCGCATGAAAATACTGATATTTGCTTATTTCTGCTCTAACCATAGATTGAGGGCTCTCGTTAGAATAGCCTCGACGAGGTGGTTCTAACGAATACCCACAATCTGTTTTTGCTGAAATTAAAAAAATAATGTATACGCCTGTAAACCCCAGTTTTACTATATAAAAGTGGGGTTTACGGGGGTCAATATTACATAGGCGTGTTTTCGTGATGGATGAGATGTTTGCAGAATGTGAACGGACGACGACGGATGCCGGGGCATGAGAATACTTACTTGCTGAGCTTGCGGCTAGGGTGAGCTAAAAACCTAATGACCAATCTCATTGGTGACGGGCGTCCGTGGCCTAGTGGTTAAGAGCGCTGACTCTTGATCATTAGGTCTCTCACCGCTGTGGTTCGAGCCTCGCTCGGGTCACATGTGAGATGCCAAATTCTGCAACGGAAGGTCAGGTGGTTTTTCTTTGGGTACTCAGGTTTTCGCCCACAAAATTGGAAGATACGTCTAAAAAATGACTTTTACAGTGTTGACTGGGACGTTAAACCTCAAATCAAACAAACAAAACAAAGTAACTATAGTTTACTATCAATCAGCCATTTCAAACAAACAAACAAAGCCTGACGAAGAATGCAACAGTTATTTTATTGTTTAACTGGGGTTAATTTCCAAGTAATCTGTCCCTTACACTCGTTGAATCATCGACATCCGTACCCAGTAACGTCGACAACTGTACCCCGCAATGTTTCACTTCATCGACAGCCGTATTGATGAAACTATAAACAGTTCCACAGATGCATATAAAGACATGTTGACACACAAATAAAATGTTATCGCGTATGTTAATGATGTATCTGCATCATTTCGTCCTTTGATATTCCATGACACTGAATAAGAACCACGCATTTCCCCGGAAGTACTTATTTTATATAATTTCCCGTTTAATTCCGCTCAGCGTCAAAACAGGCTATTAGTCGGACTTCCAAAACACTTGAAACAACAGCAAACTATTTCACGAACGATCTGACAGCCCAAAAATGGACAGTATTACACAAAAATAACACATTTACAGCGAATTTATCGACTACCCTCCTCTGTCGACATCCGTACTGCTCGGTCGAAAACCGTATTTCTCGGTCGACAGCAGCTTTACACAGTACCGCCTCGGTCGACAACACAGGTATAGAAAATGGTATTACCCCCGTGTACAACCTATGTCTAGGAGCAGAAATAAGGAAAATAATGTAGATCCCCATAAACCCCTGTTTTCTCTATATAAAATGGGGTGTAAGGGGGTGTTCCTTTCACAGACTTGTTCATGTGATGCAAACCCCATATGGTAGTCAATTTTGCAATAGATCAGTCCGGGCACAGGAGCTTGCCACTGCATCCAAACTATCATTAACCCATTTCAGACTGTAAACCCCTACACGGGTACCATGGCAAACAGTGCAGACCCAGATCAGACGCCGCAGAATGCGGCATCTGATCAGGGCCTACACTGTTTGTGAAAAGTTTTGCCATTTTCCAAATAGATTTTGAAGAAAACACGACCTGTCACCCCTAAATTTTGAAATGGACTCCTGCTGTATATACACTGTAAGGAGGAAGATTCCATTTGGTACAAAAAGGGTTAAAACATCAGAAAGTCCTAAGATCAAGTTTTGCAAGACGAAAGTTGTGTGAATTCGTATTGCAAACCTAGATTTTTGGGGCTTTCCGGTGTTTTTATCACAGATCTTGTGTACCTTCAAGCTCCTGTGGTCTTGGGAGTGCTTGTTTTGGATATCATTTTTGTGCAACATAAAATCTGATGTAAAAAAAACATCATATAGCCAAGATAACTGTGTTTACTTTACAAACTGGGCACACGTGTAAATCAAAATAGAAAATACATGTATGTATGTCAGAAATATAAAAGAAATACATAAAGATAAAAGAAATACATACAATAACTTTACAAATCAGACAAATCTTGAAAACAGGTATTGGAGACTTTGTTTTGTTGTTGTTTGTTTTTGTTTTTGCTGTTGTTTTGTTTGTTTGGAATTAACAGCCCAGTCAAGACTATATAAGGTCACATTAAGCCAATCTTTTTTGTTTGGTTTTTGTTTGAGTTGAGGTTTTACATCCCCATTGACACTATTAAGGTCATTTTGGAGGCGTTGGGACTTTTACCCGACACTGAGATTAAATGACATCTCAAGCCCTACCGACCATAGAAACCGATAGGGTTTAAGGAGCGGTCCGACTAGCATCACTTTTCTTGGGCAAGCTTAGACCTAAGCTGTTTACCAGTACTTAAGCACAATTTCTCAGGCAGGCTTATACACAAGCGGGTAACCAGTATTGCCAGAAGCTGACAACTGCCCTTCTTGAATCAGCGGAAGGGACAGAGAATGACTGTAGAAAAGATTTCATGAAAAATCTCAACGAAAAAAAAAAATGCATTAAAGTAACATTAATAAAAGTTTATGTAAACTTTACAAATCAGGCACATCATGAAATCAGTATTGGAGACTGAATTTTTTTTTTTCACTATTCTTTTCTTTAACCCTTGACCTGCTGAATATAAAATATGCCACACCCACCACAGATTATCAACCAATCAGATTTCTTGATGCAAATCATTGCAACAAAGTCATAAACTGCATGACAAACAATGGAGATCCTGATCAGATGGCTTCTTCAGAAGCCATCTGATCTGGATCTACATTGTTTGAAAGATAAGACATACACAGGATCAGCAGGACAAGGGTTAAGTTATAACTGATTTGTGTAAATTGTTTGATTTGATGTTTAACGTCCCCGTCAACACTCAACAACAACAACCGTCAACAACATTTTGGAGACGGTGCTTCCAATTTTGTGGGACTTTTACCCAACACTGAGATGAAATGACATCTCAAGCCCTGCCGCCCAATGAATCCAAAAGGGTTTATAAGCATGGACAGGCCGACTTGCACCACTTTGCCTGGACAGGCTTAGATCTGCTAAGCCGTTTACCAGTGCTCGTGTGCGGGTCGGTTTCAGCTCTGCGTGGAAGCATCATGCAGCCCATCTATTTCGTCAAGCCCCGATGGGCGGGGGCCGCAAGTTCTAACTGAACATATTGGAAAAGTTTGTTTGTTATCAACCTCCCTCAGACCCTAAACCTAGCTATCAGGACGAAGTTAAGCTCACAATGTAAAAGAACAATAAAAGGTGTATATTTACCAAGCTGATCCAAAGCTGATGGTGGCATAATTACTGAAAATAAACAATTAACAAATATTCAAATTAACCACAGTACATGTATGTTTATCCCATTTTATACCGAAAACCCCCTAAAACGGGTAATTGGCAAACAGTGCAGGCCCAGATCAGATGCCACACAATGCAGCATCTGATCAGGTCCTGCACTGTTTGCAAGGAGTTCCACCTTAATCCAAATTAAATTTTTAAGTTAACACAACCTGTCAATGAACGCCTGCTATATAAAAGGAGGAAGATTCCATTTGGTACAAAATGGGTTATATATAAAAAATTTCATCTGAAAAATGCTAGGTTCAGAGATATGAAAAACATCAGGAAAACAACTCCAGAGGACCATTGGTCCTGAATCGCTCACCTGACTTTTCTGAGGAAGTCCTCAAAGACTTTAATATGTGATCTTTGGCCAAGAGGGACCGAAGGTCTGTGTAACTGGGTGGGGATCTCAACTGTTTCCGAGATATTAAGCATTCAATGCAATAAAGGGAGTTGGCCCCCAGCCCCCCACTGGAACCGTAGGTCCAACGGTCCATTACACTGAATGCGACAAGAATATATATGGTTTATGGGTGGGGATCTTAACCGTTTCCGAGATATTAAGCATTTTGTGGAAAAAAGGGGGTTAGGCATGCCCCCCTCCCTCACCCAGGGACCCCCGGGTCCAAAGGTCCATGTCACTGAATGCGCCTTATCATAAGGAACAAGAATATATATGGTTTGTGGGTGGGGATCTTAACCTTTTCCGAGATATTAAGCATTTTGAGCAAAAAAGGGGGAGGGGCATGCCCCCCCCCCCCCCCCCGGACCCCTGGTACCCCAGGGTCCAAAGGTCCATGTCACTGAATGCGCCTCATCATAAAGACAAGAGTATATATGGTTTATGGGTGGGGATCTTAACCGTTTCCCCCCCACCCCCACCCCCCCCCCGGACCCCTGGTACCCCAGGGTCCAAAGGTCCATGTCACTGAATGCGCCTCATCATAAAGAACAAGAGTATATATGGTTTATGGGTGGGGATCTTAACCGTTTCCGAGATATTAAGCATTTAATGCAAAAAAGGGGGTGGGGCATGCCCCCCTGGGACCCACGGGTCCAAAGGTTCATGTCACTTAATGCGCCTTATGATCAGGAACAAGAATATATATGGTTCATGGATAGAGATCTTAACCGTTTCCGAGATATTAAGCATTTTGTGCCCCATTGTCCAAAAGTCCATGTCACTGAATGGGCCTCATCATAAGGAACAAGAGTATACATGTATATGGTTTATGGGTCGGGATCTTAACCGTTTCCGAGATATTAAGCATTTTGTGCAAAATAGGGGTGGGGCATGCCCCCCCCCCCCCCCCCCCCCCGGGGAACCCCGGTACCCAAAGGTCCAAAGGTCCATGTCACTGAATGCGACAAGAATATATATGGTTTATGGGTCGGGATCTTAGCTGTTTTGGAGATATTAAGCATTTTGTGCCAAAAAGGGGGTGGGGCATGCCCCCCCGGGGGGGGGGGGGGGGGGGGGGGGGGGCCCAGGGTTCCAAAATCCACGTCACTAAATGCGCCTCATCATAAGGAACAATAATATATAAGGTTTAGTGGTGTTATTTTGAACAGTTTGAAAAATATTCGACATTTTGATTTTTTTCCCATAGAAATGCCCATGTTACCAAATTAGACTTTGGCGTAAAATAGGTCAAGGTCATCCCAGGGACACCATTTATGCAATTTATGATGGGCCCATGTCCCAGGTGCTACATGCCAAGTTTCATGCAAATCGGCCCAGTGGTTCCGGAGGAGAAGATTTTCGAAGGGTTTTTACCATATATGGGCATGGCGGCCATCTTGGTCATGTGACCTAGACCAAAAATGCAAACTTTCGTTCCCCCACCCCATGGAGCCTCCACATGAAATTTGACTACAGCGGTTCCGGAGGAGAAGACGTTTGAAAATGTGAACACACACACACACAGAATTTTTGCCTGGCCATACTATCAGCTCACCAATGAGCCTTCGGCTCAGGTGAGCTAATAAAGACCACCCTACACCCCACTTTATACAGAGAAAACTGGGGTTTACAGAGGTAAACAACATTTTCCTTATTTCTGCTCCAAGACATAGGTTGTGGGTACTCGTTAGAACCGCCTCATTGAGGCGGTTCTAACGAGCACCCACAACCATTGTTTGGAGTATAAATTAGAAAAATAACACAAATTTTCTTCAGAAAAAATACCTTTTTTGAGGTATGAAAATGCACTTTATCCTAGAATGTGTTATCGTAATGTATGGCATTTAAGGACATAGATGTGTTATCATAATGCTAGATATGTGAAAAGCAATGACTCAGCTAAGTTAACTGACACTGTGCACATGACGTGCATCTACAGAAGTACTATTGCCAGAGCCTTAATTCCTGTGCACTTAGAACAGGCATGTTAAACCTTGTCCTGCTGAATATTTAAATATGCCACACCCACTACTGATTATCAACTAATCAGATTTCTTGATGCAAATTATTGCAGCAAATTCATAAACTGAATGACAATGAAGATCCTGATCAGATGGCCATCTGATGTGAATCTTCATTGTTTGAAAGATAAAACATATCCAGAATCAGCAGGACAATGGTTAAGACAATACAGTAAAATTTATACATTAAAACCACCTCTGGGACTGTTCAAAAGTGTTCTTTAAGACCACTTTTGAACAGTCCAAAAGGTGGTCTCTGACCAGAGGACACTGTATGCAGAAAACACGATGAAAGAATAACTGCAACATATTAAATAAGCTTTTTAAAGCAGAATTAATCTCAAATTTAGGAGGTCTTAATAGCAGAATTCCACTGTACATGTATATACAAAGAATATTATTCAAATGCAGCGCTGTAAAGCTTCACACATCCATCCACCATAAAGAGTAAAAATTTTGAAGGACGGTAAAACTTTTGTCAAGTCCCTGTGAAATTCACCATAATCTACATGTATGCCTTTGGTCATGCAGGAAAAGTAAAATTTTGAAGAATTTTCCAGCCCTGCATTAACAGGGGGAATAACCTACGTCATAGCAGAGATGTCGTACCCATTTCAGAAGCGGCCATATTGGTGTAAATAGGGAAATAAAATGCTTCAAACTAGATATGTACATTACGAGTCTTCAGAGAACATACTTCAGCTGGTAACGAACAATATTTGCATCCCATCAGTGAGATAATTCCACCTTGAAACATTGAAAAGGCTTTGATAGCTTCGCCACAAGATTTGAATCGGCGCTGTAAACAATGGTAGTTCCAACATCATTGCCAAATCAGCTTGTGTCGAATTATTTAAAGAAAAGGTCACATTTCTGAGACAGATTTCAGTACGTTTGGTTCTTCTATGACCTAATGCACCGACTGCGCCCACTTGTTGTGGCAAATGCCTTTTGTGTAGCCAACGACGCCAAACCTACGAATGGTTAGGATGTCACTGCTCTGACGTAGGTTGTTCCCCCTGATTAAATAGTCTGTGCCCTAGCGAAAAAGGCTTTATAGCTAAGCCCACATCAGAGACTCCGAACTGGGTGCTGCCTGATCTGAGTCTTCACGGGGCCAGCCAAACTGGGAAAACTTTATTCTGAGCTGATATGTAGGTTACATTTAGGTTTAAGGGAAATGGGAACACCTGGCAGATGTTTCCACCATTTTTCAAAGGGAGACAACTCTAGGGACTTCCTGTTCACTTTTCTATAAACTCTATCCCATAGAAAAAGGGGTCTACTCTTACTCCTTTGGAGCAAATTCTTTCCTTTAAGAGTTGACCCCTATTGACATGGGAGGCAAAAATACTTTTGTGGGAGTTCCCTCCCCTGAAGGTGTACCCATTCCCCTTAACTGCATGCGTAAATCTACGTCTGATGTCTCTGATGAAACCAAACTGACTATTAACTTGTATGGTACACCATGCAAACAGTACTGATCATTTTTAATACATACATGTATACTGACCACAATGTCCATTTCATCTCAATGTCGGGTAAAAGTCCCACAAAACTGGAAGCAGCGCCTCCAGAATGACCACAATCAGTTTTGTTAGTTTGAGGTTTAACGTCCCCGTCAACACAGCATAGGTCATTTTAGAGACGTTGCTTCCAATTTTGTGGGACTTTTACCAGACATTGAGATGAAATGACATCTCAAGCCCTATCGCCCAATGAAACCAATAAGGTGTAGTGAGCCAGACAAATATCCATAACATATGTCTTATTCTTGCACACCAGACAAGGAAATCCGTGATTTTACCCTTGGATAGAAATTTATGTTCTGACCCTGGTGTTCCCACCCATAATCGAATATACTCGCGTGTTTGATAAATGCACTGGTTGATTATGACCTCGTATGCCCCGTCGTTAAGGTTAATGTCATGCACGTTACGTGACGTCACTAAACATTCCTGCAGTGTGAAAACAATATGGCGGACGTTGGTAACCGAAGTGACTGCAGCATTAAAAATCCGCGCTAAGTAATGGAAGGTATGCAAGAAAAAGAATCCAATATGGGTGTGAGGGGTGGATAGAAAAACCGGACAGTGACCCTCGGGATGGATTTTTCCATCCACCCCTCACACTCATATAAGATTCTTATATTCTATATCCAGTTGATCACGGCAAACACTACCTGTGCAAACAGTGTAGATCCAGACTGGATAGCTTCTGAAGCCATCACATCAGGTTCTACACTGTTTGTCATTCAGTTGGTGAATTGAACGAATACTTTTCATTTGGTTATTTTATTAGTTGATAGTTTGTTTGTTTGTCTTTTTGATTTGAGGTTTAATGTCCCCGTCAACACTGTTAAGGTCATTTTGGAGACGTTGCTTCCAATTTTGTCCGACATTGAGATGAAATGACATCTCAAGCCCTGCCACCCAATGAAACCAATAGGGTTTATAAGCATGAATGGTCCGACTCGCAACACTTTGCCTGGGCAGGCTTAGATCCTCTTAGCGCTTTACCAGTACTCGTGTGCGGGTCGGTTTCAGATTGGCGTGGAAGCATCATGCAGCCCATCTATTTCTTCAAGCCCAGAAAGGCAGAGGCTGATTAACTGATAACTGGATAGTCAGAAATGGGTGTGGCTAAATTAATTTATTCAGCAGGATAATAGACCTCATCAGGACCCTCTAGAGCTATGCCAAAAGCACATGCCGCAACTGTTGGGTGTAAAGTTTCAACTCTCTGTGTGTACTTTCTCTTTCTTCTTGGCCCATATGTGGTTAACCCTTGCCATGCTGGGCCCGGATATGCCTTATCTTTGAAACAATGTAGATCCAGATCAGATGGCTTCTGAAGAAGCCATCTGATCAGGATCTACATTGTTTGTCATTGGGATTGAGAATTTGTTGCAATAATTTGAATCAAGTAATCTGATTGGTGAATCAAGTATTCTGATTGGTTGATAATAAGTAGTGGGTGTGGCATATTAGAATATTCAGCAGGACAAGGGTTAAAAGCTTTTCAAATTCAGAAGACCTAAATATGGGAATCAACTGCTGCTTAGGTAACTTGACCGTACAAGATTAAGGGAAGAGATATTTTACTATCCCAGATGTTGGCACTATCCCAGGTATTGGCAGCAACAATCAAAGACAATTTGAATGAAATTTCAAGCCCTGTTTTAACCCATTTGGTACCAGAAACCCCACAACGGGCACCATGGCAAACAGTGCAGGCCCAGATCAAATGCTGCAAAAAATGCGGCGTCTGATCAGGGCCTACACTGTTTGCAAATTTTGTTTGATTTGAGGTTTAATGTCCCCGTCAACACTGTAAAGGACATTCTGGAGACGTGGCTTCCAATTTGTGGGACTTATACCCGACATTGAGATGAAATGACATCTCAAGCCCTGTCGCCCAATGAAACCAATTGGGTTTATTAGCATGGGCGGGCTGACTCGTACCGCTTTGCCTGGGCAGGCTTAGATCCCCCAAGCGGTTTACCAGTACTCATGTGCGGTCGGTTTCAGTTCTGCGTGGAAGCATCATGCAGCCAATATATTTCTTCAAGCCCCGAGGGGCGGGGGCAAAGGAACAGTCCGTGGAAAGAATTTCATTAGGGGGCTTAAATCAATTTTAAGTGGCCACAATCCTCGCCCTAACTTCCATCGTGGTTTAGACAAATACAGCACCAAACAACTGACATATATACCAACAGACGGACACTGACTGGCCCTTGGTGAACAAGGCCAATCGGCTATCCAAAACAAAAAGAAACCAACAACACACACATGCAAACAAAATATAAGAACAATAATGTACAACATCTAAACTCACTTTTTCCTCCCCTCTCTACATCTTCTCTGTCTCCTAACATTGTCACGGAGTAACACCTGTATGTCTGATTGAAGTTCCTGCCCGGCATTTCCGGGAACATCTGACCGAAACCAAACTGAAAATGCAAAGAATAATACAGTTCAACTTCAATGGCTGGAACACCTTTGGGACCATGAAAGTTTGTTTGAGACAGGTGTAGTTTGAAACACTGAGGGTCCATCATAGTGCCAGGTCAGTCCGGGAAATGAACACCCCCCCCCCCCCAAATTCCACTTTATATAGATAAAACTGGCGTTTACAGGGGTATACATTATTTTGCTTATTTCTGCTCCTAGACATAGGTTTTGGGTGCTCGTTAGAACCGCCTCAATGAGGTGGTTCTAATGAGCACCCACAACCTATGTTTGGAGTACAAATAAGAAAAATATCACAAATTTCATGGGAAAGTAGCCAGTTTGGAGATATGAAAGAATGTACTATCTCACACTGGTGTGTTATCAGGGATATCTTTTTGATTTTCTTTAAAATAAAGGCATGCAGTGTGTACTCATTAGAAACACCTCATCAATAAAGAATAAAGATAAGGAAAAGTAACCATTACGCAAACACGCCTATTCAAATACATTGCCACCTTTGTCGCCGAAAAAATGAAAATTTATGATGAAAAATTGTGATATTTTTCTTATTTCTGCTTAAAATATAGATTGTGGGCACTCGTTAGAACCGCCTAATCGAGGCGGTTCTAACGAGTACCCACAATCTATATTTTAAAGCAGAAATAAGAAAAATAAGGAAAACCCCTGGAAACCCGAGTTTTTCTATATAAAAGTGGGGTTCAAGGGGGTCAAAATTATATAGGCGTGTTTTCGTGATGCAAAGACAATTAAAGATTATTTTTTCTTATTACAGGTCTGTGGACACAAAACTGTTCCAACTCTGATGGAGTATCTCTCAATGAATTTCTTTGCATCAAGTTACATGTACTTTGACAAGCAAATGTCATTCAACAAAGAAGTCTAAAACTGGATCAAGCAATTGCTTGATCTCATTCTGATTGACATTTCAGATGCATTTTGATTGGACAGTCGGGAGTCTGCTACAAAATATACACCACTTTGTAATTTGAATTTATTTCTGTCTGTAAGTTCTGTCTGTTGACTAACATGATGTTAAGATATATTGAATGATGTTTCAAATCAAAATGAAATGAAGCCCATCGAAGTTTGAACAGTTTTGTGTCCATAGGTGTAATATAGTCAGAAACCAATGTTGTGGGTGCTTGCTAGAATCTCCACAAAGAGGCAATTCTAACAAGTACCACAATGTATGTTTTTCCTGGAGAAATAAAAATGATTATCTTATAATCATCCTCATTTTAATCTGCAGTGTTAGGACAATTAAACTGAGCATAAGTACTGTTACCTGTTTAAAAACAAAACACATTCATTTTCCCAACAGTCAATTCAAGTGTGACTATTGTAATGTGATCAATATTTTGATTAACTTGGAATTTTCCGCTTGTTTTTATGACTAGAAATACGTCCAAAGGACACGGATGCCCCCGCCTGAAAATATGTCTATGTTCGTATTCATCCATAGAAAGTTATTGACCGTGTTTAAGTTTTGGACCCTTTTTACACATTTGACCTCTAAGTATGACCTTAATTTTGGAGGTAAGGACCTTGGTTTTGTGTGAGGCAGATTGTCTCATCATGGTAAACCTGATTTCTGCCAAGTAATTTCAAAATCCATCCAGAGATAAGAAAGTTATTGACTGCATTTAAGTTTCGGACCATTTTTTTTACCTTTGATCTCTAAGTATGACCTTGACCTTGGAGGTACGAACCTGGGTTTTGCATGTGACACATCGTCTCATGGTGGTTAACATTTCTGCCGAGTATTTTAAAATCCATCAAGAAATAAGGAAGTTATTGGCCGCATTTAAGTTTCAGACACACGGACGAACGGACAGGGGCAACGCTATATATGCCCTTTCCACCATTCCACATAAAAATACAAGCCTGGCTTCCAAAATGTGATTTCATTTTTTGTCGGGAGTTGTTCTTGCATTTTGTGAGGTGTGAACTTTTTGAGAGTTTCCAGCAATTTTAGGGAAACTTAACATGTCACATGATGAGTGGATGAGTGGAATTTTCCAGCCATGTAAGTGTATTGACAAGATGTGTGATGTCAGTGGATATAGCTCTATAAGAAATCCATTTTGGTCATTATCTGTCTTTCCTCCCTTGTCTGCAGTACAATATAATTTTCTTTCTTTCACATTTCCTCCAGTAGCCCAGCACTGATGAGTTCAACAGGGCAGACAGCCAGATCAACCACGTCTCACCTTTTTAACTTTCAAGCTTTTACTTTCCTTTAACCTTCACAACTTTGCCTTTCTTTGCCTGAATTTGCACTCCCATGGACTGGTTAAATTAATTAAGCATTTCTGGAAGATAGATACATGTAGATCCTCCACCAATAAGACATTACCTCAAACAGGCAATCCTTCAAGCCAAGTTGTCCTGGGATGTTGCTGGTACACAGACTAAAGTATATGTTGGTGTTAAAAATGGTATGTTTCTAATGAAGGACGATGGAGAAACAGACATTCAACTAGAAATGTGTCCAAAGTACACAGATGCCCCCGCTTAGCACATTAATCTTTAAGTGGTGCAAATACCAATCTGTGCGAGTTTCGGCGTTCCACCAATAGTGACCTTGACGTTAAAAGTCGAAATCGCTCGAGATATTGTCATAAGGAACATTTGTGTGAAGTTATTTTGAAATCGGTGAAGAAATGTAAGCGCTAGAGGGGTGACAAAGTTTTTCTAAAAATAGCCACAGTGACCTTGACCTTGAAAGTGGAACTCGCTAGAGATATTGTCATAAGGAACATTTGTGTGAAGTTATATTGAAATTAGTCAAGAAATGTAAGCGCTAGAGCGAAGACAAAGTTTTTCTAAAAATAGCCACAGTGACCTTGAACTTGAAACTCAAAATAGCTTGAGATATTGTCATAAGGAACATTTGTATGAAGTTATATTGAAATTGGTGAAGAAATGTAGGCGCTAGAGCAATGACAAAGTTTTTCTAAAAATAGCCACTGTGACCTTGACGTTGAGGTGATGACCTTGAAAGTCGAACTCGCTCAAGATATTGTCATAAGGAACATTTGTGTGAACTTATATTGAAATCAGTGAAGAAATGTAAGCGCTAGAGCAATGACAAAGTTTTTTCTAAAAATAACCTCTGTGACCTTGACCTTGAGGCCATGACCTTAAAAGTCGAACGTGCACGAGATATTTTTATAAGGAACATTTGTGTGAAGTTTATTGAAATTGGTGGTACAAATACCTTAACCAAAGTCTTAAACATTAAAAACTTTCTAATTCTATGACCTTGACCTTGAGGTCATGGGTATGGGTGGGGGTATTGCTGAATAAACCATTGGACCTATATGTATCATCATAGTAAATATAAACCAAATCCATTGTATGGTTATGAAAATATGAGCTCAAGTTCTACCTGGTACAAATACCTTAACCTGGGTCTTAAACATTAAAAATTTCAAGTCCATGACCTTGAGGCCATGGGTATGGGTGGGGGTATTGCTGAATAAAACTTCAGTCCTATATCTATCATCATACCGAATATGAACCAAATTCATTACACGGTTTGGAAAATATGAGCTCAAGTTCTACCTGGTACAAATACCTTAACCTGGGTCTTAAACGTTAAAAATTTCAAAGTCCACGACCTTGACCTTGAGGTCTAGGGTATGGGTGGGGGTATTGCTGAATTAAACTTGGGACCTATATCTATCATCATACTAAATATAAACCAAATCTATTGTATGGTTTGGAAAATATGAGCTCAAGTTTTACCTTGTACAAAAACCTTAACCTGAGTCTAACAGGATTACGTACGTACGTACACACTTTCGTACATTCGGAAACCGTACGCACGTACCCACGGACGCACGTACGGAAAACCGAAAAACTATATGCCCCCGGCATCATACAATTCGGGGGCATAAAAATGGACCATTTTGAAAGGAAATTTTCTAACAAAGTGATTTTTTTTCTTCCAACAGCAAAATACATTAATTGTTTTAATGTGCATGTTTTACATTTATTCATTTAATTTGTAACATTATGGGTTGTTTTTTCTAGAAATATGTCAATATGCTAAACACCCATGAATTTTAGCTCACGTACCAGAAAGACATTTTCATAGTCCTTAAATACGGAATACGCCTTATATGGAAATGATGCCAATGGAGCCTGTTCGGAGGTAACGAGACATTTCGCCCCTGGTCGTTTCCCCCCTAGTCATTTCGCCTCCTTTTTTGGCCCCTAGTCGTTTCGCCCCCAACCCCTAGTTTTTTCGCACCCCCAAAATATTTTCCCATATTTTTTTTTATATAATATATAAAAGATTTATTATCTCCATGTGTGACAGAGAGAAAGGGAGAGAAAGAGAAGAACATGTAATTTAAATGAAAATGTTAATTATCCCCACGTTTTTCAACGTAAAGTGGGGATATTGTTATCGCCTCCGTCCGTCCGTCTGTCCAGCTATCTCCTCCTAAACCGTTAGCCGGAATTCAACCAAATTTGGTATGCGAGTTGCTTACATGAATGGCTTGCGCAAGAGCACATTTTTTTTTTGTCCCCGCCCCCAGGGGCCCTGGGGAGGGGTCAAAAGGTCAAATTTTGACCTACTGTGGAGAAAACGTGGGGATTTGCGATGGCTTGCCATCGACTGCGCTCTCTAGTTGGGAATTATGATAAGTATTACCTGTTTTGATCAATACCGTTAATCACATTGTTTATTTGATTTGACACATTAATCACGAAATTAATGCGATTAATGATGAGGTGTGAAAACACGCGCTCTTTTCAAAGTGAAACATCTTCAATTATCTCTTAAGCACCTTAACCAGTTTTGTTTTAAAGTGGTCCGTTGATTTGTTAACAGAGTTGGCCAGCAAAGATTAATGGTGAGGTGTTAAAACACGTGCTATATAAAAAATTAATTGTCTTTCATTATCTCTTTTTCATATTTAAATTGGTCGGTTGGTTCTTTAACAGTGTGGGCAAGCAACGGTTGAAAATGAAGAAGATCTTATTTAGATTTCCAGTAGACACAAATGCCCATGAGGATACAGAATATGTACATAGTGGCATATATGACAGTGTTGTGGGTAACTGCTACATCCAACATCCATAAAACTGATAATAATTTGGCAAATGACAGAAATATTATTGCTCCAATGATTGGGAACGGAGAAGGTGTATAAAACAATTATCAGACGGGCCCCGTCAACGATTTTGGTACTTATCACCTATGCGAGCAGCAAAGGTTCAGGCGAGCCTGCGCATCCGCGCAGTCTCGCCAGAACCTTCGCTGCTCGCTCATACAAGAAGTGATTTTTAAGAGGAACCTTCAGACAGAAAGCCGTATCCCTGGCCCCTCTGAATGGCTGGGCATGCGCAGTTAAAATGTGTCATGACGGAATGCTCGAAGACACAAATTCGCTTGCGGGGCTCAGATTATAATGTTAACAAGTTCTTGTAATGAACACACCTCCAAACCCACCTTTAAAAAAAAAGAGAAAAATGGGGTTTACAAGGGTATACATTACTTTGCTAATTTCCACTCCAAGACATAGGTTGTGGGTAAGGCTGACACAATTAATCGTATAATCGATTAATTAATTGATAAATTCCACAAAAATGATTATCAGTTCTGATTTGCTTTTAATTGATTAGTTGATTGGTACAATTTACTACCCAAAGTTATGCCTAAAATAGCTGGATGAGTGGCAAACAGTGCAGACCCTAGGCTACATTTAGCAAATATTTTGCATGCTGTTCTCAAAATGTGCGTGTCATTGATACTAGTACAGTAGAATTCTGCTTAAAGACCACTCCTATATTAGGACCACTCCGCTATTAAGACCGGTTTTCGCCAGACCCAAATTATTTCTTATATAATTAATTAAGACCACCCCCCTATTCAGTATTAAGACTGCTTACAAAAACCGAATCTACCATTACTGTTCTTTATTGAGACCACTTTTTGGCCAAGTCAAATTAATTTGTATCTCTCAGTTCATTGGTCAATATAATTTTTTGTTGGATTCCTCATCATTACAACAGATCTTGGAAATGTTCACACATTTCTCTTAAGGTGTGAAAAACAGCAGTTTACCTGTACTAAGCAGTGTGTTGTTTTGACAAGATTTTTTTATGCAATGTGAATAAATAGTTTTAATAATTTTGGTAATGTGCAGCTCTGTTTTCTTCAGAAAGAAGATTATTGCGGAACACTTGTTATCATTAATGTGATTTTTATTGGTGTAATATTGCCTATAATTACATATAATGAGGAAAAGAACAGTAAAGTTAAAGACATCAAGATTTACTAAAAAGCAATAAAATAGGCAAAGTGCACATAAAAAATATTTAAATCAGTCTTGCCAGCAATATTTTTTCACCAATTCCATTATAAGGACCCACCCCGCTAATAAGACCACTTTTAAGAAATCTAGAAAGTGATCTTAATAGCGGAATTTTACTGTAAATACCGATCATTCTCAGACAATAATCAAGTCCTAGTCACACCTCCTCGTTGGTGCGGGTTCTTAGAAATACCGGAACACACTGGTAATTACCGGAGCACACTTGAATTTTTTCTTTTTCTTTTATTAGAAATGTTATTTTTGACTTATCTGCATTGTTTCATTGTGTATGGTGTTGTTGAAAACATTTCTGATATAAAAAGCATAAATTAATTAATCTTAATTAATCTTAGTTCAGTGTTTATCAAATGTGTTCCGGTCCTGTAGGTCTGAATATATACAAGTAATTATACTGAGCGGTTTATGTTTAGATTTGCTCTCTCTGATAAAACTCATCTGATGACCAAAATACAGTTTGACAATTCTTCTAGCCAAAAAAAAAAAAAATTGACTTTTCCAGCATAGTGTCGCCATTGGGAAGAAAAACATGAACTGTCAAAAACGTTAGCTCGGAAAAATTTCATTTTTTATATCAGATTTTTACCAAGTTTGCTAAGTGGCTACTCTGTCTGTGTCATTTTATTGTTTTCATTTTAATATCTGGCCCAGTCTACAGCTGCATTGGTTTCTTGGTTTCATTCTTAGCAGAGAATGAAATATGACAAATGGTAATGAAATACATAACAAACCATGTTTTAATATTGCACAGTTTTATTTCAAAATTTGTCAATTCATTGTAATCTCTCTCTAAAAACAACATTAGTATATAAAAACACAATCAAATAGTAGTCTGATACGTGCCATGCCATTGGAAAACATGTCTACAAACGTATGTTGTTGCCAGCAAAGGTATAGATCCGATTGCGGAATCTGATCGTGGTCTTCTGTGTCTGCTAAAAACACTCACGTTATGGTAACACATGTTCGATGAGGCACCGTTCATTACTCTTGCAGTAATTTTGTTCGTTTTTTTTTTCTAGTTCAGGTATAGGTTGCAGGTGATCGTTAAAGACCCCCAACCCATGTATTGGTGCAGAAATATGAAAAAAAAATATCCCATAAAGTATGAAAGACTGAAGTTTTAATGACATGTGTTACCGTAACTTGTGTCTGTTAGCAGATAGTGAAGACCCCCATCAGACTGCACAGTGCTATTTGGCTATTGTGTGCATGTTCAAAGACGCATTTTCCTTTGACACCCATTTCATTTAAGGTATGTGATATGTGTCTGGTTTAAGGGGGTCAAAATTATATAGTCATGTTTTTGTGATGTATAATTTATGGACGTTTTTTTATTATTTGCTATTCTCACTAAAACGGCGAGAAGTGTAGACACATGCTTGCGTCCGCATTCTGATTACTATCTACACAAACTATCAGTTACCTTGCTTGGGGGGCGAGAAAATTTTACTAGAAATGAAGCAAAGAGAAAACAAGGAATGGATTATTCCTTTTGCCGCCATCGTCCGTTCTGGTTCTACACTATTTGATTAGACTTGCCAACATTCTTTCTGGATATTGATCGTGAAATAGATTCTACTATCATTCTCTCCATTCCGCTGATTCAAGAAGGGCAGTTTTTTCTTACTGTACGGGTGACCATTTCGTGTAGGCCTGGCAACGAAAAGTGGGGATGCTCCGATTTGACCAAAATAATATGGACTGGGCCATTAAACTCCAACACAAAGAACCAAACAGATTACAAGGAGGCGGAGGCGGTTCTAACGGATACCCACAATCTGTGATTGTATTAGAAATTTGAAAATTATCAGATTTTTTTTTTATCTGAAAATTTCCATTCTTTATTTTAAACTGAAGTATACATTTAATTTATTTCTGCTAAAAACATAGATTGTGGGTACTCGTTAGAACCGCCTCAACGAGGCGGTACTAATGAATACTCACTATCTGTATTAGTATCAGAAATATAAACATTTTCAGATTTTTTTAATCTGAAATTTTTCATTCTTTTTTTCACTAAATTTATAAAGGCATGCTTTTTTTTCTCAAAGATCTTGGTATAGTTTTTTTTTACTATTGTCTGATTATTGGTTTATCGATTAGTTTATACAGCACAGAATTTAATTTAAATTTTAAGACCTAAAATCTCAAGCGAAGGACCAACTAAAATCTCAAGCGAAGGAATAAAATAGGATTTAGACAGGCACGGACATATAACGAAATGAGCGGACATCATGCAGTCTGATCATTATCTTGCTTCACGATTAACGGACGCGTGTTTATTGGCATGTGCAGTTACTATTGCATTATACACTATTCCCCAGGTAGCAAACAGGTAACTTGCGGAGCTTAAGGGGATTATATAATTTGTTTATCGTAACTATGTTGATTAGATCACTGATGTCATTTCTTGAGTACATCGGCTTAATCAATGTCAGAAAGTAGCAGTTAAACAAAGATCAGGCCTTTTTTTATTAAAGACGATTGTCGCTAAAAATAACAAACACAAAAGTTTTCTTTCACAGAACAAGATGGCATTTGGTTTGTTTGGCGATTCATATATCAAGAGGCTGTATAAGTTCTGCGATGGCGATTGGGGTTTAACGCAAACAAAAACTATAATTTGAAACCCCGCCCATCAGGGCTATGGGACGTAGGCAGAGGTGCGAGTCGGGCCGTCCTTGCATATAAATATTTGGTTTCATTGACCGGTAGGGCTTGAGAAATCATCTCATGTGAATGTAGGTAAAAATCACCCAGAATTGAAAGAAACGTCTCCAAAATGACACATAAAGTGTTCTGAATCAGTGTTGATGGGACGTTAATCCTCCAGTAAAAATGAAATAACATAACTAATTACCAACGCAACAGTTATTCTAGGTTTAAATAACATTTTTTGACGTTTAATTCATTTCTTATAACTTTCTTATGCCTAACGCATCGTGACAAAAACATACCGATCACGTTGCCATAAATTATTTGATGCGTAACTAGGCTAGGGTTTATAAAGTATGTTTCTGTGTTATATTTGGTCAATATAAAGCATATCAAATGTATATTTCGTTTCATTTCATTTCAAAGCCTTCTACTGGCCGAGATAACTCCCAAGTATAATCTTTCACAAGTAGAGTCTGCGTAATAACTCATAATATAGAGGATTATTATTATTATTTTTTTTTTTTTTTTTCCCTCCCTCTTTAACCCAACATGATGAAAATCAGACATAAACAGCAATCAACAGGGTCAAGATATAGATAAGACCATTAATCATGCACTCTAAATACATATTTATTGTTGCACTCCATCCTACAAAGAGACAATTATTATTATTATCATTATTATTATTATTTTCAAATGTTCAGGGGATACTCATGGTATCATATCACGTTTCCAGCTTCTTTTGACTCTGCTGCATCTGCACCTCTCCTAGACTTCATCAGTAACCATCCCGGCACCACTGCAATCTGAGGAGAAAAATTGTAAAGAAAAACACCAAGTGCCCCGACCGGGGACCGAGCCCACGACCCTGAGGCCAAAAAGCAAGCGAGTCAAACACCAGGCCAAAAGGTACGGGCCAGCCATACCGGTCAGTTATGCACTCCAAATAAGGTGATTTATTATGGCGTGCTACTTCATTCCTCTATCCTACAAAGAAACCAATATTTAAAATGTTTTGGAGAGACTCATTTAAACATGTCATATTTTTAGCTCCTCTTGACTCCGCTTAATCTGGTCCATCCATGGGCTGCAGCAATAATCATCCCGGCACCAGGCACCACTGTAGTAGGAGAAAAAAAAAAAAATCCAGTCTAGTGCCCCGACCGATGATTAAAGGAGCATGATAACTCAGTGGTTAATCCACTTGCCCCCGACACCATAGGTCCTGGGCTTGTATATATATATATGTATATTATAGTATATTCCCCCAAAAAAACATTTATTAAGCGGTCTCACTATAAAGCGACAAGAAGCGACATGAAGCGACAAGAACGTTTTTAAACATTTTTCATATACATCTATGGCAGATTTGATCTTTTATAACATTTTCAATGCTTCCTGATATATTTTTGTCAACACAAGTTCATTAGATGCCCTTAAAATTTGCTCCGAACAACTGTGCAATCCCGACTCTGAAAAGCTTAGACAAGTATTGAGCGACAAGAAAGCGTCAAGAACATATTTTAACACTAGTATTCAATCTTTCTGGTAATAAGATAAGACCAGACATTGGCAAGCTTAAATGTGTAATTTTGTGTCAATACAAGCTCCTTTAAAAGCCCATAAATGCTTATCAGATCCATAATAAGGACCTGTCGTCTAGCTTTATCGACTGGCGAAAAAGCGTCATGAAGGGATTTTAACTTTTGTTTCGCTAGATACTAGCCTACATGTGATAGATTTCATAAGATATTTATATATATACATAAGCATTCATATGGAGAGAAACAAAGATTTACGAATAATTCTTGTTTTTTAAGGCTTTATTATGCAAAATCGGTGCCGGTCAATTGTCTGGAAACAAGAAAGCGTCAAGAACAAAATGACGATTTCCACATGTATTTTTCCTGGATTTCTGACATATGCAAAGATCCACATACCATTATTAGTTCAATTTGCTCATTTATAATACTTCTCGGGAAAATAAAATCCACTTTGGACCCTTATAGTTAAAGGAAAAGTTTCACCTTCTGCTGGTTGTTCGCTACCAAGAAAAAGCGACAAGAAAATATATCACGGCCAAATCGTTAATTACTTTCACTCAGTTTGAGTAATTTAAGTTGAATTACTCAATGGCTTACGGGCTATGAAACTGATAAAATCAATAAGCGTGTATTTCTTCATAGCACCGCCAATTTTTTTTCTTTTCCTTCCTTTATTTTAATTTTCTTTATTTCTTTCTTTCGTTCTTTCTTATATAGTAACAAATAAGTGCACTTATTTGAGATATTTCATGTTTTTTCCTAAAAAAAAGATTTGCATTGTTTTGTTTGTTTGTTTGATTTGAGGTTTAACGTCCCCGTCAACACTGTATAGGTCATTTTGGAGACGTTGCTTCCAATTTTGTGTGATTTTTACCCGACATTAAGATGAAATGACATCTCAAGCCCTGTCGCCCAATGCAATCAATAGGGTTTATAAGCATTGACGGATCGACTCGCACCGCTTTGCCTAAACAGGCTTAGCTCTGCCTGAAAGCATCATACAGCCCATTTATTTCTTCAAGCTCCAATGGGCGGGGGCCGGATTTGTTGAGGGTACGTATTAGAATCCTGTGGGAGTAAGTTGTAATTAGACCCACTACATGTTTTCTATCGTTTTCATGTGGATACCCGTTAGAATCCTTGGTAAGACTATTGTGACTACCCACGAGATATTTCTTTATTTTGTTTTTATTTCTTTCTTTTTCTATCCTACAAAGGAACCGGATAAGAATAACAGCAGTTATCGGTGAGTTTCCGAGTTAAAAAAAAAAACGTTATGGGTACTTGTAAGACTCCTTAAGAAACATACTTGTCCTCAAACTCAGTAGCAATAAAACACGCCTATATAATTTTGACCCCCTTAAACCTCACTTTTATATTGTAAAAGGCATAGGTTGTGGGTACACGTTAGAACCGGCTTGGCCCGCCTCGGCAAGGCGGTTCTAACGTGTGCCAATAATCTGTTATAAATTCTAAAAACAAGAGGACCAAGCTGGTCCTATATCGCTCACCAGAGCTAACAGATTCAAAGTTTTAGGAAGTGCCAACCTTTACTGAAGGATTTATGCGAGGACAAGGTGATGACAAGTTAAGCATTTTCTGCAGTCAAGCCCTGGTTAATTACTGTCACTCAGTTTTGAGCTGTTCTAGTTGAATAACTCAATGGCTTGCGGGCTGTGACTAGCGTTAATTGCGATCGACCGAACAGATCAGTAACAAAACATCGCTCAACTTTCTTTCTTCCTTTCTTTCTTTCTTTCAGCAGCCTCATTGAGCCGGTTATAACTAGTGCCCACACTCTTGTATTTGAAGAGAGAGAGAGAGAGAGAGAGAGAGAAGAAAATGTCAGTGTATGTTTTCGACGTTGATACGACGTTGAAAACACATCATGTGCCAACTTTCTTTCTTTCTACCTTGTCTTTCTTTCAGCAGTCTCATAGAGTCGCATATAATGAGTACCCACAACCTTGTATTGGAAGGGAGAGAGAGACGTCATGACGTTGTTTCGACGTTGCAAACACGTAATGTGCCAACTCTTCAGTACTCCCCTCGTCAAGTTATTTCTTCTTGTCGCTTTTTTCAGTACTCAACTCGTCCTGTTATTTCTTCTTGTGGTTTTTTCATGTCACTTACCATAAACCACGACAACAAGTCCGTGTAATGGATATTCATTAATCCAACTTATTTTTTTTTCTCCCCAGAACTATAGTTTGTGGGTACTCATTAGCACAGTCTCGCAGAGACCGTTTAAACGAACACACACACTCTATCTTATCCATCTTTAATTTTCGCTCGCAACGCAAAATTATCTTGTCGCTTTTTTCAGAACTAGCCCCATCCTGTTATTTCTTCTTGTCGCTTTCTCATGTCACTTTACATAAACCACGTCAACAAGTCCATGTAATGGATACACATAAAATCCAACATTTTTTTTTCTCCATAGAACCATAGTTTGTGGGCATTCATAAGAACCGCATCACGAAGGCCGTTCTAACGAGGACCGACAATGTTATACGTTTAATTTTGGTTGCTATGCAAAATTTTCTTGTCGCTTTTTTCAGTACTCACATCAACCCATTATTTCTTCTTGACGCTTTTTCAGCTGATGGGGTTATTGGTCGGTTTGACTATTTTCTTACCGACATTCGCATTCTTCTGCCTGAAAGGCATAATTAAATTTAATCCTTTGGGTTCTTCTTTGCGCAGCCCCTAAGTTCTTGTCGCCTTTTGAGGACTCATATAGCCCCGTTGAATTTTCTTGTCGCCTTTTTAGCTCCCGTGTTTCAGCTCTCGACGTTATTGTGCGTTTTTTTGTTTGTTTTTTTTTCATTTTTTTTTCTTACCAGCTGATTATCTACTTTGCGATTTGATGCCTGGAATGGATATATGATTTTGATGGTTCTTCATCTTTGTGTAGTCGCCATTTAACCTTCATGTCGCTTTTTCATGGACTCATGAAGTTTCATGTCGCTTATTCAGAACTCAATTTATTGGGCGATTTGCATGCTTTCGCACCCAATGATGCGTCTTCTACGGATTTTATGCATAAAATACATACTAGAATATGTTCCATACACTTCATGACGCTTCTTGTTATCGCTTCAACTGTGAAAAATCTTCTTGTCGCTTTTTCTAGAACTCAAATCGCACCGTAATTTCTTCATGTCGCTTTTTCACCACTCAAGATGCTTGTGCGGTTTGCCTTTCTTCTTGCAGCATGTTATATGACCTCAATTCGAGAGAAAAACAAGACTTATATCTAACATTTACTCTGCCAGTCGAAACATTTTCTTGTCGCTTTTTCTCAACCAAACGCGGTTATGCACGCGATTTTTATTTTTTATTTTACACAAGAAAATGCAATATTTCTGGAACTATTCAAACCTGAGCCTTTGAAATACATAATTTATTTATGAATTCATAAAAAATCTAATATAGGAATGTATATTTCAAATGGAATATGATCATGACGCTTCTTGTCGCTTCTTGACGCTTCTTGTCGCTTTATAGTGAGACCCTTTATTAAGCCAAGTAAAAAGCTTTTTTTGGTGTGTTCCGGTAATTACCAGTGTGTTCCGGTGTTTTGGTGTGTTCCGGTATTTCTACGAACCGGTTGGTGCTAACTGGAAACATGGCTATGGATAGAACTTTATTTGGGCTATCATAACCATGGCTAACGTGACAGGTCGTTGAAATAATATTCCAAATTTAAATAATAATTACTATTCAATATGTTGTATACAGAAAAAATGCTATCTAATAAAATCGGACCAAATCGACCCAGGGCCGAAACAACCCACCCAAATAGGCCGAAACGACCCAGGTCCAAATTTGGGCTGAAACGACCCAGGCCGAAATGACTCGGGACTGAAACGTCCCAGATTCCCAGGGAGGAAACGTCTTGGGCGAAACGACTAGGGGAGGAAATGGTTTGGGGGCGAAAGGTCCCGGAACCGTGTTTCATCATCATCATCAACGGATTTTTGATTAACGTGCAGGTACAGGGGCAACGTCCACATAAGTGGGCCCCCTTCCAGGTAGCTGGCTTGCTGCACGCATGGCAGATCTTACACCAGATCTCCAGGCTTGTCTATCATGAGGATCGATAGCAGAGAGCTTCCATTCTCTGCAATCTCTTTCTGTTAGCTGCTTCCAGGTCATCTTGGGCCTTCCTGGCCCCCGCTTTCCACTTACCTGTATGTCACAGGCAGTCTTGACTGCACCGTTGGAGCGTTCCACATGTCCATACCAGCGAAGTCTTCTCTCTTTCAGGATGAGGTCCAGGTCCTCAATGCCAAGGCGCTCAAGTAACTCACTGGACCTGATGGTGACAGTGTCCTGTGGCTTGACATTGCAGATCTGTCTGATCATTGCCCTGTCATTTCGCTGTAGACGTTGGAGGTTTGGCTTTGTCAATGGCCATGTCTCACTGGCATGGAGCATTGCGCTCCGCACACAAGAGCTATACACACGGCCACGTGTCTTGAACGAGAGGTGGCGGGAAGAGAGAACTGGTAGCAACTCCTTGAATTTCTTCCAGGCTGTTTTCACACGTGTTGTAGTTGAAAGGTCGCAACCACCCGCTGCTGAGAGCATATCACCTAGGTAGCAGAAGGAAGCTACAACCTCCAGCTTGTCGGATCCGACTTGGACTTCCCTCTGTGGTCTGCCATCTAAGGGGCGTGCAGTTCCTTGGCACCGTGTACACCTGTAATCAGGGTCCTCTATCAAGCGTTTGAGCCCACTGCATTTCTTGTGCACCCAGAACTTGCAGCCATTACAAAAAATACTGTTGCTGCCCACTCCAGTGCGACATACAGCGCATGGGAACTGGCCTGTACTCTGCAAGAGGTCCAGACCTGTACCACAGATCATGATCTTTGTCTTTCCTGCGTTCACTCTCAGCCCTTTCGCCTCCATTGCGTCTTTCCAAGTTAAGAGCCTCCTGACACATTCCTCAAGGGATTCAGCTATGATGACAAGGTCATCAGCATACAGGTCCTCCCAGGGGACTCCAGAGCGGAACTCGCATGACAAGGCTTCAAGCACAATGATGAAAAGCAGTGGGCTGAGAACAGAGCCTTGATGAACACCCACCTTCACCTCGAATTCTTCACTGTAACCATCACCAACGCGGACAAGGCTCCGAGCATTAGCGTACATCCCTTGGACCAGTTTCACAATCCACTCGTCCACTCCAAGTTTTCTTAGTGCCCACCAGATGACTTTCCGAGGCACTCGATCAAATGCCTTCTCCAGGTCTACAAAAGCCATGTAAAGTCTCCTGTTGGCCGCCAGATACTTCTCTTGCAGCTGTCGGACAACAAAAATTGCATCTGTTGTGCCTCTTCCTGGGACGAAGCCAAACTGGGAATCGTCGATGGACACCAACTGTCTAATGAGGCCATCCACAATCCTCTCCAGGACTTTCATGACCTGTTCTGTCAGCTTGAGACCACGGTAGTTGCCCCGTTCCAATGCATCGCCCTTGCCCTTGTAGAGACAGACAATGAAACTCTGTTCCCAGTCAGAGGGTACCTTCCCATCACGGATGATTGCAGCTGCAAGGTCGCGGATCATCGAGGCACCCGCATCACCTGCGGCTCTTATCATCTCCACCACTATGCCAGAGGGACCCGGTGCTTTGCCAGTCTTCATCTGAGAGATAGCCTTCTTAACCATATCAATAGTGATTGGGATTGGTGGCCCTTCCACAGGTGGTTCATCAGACAGGTGGTCTGGGTCCCAGTCGAACTCAACATTGAGTAGCCTTTGGTAGTGTTCTAACCAGGCCCTCTGCTTTGAGTCTTCACTCATTGACATCTCCCCTGCATCATTCTTTACTGGTTTGTCACCTACAACATCGGCATTCTCTCTTCTCATCTGGTTAGCAAGACGGTATACTTCTGAGGACTTAGGGTCAATATTCTTGTAGATCTCCTTCTCAGCTTCTTGGCGAGCATGGTGCACCTCACGTCTGGCTATGCGTTTGGCCGCAAGATATGATGCACGGGTGCCCTTACCAGTCTTCCAAGCTTTAAAGGCTTGTCGCTTGGCTGCAATGACCTTATTAACATCCTCATTCCACCACCAGGTTTCGCGACGCCAGCGGTGGGGCCGAGTTGTGCCACACACCTCTTCAGTTGTCTTGAGCAGACCGGTCTTGATGCTGTTCCATATATCCTCAGTGGTAGCATCTGCTACACCTGCCGAAGCACTCACATGCTGGCTGAAAACCTCCTGGAAATGATTTCTTGTCTGAGATTCTTTCAGCTTCCAAACTTTTAGTCTGGGGGTGAACTTGCGCTTGGGTTTTGGTGGCACATCAATCCTCATGTCGCATATGAGTAGCTGATGTTGCAGGGCTACTTCCTCTCCAGGGATTACTTTCACATCTGTGACAAGTTTGCGCATTGTCCTGCGGTAAAGGATGAAATCTATCTGCGTTGCTGCGCTTCCTGACTTGTATGTGATAAGATGACTGTCACGTTTCTTGAAACATGTGTTTCCAACAAGCAGGTCAAATGCCAGGGCATACTCTAGAATCCTCTCACCCTCAACATCTGGTTCAGGTCTACCATACCCGATCCCACCATGCACTTCCTTGTATCCAGTGCCTGCACGGCCTACGTGGCCATTCCAATCTCCGCATGGGATCAGGAGTTCGGATCCTGGGATCCTGGCAGTCACAGCACGCAGTTGGTCAAAGAACAAGTCCTTGACTTCAGCACTTAAACCACTCTGTGGGGCATACACAGACAGAAGGGTAACCACGCACTGGCCGACTACAAGCTTCACCAAGATGATTCTATCTGAAACTCTTTGCACTTCAAAAACTTTCTCTATCCACTCTTCTGCCACAAACACTCCTACACCAGCAGTGCCTTTATCGTTTCCAGACCAGTAGAGCTTATACTTGGTGTCCTTGCCTTTGATTGTGCGGCAGTTTCCACCACGGTATCTGGTCTCCTGGACACAACAGACATCCACTTTCCTGCGGGATAGTGTTTCCACTACCTCGCAAACTCTTCCTCTCAGGGTGTTGACATTGAGTGTTCCCACCCTGAATTTCCTCAGGCGCTTGCTTGATTCGCCACAATGGCCCGACCCTGCCTCCCACACCTGAGAGGAGGCCAAGCCGGAGACGTCACCAACAGAGCTTTGATGTCTGTTGGCACCGCCTAACCTTGATTCTGAATTTGTAGTGTTTGGACACCGAAATTTTATCGCCACTGCCAGGGATCGAACCCTTGACCTCTAGAATCAGAATTGTTCTTGGTGACACGTCAAATGACAGTACACCTGGACCTTTGTCTGTTTTTAATGGGAAGCTAGTCCCTAGCTCTAACCAACAGACCAAAGAGGTTAACTTAGCTACCTCTAGCATCAGATTCAGAAGCAAGTGCACTAACCACTGAGAAAACCAAACCTGTTAAAAAACAACAACATAAGATTACCATTTTCACTTCTGTAACCCTCGATAAGCCAGTAACTTCTGAAAATAGAAAAGTGACAAAGCAAAACAAATGGGCAAGAAGTAAAATCTGAGCTGACGAAGACTCCAGAAGTTGGTGCAACGACACACCGAAGATCAGAATTGGGGGTACTGGTAATTACCAAAACGAAACCAAAATACCGGAACGAAGCCGAAATACCGGAACGGACTATTAAGAATATAGGGAATGAATCCAATTTTTAGTTTTGGCAATAATTTTCAGCTTTGTTTAGGTGTTTTAGTATATCAAACACACATAGGCATACTAAAGACACAATTGGACTAATTTTGATGAAGTGGTGGAAGCTGAAAAGTAGAAGTAAAACAAAGATCAGGAATCGATACAATTAACTTACTCCACCCATCAAAGACACCAAAGGGAAAGGAACACAAACATTTAGCGACCAGACCATAATGGAAACCTAAACAAAGGAAGGCCATAAGGACAGTTACTTTCCCACAAAATGGCCATATGGCCATCCAAAATAAAAAGACACAAGTGATACACACAGTAAGTAACAAACAACACCATAAATAAACCGCCACAGAAGAACCGCCTTGGAACGGTCAGTGGAAAGATTTCCACTGGGGGGGGGGGGGGGCTTAAATCGATTTCACGTTACCACAATCCTCGCCCTTACTTCCGTCGCGATTTAGACAAATAATTTGTTCAGTCCGCATGAAGGCCTCCTAACTCATCAGTGCAACATCCCCGTGAACACAAAAAATCAAGGAACCACAGAGGTGAGACAACGGTGAGGACTCGACAGCAAGAAACCACTGAAATAGTGGAGCAAAAGAAAACCAACAGTTAGACTCCGATGGGCCCGACCAGAGACAGAGCATCAGGCACCACCCAACATTACCTTGAATTAGATCTCTCTAATTCTCAATAAGCCTTTACGTTGGAGCCGTCATAGAATCTGAGGTCTGACCCACCTGCGTGCAATTAAAGAGGGAAGCAAAGTTGCCAACCGTGATTGGGTTAACTACCATGCATGCAGTCTGTCGCATAACATCCATGTTGTACCCAATCTTTTTATATCAAAGAATGATTTTACGAAATTGGGTGCTGAAGTCATTGCGGTTATATATTTTTCTGGAATTATATTCTAAGTCACCATAAAATTCGGGTTCCGATAGACCTTGTTGCAGAAGAGATTTAAGTCCAATATTGAATTTTGAAATTAAATCAGAATGGCGTCTATAAAATTTTGAAAAGGCTTTGCGTAGTTTATGGTACCTATAACCCTGATTAAGGAGTTTAGCCGTTAATAATTTATTACGAGTGTTGAAGTCAGTTACATGACTACACACTCTAGCAAATCGAATTAATTGCGAAATATAAACGCCATAGGATGGCGCACGAGGAACATCACCATCCAAAAAAAGGAAAATTTACAATCTCAAAATCAAAGTCATCGCGTTTATCTTAAATTTTGCACGAAACAAACCCATCTACAATAGATATATGTAAATCCAAAAACGGGGCCTCGGTATCAGAAGAATTTGCTTTATTTAACTGAAGTTCTGGGGGGTAAATCTGACTGATCAAACCATCGAAATAGGTATTATCAATATTTAATAAATCATCCAAATATCTAGAAGTGGAGCTAAAAGCTTCAATAATTTCAGATTGGTTATCAATGGAAAGCGTTAACAGGCGAAATCTAAATAAGCAAAACCAGGGAAAGATCATGCAGAACCTACGAATTATCGACCGATAGCTTTGACAAGTTGTTTGTGTAAAACATTGGAGAGAATGATAAACAAGAGATTAGTCTGGTACTTAAGAGTCCAACAACCTCATTTCAGAATATCAGTCAGGTTTTCGTTCGGAACGTAGTACCAACGACAATTTAATAAGACAAGAAACATTTATACGAGATGCTTTTATTAACAAAGAACATGTAGTAGCTGTCTTTTTTTTGACTTGGAGAAAGCATATCTCCATAACCTCGGCTTAAGGGGAAAACTTCCCAGTTTTATTCAAAGTTTTTTAGGTGAGCGTGTATTTCAAGTCCGCGTGGGATCTACCCTATCAGATCTCTATGCACAAGAGCAGGGTGTCCCACAGGGTAGCATTCTCTCAACTACGCTATTTAACATCAAAATAAATAATATTGTACAATGTTTGGACGACAAAACAGACTGTTCATTGTATGTTGATGATTTTTGTATATGTTACCGTTAAAAAAAACATGAAAACAATTGAACGGAAGTTACAACAAAATTTAAAACGAATAGAAGAATGGACTGATAAAAATGGTTTCAAGTTCTCCAAGTCGAAAACGCAGTGTGTTCATTTTTGTAAGCTACGGAAGAAACACGACCATCCTTCCCTGTTCTTATACGGATCACAAATTCCTGTTGTTGAAGAAGCCAAATTTCTTTGGGTTATATTTGACCAAAAGTTATCTTTTATACCACATATTAAATATCTTAAAGCGAAATGCTTAAAAGCTTTGAATCTTTTGAAAATTTTAGCTCATTCAAGTTGGGGAGCAGATCGGTATACTTTATTACATCTTAACCGGTCTTTAATAAGATCTAAATTAGATTATGGGTCTGTTGTTTATGGTTCTGCCAGAAAGTCCTATTTAAAATCCTTGGGTACTATCCATCACCAAGGCCTTCGTCTGGCTATGGGAGCCTTCCGAACTTCTCCCGTATTAAGCCTTTATGTAGAAGCAGGTGAACCATCTTTAACTTCACGTAGAGAGAAACTTTCTCTTCAGTATGCTATTAGACTTGCTGCAAATCCATCTAACCCAGCATCCAAAATTTCATTTCCACCTCAATTTGTAGATAAGTATGAAACAAACCCACAGCAATCAAACCTTTTGGATTACGTATTTTACCACTGCTAGAAAATTCAGGTATCGACCTTAAAAATATTCAAAAACATGAAACGGCCGAAGTTCCATCTTGGTGTATTAAAAAACCTTCTATTCTGTTCGACTTACATGATGGAAAAAAATCCGAATCAAATCCAATACTTCTCAAACAAAACTTTCAGGTACTGCAGTCACGTTACAATGATTACCAGCAAGTCTATACTGATGGTTCCAAAGAAGGAGATAAAGTTGGTTGTGCGTATGTTTCTAAAGATACGCACAAAACCATGCGCCTTCCAGATGGTTCATCTATTTTTACAGCTGAAGCCAAAGCAATAGACCTAGCTTTAGATTTTATCAGTTCATCAACAATTCAAAAAGCAATTATATTTTCTGATTCACTTTCTGTGCTTAAGGCTTTAGACCATTCATCATCTAAAAATCCTCAAATTCAAAAATTGATCGAAAAACATCATGAAATTTCTAAAACACACCAAATCTTGTTTTGTTGGCTTCCGAGCCATATTGGCATTGTCGGAAATAAATATGCTGACAAGAAAGCAAAGGAATCGCTCAATCTTGATCCATCTGTTTTTAAAATTCCTTTTAATAATTTTAAACCATTTATCAACAGATACATCTTGTCGGAATGGCAAGGCGAATGGGCCCATGCAATAAATAACAAACTCCATGCCGTTAAACCTGTCGTTAGTACAAAATGCTCTCCTCCACAGTTTTCCAGAAAAGAGGACGTGGTGTTGGCGCGGCTGCGCGTCGGCCATGCTAGAGTTACAAATTCTTATATTTTTAATGGTGATGATCAGCCTTCTTGTGTAGGTTGTGATCAGCCATTCGCTGTGGGGCGTGTCTTGGTTGGCTGTGTTGGCTTTTCGCCCTCGCGTGTTTTGTGTTTCAGGGCTGGCGCTTTGCAAAAACTGTTTCGAGATGTACCTGTTGATAACATTATTTTATTCTTAAAAGGAATTGGATTTTTTCATAAGATTTAACTGTTTCAGATTTTTAAACATTATCATTCTGACTTGTTACTTTTAATATCGTCATAATTATTCATGCCGTTTAACTATTAACCGACTGACGCTTATGACCCACCAAGAGGGTTGACGCGTCGTTAAACACGAAATCATCATCATCATCAACACTCGTAATAAATTATAAACGGCTAAACTCCTTAATCAGGGTTATCGGTCCTTTAAACTACGCAAAGCCTTTTCAAAATTTTATAGACGCCATTCTGATTTAATTTCAAAATTCAATATTGGACTTAAATCTCTTCTGCAACAAGGTCTATCGGAACTCGAATTTTATGATGACTTAGTATATAAATTCAGAAAAATATATAACCGTAATGACTTCAGCACCCAATTTCGTAAAATCATTCTGCGATATAAAAAGATTGGGTACAACATGGATATTATACGACAGACTGCATGCATGGTAGTTAACCCAATCACGGTTGTGGGTACAACATGGATATTATACGACAGACTGCATGCATGGTAGTTAACCCAATCACGGTTGGCAACTTTGCTTCCCTCTTTAATTGCACGCCAGTGGGTCAGGCCTCAGATTCTATGACGGCTGCAACGTAAAGGCTTATTGAGAATTAGAGAGATAATGTCGGTTGGTGCCTGATGCTCTGTCTCTGGTCGGGCTCATCGGAGTCTAACTGTTGGTTTTCTTTTGCTCCAGCATTTCAGTGGTTTCTTGCTGTCGAGTCCTCACCGTTGTCTCACCTCTGTGGTTCTTTGATTTCTGTGTTCACGGAGATGTTGCACTGATGAGTTAGGAGGCCTTCATGCGGACTGAACAAATTATTTGTCTAAATCGCGACGGAAGTAAGGGCGAGGATTGTGGCCACGTAAAATCGATTTAAGCCCCCCAGTGGAAATCTTCCACTGACCGTTCCAAGGCGGCTCTTCTGTGGTGATTTATTTATGTTGCTGTTTGTTACTTACTGTGTGTATCACTTGTGCCTTTTAATTTTGGATGGCCATATGGCCATTTTGTGGGAAAGTAACTGTCCATATGGCCTTCCTTTGTTTAGGCTTCCATTATGGTCTGGTCGCTTAATGTTGTATTTCTTTCCCTTTGGTGTCTTTTATGGATGGAGTAAGTTAATTGTATCAATTCCTGATCTTTGTTTTACTTCTACTTATTATGTTATTATGTAAAACATTCATACAGGGAATCGAAACATAAAAGAAAACTTTTTGAATTAGATAATATTTTTTTATTCTATTCCATACGTTTCAACAAATAGTGAACTCAACTAAGCTACAATTTTACATAACTTACCATATATCACCACATAAATGATTTGACATTACGAAAACACGCCTATACAAAATATATTGGAAAATTTTACCTCCAAAAAATGAAAGAAATTCGGATAAAAATTCTGATATGTTCCATTTTTCTGCTCCAAACTTAGATTGTGACGTTTTGAGCAGAAATAAGGATAATATAGTATATCCCTGGAACCCCAGTTTTCCTATATAAAAGCTGGATTGAAGGGGCTCAAAATTATATAGGCATGTTTTCGTGATGATTGACATTACTTTCGCCGGCCCCACCCATCGGGCCTTGGAGAAATAGATGGGCTTCATGTCGCTGCTACGCACAGCTGAAACCGACTGCACACGAGTACTGGTAAACCACTTAGAGGATCTAAAAAGTAGAAGTAAAACAAAGATCAGGAATCGATACAATTAACTTACTCCACCCATCAAAGACACCAAAAGGAAAGAAACACAAACATTAAGCGACCAGACCATAATGGAAACCTAAACAAAGGAAGGTCATAAGGGCAGTTACTTTCCCACAAAATGGCCATATGGCCATCCAAAATAAAAAGACACAAGTGATACACACAGTAAGTAGCAAACAACAACATAAATAAACCGCCACAGAAGAACCGCCTTGGAACGGTCAGTGGAAACATTTCCACTAGGTGTGGGGGGGGGGGCTTAAATCGATTTTACGTGGCCACAATCCTCGCCCTTACTTCCGTCGCGATTTAGACAAATAATTTGTTCAGTCCGCATGAAGGCCTCCTAACTCATCAGTTCAACATCTCCGTGAACACCAAAAAAAAAAATCAAAGAACCACAGAGGTGAGTGAGACAACGGTGAGGACTCGACAGCAAGAAACCACTGAAATGCTGGAGCAAAAGAAAACCAACAGTTAGACTCAGAGGCAAAAGGGTGCGAGTCAAACCATCCATGCTTATACAAATCTATATCTATCTATTCTTGAATCTAATGCGGTCATTTAAAAATTTGATCAAACAGTTTATCTAAGCCGCGGAATGTGGTATTAATGATTCTATCTATGGCGTTTATATTTCGCAATTAATTCGATTTGCTAGAGTGTGTAGTCATGTAACTGACTTCAACACTCGTAATAAATTATTAACGGCTAAACTCCTTAATCAGGGTTATCGGTACCATAAACTACGCAAAGCCTTTTCAAAATTTTATGGATGCCATTCTGATTTAATTTCAAAATTCAATATTGGACTTAAATCTCTTCTGCAACAAGGTCTATCGGAACCCGAATTTTATGGTGACTTAATATATAAATTCAGAAAAATATATAACCGCAATGACTTCAGCACCCAATTTCGTAAAATCATTCTTCGATATAAAAAGATTGGGTACAACATGGATATTATACGACAGACTGCATGCATGGTAGTTAACCCAATCACGGTTGGCAACTTTGCTTCCCTCTTTAATTGCACGCCGGTTGGTCAGGTCTCAGATTCTATGACGGCTCCAACGTAAAGGCTTATTGACAATTAAAGAGATAATGTTGGTTGGTGCCTAATGCTCTGTCTCTGGTCGGGCTCATCGGAGTCTAACTGTTGGTTTTCTTTTGCTCCAGCATTTCAGTGGTTTCTTGCTGTCGAGTCCTCACCGTTGTCTCACCTCTGTGGTTCTTTGAATTTTGTGTTCACGGAGATGTTGCACTGATGAGTTAGGAGGCCTTCATGCGGACTGAACAAATTATTTGTCTAAATCGCGACGGAAGTAAGGGCGAGGATTGTGGCCACGTAAAATCGATTTAAGCCCCCCAGTGGAAATCTTTCCACTGACAGTTCCAAGGCGGCTCTTCTGTGGCGGTTTATTTATGTTGTTGTTAGTTACTTACTGTGTGTATCACTTGTGTCTTTTTATTTTGGATCGCCATATGGCCATTTTGTGGGAAAGTAACTGTCCTTATGGCCTTCCTTTGTTTAGGTTTCCATTATGGTCTGGTCGCTTAATGTTTGTATTTCTTTCCCTTTGGTATCTTTTATGGGTGGAATAAGTTAATTGTATCAATTCCTGATCTTTGTTATACTTCTACTTTACCTGTAACCACATCAATAATCGGTTAATTGGATTAAAAGTTAAGTAGCAATCAAGGACCTGTTAGTGCTTAAACAGCTAATTTTAACCTTTTTATGAGACATTCATTTATTTATTTATTTATTTCATTTGAGTCTGCGCATGACAAAACTTGCTAAAAGTTTAGCGCAACCAGCGAAGACTCAGATCAACCCTTGCATTCAGTCAGTCTGACCAGTCTTCGCTTGCTGCTCTCTGTGGGCCTTCGAAGGCTCATGCGAACAGAAAAGACTCTGATCAGACTGCGCGGATGGTGGTCGCAAAGGTCGCAGGTTTTCATTGCTCTTAAAGGAACTCGTTTTTTTATTTTAATTTACCATGCGCAGGTTCATTTATGTATTTATTTATTCTACACATATTTCAAGAAAGAATCATTGGCGACTGAATATGGTTAATTCTAGCACAATTTTGACTCTGCTTGTCGTTTCCTTTTATTACTACTAGGCTGTACGATAAACGAGATGACTTCAATTTTCCCATTGTTAACTTTCCCTTCCTGAGCAGCAATATCCCGTCTGCACCAGCATATGGATTTTACGTTTCACAGTTAATCCGTTATGCTAGAGCCTGTTCAAAGTATCAGGACTTTATGGAACGTGGGAAGGTGCTCACTACCAGGTTGTTATGCCAGGGGTATCAAAAAACCAAACTGGTATCAACACTAAAGAAGTTTTATGGGAGGCACCATGATCTTGTGGATCCGTACAATGTGGCCATTTCCAGAATTATTTCTGATATGTTTGCCAATGCAACGCCATAGGAAGACTTCCAAAATCTCGGACATACCCTTCCCGGCATTTACACCTTTTCTTCGTTCGGGTCGATGGGTATGGTGGGCGAAGCTTGCTTACGAAGTAATGCTTAATATCCGCGGACGCCTGATTACACTCTTCTGGAGTCCATGTCTGTTGATCCGAACATTGATATTTGCCATTTTGTCTATGGATTAACGATTTTGGATTAACGCTTTGGTACTACGACCTAAACTACTTTATATGAGATTTAACACATTAAATTGAAAATGAAATAAATACACTTTTACAGTATCTTTTATTTCTCGGTTCCAATTTAATACTGTATATATGTTTATGTAATATATTTATGCAAGAACATTAATTAAATCATTAAATTCAATGCATTACGATTCACCACAAACATTTTCCCTATATTTTTAATAGTCCGTTCCGGTATTTCGGCTTCGTTCCGGTTTCGTTATGGTAATTACCAGTATCGCTCCGCGACCTGTTACATTCACCATAGTGCAGTTTATATTTTACTTTTGGTCCTTTGAGATCATCGTGAATATTCTGAGAAATCAGAAATAAATTATTGATTTAGACTCATTCTAGACAGGTTTTTAATTATTTGGACCCCATTTTGATTTATATCAGTCTTTGAATCGACTGCCTATTCGAAATTTGCAACATTGCAGTATGTTTCCTCTGGCTTTCTTTGCCGGATCATTACAGGGTCACTGATGAGGCTTTATTAGCCGAAACTACGTAGTATGGCCCATCTTCCTTCTTATGAATGTTTTCATTGCTCTTAAAGGAAAGTAGAAGTAAAACAAAGATCAGGAATTGATACAATTAACTTACTCCACCCATAAAAGACACCAAAGGGAAAGAAATACAAACATTAAGCGACCAGACCATAATGGAAACCTAAACAAAGGAAGGCCATAAGGACAGTTACTTTCCCACAAAATGGCCATATGGCCATCCAAAATTAAAAGACACAAGTGATACACACAGTAAGTAACAAACAACAACATAAATAAACCGCCACAGAAGAGCCGCCTTGGAACGGTCAGTGGAAGATTTCCACTGGGGGGGGGAGGGGGGGGGGGGGGGCTTAAATCGATTTTACGTGGCCACAATCCTCGCCCTTACTTCCGTTGCGATTTAGAACTCATTTTTGATTTTTATTTATGAATAAATATACACGTTCCATATTTGTGATCAATATTCAACAAATATAATCAAAACTATTGTTATAATACGAGCATGGACAAAGTTGCCGAAGGCAACTTTGGCGTGCACGCCTATAGTAAACGTACGCGTGCATTTCACCAGCCCATCTCTCTCAGCTGATCCGTCCCAAAGTTACGAGATTTCGCGAATTGAAAACTGGCGAGAAACGCTGACATTTTTGTTCGGATTTTTTTCTCTTTCCGTAAATGTTCAGGATCTTTCTAAATTTCAAAATCTATATAACGTATCCTTTTTAACAAATTAATGCGTTTTAAAATAAATAAAATTCATTTTCCCGGCGTTTGTTCGAAAAATGCGTGACCGGTTCTAAATCATTGATCAGTGTTATTCAGGCGCTTATCAGAATTATTTAGGCGCAAATGTTAAAGATTCCACAAAAATGAGAATCAGTATTTTGTCTTCCGTCTGCGCGTTATAGTTTTTGGCCAGTGAACAACACTTGTTTTGACAGTTCATTTGGGGCTTTTGCCGCTTTGTACGCTTATACTCTGTTACTTTGATAGGAAGACATTGAAAGGCTAGTGTGTACAAACAGTACAAACAGGGAAGTATTTGTAAAAAGCTGTTTCTGTCAAAAATTCTATATTTCCACGATAATGCAGCATTCTTCACAGATTTGGGTGCATTTGATTTTGTAAAACACACACACACACTGGTATTTCCTAAACTGATCCTGATTCAGACCAAACATCATGACGAATTGTCTGGTAAGTTCATATGGTGTTAGTCTATCCAAACGACAGTGCACTTTTTGCCATTCACCCATCGGTCGATGCCAATGGAGCGTGTTTGCATCCGGAAATAATCACTGCCACCAGGAATCAAACTAGGGGCCTCTAGTGTCAGAGGCAAGTGCACTAACCACTGATCTATCTATCTATCCTGTGATCGGTCACATTTGACCATTACTCGCAGCTGTACATTTAGTACACACAAGGTTTATAGGAGGAAAGCCTACACAGTTATCCGAACGACCGTGCACTTTTTGCCATTCACCCAGCAGATAATGCCAGTGGAGCATGTTCGTATCCAGAAATAATCACTGCCACCAGGAATCAAACCGGGGGTCTCTAGGGTCCGAGGCAAGTGCACTGATCTATCTATCTATCATTTGCACTGAGGAGTTCTGTACCTCACAACATGACATTATTTAAAATCCCAACCATAGACTTACATCCAGTAGATACGAGTAGAAAGATATTTAAGCATCATATGAACTTGCCATCAAAATTCGATCAACAGTGAAGGCCCTGATTAGATCTGCATTCTGCGACATCTGAATTGGGACTGCATGCACTGTTTGCCAATTTGATATTCTTTTGGGGGACATTCTGTACAGAAAGGGGCTAATAGGACAGGTCGACTTAAACACTGTTAAACTGATGATGTTAGGGAAACTGCCTGAGTGGTTGGATATACATTGTATATTCTAAATAGTGTTCAATGGGTCGTTAGATTATAAACAAATTAACATATTCAGCCCGATTCATTCAAATTTCATGTCACAGCCAGGATGCAGGATAAAGGTATGGAGCACACTAGTATTATGACTGTAAGACTTGCGGTATAAACCAGCTTTCATGGGTACATGGTAGGGTCTCTGCTCATCACTCAGGCAAACAGAGTTCGATTTCGTTCTAAAACAGATGCGAAGGCAATGATCAGGAATTTGATACAATTAGCCACACCTCCAATCAAAGACACCAAAGGGAAAATATAACTGGACCCCAAATTCCCCAATGGAAACATCAAAAGTGGAAAGCCAAAAAGACAGTTACTTTCCCACAAAATGGCCAATTGGCTATCCAAAACAAAACGATATAAGCGATATACACTCTCAAAGACAACCCATATAAAAATAAACCGCGACAGAAGAACCACCTTTGGAACGGTCGTTGAAAAGATTTTTACTGGGGGTGGGGGCTTAAATCTATTTTATGTGGTCGCAATCCTTTCTTCTTGTAGAAAAAGCAAAGACGCGCATCTGCCCGTCTTTGTTCGAGGAACCACCAACCTAATTCCTGGAGCATGCCCGTTACGCTTGACCTGTAACCATAATTATTAGTGGTCCATCGGGCAGCTTTTCGTTTGACCTTTTCAAGCTGGAGTATTTTTTCCTCTGGTATGGGTTTCCCAGATTGGGGCCGCATACTCCAGCTTTGGGCGTACCAGTGTTTTGTAGACAGTCTTTTTGACTTTGATGTCTCGTTTGACGAATCCAAAGGTACTGTTTACTTAAGCAGTAATTCTGTTGATGTGGGAATTCCATGATAGGCCACTGGAAATGTCAATCCCAAAGTATCTTGCACTGGTGACAACCTCATGGTCATGGCCGTGCAGTTTGTAGGGAACACAGTCTGCAAGCGGTTACCAAGGAAGGCACGGAACCAGCGGAGGGCGTTTCCTCTGACCCGTACTGATGGAGTTTCCAAAGAAGCTTTGAGTGGTTCACCTTCAGTATGAATGTATGTTGGCAAGATATAGCTTAATTGGGACCGTTTCATGTTTTTTGTTGTTTACATCAATTCGTTTTCAGCATAGTTATAGCCCTTTGATATTTAAAAAAATAATTGGTGAAATTGATATTTTGAATTGTACTGTGTTGGTTGTGGGGTTGGGTGGTTTTATTTCAGTAAATTTAAGCCAAGCATTCAATAAGAGCTATAACTATAATATAAAGATTAATATTCCCATGAGTTATCAACTAATCTGTTTTATTGTTTCAGAGTGTTGTTCAATCACTATCCACTTTATTCTTTTTTGTACAAATGATTTTGTAGAGAGATTACTTTTGTTAATTTTAAATTAAAAATCTCTGACCATAGTATTGATTGATTGTTGAAATGGACATGGTAATAACCATGCCCGTGACTAGGCAGTGCCTAATTTCATATTACTTATTCTTAATGATGATTGACGTATTGTTCATAGATGACTCAAATTAGCGGTTGTTTATCGCGGATAATTATCGCTTTCTACTCGACTGATTTTCAGCAACTCCAAATGGACACAGGTAGTGACGTAAGCAATTTCAGCACCCGCGACATGAAAATTAACGGAAACGGACAGATTCAAGGCCGGGTATTGAATAATGATGGATCCGAGGTATACCACAACGGATTTATGGACATCTCGGCCCCTAACAAACTCGGCCCCTGACAAACCCGGCCCCTGACAAACACGGCCCCTAGCAAACTCGGCCCCCATTCAACTCCATCCCTAAAAACTCAGTCCCTAGCAGCATTTAGGTACTAAAATACAATGTTTTTGTTTCCGAGAATCAATTTGGAAGGTGGAGAGGTAGTTTCACAGAAAGTTTGAGCATATTTATCGTTTTTTAACACAAAACCTTATCCACGATAAAAGATCTCGGAAACCGATGCTGTAATTGGGACGGTGTTGGAATTGAGTGTGGCATCACGAAAACATGCTTATATAATTTTGACAACCTGCAACCACAATTTATATAGTAAAACTGGGGTTTACAAGGGTTTATATCAATTTACTTTTTTTTTCTTCTCAAAAACATAGATTGTTGGTTCTTGTAAGAACCGCCTTGTCGATGCCGTTTTTACAAGTACCCAAATCTGTTTGCTCTTAAACATGGATTGTTGGTTCTTGTAAGAATCGCCCTGTCAATGTGGTTCTAACGACTACCCAAAATCTATGTTTATAGCAGAAATTAGAAAATATGTTCATGTTTCATCTGAAAATTTTCATATTTGGGTGGTGAAAAACTCAATATTTAAGAATATGCGTTTTTTTTTTTTTTGTTTTTGTTTTGTTTTGTGTGTGTGTGTGTGTGTGTGTGTGTGTGTGTGTGTGTGTGTGTGTGATATTAACATTTCCAGTGTAAAACCAAATGTAAACCTATAGAAAACAATATTCGCCCCCGCCCATCGGGGCTTGGAGAAATAGTTTTGGCTGCATGATGCTTCCACGCAGAGCTGAATCTGACCACACACGAGTACTGGTAAACTGCTTAGAAGGACTAAGCCTGCCCAGGCAAAGCGTTGCGAGTCAGATCGTCCAATGCATATAAGCCTTCTGGATTCATCGGGCGGCAGGGCTTGCGATATCATTTCATCTCAATGTCAGGTAAAAGCCCCACAAAATTGGAAGGAATGTCTCCAAAATGACCTAAATAGGGTTGACGGTTTCGTTAAACCCCAATTCAAAAAAAAAAAAAAAAAAAACAAATAGAAAATATAGCTTATGATATACATGGTTCTCCATGATCTGATTGTGCGACGTTCATTACGAAAACACTCCTAGATACCAATACATTGTCATTTTTTTGGCCAAAAATGGAAAATGAAATTGTAATATTTTTCTTAGTTTTGCTCGAAACATAGATAACGTGGGCTCGATAGAACCGCCTCGACGGTTCTATCGAGTGCTCACAATTTTTTTTAGCACATATAAGAAAAATAATGTTTTAAGAAAGAAACTTAATTATTCTGCCGTTCATGAAAGTATGAATGACAGCGTTGTGCTAGCAAAGTTTCTATGAACCCCTTTGGTGTTTAGTTACTTTGCAGGCGATCCGCTGCTTTCATACTTTCATGATTTGGTTTTTGTTTGATTTGAGGTTTAACGTCCCCGTCAACACTGTAAAGGTCATTTTGGAGACGTTGCTTCCAATTTGTGGGACGCTTAGCCGATATTGAGATGAAATGACATCTCAAGCCCTGCCACCCAATGAAACCAGTAGGGTTTATAAGCATGGACGGGACGACTCGCACCGCTTTGCCTGGGCAGGCTTGGATCCTCTAAGCGGTTTACCAGTACTCGTGTGCGGTTCGGTTTGAGCTCTGCTTGGAAGCATCATGCAGCCCATATATTTCTTCAAGCCCCGACGGGCGGGGGCCGTCATAATTTCATGAACGGCAGAAAAATAAAATTCATTTCTTAAATGAACACACCAGTACCTCATGGATTTAGGTCGGGTAAAAGCACCACAAACTGATTGGAAGCTGCTTCTCCAAAATGGCCCGGGTGTCAAACAATCGAAATCATTGGTATTAATAGAAAAAAAACAATTTCTGTGGAATGGTCAAACCCTGCAAATGATAATAAAAACAAAATGGTTCAATTTTTGTAAGTGCGCAACAGAACATACTACTAGTCTCTTTTAAGTGGCAGAGATGTAATTACACGCCAGTCAGTCAATTAGTTTATTAATTACATCGGAAGACCCACAGCAGCGTGTCATACACTGGTTCAATCAACGGCATTAGGTTCATTTAACACATGTGAGATGGGTTTCTCATAATTTCATCAAAATGAGTTCAAAAGGTAATTAGACATACGTACATTAAAAAAAATGTGTAATAGTTTGATAATAAGTCAATTCCAACACTAATATATACATATTCTAATTTTGGGGGCCGAGTTTGTCAGGGGCCGAGTTTGTAGGGGCCGAGTTTGCTAGGGGCCGAGTTTGTCAGGGGCCGAGTTTGTTAGGGGCCGAGATGTCCTGTCATCCCACAACGCATCACACCTGATGCTGAAGGTCAAATTTTGGAGGGCGCGAATTCTTTACGTCTTTGTGTGCTGCTGTCCGTCTCCTGGTTCTTTTAATTCTTTGGAAATGTTATCATGAAGAGTTTCTCATGGTGTTCTTTTAATTACTGAAGGAGCTGGACTCATCTTTTTAGATATTTTAATTAGTATTTTTTTAATTCGGAGATCTCCGGAAATTTCCGCTCTAATACGGAAGGAAAATGGCGGCGTCCATGGAAGGGAAAAATGAGGGTTTAAGTGAGAGACAAGCCCATCTTGATATCAGTCCTACTGTTGTTTTATCTACTAGAGATTATACACTAAATATAGACAGAACCCTTAAAGCAAAGCTGGATGCCTGTGAGAGAGTTAGTGTTAATTATGAAGTTAAGGGTGGGGGGGTAACCGGTGTTCTTGATACCGCAAGCTTTGAACTTTTTAGAGCCGCATGTTCATCTTTTTATAAAAGCTTCCCGGCAACAAAAGGTAGATGTGTTATTAACATTACAGAAGACAAAAGGCGTAAGGCAGAAGTTCAGCTGACTTTTAAAGTAACCTGCCTACATGAAGACTCTGAATCCAGTTATACACTTAATCTATATCCAACAAAGAATAGTATGCTCCTCAATGGTAAGGATACTGACACATTTATCGATAGCCATTTGCCTGCCATTCATCAGGTCATGGTACAAACAGCCCGTGATTGGGAGGTTGGTACGGCCGCCAACTTCAATCAAATTCTTGGCGAACAGTTTCGACAAATTCTAGAGCAACGTCAGGCCGCCTTAGTCTCTACTCCAACGCAACAGCCTAACATGACATCTCATTCCCCCCCTTCCTTACCAAATAGCCCTGTAGACAGCACACTAGGTACACGTCGCTCCCATAGAGTGCGTAATAATTCTAAATGTCAGGATGTTGCAACCCAAAAGATTAGTAAGGCAGATAGTGACCATGAAAAGGAAATGGAAGAACGGTGTTATCGATGCAGGCGCAATTGTGTGACGCGGGGCGCATTTTGCGAAGCTGGGAACCACTGGATCCACTATTATTGTGATAGGCTGTCGCGGGAAGAACAAGATAGACTACATAGTGATAAGGGGTATATATATATATGTAAGGCATGTAGAGCCAAACTGGAAAATACAGAGCCAAAGACTATTAATGGTAATATTCGTATTCTTGAAATGCCGTGTAGGTCGCGGTCAGATGTGGAGAATCAGATAGAGTGTACGACAGCAGAGATTTTATTGCAGGAAGAGGATAGTCAGTTATGTGTGGTATGCCATCTGGATGTCGGCGGTGGAAATAGGTGTGAAATGTGTTTTGGTCCTTGCCATGAGAAGTGTATGCACTCAGGTCACAATGGCGATGTTACTGAGATATGTATGAATTGTGCTGCATCACAACTACAAATCCAGCAAACACCTGGAAATAGTAGTATACAAGAGGAAACTACATCAACATGCCAGCAAGAAAAGAAGGAAGTGAATACCAATAGTGCGAAGGCCGCTTCTATGGGTGGCAATCCCAGAAGTCAAGATCCACAATCTGAGAATGAAATAGCTAATTCTTCCGGTGAGCAGCAATGCTCAATGAATGATGGACAGAACAGAAAAGAGATAAAATCTATTAGCCAGTGTATGGAAGATCCAAATGTCACCATCGCCAGTCATGCACGACCCACAGAACAGAAATCTATAGTAACCACAAAAGCTGGAACTAGGCCAGCAAAGAAGAAAGAAGATGGCCAAGTACAGCCAGACAACTCAGTGAAGATGAGGGAACTTAGACAGATGGAAGCCAAACTAAAGAAATGGGAGGAAGAGCTGAAGTTGCGTGAAGCCAAAGTTGTGTGCTCAGACGCTGACTACAAAAGGATGGAAGACTACCTGCAGAGAACAGAAGCCAGGAATCTGGAGCTTGAGTCTACAGTCAGAACCCTGCACCGAAGAATCACACTTCTGGAACAAACTCCCAATCTAGCCACAACAAAAGTTAGCCCAAGTAATATCAGTCAGAAGGAGACTATCCAAGGGCCATTGAACCAGTCTCAGCATAGTAACAACTATGATGGGATCCATATGAGAGCCGATTATGCCTCCCAAGAAGCTAGTAATGTGGCGACAGGTGTGCTACCACAGATGTACAATAATAGTGATACTGAGTTGACGAATGGAATTCAGAAGCAAGTTACGGCCTACCTACTCCGCAAAGTATCACAGCAGATTAACCGCATGGAAATGTTGGACCTGGAGATGACATGTACAAGTCAATATATACCTAATGTTGGGCTATCAAGACCTATGGAGACCCTAAGTACAGTTCATCCCAGCAATAACAGAGGCTTTCCAATTTATGATGAGTCAGGAAGCCAGTCCGTATTTGCTAATTCACATGTCCTGAAACCTGATTGGAGTGTAAAAATCGAACAAACAATAAACCAAGATCCCGGAAGGTCAGAGGGGGTGGTTGATCGTCAAAAGTACCAGGCAGCTGCCATTGCAGAGAGGGAGGGGGGTGAAGTTAAGCAACCAAAGGATATGACACGGCCTCATAGTCAACCATATGAACCACATAGTTACAGCCAGCGAAGTCAACCCGGAAAACGTTGTGATGAGAGATTGATTACTTCTAGCAATGTCAAAGGGTCCAGGCACGGTACCCATACCAAGAGATCCAGGCAAGAAGGAAACTACGATGCAGCGGCCACATGGGCCTCAGGACAGCCAGTTTTCTATAGCAATGTTAGGAGTCTTAATGGTGGTGCAAAAGGATCCACACGTCAACCTGACGCTAACCAGGAGCATTTTTTGTTAAACACCAGCCCACAAAGAAGCAGAATATAGCAGTCGATAAGACAGTCGTTGCAAGGAATGATGCTCATTTTAGTGTGGTCACATACAACTGTAAAAATGCGGAGACAGCCCTACATGCTCTGAGTGAACTATCCGGACATGCTGATGTTATTCTATTGCAAGAGCATTGGTACTTCGATTGCCAGTTGAGTAAACTGGAGGGTCTCAACGAGTTTATGACGGGCGTTGGAAAGGCTGTGGACACATGTGATCCCATACTCCCAGTCCAGATGCCGAGAGGCTATGGTGGTGTAGCCATCCTCTGGAAGAAAAGTATTAGCCATCTGATCTCACCGATCCCAGACGGTGGTAATAGGATACAGGGGATAGAGGTCTCGGGTATAAGACCTATGTTGCTGATATCTGTTTACATGCCATGTCGGGGAGTTGGGGAGAATATTGAAGAATATGAGGATTGTCTGGCACAGCTACACGAAATCTTACAGAAGTATGGTAATACACACCATGTTATAGTAGGTGGTGACTTCAATGAGGATCTTTCCGTGCATAAGGCTGGAAGACGGCAAACCGGTCTGAATGTGTTCCTAAAAGAAAATCAACTGACAACAAGAACCACAAGCAAAACGTATATTAGCCCTAATGGAGTCGAAACCAGTATGATTGACTATGTCTTCTATAACATAAGCCTAGAGGGGAAAATTAAATGTATTCAGTCCATCATAAATCTAGAGTCAAATGTCTCTGATCACTACCCAGTAATTTGCATGGTGGATGTAGAGGTACGGAAAGTCCTGGGTTCATCCGTATCCCTAAAGCAGTCGTCTAAAGTAAAGTGGGAAAAAATAGATAAAGATGCATATAACTCATCTGTTTCAAAGCGACTTTCTGTAATGAGAACCAGCACACAATCTCTTGGTTCATTGGACATTGAGATAAGAAAATTGAATGAGGTCTTGGTTGGAGCAGCATACGACCTTGCACCTAAGAAGATAAGGCGTCACAGAAAAGCTAAGCTGAAAGTACATAGTCCTGAAATTAAGCAAGCCATAAAGGCAAAGAAAGAAGCTTTCTGGCAATGGAAGGAAGGTGCCAGGCCGCTGGATAAAGACAATATTCTGGTTATCAACAAGAAGCTAACCACCAGTTATCTACGGAAACTATGTAGGATAGAGTCAGCTAAAGAGAGACAATCATCAAGACAGGAGATACTGGACGCAAGGTCCACTGACAGTAAGCTCTTCCATAAACTTGTCAACAAACAAAGACGGAACCGCGGGGTGTGTGTCAATGAACTAACCGCCAATGGACAGGTTTATAGAACAGATGACGGCATACTAACTGGTTGGAGAGACCATTTTCAATCACTAGCGACACCTAGCGATAATAAGGATTTTGATGAGAAGTATGCGAAACAGGTCAGTCTTGAAGTCTCTGTGATTGGTGATCTTTGTAAAAATTCAAAAGGTGTGATAGTAACGCCCAATCAGGTCAAGAAGGCTGTAAAGTCGTTGAATACAGGCAAGGCAGCAGATTATTATGGTGTCACGGCCGAGCATTTTCGCAATGGGGGTGAATCCTTGATCCAAATCACCACACATATAATCAATGCCTTGTTCCAGTTCGGTGAAGTAACAGAGGCTATGAAGATAGGAACTCTCACTCCAGTCTTCAAGAAGAAGGGTTCAAGTACAGAAGCAAGGAACTACAGAGGAATCACTGTCCTCCCAGTAATATCAAAGATCCTGGAATCAATTATCAAAGATCAGATACAACCTTCTATTGAGCATGAACAAAATAGCCTGCAGCGGGGTTTTACCAAGCACTCCTCACCAATGAACTGTTCACTTATTCTGGAAGAGGTCATCCGAGATAGGAAAGATAGGGGGCAACCAGTCTATGCGGCCTTTTTGGACATAAAATCTGCATTTGATGTTGTTTCACACCATAGCCTCCTTAGGAAGCTGTACCATACAGGAATTGAAGGTCAAATATGGTCTCTCATTCATTCACTTCATGACAGAGTTGAATCAGTCGTCAAATGGCAGGGAACTCACTCACAGCCATTCAAAGTCAACCAGGGTGTCCGCCAGGGCGGGATCCTTAGTACAGATCTATTCAAAGTATACGGCAATGCACAGCTTGACAGAATGGTAAAATCAGGTAAAGGATGCCATGTAGGGGAAGTCTGCTGCACGGTACCAACATGTGCTGATGATATGGTGGTGTTGGCAGATGACGCAGATGCGCTACAATCTCTTCTGCACATTGCTGTAGACAATAGCCAAATGGAAAGATACCTGCTCCAACCAACAAAGAGTGTTCTGCTATATATCCCAAATACAAAAAGAGGGACATCGATGGAACCTACTGTAACACTGAATGGAGAGCCTATGCCAGTGGTACACGAAACAATGCATATGGGGATCCTTAGATCTAGTAATACCCAGGAAACAGCAGTCAAGGAGAATACCCTTAAAGCCAAGCGTACATTATATAGTCTTATGGCATCTGGCTTGCATGGAGAAAATGGCCTAGATCCTGAAACGTGTATACACCTTTTGCAGACATATATCCTTCCAGTGTTGGTTTATGGTCTGGAGGTGGTCTTACCAAAGTCAGTCCTCGTGGATAAGGTCAGTATGGTTTATAAGAAGATGCTAAAACAAATTCTATCTCTGACGAGTACAGTTGCTGATGCTGCCATCTATGTACTCTCCGGTGCTCTCCCAATAGAAGGTGTCATCCACAAAAGAGCGCTGATACTATTCGGTAGTGTGTGTCGGCTAGGAGAAGACTCAGTTGAAAAGCAGCTAGCCAGGAGACAACTTACAGTTAAACATCTCAACAGTTTCAGCTGGTTTGTCGAAATAAAGAAATTCCTTATCAGATATGACTTACCGCAGTGCTGGGACCTCTTGGATAATCCCCCTAAGAAATTGCAGTGGAGAAAGATGGTTAACAAACAGGTCAACGGCCACTGGGCAGCAATGGTGAGACAATCTGCAAAATGTTATTCATCCCTAAAGTTTCTCTCTACAGACGAGTACTGGCCAGGGAGGAAACATCCTCTTATTCTAAATGTTAACGGACAAAGGGACATTCCTCGTGTTATAACGAGACTGAAGCTAGCAACAGGGACATACATACTACAAAGTAATAGAGCTGCCTTCAATCAAGCACTAGTTAATCCCATATGTATGCTTTGTGAACAAGAGCCAGAAACCGTAGAACATTTTCTGGTCTACTGCACAGCACTGGATCAAGTGAGAAAACCTATACTAGATATCTTCATTGAAGTATGCCAACAACATTTTGCACCTGAGGAAATTCAGAGAAATCTGGTTCAGCTAATCCTAGATACTTCTTGTTCTTCTACTGATGCAAGGATCCTGGCAGATATTGACAGACATGCTAAGCGCTTGTGTCAGGCACTCCATATAGAACGCTATAAGAGACTTTCCCTCATTCCAAGTCGTCGAACAATTAGAACTGGAACAGCGAGGGTGGGCAGCAGCACATGAAGCCGTAAACACAAAGACTTTTAATCTTGTTTTTAAAAGAAGCTATTTAGAGTGTAAATAGAGTGGCAAGAAGAGGTTGCCATTTTAGTCCCTGTAAATATCGCCAACAACCGAGATTAACTCAAGAAGATACTCCTGCTGGAGGTGTGCCTCTACTGGCAGAAATTATACACAACAACAACAACAACATGCCAGATTGGAGAGCCCAATTACTGACTCTAATTGAGGTTTAACGGTATGTCGATTTCAGCCAATGAAGAAGTGACTTCATCCACTTCCGGTTGCTTTAGTCGCGCGACAATCAAAACAAAGTCGCACGCAGGAATGTTTGTTAAAGACTTTAAGAAAGAATTTTATGATGTAATTCAGCATCAGGTAATTTAATCACAGCATTGTATGTACTTTTCGGCGATAATTACACAGAGCATTTTACAGCGATTATAGGAAAATAAACCCCATTGAATTCGGCCCCTTACAAGTTCGGCCCAAAACTCGTCATTTCCATCTACTTATAATGTCCATATTGTTACCCTTCCCACTATTGGACAGTTCAGCAAAACTGTAAGCCTTGTGGTTCAGTTCATGTTTCTGTTTTCATCTATTGACTAAAAGACCACGGCCCCCGTCCATCGTGGCTTGAATCAGAATCAGAATTGTTACTGGTGACACGTCAAATGACATTCATACACCAGGACCTGTGATATGGGAAGTTAGTCCCTAGCTCTAACCAAAGATGTAAACTTAGCTACACAATCTTAGCACCTTCAGCCGTCAAAATAATAGAATCGGGAAGGGCATTCCAATCTCTAATGGTTCGGGGGGAAAAACGATTCTTTATAAATATCTGTTCTTGCAGTAAGGGTCTGAAACGTCATTGAATGGTGTTTTCTACAGTGCCTAGCCGGGGGAACAAGGTCATCTGTTGGAATGCTGGCAGCACCCTTTAGACCTTTGTATAAGAGTATGAGCCTACTGTCTCTTCTCCTTTTCTTGAGAGACTCCCATCGTAATTTTCCTAGAATTCCAGTCATGCTCCCAGTTTCAAAGCAATAATTTCCAGTTACAAATCTAGCAGCTCTATTCTGAACTTTTTCAATTTCTTCATTAAGGACCACTCCGCTTGGGTCCCAGATGCAACTACCATATTCCAAGATTGGGCGAACAAGTCCCCTGTATGCTGTCTCTTTCACATCCTGAGGACACTGATGAAGATTTTGCCTCAGGAAACCAAGTGTTCTATTCACCTTTGTACACATATTGCTAATGTGTGTATTCCATCTCAAATCGTGAGTGATTGTCACACCAAGGTATTCAATGGAATTCACATTTTCGAGGACCGTTCCCTCTAAGTTGTAAGAAGCCTCAACTTTATTAGATCTCTTCCTTGTTATCTGCATAATATTGCATTTAACTGGTTGAAATCTCATGCCCCATTTTCTGGCCCAACATCCTAATCTTTCTATGTCAGCCTGAAGTTTCAGTGAGTCATCTGTATCTCTAATTTCCCGGTAACAAACACAGTCCAGTGTTTTTTTTCACATTTTTGGGACTGGTACCGGTACCGGTGGAATTGGGAAAATTTTCTTCTCAAATTGGGAAAAATAGCGTCGAGAGTTACATATTGGACTTACCTACGACTTTGAACTTACCCGAATTTCGGCAAATCGTTGCAATAGTACGCGAATTATGTCAATAGCCGTTTCTTCAAAGGGACGTTACTTCGGATTTCCGGAAGGTAAACAATACGAGCGATAAAACAACCGATTTCTCGCGACGAAAAAGAGAGAGAAAAAAAGGATGCTGCATCATGATTTTGGGAATTTTTAACCTTTGAATTGGGAAAAAAACATACTTTTGGCGATTGGGAACGGGTCCGTTTTCCGGACCCGGTTTTATAGGGAAAAAAAACACTGCAGTCATCTGCGAACAGTCTTATTTCTGAGTCAATGTCAGTGGAAATATCATTGATGTACAGGGAGAACAATAGAGGACCAAGAACAGTCCCTTGTGGGACTCCAGACAGAACTGGCGCCCATACTGAAGATTCACCATTAACAACAACACGCTGTTTTCTGTAGCAAAGGAAGGAATCTATCCATTTAAGAGTCTTCCCACCAATTCCATAAGGCCAATAAAAAAAATAGTTGTGTTTCAGGTTCCTGGCCAGAAAAAAACAGGGTCGGTAGGTCGATTTTACTTTTTTTTTTTTTTTTTACTTTTTTTTTTTTTTTAATAATTTGAAAGCCTCCTTTCCGAGAATTGACAATGTAATAGACATACAAGAGAATATATATTCTCTCCTAAACATCGTCAACACATGAAGTAGCTGAAATTATGCCTTATAACACACATCAAAGGCTTGTATACATCTGAACCTATGAGTGTACGTCTACTGCAGGGGTGTTACACGACAGCTGATGACAAAAGAGACACGAGTCCAAGGTTCTAATGAAAACAAATGTCTGTGGTCAATTCAGCTGAACATGTTTGCTTATGGTATGTGGAGTGTGGTAGCTCAGTGGTTAGTGCACTTGGCTATCATGCTAGACCCCGGTTCATTAACCGGTAGTGGTAATAAAATGACAGTGTCCGAATATGCTCCACTGGCATCAATTGCAGGGATGAATGCCATAAAGTGCACCATCCTTCGGATCGGTACGTTAACTGGAGGCAAACTGTGCAGGAAGTACCATCCCCTGTCCCCTGTGCAAGTAAAAGATCTGGAGTGTATGAAATGTATACCTGCATGTTATCCTCGTGAGGGGGTGTTGCATTATATGCAGAAAGAAAAGAAAGGGTTAAAGGATATGTCAACAGTAAATCACCATTCAGGGTCATTTTCCAGAGGCACTACAGTGCATTTACAGTGTTGCGCCGAGAGGGGGCCATGGGGCCATTTGCCTACCTAAAGTCATCGATGGCCCTTTCAACATTAAACATGGGGCCCGGATGACCCTCAGAAATCAACAACGTTGCTTATATTTTATTTACTGAAGCCCCTTTAAAATATAAAATGACCCTTTGGAAAATGTCATAAGGGCCATTGGTGTCCCCCAAGCAATCGAGCCAAGGCACAACACTGCATTTATGTTTATCAACTCAGGGTGGGTTTCTATTTTTCATTGATTCAGACTGGCTAACTATGAAGTAACCCTGAAAATGTTACTACTTGCAGATAGTGTGGGTAATAAAGTAGAAGTAAAACAAAGATCAGGAATTGATACAATTAACCTACTCCATCCATAAAAGACACCAAAGGGAAAGAAATACAAACATTAAGCGACCAGACCATAATGGAAACCTAAACAAAGGAAGGCCATATGGACAGTTACTTTCCCACAAAATGGCCATATGGCCATCCAAAATTAAAAGACACAAGTGATACACACAGTAAGTAACAAACAACAACATAAATAAATCGCCACAGAAGAGCCGCCTTGGAACGGTCAGTGGAAGATTTCCACTGGGGGGCTTAAATCGATTTTACGTGGCCACAATCCTCGCCCTTACTTCCGTCGCGATTTAGACAAATAATTTGTTCAGTCCGCATGAAGGCCTTTAGAAAAGGGCTGGGGTTGGTAACTATGACTCATATTTAGCAAGTGCCTGCGTTCATAGAAACCACCCTTTTCCATTTATAACAGGATAACAAAACAGGATACCTACTTGTAAGTTTTCGGATCAGGGTAGGATTGTCCATTAGCCATGAGAGGTAATGACCAAGTATGACCGACTCAGACCTGTCTGTTTTGTTGCTGATCCTTAATCAGTTTCAAAGGACCACATGCATTTTATTGGCGATCACATGTGAAGTCTGCATTTTAAATTTATTTACTAATGCTTCCTACGGTAGTTTTCAGCTGCAAATGTTGATTCTGTCTGCGGGGAAAGAAGCTACTTTTTTTACACTCGCCGAACTTGGCGAGTGAATATTAAAATATACTCGCCAAGACTAATTTTACACTCGCCAGAACAAAATACCGCTCCGTCTTAAAAAATGTTCTGTTTCGGATTTCATCAGATATTTGACGGCTTTTTTTCCAAACCAAATTAGGGTCAGTAGGAAAGATTTTATCATACGCAATTTAAATATTGAGCTACAGTATGCCTAGCTAGTTGACTGCTAATCCCTCTAATTATTGTACTTAATTATCTCACTTTAAGAAATAACAGTGTTTTGATAACAAGTGCAAGTGACACCAATTAAACAATTGAGTGTGAAAGGTTGCCTGACAGTGGTATCATGTGCGTGTAGCGAAGACTATGGCATATGCGGGCAGTCTGATCAGCGTCAGTGTCTAAGCTTTCCGAGAAAAGAAACATTTTGAACAGTAAACTCAGATCAGACGACAGAATTTCCAGGTGATCTGAGTCTTTTCTATGTGCGCATACGCATTCAGTGCATTTCTCGGGAAGCATTTCTAATGACAAACACACTAGGACTTCCTAGCACCCATTAGCTATCGTGTTTTTGTCAGATGCAGAAAGGGCCGCATATATTACAACACGTTAAACTGCATCCCACCCTCGTTCCGTATACATTTTACATGTAAAGGAGCCAGCACTCAGCAAAAACAACTTTTTTTTTAACGAAAGATCAGCCTGTTCATCTAGCTCTTCATTTGCTGCTCCCTGACTATCCCAGAGGCCATACTACGAAAGGCTCGTACCAACAGCAAAAGACTGATAAGATTGCGCTGATCTGTGTCTTCGCCTATCGCACAGGTTTTACTGTCATGTTTTCCAAAAGTTGCATGCAAAAACCGTGTGTGCAAACTATGTTGTTATTGAAAAACGCGGGAAAATTTCAGACTGCAACAAATGCACCTTCAAAAATGACGGCAGAAAATTCAGCGCGGCATGACAAAATCTAAACGTGCGACCAGCGAAGACTCCGATCATCCTGTGCATCAGTCTGTTCATGGATATCCTTAGCGAAAATACTTGCGAGATTACGCAACAGTACATATTAAAACTGCCTGCATTATTTATGATTGTTGAAGCGTGGACACGTGGCTGATTAGACTATCGCTGCAGGTGGTCAAACATGTTTCGTATAATTTTTATTGTCACAAAAGACTTCAAAGAAAAGTAATCTGATTATAGAGAGGGGTCATATCGCAAGAAATATTGTGCAGCATTGTCCTTTTTAATGCGTCCTAGACAATGTTTTATAAAATGCATCTTGCGTTTCCGAAAACCTTGGGACTAATTGCAATCAAAATTTTCGGGTTGCCTGGCAGACACCCGACCGCGAAATTGAACTTGCCGGACGCGATTTTAACTCGTGTCGGGCAATCAGGCAATTGCTTATTTCCAACACAAAAATACGCATGAAAATCGGGATTTGTTTACCGGGTTGGTCGCCGCTTTTTCTTTTCGATTTTGCGAAAATATAAATTACGGCGGAAATTTGATGGGTCGGTCGGGAAATCGGAAACTTACCATGTTTTAGGTTAATGGGTTAAAACACGAATTGGGATTTAACATGGGTGTTGTTTGGACACCATATTTTCTCCAAACTTCTAGATTTTCTTGCTGCGAGTTAACACGGTACTAAGAAGAAAATCCAGGAGTGTTAACACGGTAACTAGTGGTAAATCCTAATGTCACCTTAATCACTTGGCAATTATCCAAACAATCAAATCAGCTTAACACCCTTATTGTATAACAGTAAACATGCAATAAACATGAGCTGCAATCAACTTAGCGAAGGTGACAAACTGCTTTCAAATTTCACACTCTGCAGGTCAGACAAGCGTGCCGCGAATTCTACTCGCCATCAGATTTTCATACTCGCATTGGCGAGCTGGCGAGCGTCTGTTTCGTTCCCATAATGATGATCACGCTTACCGAAGACCAGACGACGGGCGCCGCCAGGTTGGAAACGTAATGAAACCGAATGGCCGATAATGGACCGAATCGGACTTCGAATTTCTACCTGAATCGGGCGCACCTCACATTTTTTTTTTTTGGCTTGAAAAAAAAGTCCCCAGTCGGCGCCAAAAATGCAGGGTCGGTCGGGGAACCGGAAACACGACTATTTTTTTTTTTGGCCTAATCAAAGAATAATTGAAGAAATAGATATGCTGCATGATGCTTCTACACAGAGCTGAAACCGACCCGCACACGAGTACTGGTAAACCGCTTAGAGGATGTAAGCCTGCCCAGGCAAAGTGTAGCGAGTCGGCCCATCCATGCAAATAAACCCTATTGGTTTCATTGGCCGGCAATGCTTGAGATGTCATTTCATCTCAAGGTCGGGTAAAAGTCCCACAAAATTGGAAGCAATGTCTCCAAAATGACCTTTACAGTGTTGTCGGGGACGTTTAACCTCAAATCAAACAAAACCAGGCATTTTCCTACCCTTCATAAACAGGGGCCGTTGGGTTTGGGAAAAACAGCTCACTAATATGTAAAGTTGGGAATTTATATCAGTTGTAACTTTGTCAATTTTGGTTCAATTTTCATGAAATTTTCATCAAAATGTAGCACAAAATCAGAAATTGGGAAATTTGTTGTAAAATTTGGGAATATCTGTCTCTAAATTGGGAAAATAGGGGCCGATTACTGGCCCCAAATTTGCACTAGGAAAATCCCTGAAAACAAAAATTTAAAGACTATTAAAACCATTGTGGGACGCATTGTTGCAGTGGTAGCACATCGGATTTGTGATTGAGAGGTTACATGTTCGATTCTCACGCTGACTAAAGTGTTGTGTCCTTGAGCAAGACACTTCATCCACATTGCTTAAAAAGGTACTGGTTGCAACCCAGGAAATCCTGCTCATAATGCTCAAATGTGAGCGAGTAGCAGTAATAGGAGAAACAAAGAAAATAGCAAAAACACATGATTTCTTAAAATTTAGATTTTTTTTCAAAAATATAAATGGTTGTAGGACATTACGGTCCTGAGTCGTTTCGGAACCTGGGTCTCATACTGAGTCATATTTGGCTGTTACCTCAGTTAGGTGGGTGGCTAAATTTAGACTTTAGCATAAAAAAAAATCATCACTGGATGAGCCCTTAAAACTATTTACAATCCGAACACAGAGGTATCCTAAAACGCATACCTCTGAATCTTCTGGCTTCTGGCTATAAATTCAGAAAAATATATAACCGCAATGGCTTCAGCACCCAATTTCGTAAAATCATTCTTCGATATAAAAAGATTGGGTACAACATGGATATTATACGACAGACTGCATGCATGGTAGTTAACCCAATCACGGTTGGCAACTTTGCTTCCCTCTTTAATTGCACGCCGGTGGGTCAGGCCTCAGATTCTATGACGGCTCCAACGTAAAGGCTTATTGAGAATTAGAGAGATCTAATTCAAGGTAATATTGGTTGGTGCCTGATGCTCTGTCTCTGGTCGGGCTCATCGGAGTCTAACTGTTGGTTTTCTTTTGCTCCAGCATTTCAGTGGTTTCTTGCTGTCGAGTCCTCACCGTTGTCTCACCTCTGTGGTTCTTTGATTTTTGTGTTCACGGAGATGTTGCACTGATGAGTTAGGAGGCCTTCATGCGGACTGAACAAATTATTTGTCTAAATCGCGACGGAAGTAAGGGCGAGGATTGTGGCCACGTAAAATCGATTTAAGCCCCCCAGTGGAAATCTTCCACTGACCGTTCCAAGGCGGCTCTTCTGTGGCGATTTATTTATGTTGTTGTTTGTTACTTACTGTGTGTATCACTTGTGTCTTTTGGTTTTGGATGGCCATATGGCCATTTTGTGGGAAAGTAACTGTCCTTATGGCCTTCCTTTGTTTGGGTTTCCATTATGGTCTGGTCGCTTAATGTTTGTATTTCTTTCCCTTTGGTGTCTTTTATGGGTGGAGTAAGTTAATTGTATCAATTCCTGATCTTTGTTTTACTTCTACTTTGAACTCCTCTGCGGTCTTGGCATTCACCACAGAAGATGGAAGACTATTCCACTGAGGAATAGTTCTAGGGAAGAAAGAGTTTTTCAGGGCATCACTATAGGACTGGAACCTACGATACTGTGAGTTGTTTGCTCTTGATGCCCTTGTTCGGGTTGACACTGTTGCAGGGATCAAGTGCCTATCCTTGTTAATTGATACTGTACCAGAATGTAACTTGTAGAAGAAGATTAAGGAGGACTGCTCACGACGGGCCTCCAGGGATGGTCACTCTAACTCATCAAGCATGTCACCGACGCTACTTCTATTTTGCCATCGACTGCAGGTCCATCGAGCAGCTGTCCTCTGTACCTTCTCCACCTGCTGAATCTGAGTTTTAACATATGGATGCCAAATGGGTGATGCATATATTCAAGTTGAGGGCGAACCAATGTTTAATAATATATGTAACATCCTTTGTCTGCCGAGGTGCAAAAGCCAAATTACGTCTAAGGAATCCTAAGGTCCTAGTTGCTTTAGATGTTATTTCCGAGATATGTTGACCCCAATCGAGATTGTCAGTGATGGGGATACCAAGATATTGAGCGGAATGAACTTGCTCCAAAGTTTGCTTGTGAAGTGTAAATTCGTACTTAATTTGCTTGTCTGGAAGGTGTTGTGACACCCTCATTGAATGGCATTTGGCTACTTTGAACTTCATCTGCCAATCTGTTCCCATTGTGCAAGTTGATCCAGGTCTTCTTGTTAAATGGGACAGCCAGAAGGAGAATATATGTCCCTATACAGGACACAATCATCAGCAAACAAACGGACAGATGACCTGTTATTTTCAGGGAGATCATTGATGAATACCAAAAAGAGGACCGGTCCAAGGGCCAAACCTTGTGGTACTCCGGATAAAACAGGGACTGGATCAGACACTTGGCCATCAAGTAAAACTTGTTGAGAGCGCCCTGAGAGCCATGAGCTAATCCAACTATGTGTGGATCCTCTTATCCCATAGTAGTCCAATTTGTACAATAGTCTTCTGTGAGGTACCTTGTCAAAGGCCTTGGCAAAATCCATGATGATCAAGTTAGTCTGTTTGTGGCCACAGTTTATGGCCCCATCCAGATTGCTCACAATGTCATGGAAGAATTGAACTATACTGAACCAAATAAGAAACGCAACTCCAAATATAAATGCGAGTATTTGCAGAAATAATCATGTTTGCAGAAAATCAATTTAATGACGCAATAATATAATCATTCATGAATGTACATGTAACTACCATTAGTGTTTCCCCCAGCCCATTTAAGCATGGTGCCGCGCCATGCCCCTTTTTCATAGCGCCATGCCCTTTTTCCATGGCGCCATGTCCTTTTTTAAACAGTACATTAAAAGCCCTTTATTTTGGTGAAAATTTCATGAAAATTGGACCAGAAATAACAAAGTTACACAATTTCATTTCCATGCCTAGAGTTTACAAAATGTATCTTTTAAATCAAACACTGTCTAATCCTTTTGTTTATTGACACTTACAGCTCATTCTTCACAATAACCACATACAACTAATGATTCATGGAGGTGTGAAAAATACTTGCTGTGTGTCCAGGTAGGTGAAAAACAATGGTAGAGGAAAAAATACTTTCTGTGTGTCAAGATTGGTGAAAAAGAAAACAATGGATGCAAAAACAATGAATCAATTTCAATGATAGTGGAAGGAACTAAGGAAAATTCAGAAGGTGAAAAAAATGTCTCCAACTGATCATGCACCAACTACATGTAGGCTGAACTTGATTGTGGATAGGGCATTATTGTATCAGTCTGTGGATAGGGCATTATTGTATCAGTCTATTTTGTCCCTGTTCTAATTAGCATTTCAAAAGACTACTGCTTTATATCAATAACTATCTAACGCAAACAAAGTATAATATTTTACGGGTTTAAAAAGGGCCTTTTTTCAAAAGCATTTATTGGAGTGCATCTTAAAAAGTGCCCATTTTTAGCTCACCTGAGCCGAAGGCTCATGTGAGGTATTAGTATACCACGAGCCGTCGTCCGTCGTCGTCGTCCGTCGTCCACACTTTCAAAGAAGTATATCTCCGGAACCAGTGGGCCAATCTTGATCAAATTTCATGTGAAGCATTATCAGGTAGGGGGAAAGGCTGCATACTGTTTTCGGGCAGATCGGATTGGAACTCTGGTTGCCATGGCAACAAATAGCTCCCATAGACTTAACATAGGAAAAAGTTTGTCATCACTCTAGCTCCGTCAATTTTTTTCTGATTGTCTTCATTCTTGCAGATAACGAGGACAGGCATGAAATCTCGATCAAGTTCGATTTTGGGCTGAATCGGATTATTCACTCAGGAGTTACGTGCCCTTGAGCGTTAAAAAAACATAGGAAAAAGCTTGTCATCACTCTAGCTCCTTCAATTTTTTTCTGATCGACTTCATTCTTGCAGATAACGAGGACAGGCATAAAATCTCGATCAAGTTCGATTTTGGGCTGAATCGGATTATTCACTCAGGAGTTACGTGCCCTTGAGCGTTGAAAAAATTGCCTATTGACTTAACATGGGGAGAATGTTGTCATCACCGTAGCTGCTTCAATTATTTTCAGATTGGCTTTATTCTTGCAGATAACCAGCACAGCCATGAAATCTCGGTCAAGTTCGATAACTGGCAGAATCGGATCATTCACTTAGGAGTTACCTGCCCTTGTGTGTTTTTGCATTAAGGGTTAATGGGAATTTCAAAAATGTATATCTTAAAGACTACTTGGCCAACTTTGATCAAATTTCATGTGTCGCATTATTGGGCAAGTGGAAAAGCTTCATTAGGTTTTCAGGCAGATCTGAGTGGAACTCTGGTTGCTATGGCAACATCTAGCTCCCATAGACTTCACATAGGAAAAAGCTTGTCATCACTCTAGCTCCGTCAATTTTTTTCTGATCGACTTCATTCTTGCAGATAACCAGTACAGGCATAAAATCTCGGTCAAGTTCGATTTTGGGCCGAATCAGATAATTCACTCAAGAGTTACATCCCCTTGAGCGCCCGAAAAATTGCCTATCGACTTAACATGGGGAAAATGTTGTCATCACTGTAGCTGCTTCAATTTTGTTGGGATTGGCTTCATTCTTACAGATAACCAGCACAGCCATGAAATCTCGGTCAAGTTCGATAATTGGCAGAATCGGATCATACACTTAGGAGTTACCTGCCCTTGTGCATTTTTGCATAAGGGTTAATGTGAATTTCAAAAATGTATATCTTGAAGACTACTTGGCCGACTTTGATCAAATTTCATGTGTAACATTATTGGGCAAGTGGAAAGACTGCATAAGGTTTTCATGCAGATCTGAGTGGAACTCTGGTTACCATGGCAACATATAGCTCCCATAGACTTAACATAGGAAAAAGCTTGTCATCACTCTAGCTCCGTCAATTTTTTTCTGATCGACTTCATTCTTGCAGATAATAAGGACAGGCATAAAATCTCGGTTAAGTTCGATTTTGGGCAGAATCGGAATATTGACCTCGGAGTTACGTGACCTTGAGCGACAAAAAATTTGCCATAGACTTAACATAGGGAAAATGTTGTGACTACGATAGCGACTTGAATTTTTTTCAGATCAGCTTCAAACTTGCAGGTAACGAGGACAGACATAAAATCACGGTTAAGTTTGATTTTGGGCCGAATCGGATTATTTGCCTTGGAGTTACCTGCCCTTGAGCATGAAAAAATACGTTGTGACCACGATAGCAACTTTATTTTTATTCAGATCAGCTTCAAACTTGCAGGTAACAAGGACAGGCATAAAATCCCGGTTAAGTTCGATTTTGGGCCGAATCGGAATATTGACCTCGGAGTTACGTGACCTTGAGCGACAAAAAATTTGCCCATAGACTTAACATAGGGAAAATGTTGTGACTACGATAGCGACTTGAATTTTTTTCAGATCAGCTTCAAACTTGATGGTAACGAGGACAGACATAAAATCTCGGTTAAGTTAGATTTTGGGCCAAATCGGATTATTTGCCTTGGAGTTACCTGCCCTTGAGCATAAAAAAATACGTTGTGACCACGATAGCAACTTTATTTTTATTCAGATCAGCTTCAAACTTGCAGGTAACGTGGACAGGCATAAAATCTCAGTTAAGTTCGATTTTGGAATATTGACCTCGGAGTTACATGACCTTGAGCGACAAAAAATTTGCCCATAGACTTTACATAGGGAAAATGTTGTGACTACGATAGTGACTTGAATTTTTTTCAGATCAGCTTCAAACTTGCAGGTAACGAGGACAGACATAAAATCTCGGTTAAGTTTGATTTTGGGCCGAATCGGATTATTTGCCTTGGAGTTACCTGCCCTTGAGCATAAAAAAATATGTTGTGACCACGATAGCAACTTTATTTTTATTCATATCAGCTTCAAACTTGCAGGTAACGAGGACAGGCATAAAATCTCGGTTAAGTTCAATTTTGGGCCGAATAGGAATATTGACCTCGGAGTTACGTGACCTTGAACGACAAAAAATTTGCCCATAGACTTAATTAGGGAAAATGTTGCGACTACAATAGCGACTTGAATTTTTTTCAGATCAGCTTCAAACTTGCAGGTAACGAGGGCAGACATAAAATCTCGGTTAAGTTCGATTTTGGGCCGAATCGGAATATTTGCCTTGGAGTTACCTGCCCTTGAGCATAAAAAAATACGTTGTGACCACGATAGCAACTTTATTTTTATTCATATCAGCTTTAAACTTGCAGGTAACGAGGACAGGCATAAAATCTCGGTTAAGTTCGATTTTGGGCCGAATCGGAATATTGACCTCGGAGTTACGTGACCTTGAGAGACAAAAAAATTTGCCCATAGACTTAACGTAGGGAAAATGTTGTGACTGAAATAGCGACTTGAATTTTTAGCTCACCTGAGCCAAAGGCTCCAGTGAGCTGATAGTATACCAAGGCTCCGGAGTCCGTCGTCTGTCGTCTGTCGTCCGTCCATCCGTCGTCCACACTTTCAATGAAGCATATCTCAGAAGGCAGTCGACCAATCTTGTTTAAATTTTATGTGTAGCACCATTGGGCAAGGGGAAAGGCTGCATTAGGTTTTGGAGCTAGTCTGGTTCATTTGTTCCTTCATTCTTCTTTCTCTCCATATAGAGATAATAGACCAATGTTAAATTTTTAATCAAAGATTTCTCAGGAACTATAAAAGCTAGAAGCATCAAATTTGGTATTCAATAGAATAATGATGACTTATTTTGTGTAAGAGACATTGGGCTTTCTCAGCTTATTTGTTCATCTGTTCTTTCATTCTTCTTTCTCTCCATTTTGACCAATGTTAAATTTTCGTCAAAGATTTCTCAGGAACTATAGAAGCTAGAAGTCTCAAACTTGGAATGCAATGCAATAATCATGACTTATATCCTGTAAGGGTCAATGGGCTGGATTCTATTAGCAGATTTAGTAGTCAAGTCTGTGAATTGTTAAAACTTAAGTTCCTCAGGTGAGCGGTTTAGGCTCATTGAGCCTCTTGTTTATTGGAGTTTGCACGTAAAAGTGCCCTTTTTATTGGTATACACGCGTTAAAAGTGCCCTTTTTCAGAATCTTTACCATGCCCTTTTTGAATCCTGGGGGAAAGGCTAACCATAGAGAGTTCAATTTCCAATGAGAATGTTTGGAACACAAATCCGTTTTGTCATAGAGGTAGTCATTTCACAAGTTCAAAACATAAGCAGTTAATAGTGAGTATGTCCTCTGTTTGCATTCAGTCCTGCACACACACACCTGGTCATGGACAGGATTAAACGATTGATCTCTGCCTGGGAATAGCATTCCACTCCTGTATGAGCGCAAGACGCAAGGCTTGACACGTTGTTGGTGACTGGGGGCGGTCATGTACCCGCCTATCCAAGACGTCCCACAAATGTTTTATAGGAGAGAGATCTGGACTATACGGAGGCCAGTGCATCACGTCAACGTTGTTTTGCTGAAGAATCGCCATGCTGAGCCTTGCTACATGCGCCCGAGCGTTATCCTGTTGAAACGTAACATTGTGCTGTCGTACATATGGAACAACTACCGGTCGTAAAACGACATCAACGTAACGCTGAGCCGTCAAAGATCCATCAGTGAATACCAGGAGCGTTCTTTGACCAAAGATATGCCAGCCCACACCATCAACCCACCGCCTCCAAATCGAACACGTTCAACCAAACAATAATTGTCACGATAACGCTCTCCGTCACGCCTATACACATGTTGACCAAGGTTGGTCGGTAAATACCGGTGGTGGGAATTCCCACTGGTATTTACCGGTAATTACCGTCCTGGTAAATACTCCAAATTTCAGCAAAAGTGGGAAATACTGGGAAATAGTGGGAAATATGATTTTTGTTTAGCCATTTCATAGAAAAACACTATTAATATTTGTGTAATTTAATGGAAATAAAGAACAGTGAGCTATTTTGCAATATGCTATGCCATAAGTCTGGTTTTAGTCAACCAAACACAAGCATAAATATAAAGTGATCTATTGTTATGTAGGGTGCAGAGAGTTTTTTAAAATCACTCATATGCTTTAGAAGATAAAATGCCATGATCCCTGTATTTGGGACAGACATGCCTGGGCAAACAGTGCAGACCCAATTCAGAATCACTTAGTTTTTTTAGAGAGTTTGCCATTGGAACTACATGTTTTGTATGCTTTAGTGTAACACTCAACCACACGGTTCAATTTTTTTGAGATTTACAACAACTATTTGGATGTTTGAATTTTAACCCATTTTGTACCAAATGGAATCTTCCTCCTTGTATATATCAGGAGTCCATTTCAATTTAGGGGTGTCAGGCTGTGTTTTCTTCAAAATTGATTTGGAAACTGCCTGAACTTTTTGCAAATAGTGTAGGCCCTGATCAGATGCCACATTCTGCGGTGTCTGATCTGGGCCTGCAGGGTGACTGTTTAAGGGTTTCTGGTACAAATGGGTTAAGGATGTTTATAATAGAAAATGTTTGTTTGCAAGTTTGTCGTCAAGCATGCATACTCCAAATGTTAAAAGGTGTGATAATTTAATTGTTTGTTTGAGACAGGTATTAAAAGAACACAGTTAATTTAAGCATAAAAGGTTTCTTAAATTATCTACAGTTACTCACCTAAGCATTAAAATTACATGTTTTTACAAGTCAAGGGAAATAGCTGAAAGTTGGAAACTAATATTTTAGAATCATGTTTGAAAAGAAAATATATACATTCTATATGAAGGCAAGGGACTATAGATCTTTCAAGTTGTTCAATATATAAAGGGCTGGAAAATTCTTCAAAATTTCACTTGTCCTACATGACTAAGTCAGCCCCCGCCCATAGGGGCTTGAAGAAATATATGGGCTGCATGATGCTTCCACGCAGAGCTGAATCTGGCCTGCACACTAGTACTGGTAAACCGCTTAGAAGATCTAAGCCTGTCCAGGAACCGCGGTGCGAGGCGGACCGTCCATGCTAATAAACCCTATTGGTTTCATTGGGCGATAGGACTTGAGATGTCATTTCATCTCAATGTCGGGTAAAAGTCCCACAAAATTGGAAGCAACGTCTCCAAAATGACCTTTACAGTGTTGACGGGGACGTTAAACCTCAAATCAAACAAAACATGACTAAGTGCATGTAAACTTTGGTAAGTGTTGTAAGGACTAGACAAACTTTTTACTTGTCCTTCATTTTTTTTTGTCATTGCAAGCAGACAAGTGGAAATTTCAAGCCCTGCATGAACTTGAAATAATTTTGCTTTCAAATAGCTAGGTAGTTGGGGTATACTAAACAGTCTCAATTGGTACCACCTATGTTAATATATATTTCCCAGTATTTCCCGGGAATTCCCTGTATTTCCCGGGAATTCCCTGTATTTCCCGCCGTCCAGGGAAATATGAGTATTTCCCGCTTTTTTGCCAACCTTGATGTTGACGGCCGTCAGCTCTGTACAACAAGTACCTGGACTCATCAGAAAACATTACGTTACGCCACTGATTGACTGACGAAGGGGAAACAGGTTTGGCCTACATGTATGTTGTGTGAGCCATGCCATTCTGACCTGACGTCGTCGTGTTGTTAATGGCATACTAACGTACGGACGATGAGGACGTAAGCCAAACTCTCGAAGGCGATTCCTGACAGTGTCTGCACTTATTCAATTGTTGTGCCTTCCTGTAGTCACCTGAGACCTCTCGACGGCTGTATGGAACCGATTACGAAGGTGGGTTAGGCGGCTGTATCGGTCCTGTCGACATGTCGTGGACGTCCACTTCTGGGCCTGTCATTTGTTGTTCCCATTTGACGTAGACGCTGGCACAAGCGAGTTATCGTCGATTTTCTCACTTGGAAGTTCCTGGCGATGACAGCCTGAGATGTCCCACGTAGAAGCATTTGGACCGCTACATTACATTGATCTTGCGTCAAACGTACCATATTCCGTAAAGAAATTTTACCGGACTTTTGAAACCTAAACTCCAGGTAACACAATATGCTAATATGATGAGGTTACTGTATACATTTAATGTACTGCACGAGGAAATGTTGAAAACAGCGAACCTGATGGTTGCATGAAAATCTTTTGGGTTAAAAAGTTGCGTTTCTTTATCGGTTCAGTATAGATGAGTTTTACAAGACCTTTGACTTTGGAAACCATGTTGACAGTCAGCAAGAACGGACCTCATAGCTTACCTCTGATATTCGGAGTGTTTGCGAGTATTTGCGAGTGGTGATTGATTTAATTAAACTTTGACAACAGGACGGTCATTTTTTTTTCTCTGCATCAGAGGCCAATAATGGCGGCCGAAACCCGTCAAAATTTCGCTAACTGTAGCTGACGTAGACGCTGGCACAAGCGAGTTATCGTCGATTTACTCACTTGGAAGTTCCTGGCGATGACAGCCTGAGACGTCCCACGTAGAAGCATTTGGATCGCTACGTTACATTGATCTTGCATCAAATGTACAATATTCTGTAGAGAAATTTTACCGGACTTTTGAAACCTAAACTCCAGGTAACACAATATGCCAATATGATGAAGTTACTGTATATACCGTATTCGCCCTAATTACCGCACCGTGCGCTTAGTTTTTAGCTCACCTGAGCCGAAGGCTCATGTGAGGTATTAGTATACCACGAGCCGGCGTCCGTCGTCGTCCGTCGTCGTCCGTCGTCGTCGTCCGTTGTCCACACTTTCAAAGAAGTATATCTCGGAACCAGTGGGCCAATCTTGATCAAATTTCATGTGAAGCATTATCAGGTAGGGGGAAAGGCTGCATACTGTTTTCGGGCAGATCAGATTGGAACTCTGGTTGCCATGGCAACAAATAGCTCCCATAGACTTAACATAGGAAAAAGTTTGTCATCACTCTAGCTCCGTCAATTTTTTTCTGATCGTCTTCATTCTTGCAGATAACGAAGACAGGCATGAAATCTCGATCAAGTTCGATTTTGGGCTGAATCGGATTATTCACTCAGGAGTTACGTGCCCTTGAGTGTTAGGAAAAAGCTTGTCATCACTCTAGCTCCGTCAATTTTTTTCTGATCGACTTCATTCTTGCAGATAACGAGGACAGGCATGAAATCTCGATCAAGTTCGATTTTGGGCTGAATCGGATTATTCACTCAGGAGTTATGTGCCCTTGAGCGTTGAAAAAATTGCCTATTGACTTAACATGGGGAGAATGTTGTCATCACCGTAGCTGCTTCAATTAATTTCAGATTGGCTTTATTCTTGCAGATAACCAGCACAGCCATGAAATCTCGGTCAAGTTCGATAACTGGCAGAATCGGATCATTCACTTAGGAGTTACCTGCCCTTGTGTGTTTTTGCATTAGGGTTAATGGGAATTTCAAAAATGTATATCTTAAAGACTACTTGGCCAACTTTGATCAAATTTCATGTGTAGCATTATTGGGCAAGTGGAAAGGCTTCATTAGGTTTTCAGGCAGATCTGAGTGGAACTCTGGTTGCCATGGCAACATCTAGCTCCCATAGACTTCACATAGGAAAAAGCTTGTCATCACTCTAGCTCCGTCAATTTTTTTCTGATCGACTTCATTCTTGCAGATAACCAGTACAGGCATAAAATCTCGGTCAAGTTCGATTTTGGGCCGAATCAGATAATTCACTCAAGAGGTACGTCCCCTTGAGCGCCCGAAAAATTGCCTATCGACTTAACATGGGGAAAATGTTGTCATCACTGTAGCTAGTAACGAGGACAGGCATAAAATCTCGGTTAAGTTCGATTTTGGGCAGAATCGGAATATTGACCTCGGAGTTACGTGACCTTGAGCGACAAAAAATTTGCCCATAGACTTAACATAGGGAAAATGTTGTGACTACGATAGCGACTTGAATTTTTTCAGATCAGCTTCAAACTTGCAGGTAACGAGGACAGACATAAAATCACGGTTAAGTTCGATTTTGGGCCGAATCAGATTATTTGCCTTGGAGTTACCTGTCCTTGAGTATGAAAAAATACGCTGTGACCACGATAGCAACTTTATTTTTATTCAGATCAGCTTCAAACTTGCAGGTAACAAGGACAGGCATAAAATCCCGGTTAAGTTCGATTTTTGGCCGAATAGGAATATTGACCTCGGAGTTACGTGACCTTGAGCGACAAAAAATTTGCCCATAGACTTCATAGGGAAAATGTTGTGACTACGATAGCCACTTGAATTTTTTTCAGATCAGCTTCAAACTTGCAGGTAACGAGGACAGACATAAAATCTCGGTTAAGTTCGATTTTGGGCCGAATCAGATTATTTGCCTTGGAGTGACCTGCCCTTGAGCATAAAAAAATACGTTGTGACCACGATAGCAACTTTATTTTTATTCAGATCAGCTTCAAACTTGCAGGTAACGTGGACAGGCATAGAATCTCAGTTAAGTTCGAATCGGAATATTGACCTCGGAGTTACATGACCTTGAGCGACAAAAAATTTGCCCATAGACTTTACATAGGGAAAATGTTGTGACTACGATAGCGACTTGAATTTTTTTCAGATCAGCTTCAAACTTGCAGGTAACGAGGACAGACATAAAATCTCGGTTAAGTTCGATTTTGGGCCGAATCGGATTATTTGCCTTGGAGTTACCTGTCCTTGAGCATAAAAAAATATGTTGTGACCACGATAGCAACTTTATTTTTATTCATATCAGCTTCAAACTTGCAGGTAACGAGGACAGGCATAAAATCTCGGTTAAGTTCGATTTTTGGCCGAATCGGAATATTGACCTCGGAGTTACGTGACCTTGAGAGACAAAAAAATTTGCCCATAGACTAAATTTAGGGAAAATGTTGTGACAGAAATAGCGACTTGAATTTTTAGCTCAACTGAGCCAAAGGCTCCAGTGAGCCGATAGTATACCAAGGCTCCGGAGTCCGTCGTCTGTCGTCCGTCCATCCGTCGTTCACACTTTCAATGAAGCATATCTCAGAAGGCAGTCGACCAATCTTGTTTAAATTTTATGTGTACATGTAGCACCATTGGGCAAGGGGAAAGGCTGCATTAGGTTTTGGAGCTAGTCTGGTTCATTTGTTCCTTCATTCTTCTTTCTCTCCATATAGAGATAATAGACCAATGTTAAATTTTTAATCAAAGATTTCTCAGGAACTATAAAAGCTAGAAGCATCAAATTTGGTATTCAATAGAATAATGATGACTTATTTTGTGTAAGAGACATTGGGCTTTCTCAGCTTTTTTGTTCATCTGTTCTTTCATTCTTCTTTCTCTCCATTTTGACCAATGTTAAATTTTCGTCAAAGATTTCTCAGGAACTATAGAAGCTAGAAGTCTCAAACTTGGAATGCAATGCAATAATCATGACTTATATCCTGTAAGGGTCAATGGGCTGGATTCTATTAGCAGATTTAGTAGTCAAGTCTGTGAATTGTTAAAACTTAAGTTCCTCAGGTGAGCGGTTTAGGCTCATTGAGCCTCTTGTTTCAAAATCGTGTCATAAAATCATGGTGAAAAATCTATCTAATTAGCGCACACTTGATACGAAAACAACAGCTTCCAAGATGATGCATACTGATATTTAATGGGGCGGAAAAAGATACAGAAGCATTGCTTTCACTGTTGGAAGAAATAATGGTAAGTTTTTATAGATTTACTATGAGAGCTTCAAGGGGAGATTACTGTAAAGTGTGCGCTTATGCATTTCCTTTTCAAAAATAGCTTTGGTGTGCGCTTATAGGAGCATGTGCGGTAATAAGGGCGAATACGGTACATTTAATGTACTGCACGAGGAAATGTTGAAAACAACGAACCTGATGGTAGCATGAAAATCTTTTGGGTTAAAAAGTTGCGTTTCTTTTTCGGTTCAGTAGAGTTGAGTTTTGCAAGACCTTTGACTTTAGAAACCATGTCGACAGTCAGCAAGAATGCTCTCAAAGGCTAAGTGCTTGTTAATGCTGCAAACCAATATATGTTCCAGGGTTTTGCAACAGATGCATGTTAGCGACACTGGTCTATAATTTGCTGCATCATAATTTTCTCCCCCTCTTTATAGACCGGGGTAACATTTGCTTGTCACCAGTCATCTGGTACGGTGCCCTGGACAAGTGATTTATTGAAAATTAAGGCCAGCACAGCCTGCACAGGAGAAATTTCAGCATGACATTCCTTAAGCACCCCTGGCATTCAGGCCTTCTCACCGCGTCCAACCGTAACGCCGAATGAGTGGTCGCAACACCGCATAAGTGGTCGTTTCACGTCGAATTGTGGTCCTTTTTGATGGATTCGCCGCCATTTCTCGCTCGAGGAGACACGGTGAGTAGAAACAAAAGTTTATTTGAAATATATACAAACATGTTAATCAACTATGAAAAGTAGCCTATCCGGATCTACATACATTCTTCTAACTGCCAAATCTTCAGTTGATGCATAAACTTTCCTGAATTTATCAAACACTTCGCGAGATTATTGTTGTATAGGTTCGGCCATACCACAAATAAGCATTCGTACCAGAAAGCTTCGTACTTTTCAAATTTACTCCAAATCTATGAACAACTGGTGAATGCAAATGCCTCTGAAAATGACATTGTATCATAATTTTGCTATTCAGTAAAAAAAATATTGCCGAAGAAACAAACACAGAGACACACTCGTTGAAATTGTAGGTAACGCCGGATAAGATGGTATCTAATCAGCAAATTGTCAGTATTTTTTCTGCCTGACAAACAATATAATGTGCTATGATAGCTAGTTAGGTAAATAACATTTAATATTTTATATTAATGACAACTGTACTCTCCCATTAATACTACCCCAGAGACTACTCATCGTTCTAAAACTTGATTGATTTTTGTTTGATTTGATTTGAGGTTAAAAGTCCCCGTCAACACTATAAAGGTCATTTTGGAGACGTTGCTTCCAGTTTTGTGGGACTTTTACCTGACATTGAGATGAAATGACATCTCAATCCCTGCCACCCAATGAAACCAATAGGGTTTATAAGCATGGACGGGCCGACTTGCAGCATTTTTCCTGGGCAGTCTTAGACCTTCTAAGTGGATTACCAGTACTAATGTGCGGTCGATATCAACTCTGCGTGGAAGCATCATGCAGCCCAATCAATTTCTCCAAGCCCCGATGGGCGAGGGTGGAAAACCTGATTGAAATTGACAAAATGAAAAAAGAGATGATTTATTTCTCTCCTTATATATTATCATATGGAAATTGAAAACTGAAACGATTGGGAACTGATACAATCAGATCAATCCTAAATTCCACCCACAATACCACAAGTGAACGAAAAGGTAACAGCTTCATAGCAATAAAACTTGTAGACAAAAATTCCAGCAAAAGCAACCGTTTTTAACGGTCAGTATATTTACTGTTGGGTTTAAATATACATTACGAAAACATGCCTATTCCACCAGTCTGAAAATGAATAATTTCAGCTATAAATAACTGAGACAGTTTATTATTTCTGCACAAAACATAGATAGACGTTTCCGAGCTGTCAATCAAGAGCGCTGTTTCATCCAGTCGAAAAAATCGATTTTATTTAGTGCCGCTGTGTTGGTCACTAACGGCCATTTTCTCCCACAAACAAAGAAACGCGGTAGTGGGGATGGGCATTTCAGAGTAATGGGGTTGTGTGGGAAGTTTATTATTAGAACTGTCAAACAATTGTCATGTTGTAGTATTTAGATAAATATGTACATGTATATATGATGGCCCCCGCCAATCGGGGCTTGAAGAAAAAGATGGGCTGCATGATGCTTCCACGGAGAGCTGAAACCGACCCGCACACGACTACTGGTAAACCGCTTAGAAGATCTAAGCCTTCCCAGGAAAAGCGGTGCGAGTCGGCCCGTCAATGCTAAATAACACTGTTGGTTTCTTTGGGTGGCAGGGCTTGAGAAGTCATTTCATCTCAAGGTCGGGTAAAAGTCCCACAGAATTGGAAACATCGTCTCCAAAATTAACTTTACAGTGTTGACGGGGACGTTAAACCTCAAATCAAACAAACAAACATGTATATGTATATACACATGCACATATAGAGTGCATAAGTTCCGGTCTAACTGCTCCGGGCCTTTTGGCCTGGTCGTTGTGTCACTCGCTTTGTAACCCCAGGTCGTGGGTTCAGTCCCCGGTCGGGGCACTCGACTGGATTTTTATGCCCCCAACTTCGAAGAAGTTGTGGGGGCATATTGGTTTTGCCCTGTTCGTCCGTCCGTCCTTCCGTCCTTCCGTCCTTACGTCCGTCCCACTTTTTACTGCATAGCATAACTTTAGAACCATGGGTGCTAGGTTTTTGAAATTTCATATATGGATTCCTCATGAAAAAATAATTGACCCGTGTTTTTTATCTCGTCAGGATTATGCCCCTTTTTTGAGTTATGCCCCTTTGCAAAAAATACTATGAAATCTTGTAAGCAAGATATCTCAAAAACTGTTTGAGCTATTGCCCTGAAACTTTACATGCTGGTTGGGGATGATGAGTAGATGAACTGATTAACTTTTGAAAAAAATCCGAAATTTTTTTCTTGAGTTATGGCCCTTTGAAATTTTTCGCGTTTTAAGTTTGTAAGCAAGATATCTAAAAAAACTATTTGAGGTTTTTCCCCGAAACTTCACAGACTTGTCGGGGATGATGAGTAGATGAACTGATCAACTTTTGAAAAAAATCCGATTTTTTTTTCTTGAGTTATGGCCCTTAGATTTTTTTCGTGTTTTCAGCTTGTAAGCAAGATATCTCAATAATTGTTTGAGCGATTGCCCTGCAACTTTACAAGCTGGTTTGGGATGATGTGTAGATGAACTGATTAACTGTTGAAAAAAAATCCTATATTTTTTTCTTGAGTTATGGCCCTTTGAAATTTTTCGCGTTTTAAGTTTGTAAGCAAGATATCTCAAAAACTATATGAGGTTTTTCCCCAAAACTTCACAGACTGGTTGGGTATGATGAGTAGATGAACTGATTAACTTTTGAAAAAAATCCAATTTTTTTTTCTTGAGTTATGGCCCTTTGATTTTTTTCGTGTTTTCAGCTTGTAAGCAAGATATCTCAAAAATTGTTTGAGCTATTGCCCTGAAACTTTACAGGCTGGTTGGGGATGATGAGTAGATGAACTGATTAACTTTTGAAAAAAATCCGAAATTTTTTTCTTGAGTTATGGCCCTTTGAAATTTTTCGCGTTTTGGCGTCCTTCCGTCCTTCCGTCCTTACGTCCGTCCCACTTTTTACTGCATAGCATAACTTTAGAACCATGGGTGCTAGGTTTTTGAAATTTCATATATGGATTCCTCATGAAAAAATAATTGACCCGTGTTTTTTTTCTCGTCAGGATTATGCCCCTTTTTTGAGTTATGCCCCTTTGCAAAAAATACTATGAAATCTTGTAAGCAAGATATCTCAAAAACTGTTTGAGCTATTGCCCTGAAACTTTACATGCTGGTTGGGGATGATGAGTAGATGAACTGATTAACTTTTGAAAAAAATCCGAAATTTTTTTCTTGAGTTATGGCCCTTTGAAATTTTTCGCGTTTTAAGTTTGTAAGCAAGATATCTAAAAAAACTATTTGAGGTTTTTCCCCGAAACTTCACAGACTTGTCGGGGATGATGAGTAGATGAACTGATCAACTTTTGAAAAAAATCCGATTTTTTTTTCTTGAGTTATGGCCCTTAGATTTTTTTCGTGTTTTCAGCTTGTAAGCAAGATATCTCAATAATTGTTTGAGCGATTGCCCTGCAACTTTACAAGCTGGTTTGGGATGATGTGTAGATGAACTGATTAACTGTTGAAAAAAAATCCTATATTTTTTTCTTGAGTTATGGCCCTTTGAAATTTTTCGCGTTTTAAGTTTGTAAGCAAGATATCTCAAAAACTATATGAGGTTTTTCCCCAAAACTTCACAGACTGGTTGGGTATGATGAGTAGATGAACTGATTAACTTTTGAAAAAAATCCAATTTTTTTTTCTTGAGTTATGGCCCTTTGATTTTTTTCGTGTTTTCAGCTTGTAAGCAAGATATCTCAAAAATTGTTTGAGCTATTGCCCTGAAACTTTACAGGCTGGTTGGGGATGATGAGTAGATGAACTGATTAACTTTTGAAGAAATTTTTTTCTTGAGTAGGCCCTTTGAAATTTTTCGCGTTTTGGCATATTGGTTTTGCCCTGTTCGTCCGTCCGTCCTTCCGTCCTTCCGTCCTTACGTCCGTCCCACTTTTTACTGCATAGCATAACTTTAGAACCATGGGTGCTAGGTTTTTGAAATTTCATATATGGATTCCTCATGAAAAAATAATTGACCCGTGTTTTTTTTCTCGTCAGGATTATGCCCCTTTTTTGAGTTATGCCCCTTTGCAAAAAATACTATGAAATCTTGTAAGCAAGATATCTCAAAAACTGTTTGAGCTATTGCCCTGAAACTTTACATGCTGGTTGGGGATGATGAGTAGATGAACTGATTAACTTTTGAAAAAAATCCGAAATTTTTTTCTTGAGTTATGGCCCTTTGAAATTTTTCGCGTTTTAAGTTTGTAAGCAAGATATCTAAAAAACTATTTGAGGTTTTTCCCCGAAACTTCACAGACTTGTCGGGGATGATGAGTAGATGAACTGATCAACTTTTGAAAAAAATCCGATTTTTTTTCTTGAGTTATGGCCCTTAGATTTTTTTCGTGTTTTCAGCTTGTAAGCAAGATATCTCAATAATTGTTTGAGCGATTGCCCTGCAACTTTACAAGCTGGTTTGGGATGATGTGTAGATGAACTGATTAACTGTTGAAAAAAAATCCTATATTTTTTTCTTGAGTTATGGCCCTTTGAAATTTTTCGCGTTTTAAGTTTGTAAGCAAGATATCTCAAAAACTATATGAGGTTTTTCCCCAAAACTTCACAGACTGGTTGGGTATGATGAGTAGATGAACTGATTAACTTTTGAAAAAAATCCAATTTTTTTTTCTTGAGTTATGGCCCTTTGATTTTTTTCGTGTTTTCAGCTTGTAAGCAAGATATCTCAAAAATTGTTTGAGCTATTGCCCTGAAACTTTACAGGCTGGTTGGGGATGATGAGTAGATGAACTGATTAACTTTTGAAAAAAATCCGAAATTTTATTCTTGAGTTATGGCCCTTTGAAATTTTTCGCGTTTTAAGTTTGTAAGCAAGATATCTAAAAAACTATTTTAGGTTTTTCCCCGAAACTTCACAGACTGGTCAGGGATGATGAGTAGATGATTAACTACAGCTTTTCTTGTGTAATTTCAGCATTACAGCCACATAAAAACAAGATATCTCAATTACTGTTAGGGACAAGCAGTGTTAGGGTCAAGCAGTTGGGGGCATTGTGTTTCATAAACACTGGCTCTAGTTCTTAACAGATTTTTTCCTCCTCCTACTACAATGGTGCCTGGTGTCACGATGATAACCGCTTGAGCCCAGGGGCGGGGCAGATGCAGCGGAGTCAAAAGAAGCTGGAAATGTGATATTATTACATTAGTATCTCCGAAACATTTGAAACAAATGTATCCCTGAAGTATGCAGCCCCCGTCCATAGGGGCTTGAAGAAATATGTGGGCTGCATGATGCTTCCACGCAGAGCTAAATCCGGCCCACACACTAGTACTGGTAAACCGCTTAGAGGATCTAAGCCTGTCCAGGAACTGCGGTGCGAGGCGGACCGTCCATGCTAATAAACCCTATTGGTTTCATTGGGCGACAGGGCTTGAGATGTCATTTCATCTCAATGTCGGGTAAAAGTCCCACAAAATTGGAAGCAACGTCTCCGAAATGACCTTTACAGTGTTGACGGGGACGTTAAACCTCAAATCAAACAAAATCTCTGTAGTATGGAGGAATGTAGTAGTACGACCATATTAAATATCCATATAGAGTGCATAACTGACTGGTCTGGTTGGTCCGGGCCTGGTGGTTGTGTTGCTCGCTTTGTAAATCTAGTTTCGTGGGTTAAATCCCCGGTCGAGGCACTCGACTGGATTTTAATTTTTATTTACAGATTTTTCTCCTCAGACTGCAGTGCAGTCACAAATATTGTATGGTTGGGGCTTATGCGGGCAACAAGGACTGGGATCAGCCTGCGCATCTGCGCAGTCTGACTGGGGCCCTCGCGGATTGCAACTGCCCTTCTACAGTCTGCTGACTTTTCAAAGAGAGATGCACGAAATCTCGTGTCTTAGTAACTAAGCAGACTGATGCCAAACGCCAACACTTCGCGGTAACTTTGTGACAGTTTTCCAGTCTGAATATTTTGAAATTATGCACATAATTATTTTATAATTCCTTAGCCCTTTTGTTAGGCTGTTTTTATTTGTGTTTTTTTTTTTTTTTTTTGTCAAAGTTTTATGTCTCGGTATGTAAGAAACGCCAATACTTGATAAATCTCCTCCGAGATCTACACAGACTTTCTTTGTTTCCGCAATATTGGCTGCAAAGCTTGTGGGACGTAGCAACAGTAACCAAGTAGGCGGAGCATAAGATTATGTTCTCGGAAACGTCTATTGTGGGCAGTCGTTAGATCCGAATCGCTGAGGCGATTGTAACGAGTATCCACAACTTATGTTCTGAGCATAAATTAAACAAAACTGCATACCCCAGTGTTACAATATAAAAGTGGGGTTCGAGGGCGTCGAAGTCATATACATGTAGGCTGTTCCAAGTCGGTGCTTTTGCTGTGGTTCCTTCCTGTTTTGTGTATGTGGTTCTAATTCTTTCCCTAATAAAACACATTGTTTTATTAATGATTCCTATTCTTCCCGCTTTTTTGATTGTTCATTTTATTTGCATTTGTCCGTCCAAGTCCATGTTTGTCTTGTTGGTGATTCTGATTATTGATTTTCTGTGTGCAAAAACATGCAAACATTTTTCGCACTGGTATCTTTCTTTTTCATGCTTGTATTTTACATGCTCCTTCAAGTATTTATTTTCTAAAAACTTCTTCCCACATCTGCTTACAAACTTTTTGATTCGTTGTTTGTTGCATTTTGGTAGATGGTCCTTTAGCCTGGAGAATGATTTCCTGCAAATAGGACATCTTTCCTTTGAAGTGTCACCATGCGACTTTTTATGCCTCTGCATGTTCTGTTTTGTGACAAACATTTTGTCGCACTGATCACAATTAAATTTCTTCACACCATGAATTATAACTTTGTGGTTGTACAGGGAACCTCGCGTCGGATAACGCATACCACATCTTTCACAAATGTGTAAAACTTCTTTAGTATGCACATTAGTATGCCTTTTTAACTCATCCTAAAGTATGAATGCTTTGCTACAGATGTCACACGCATATGGTTTCTCTGCGTGCCTCTTTAAATGGCGTCGTAAGGACGTCACTGTCTTGTATTGGCTTCCACATCCAAGACAGCTAAATTGAGTACTTTGATCCATTAACTGAAAAGACATAGAGGATATTCAATTTTTGGGAGTAAAAATAACTCATTTCATCGAAGGAAGCGAAATATATATATATCTTGAACGTGTTCAAAAGACAAGAAATATATATATCATTTTTGTCACTCCACGAAATGGAAAAAATCATATTTGTGTGAAATATTTTCTAATTGTTACAAGTCTCGACATCATTTGTGGCGTCTTTTAATGGGACATGACGTCACGTAACGTGAACGCCTTATAAAAAGATGTTGCTGACACTGCAGATAGAAAATGAGCCAGCGCATGACTAAACCTACAAGAAGCATGATGCGACCAGCGAAGACTCAGATCAGCCTGCGCATTCAAACGGTCTCATCAGAGTCTTCGCTGATCGCATGAACCTGCTATAGGCTATGGTCTATGCCAACAAATATAAGCAAAAGGTCTTGTCTCAGTGGATTGGTGCGCAGGTTGATTTGAGTCTCTGCTCGACACACCGGACTTATCGCCGGCTCAAATATGTACAAAACAAAACCGAAAAGTTCGGAGGCCAAAATCTTACTTTGATTTATTTTAAACATGTAAACATACAGTACAGTCAACGATACATTCCTATCTGTGTCGTTTCCCGGTGACAATCCGTCATGGTGACAAAGCCTCATGTCTCGCTGAACAGTTTCCCTGTCGCGGTGACAAGATTCAAGGCAGCGAGACAGGTGAAATTGTCCCGATGACTCGGCGGTACACACCGCGACCCAGCGAGACACAGCGTGACATTTTATTGCATGGTTATGTAATCATTACGCCCGAGCTCCATCTACCTGGATAAAACTTATATTAAAAAAAAAATCCGGGTCTTCCCAATATCTTTGAATTTATATTTTCTTAAATAAATAAACATATAAGTAATATTATATACATAAAAAAACGTTTTTGTCCTTATTATTTTCCAAATTTAGGGGTACCCTAATTAGTTACCTTTAGAAATTCAATGAGAAAAAGGCTGATTTTTTTTTTTTGCAAACAGTGAAGGCCCTGACCAGATGTCTTGGCGCAGGCTGATCTCGGCCTTGCGCGCTTTGTGAGTGTCAAAAATAGCTTAGACGCAACAACCATTTTTACAAACAGTGAAGGCCCTGACCATATGTCGCGGCACAGGCTGATCTTTGCGAGTGTCAAAAATAGCTTAGACGCAACAACCATTCTTTTTCTTTTTACTCTTCTTCAATAGCTTTTGTTTTTCGCTTACGCAACAAGTATTTCTAACACGCTGCTTGGGCGCCTCTTTGATAGCAGATGCGCCCCTTTAAATCAACCTGAAATATCGACAGTGTGCAGGGTCACAGCAGTTCCAACAAATTATAAAGAATCAGCTCAGCCTCCGCATCCATGTAGTGCGACCAGAGACTTCTCTTGCCGCAGGAAGGAACGTTGGACCCTTAATTATCCTCAAAGCGCACAACGAAGACTCTTATCAGACTGCGCAGATACGAAGACTGATCAGATTGCGCGGATGTGCAGGCTGATCTGAGTCTTCGCTAGGCGCACATGTAAACTGCAGGAAATGCTGTGCCCCGACTCAATTTATAATGATGTTTCTGTACTAGAAGTTCGCTATATTAAGCACGTGCGCCGACGTATAAGTTGTGGATAAAAGAATCTTTTCACAACAGACAAACAATTAACTGCCTGGTTTTGGTCAATGTGTAATGCAAAACGCCGGTGTCCTGTGCACGATGCCACATAATCCTATCTCATCACGTTAACAAGTCCGTGTAATGAGTATCCCTACGTGGGATTTAGATTTCTTTGTTCTAAACATATTTGGGTACTCGATGAGGCGGTTCTAACGAGCATCCAAAACCTAAATTTAGACTAGAAATACAAGACTGCATAAAATATCCATATCTTGTCAGCTAAGGCTCATCAATATACCCGGAACTCAAGACATGTCTTGTTCACTGACCATAAAGTATATGAGCTAGCGCACGACAAAACTTATCATAAAACCTGTCTGACATACAAGGGATCAGATCAGTATCACCGTGGCTGCAGAAGAGGCAGATGATTGGCGAATACTGATCAGAATGCATGGATGCGCATGCCGACATGCGTCTTCAGTGGTCGTTCAACTACCTGCGTAGACTCAAATCAAAATGCACAACAGGAGTTTGCAATTTACCGGCGGTTGCTATGTGAGACTCTGATCAGACTACTCGGATTCACAGGCCGAGCTTGCACTTTGCATACTTATCATATTGCACGGATGTGACGCTATGCTACGTCTCTGCTGGTCTGAGGCTAGAGAAGTTGCATAAAGTCGGTAAATACTGATGAAACTGCTTGAATGCGCATGTCGAGCTGCGCCTTCTCTCAGTCTGGCCATTCAGTGATTGCTCAGATCAATATGCACAACCAGAGTTTCGTATTTGTATATGTATGTTGCGATATCCCAGTGGCTGGGTAAGACTGTGATCAAACTACTTGGATGAGGAGGCTGAGCTGAGCTTCTGTTGGTCGCACACAGTGGCCTGCAAAGAATCGGATCAACATCCACTGTCTGAGGCAAATGGCAATGAATAGCACTGTGGCTACAAAAGGCGCATTATACTGTGGTAGGCGAATACTTTTCATACTGCATGATTGTGCAGGCTGATTTGTGTCTTATAGCTGCACATTTTTAATGGTTCAGCGTTGTGTAAAGGGGTTACCAGTAGAATCGATCTTGACAGGTAGACCCAGATCAGACGCCGTAGAAAGCAGTCTGTTCGGGCCTACACTGACAGTAAGGATGGAAGGAATTTCTTCAAGAATATTGTGTCAGTATCTACATGTGCATATTAAAACTTTATCATATGACGTCGTTGATAAGCAGTGGATAACGTCGTGTAATAAAATATCGTATGACCACACGTGTAATAACACTTTGGCGGGATTAAGTAATGTCATGACGACGTCCATGACAACAAAGCATTTTTTGTGGAAAATTTGTCAAATCTAAAGGCGATGAAATCCAATTTAAAGTGGTCATATGATAAACAGAATCTTACACTCGTGGTCAATTCATATGAAATTTATGAAACTCGCCGAAGGCTCCTTTCAAGTTTCATATGACATGACCACTCGTGTAAGATCCTGTATATAAAAAAAATCGCAAGATAATATCGACACCCAGCCAAGTCGACTTTAAAGTCACTTAGATCATGTAAGAAAATTAAAATATTATAATGCTGTTAAAAATTGGTGACTAGAAAGAGCTCCTCACACCTCTGATACTACTCAGGTTCAATTGCACACGGAGGATAACGTCTCATAGACCTAGACACTACGTCTTTACGCAACGCCGACACTGCGACGTACCATTGAAATTATTTAAGAAATGAAGATAATTTATATAACGTTCATCGAAGTATGAACAACATCGGGTCACGAGCAAAAAAAAAAAAAAAAAAGCTCACTGAAATTTTGCTCGTGACCCGGTGTAAGTTAACTTGATGAACGTAAAAAAAAATACCTTTATTACTTAAAGCTACGTCTTTACGCAGCCCCGACGTCGATGCCACGCTGCTCTCAAACCGGACGTTTCAATGTAATTTACATAAATGACATCCGCCTTTTAAAAATAGAATCCTAGACACATCGACGTCGACGCTACGTCTCCACGCCGCGCCGATGCCGATGTCACGCTGCTCTTAAACTAAAATGAACGTTACAGAAACTTCTTTCGCCTGTTAAACATTTTAGACACAGTAACATCCAGGGTACATCGACGCCGACGCTACGTCTCCACGCAGCGCCGACGCCGATGCTATGCTGCACTCAAACCAAAATAAATTTTAAAGAAATGACTTCCGCCTGTTAAACAATTTAGACTCAGTAGCATCCAGGGTACCTCGACGTCGGCACAACGTCTACACGCAGCGCCGTCGCCGATGTTTCGCTGCTCTCATTACAAAATGATTTATAGCGTCTGTCACCGTTCGTGGTAAAGCAGAAAAAAAAAACACGACCATCCTTTGTAGAATATAGTCTCACATATGACGCAAGCAAGGCTCGAACCGCAGTGATGAGAGACCTAATGATTAAGAATCGGCGCTCTTACCCACCAGGCAATGACCGTATCATCATATCCTATACTTTTTCAGCATTCTTGAGGCAGTTTCGTGTTCGAAGTATAAAAGGGTATACCCTGGTTTTCTTCGGAGCACGGGAACGTGCCCATTTTTTCAGAGAATAAAGCGTCATTGCTTAATAAGCTAAGGGACTAAGAAATGTGCACCAGAAAAAGGATTTGACGCCGTCGCTCAACAGCTGACTACGGTGATGATGAGAAAACCTGTCTACCCAAAGTCTACCCTTAAAGACGCATTTATTCCTTGGGAGCAAATTCTTTCCTTTCAGAATAGACTCGACTCACCGAGGCACTCTCAGCCATATGATCCCAGCATGCAACAAGCATGAGCCACGTCATGGCAAAACCCGTTCGGCTGTTTGCGAGCAACTAAGAGACATGGCAGCCTGTGCATACGCACAGTCTGGTCAGCATTCCAATTTACTGCTTGGACAGCTTGATACCGAGTTTACTCCTGTTACATGTAAATGAGTTGACCAGTATGATATGACCTCATCGCAATGCTTCTACAAATCTTTGCGGCCCCCGCCCATCGGGGCTTGGAAAAATAGATGGGCTGCATGATGCTTCCACGCAGAGCTAAAACCACGGCCCCTGCCTTTAGGGGCTAGAAGAAATATATGAGTTGCATGATGCTTCCACGCAGAGCTGAATCCAGCCCACACTCTTGTACTGGTAAACCGCTTAGAGGATCTAAGCCTGTCCAGGAACCGCGGTGCGAGGCGGATCGTCCATGCTAATATACCCCATTAGGTTTCATTGGGCGAAAGGGCTTGAGATGTCATTTCATCTCAATGTCGGGTAAAAGTCCCACAAAATTGGAAGCAACGTCTCCAAAATGACCTTTACAGTGTTGACGGGGACGTTAAACCTCAAATCAAACAAACAAAACAAGAGCTAAAACCGGCCACACACGAGTACTGGTAAACCGCTTAAGAGGATCTAAGCCTGCCCAGGCAAAACGGTGCGAGTCGGCCCGTCCATGCTTGAAAACCCTATTGGTTTCATTGGGCGACAGGGCTTGAGATGTCATTTCATCTCAATGTCGGGTAAAAGTCCAAAAAAATTGGAAGCAACGTCTCCAAAATGACCTATACAGCGTTGACGGGGACGTTAAACCTCAAATCAAACAAACAAATCTACTAATCTATGGGTCTCTTCTTTAGCGCTAACAGTTCTTTCCATTTTGTGATGTGCACTTTTTCGCATGCAGTGCCTCATTGAAGTCTTCCCGCTTTTCACAACAGCACGTGAGGTCACTGAGATACAAATACGTCATTTAGGCACGGGCGGCTGTTGCATACGAAAAGGTCGTTACAGGAATGGCAAACACAAATATGCTATCACTCGTTTGGGAAGGGATCTTTCATAGGCCCATTACGCATGTGCGTAATGTAAAATATTTGCAGTGAAGGGAAGCGCCTAAATAATAGTGTTCTCCATTGCATATTATATATGGGCTGTTCTTAAAGGAAAGAATTTGCTCCCATCTCGGAAAAAGCTGTTTTACATAGATTTTTCTTGTTGTGCGTAATACTATTTTGGTTCTGGTTACGCCCTTGTCTTTTAATCCCCCGTCGTCCCCCAGCCCGCCCATCGGGCCTTGAAGAAATAATTGGGCTGCACACGAGAACTGGTAAACCGCTCAGAGGATCTAAGCCTGCCCAGGCAAAGCGGTGCGAGTCGGTCCGTCCATGCTTATAAACCCTATTGGTTTCATTGCGCGACAGGGCTTGAGATGTCATTTCATCTCAGTGTCGGGTAAAAGTCCCACACAATTGGAAGCAACGTCTCCAAAATGACCTGTACTGTAATGACGGGGGACGTTGACCCTCAAATCTCCCCACCGCGGAGCGGAGAGAGGATTGTTGGAATTAACTTCCTCCGTCCATGTCCATCCGTCCGTTCATAACACGTTTCTGTCCGCTGCATATCTTCTTAACGTCATTACATTTTGGTCAGATCTTGGCACTATAGTGAGATGATGAGCAGATTCAATAACTCAACCATGCCGACTCAAGGTCAATGTCACTGTTGTAGGTCATGCGTTTGAGCCTTGAATTCTTTTCTGCTCCATATGAACTGAACCCTTTCATGCAGGCCATCTATTTCTATAAGCCCCAATGGGTGGGGGCCGGAACCCTTTGACAGATTTCCATTAAAGTGAAAGAAGTAATTTTGTATAGCAAATCAACACCAACACGAAATAATCTTTGTCATGTATTAACATCTATGTTTCACCATCATCGGTTCTTGAGGATGTAATTTGCTTTTTTGATTTGAGGTTTATCGTCGACTTATAAGACACTAAGATCATGCATATGTAAATACTGCAAAACTTTATAATTAAAAATAGTGATAGGAAGTGTGCCTCACACCTCAGATACTACTCAGGTTCAATTACACTCTGAGGATAATATCTCATTGACGTACATGTAGACACTACGTTTTTACGCAGCGCCGACGTCGCGCTGCGCAAAAAAGCAAACGTATCATTAAAATTATTTAAGAAATGAAGGTAATTTAGTCAACGTTCATCGGAGTATGAACAGCATCGGGTCGCGAGCAAAGTTTGTTAGCCCCGTTGGGGTTCTCTTAAATTTTGCTCATCTTAATTAGATGAACGTTAAAAAATACCTTGATTACTTAAATATTGATATCTACATTACATTATTTCTCAAAACAATTGCACGCAGTTTTCCTACTGGCAGTTGAACAGCGTCGTTGGCGCCATAACTTTGTTTGTCTTATTGTTGTTCAACGTCCCCGTCAACGGTCAGTCATTTTTTTTTTTTTTTTTTTTTTTTTTGGTTTGGGTTTTACGGCCCTTTCAAGATTATTTCACTCATATCGAGCCGATCGTTAATCATAGGTGGGCGAAAACCGGAGTACCCGGAGAAAAACCACCTGACCTTCCGTTGCAGAACTTGGCGTCTCACACGTGACCCGAGCGAGGCTCGAACCCACGGCGGTGAGAGACCTAATGACTAAGAGTCAGCGCTCTTATCCATTAGGCCACGGAGGCCCGTAACGGTCAGTCATACTGAAGAGAACCATTTTTTATGTCAAACCAAACACATCAGTGAAACCCAACGGAAATGACTTTCTTATTTTATACATCCCAGGTAAAGCCGCGTCCCGGATACATCGACGTCAACGCTACGACTTTTCGCAGCCCCGACGTCGATGACACGCTGCTCTCAAAGCGGACATATCAAGGAAATTTACATAAATGACTTCCGCCTTTCGGGATACAGCGACGTCAACGCTACGTCTCCACGCCGCGCAGATGCCGATGTCACGCTACTCTCAAACTAAAACGAATTTACAGAAATTTCTTTCGCCTTTCAGACACAGTAACATCCAGGGTACGCCAACGCCGACGCTACGTCTCTACGCAGCACCGACGCCGATGTCACGCTGCCTTCCGCCTTTTAAAGATTTTAGACACAGTAGCATCCAGGGTACCTCGACGTCGGCGCTACGTCTATACGCAGCGCCGTCGCCGATGCCTCCCTGCTTTGATTACAAAATGATATACTGCGTCCAAACTCCCCGTTCGTGATAGAGCAGAAAACAACAACAACAAAACACACACACACACACAACCTTCCACATATGACTCGAGCAAGTCTCGATCCACAGTGACGAGAGACCTAATGATTTTGATTTGTTTGTTATAGCCCCGCTTTGAAAAAGTGGGGCTATATTGGATTTGCCATGTCCTTCTGTCATTCCGTGATTCCGTTAATTTGTGTTGGCTCCATAACTTTGTATCTGCTTAACATATTTTCATGAAACTTCACACAAATGTTAAACACCATAAGACAATGTGCAGAGCGAAGGAATTATAACTGTGGATTGCCTACTTTTGGAGTTATTGCCCTTTGAACATTTTCCGTAATTCCGTGATTCCTATAATTTGTGTTGGCTCCATAACTTTGTATCTGCTTAACATATTTTCATGAAACTTCACACAAATGTTAAACACCATAAGACAATGTGCAGAGCGAAGGAATTATAACTGATGATTGCCTACTTTTGGAGTTATTGCCATTTGAACATTGAAAAATGGCAATTTTAATTGTGTCCGCTTCATAACTCGAAAACCGTTTGAGATATTTTTAGGAAACTTCACACAAATGTTAAGCACTATGAGACGATGTGCAGAGCGCAGGAACCATAACTCTGCATTGCTTATTTTTGGAGTTATTGCCCTTTGAAAATTGAAAAATGGCAATTTTAACAGTGTCCGCTTCATAACTCGAAAACCGTTTGAGATAATTTCATGAAACTTCACACAAATGTTAAGCACTATGAGACAATGTGCAGAGCGCAAGAACCATAACTCTGGTTTTCGTATTTTCTGTGTGTCTGTCTGTGTCTGTTAACAATTTTCGTGTCCGCTCCATAACTTTAAAACCCATTCACATATTTTCATGAAACTTCACACAAACATTAAACACCATGAGATGGTGTGCAGAGTGCAGGAACCATAACTCTGGATTGCCTAATTTTTGAGTTATTTCCCTTTGAATATTGAAAAATATCAATTTTAGCCGTCTTTGCTCGATAACTCAAAAACCGTTTGAGATAATTTTATGAAATTTCACACAAATGTAAAGCACCATATTACGTGTGCAGAGCGCAGGAACCCAAACTCTGGATTGTCTACTTTTTCAGTTATAGGCTTTTGAATATTAAAAAATGGCAATTTTAACTATGTCCGCTCCATAACCGTTTCTGATATTTTCATGAAACTTCAAATAAATGAAAAGCACCTTGAGATGATGTGCAGCGTGCAGGAACCATAACTCTGGTTTGCCTACTTTAGGAGTTATTGCCCTTTGAACATTTAAAAAGGCAATTTTGACTGTGTCGGCTCCATAACTCACAAACCATTTGAGATATTTTCATGACACTTCACACAAGTGTAAAGCACCATGAGACAATGTGCAGAGCGCAGGAACCCTGACTCTGATTTGCCTACTTTAGGAGTTATTACCCTTTGAACATTGAAAAATGGAAGATGAAATTTAGTATAAACATGGACATTCTGGTAATGTATCATGCTCATTGAAATGAGGGACAAGGGCTCACAACTCTTAGAGTTTTTCCAGATAATGTAAAATTTTCAACAGTTATTTCTTGTTCATAACTGTTTTCTCTGCAGCTTAAATAACTTTCTTCTCTGACAGCGCTGAAGCGGGGCTATAGTCAGATCCTCTGACAGCTCTAGTTTTATTTGAGGTTTAACGTCCCCGTCAACACTGTAAAGGTCATATTGGAGACCTTGCTTCCAATTTTGTGGGACTTTTACCCGACATCGAGATGAAATGACATCTCAAGCCCTGTCGCCCAATGAAACAAATAGGGTTTATTAGCATGGACGGTCCGCCTCGCACCGCGGTTCCTGGACAGGCTTAGATCCTCTAAGCGGTTTACCAGTTCTAGTGTGCGGGCCGAATTCAGCTCTGCGTGGAAGCATCATGCAGTCCATATATTTCTTCAAGCCCCTATGGACGGGGGCCTACCCACCAGGCAATGACCATGTACCAACATATCACATACTTTTTCAGCGTTCTTGAGGCAGTCCGGTGTTCGAACAATGAAAGGGACTACCCCGGTTTCTGTGCAGCACGGGAACGTGCCCGTTTATTTTCATCGAATAAGGCATCATTGATAAAAAAGCTTAAGGACCAAGAAACGAGGCGTTTCAAATGTGCACCTGCCAAAAAAGAAAAAGAAAACAGCTCCCATCAGAGACAATAAATTTACACTTAAAGACGCATTTGCTTTCCGAGAGCAAATTGTTTCCTTTCAGAATAGACTCGACTCACCGAGGCGTTACAAATGTGAACTCGCAACCGACGCAGTGAAACAATATGATCCCAGCATTGAACAGCATGCATGAGCCACGTCATGGCAAAACCCGTTCAGATGTTTGCGAGAGACCTGTCAGCCTGCGCACACGCACAGTCTGGTCAGCTTTGGGCAGCTTGATACCGAGTTTCATTTGACGCCGTCGCTCAACAGCTGACTACGGCGAGGATGAAAAAACCTGTTTACAGTTAGAGACGCATTTGCTCCCCGGGAGCAAATTCTTTCAAAATAGACTCGACTCACCGAGGCGTTACAAATGTGGCAGTGAAACAATAAGACCCCAGCATTTTACAGCAAGCATGAGCCACGTCATGGCAAAACCCGTTCGACTGTTTGCGAGAGACCAGTCAGCCTGCGCATACGCACAGTCTGGTCAGCTTTGGGCAGCTTGATACCGAGTTTACTTCTCTAATACATGCAGCTGAGCTGACCAGTTTGATTTGACCTTGTCGCAATGCTTCTACCGATCTATGCCGGGTCTCTTGAAGTCTTCTTTAGCGCTAACAGTTCTTTCCATTTTGTGATGTGCACTTTTTCGCATGCAGTGCCTCATTGATAATGTGCCTCTCTGATAGCTGAAGCGCCCCTTTAAGAGAGTCTTCCCGTTTTTCACAGCAGCACGTGAAGTCACTGAGATACAATTACGTCATTTAGGCACGAGCGGTTGTAGCATACGAAAAGGTCGTTACTGGAATATGCTATAACTCGTTTTGGAAGGGATCTTTCATAGGAGATACGCCCATTACGCATGTGCGTAATGAAAAATATTTGCAGTAAAGAGAAAGCACCAAAATAATAGAGTTCTCCATTACATATATCATATGGGCTGTTTTTAAAGGAAAGAATTTGCTCCAAGGGAGCAAATTCTTACCTTTAAGAGTAGCCCCCATCTCGGAAAAAGCTGTTTTACATAGATTTGTTTCAGGTTGTGCGCTATAATATTTTGGTTCTGTTTGATTCTGTACGTTTTTTGTGGGTGTGTTAATCCCACGCCGCGAAGTGGAGAGGGGATTGTTGGAATGACCTTCCTCGGTCCATGGCCGTCCGTCCGTTGATAACAGTTTCTGTCCGCTGCATATCTCCTTAACGCCATTACATTTTGGTCAAATCTTGGCATAGAAGTGAGATGATGTGCAGAACCAATAACACAACCATGCGGCATTGTCAACTCAAGGCCATTGTCACAGTTGTGTGTTCTTGAGTTTGAGCAATGAATTCTTTTCTGCTCCATATCAACTGAACCCTTTGATAGTTTGTTTGATTTGAGATTTTACGTCCCCATCAACACTGTATAGGTCATTTTGGAGACGTTGCTTCCAACTTTGTGGGACCTTTTTAAGACACTGAGATGAAATGACGTCTCCAGGCCTGTGGCCCAATGAAACCAATAGGGTTATTAAGCACGGGCGGTCCGACTCGCACCACTTTGCCTCTTGGCGGTTTACCAGTACTCTTGTGCGGTCGGTTACAGCTCATGCAGCTTATCAATTTCTTCAAGCCCCAATGGGCGGGGCCGGACCCCTTTGATAGATTTTCATTAAAGTGAAAGAAGTAATTTTGTATAGTAAATCAACACCAACACGAAATAATCTTTTAATGCTTTTACATCAACGTTTCGCCATATTATAAACAAAAAACATAGATGACGTCGCACACAAGCAATGCACCACGCCAACTATGTTACACAAAAAAATAACGGCAACCCGAAGCAGAGCAATTCAGAAGCATAACAACACGCATACATGCATGTACATGTGGCATGCGAAAACCAAGACTAGGGTCCGCGGTGCCCCCCCCCCCCCCCCCCCAACAACACACACACATGCTTATTTTATCCGAGCACGAAATTTGTTCCGCTCACAAACTTCAAAACTGTTGGCATTTTAACCCTTATCTTGCTGAATATTCATTTAAGCCACACCCATTTCTGTCTATCAACCAATCAAATTACTTGATGTAATTTATAGCTACAAATTTATAAACTGAATGCCAAAACAGTGTATATCCTGATCAGATGGCTTCTTCAGAAGCCATCTGATCTGGGTCTACACTGTTTGCAAAGATAGGGGTTGTCGTGAACAGCAAGATAATGGTTAAAATTTATGAGCAGGCCAAATAAGTCTGTGCTGATCTGAGCAGGAAAACCGCCTCTTTCATTTCATATGTATCTCGATATTGACGAGCATAATAAATTTCATGCCACGAAGACCCGAGCATGAAGGTTCTATTATCCCGAGGCCAGGCCGGGCGGATCAGCCTGCGCATCCGCGCAGTCGGATAAAAGTCCCCATCGGCCGTACAAATAGTAACTAGATTACCAGCCATCCAAAGCGCGCACAGCGAAGGCCCAGATCAAACTGCGCAAATGCGCAGGCTGATCCGAGTCATAGCCGAGCGCGCATGTAAATATAACGAATCGACGCAAGCCGGAAAACTATCACCAGCCTAGGCACTGAAACCCTCGTAAAGGCAATAACAACGGCCGGGGAAAGTAAAAAAAAAGAGAAAGACAAATTACCAGGCCGCACCCACGCGCAGGCTGACAAAATTATAAGCGGACCGTAAGGGGTAAGGGGATGTAAATTGATTTTGCCTGACCACAATCTTCGCCCTTGATTCTGTCATGAATTGTTCCGTTTAGGACGAAAAGAAATGAGCGACCAATGACAACTCAGATCAGCATACGCAACTGCCTACACTGATCAAAGTCTTCGCTGTTCGCATTAGAGTTACAACCGTTTTTTATGCCCCCGCCATTCGAAGAATGGTGGAAAGGGCATTAAGTGTTACCCCTGTCCGTTCGTTCGTCCGTTCGTTCGTCCGTCCCGACATCGTGTCCGGGCCATAACTCCTAAACCGTATGGAATATATTCATGAAACTTCACAGGTGCATTCATCACACTGAGACGATGTGTCATGAACAAGGAAGACAACTCTTGCATTTTTGGTTTTTGAATTAGCTGCCCTTGACTTAGTTCCATATAGTAAACCGTTTGTTTTTGTTTTATTTGAGGTTTAACGTCCCCGCCAACACTGTAAAGGTCATTTTGGAGACGTTGCTTCCAATTTTGTGGGACTTTTACCCGACATTGAGACGAAATGACATCTCAAGCCCTGTCGCCCAATGAAACCAATAGGGTTTATTAGCATGGACGGTCCGCCTCGCACGGCGGTTCCTGGACAGGCTTAGATCCTCTTAACTGTTTACCAGTACTAGTGTGCGGGCCGGATTCAGCTCTGCGTGGAAGCATCATGCAGCCCATATATTTCTTCAAGCCCCTATGGGCGGGGGCCACATATAGTAAACCGTGTCCGGGCCATAACTCCTAAACCGTATGGAATATATTCATGAAACTTCCCAGGTGCATTCATCACACTGAGACGATGTGTCATGAACAAGGAAGACAACTCTTGCATTTTTGGTTTTTGAATTATCTGCCCTTGATTTAGTTCCATATAGTAAACCGTTTCATGAATGGCATTTGGCGGGGGTATCCGTGTCCTATGGACACTTTTTCTAGTTTTTTTTTTTTCTTTTTGCTGTGCGCTTTTTTGAGTCATGATAATAGAAGCAGGGGTTAAACTGATACAAAGAATAGTAGAAGCAGAATAGACACTTTGAAGATTACCAAGACTGATCAGATGGCACACTGGTTGATACACGGCTTAATTGACCATTAGTTTAGCTAGCCTCGCAGAGGCGTTTCATATGTAAACCCGCAAAAACGCAATGGAACAGTCAGACCCCATCGCTCAGCAATAATGTGCCCCGTCATGAGAAAACCTGTTCCATTATTTTCGTGTAACAAAAGGGCCGGTCAGCCTGGGCGTCCATGAGTCTGATCAGCACTTTTTTTAATTTGCTGCAACTTTGTAGCTGAGATGACCGGTTTGTGTCTACTCTTGACCTCGATACCGTTTTATCAGCGCTTTAGTACCAGATCTTATGATTATGGGTACCCATATAGAACAGTTGGAGCAGACTTGACTAAAGACATCAGCCATATTCAGTTAGATTAGCCTCACCGAGGCGTTTCAAATGTGAACCGTTTTAGCAAACTATTGACCCCTTATATGGAGCGCTGACAGTTTGTTTTCCAATTAGTGACATGCAACTTTTTCCATAACGTTCCTCATTGATTCTACAGCAACACGTGATGTCATTGATTATTTTCGAGCACAGACGGTTATTGCATACGAAAAGGTCTTTACATTAATACGCTCTTGGGGGTTTTATGGGTTTGTTTTGTTTTCCAGCCATCCAAAGCGCGCACAGCGAAGACCAAGATCAGATTGCGCAAATGCGCAGGCTGATCCGAGTCATAGCCGGGTGCGCATGTAAATCTAACAAATCGCCGCATCCCGGAAAACTATGTGGCAATTACAACGGCCCGCAAAAGAACAAAAAAAAAAAAAAAAAAAAAATACAGATAATGACCAGGCCGCGCCTACGTTGACGAATTTATAATCGGACCTTTAAAAGACTAAGGGACGGGAGATGATCGTGAAATCTTCTCTATGGCCACCTTCTCCCTTCCGCTGATTCAAGAAGGGCATTTGTCAGTTTCTGGCCCGAAAGGACGTGTGCTGTACTGGTTACGGTCAGTGAAAAAAAATACTGGCGGGAGGGGGGGGGGGGGCATTAAATTGATTTTACGTGGCCGCCATCTTCGCCCTTGGTTCAATCCTGAAGCGTGAAGTTTACCGTTTAGGATAATAAGAAATTAGTGACTAATAACAACTCAGATCAGCCTGCGCATCAGCGTAGACTGATCAAAGTCTCCGCTGTTCGCATGAGAGTTACAAGCAAAGACTTAAGCATACCGGCTAGATTCGCAGGCGGATCTGATTCTTCCTTGGTTTGAAATAGTTTTTTGCTGTGCGCTGGCTCATTTGAGTCATGATAATAGAAGAAGGGGTTAAACTGATACACAGAATAGTAGGAGAAGAATAGTCTTTGAAGATTACCAAGACTGATCAGATAGCACCCTGGTCGATATACGACTTAATTGGCCATTAGTTTAACTAGCCTCGCAGAGGCGTTTCAAATGTGAACCCGCAAAAATGCAATGGAACAACCAGACCCCATCGCTCAGCAAGAATGTGCCCCGTCATGAGAAAACCCGTTCCATTTTTTTGCGTGCAACAAAGGGGCCGGTCAGCCTGCGCATCCGTAAGTCTGAGCAGCACATTTTAATTTGCTGCCAGTTTGTAGCCGAGATGACCGGTTTGTGTCTTGACCTCGTCGCAAACCCCGAATACCGTTTTATCATTGCTTAATTTTAGGGGAACAAGGGAATAAAACTAACTTTGAGGAACTGTGTGCATTGTTTGAAAACACTTCGGACAATATAAAGAAATGTGTGACAAGTGAAGGCTCAGATCATCCTGCGCATCTGTGCAGTCTGATCAGAGTCTTCGCTGTTAACACGAGCCGTCTCAGGCCTCTGGGTTTTTCAAACAGTAACAAGCGAAGACTTTGGCAACGTTTGCTAGATGCACAGACCGATCTTATCGTTTCTTGGTAAAAAAAAAGTCTTTTGCTGTGCGCTGGCTCTTTTACATGAAAAATCCATGATGCTGAGGCGCCGAAGCGTTGAAACAGAGCATGGGAAACGGGTCCTTATCCCATTAGCGAAAAGGAAAAACACTGTTAAAACAAGAAAAAATATAGCTTGAACGTCTTAATGATAATATTTGTTTCTCTTGAACGGTAAATGGCAAAAACAAAAAAAAAACAATGTTTGTAAATTTCATTAAATATGAGCATTGCCAAAACAGGTAAAAAGGGCTTGTCTGTACGGTCATAAATGTCGCGCTGTGACGTGCTGCGTCTCTGTGAAAGACAATAAAATTCTCGGACGGATTATTGTCTCGCTCAGTGTACCGCTACATTGTCACGCTGAGAACACCTGTGCGTCTCGCTAGCTGTCTCGTTCGTCTCGGTGACAAGTGGAAGCGACACGGTGACAGAGAATTCTGCCATGGTGACGGTCGAGGTCTATAGGAATGTCTCGTTGCTTGTACTGTAGTAGTGAAACACGAAACCTTATATTTTCACTAGTGAAAACATAAGACTGAAAATATTCTCTCACTCGCTCGGGCCACGTGTGAGACGCCAAGTTCTGCAACGGAAGTTCAGGTGGTTTTTCTCCGGGTACTCCGGTTTTCGCCCACCTCTGATTAACGATCGGCTCGCTACGAGGAGTGAAACATTCTTGAAAGGGCCGTAAAACCCAAACCAAAAAAAAAAAAAAAAAAAAAAGACTGAAAATGTAACTTTTTTTTTCAGATATGAATTATGTGTCATTGATATAGTTTGTCTGTCTTTCATTAATTTACATATAACAAATTAAGGTATAAAATTCAGAGAACACATAGTTCGTTAGTCATGTGATTTTTCGTATTGGCAGATTTACAGCTCCGAGGTCTGCTGCATCGAGTTACGACTGAAACCGAGCGCCCCCGCCCATCGGGGCTTGGAGAAATAGATGGGCTGCACGATGCTTCCACGCAGAGCTGATACCGACCGCACATTAGTACTGGTAATCCGCTTAGAAAGTCTAAGCCTGCCCAGGGAAACTGCTGCGAGTTGGCCCGTCCATGCTTATAAATTTTATTGGTTTCATTGTGTGGCAGGGATTGAGATGTCATTTCATCTCAATTTCGGGTAATAGTCCCATAAAATTGGAAGCAACGTCTCCAAAATGACCTAAATAGTGTTGACGGGGACGACTTTTAACTGGGACAATGCGAAATGAACACTCCATGTTTTTCAGTTCTGTTGTGTATTCCTTGCTCTCAAAGGATAACCTTTTTATACATGTAGAACATATTTAACTTCACTACAGCTGATGCGTCGGACTGTGTGGGGACGGTAAAAAGTCTCCCTGCCCTACATCATAGTGTAGATTATATTTTCTTGTCCTTTGGGATCATTGATTCCATTGTGGAATTTTGAAAATGTCTGAGGGTCACTAATGAGGTCTAATTGGCCGAAACTAGCTAGTCTGGCCCAGAAAGCATGAACACTCCATGTTTTTCAGTTCTGTGGTGTATTCCTTGCTTCCAAAGGATAACCATTGATAAATGAAACGTTAATTAACTGACACCGCTAACAGGCCTCCGTGGCCTAGTGGATAAGAGCGCTGACTCTTAGACATTAGGCTCTCACCGCTGTGGGTTCGACCCTGGCTCGGGTCACGTGTGAGACGCCAAGATCTGCAATGGAAGGTCAGGTGTTTTTTTCTCCGGGTACTCCGGTTTTTGCCCACTTCTGATTAACGATCTGCTCAGTATGAGTGAAATAATCTTGAAAGAGTCAAAACCCAAACCAAACCACTAAAACACGAGTGTTGCCGTTTCACCTCATCTAAATAACTTCATCTCGGGTCAAAACGAATTTTCTTGTGTTAATACGGACGGACTACGATCGATATAGGGTAGTAGACTGATATTAACTGGCATATGACTAAGTATGCACAGTTTATCAGCCAGACAACTGGCAATTAACCGATCAATCAGATACCATCTTATCCGGCGTTACCTACAATTTCGTCGAGTGTGTCTCTGTGTTTGTTTCTTCGGCAATATTTTTTTACTGAATAGCAATATTATGATACAATGTCATTTTCAGAGGCATTTACATTCACCAGTTATTTACAGATTTGGAGTAAATTTGAAAAGTACGAAGCTTTCTGGTACGAATGCTTATTTGTGGTATGGCCGAACCTATACAACAATAATCTCGCGAAGTGTTTGACAATTTCAGGAAAGTTTATGCATCAACTGAAGATTTGGCAGTTAGAAGAATGTATGTAGATCCGGATAGGCTACTTTTCATAGTTGATTAACATGTTTGTATATTTCAAATAAACTTTTGTTTCTACTCACCGTGTCTCCTCGAGCAAGAAATGGCGGCGAATCTATCAAAAAGGACCACTTCGGCGTGAAACGACCACTTATGCGGTGTTGCGACCACTCATTTGGCGTTACGATTGGACGCGGTGCATCTGGCCCAGATGCTTATGTATTTTGAGCTTAACCAACAGTTTAGCCACCCCCTTGGGGTCAACTGTTATGCCCCCCCCCCTAGTAGGAAACGGACTGTTACCTTTGGATGGTAGCTCACTGTCAGTTTCTCGCGTAACTGCAGATTGAAACTGTTTGTTGCATAAGTTAGCCTTATCGCGCGAGTCTGTTTTCAGAATTCCGTTTTCCCTTAGCGAAGTGATCCCAAATGCGTCTTTTTTTAGGGATTTTACAAATGACCAAAACTTTTTAACCCTACCACAGGGATCTATGTTGTCATCTTCAAAGGTAAATATGCTGGAAACATGCTTCCAATATGCATCTCTAATTATCTTATGAGCACGAAAATACATCCTATTACGCCTTCTAATGAGGTGTTTGATTGTGTTATTGATCCATGGTGCACTATACTTGGTTTTGGTAATTTTTGTTGGAATAAACCTTTCCATTGCCGTGTCTAATTTGGACTTAAAACTGACCCACATGTCATTTACAGACATGCGTGAGAGGTCAGAGGAATCCTTAAATCGCGCCATATGGTCTCCCAGACCATCCATATCTGCACGTTTGTATAAATGTATTTTACGTGGGGCTTGTCTGATTCGTTTAGCTTTAATCATATTCAGGACTATGTCGTAAATTCGTAATCATATCATATTCAGCAAGGACTATGTCTTTCAATTCTGGGTCATTTCTGTCCAATTTTAGGGGTACAGTACAGCTCAGGTATTTGAACTCTTTTTCTTTTTCATTCCGGGGACAACTTTTTGAATCCGCATTTTTCCGCTGAATGGTTTGAGTAAACCACTCTGAGTGAAAATATTTTACTCCAAGTTATGCGCTCGATATTCCAAGGAAATTCCACCGACCTCAGAGTTTACCTGTGATATTCGGAGTGTTTGCGAGAATTTGCGAGTGGTGGTTAATTAAACTTTGACAACAGGACGGTCTTTTTGTTTCTCTGTATCAGAGGCCAATAATGGCGGCCGAAACCCGTCAAAATTTGGCTAACAGTTATCTCCTTTGATTATTAACATTAAAATTATTAAAGAATGAAAGACAAATGATTATATTATATCAGACTTAATTTTCATTTTTTGAAAACATCAAAATTACATGGAGAAATTTTGAGGTTAAAAGAATCCAATAATTGCGTCCGAAACCCGTTAAAATTTCGCTGACATATATCACCTTTGATTATTTTGTTTCTCATTTGTTCAATTATACTTCACATTAAAATTATTAAAGAATGAAAGACAAATGATTATAATATATCAAAATAATTTTCTTTTTTTGAAAATATCAAAATTACATGGAGAAATTTTGAGTTCAAAATGAAAGATTTTGCACTATTGTCTGAAGGGAAGCTTGCCGGTTGTTTGACAGTTTACTTAGAGAGACAACTCTAACTGACTGCAGACAGCGACCACAGTCACCACATATTACGCAATACGATGTTATCAGGGGGATTCTTACAATTACCTATTTAATATTTCTAAGGTAATTATATCGAATTTAACGGGTTCGATCCCGGGCCGCGACATACCAAAGTCGTTAAAAATGGTACTAGCTGCTCCTCGCTTGGCACTCAGATTTACGGGGTAGAGCTAGGACTGGTCGACCCAGTGTCAGGATAATGTGACTGGGTGTGGTATCATGTAATGTGTCTGGGACATGATACTTCAGTGAGGCAGCACTATAAAAGTGAGCATTGAGCTCCCTGTCGCAACCAGACACCGTCGTGATATGACTGAAAAATTGTTGAAAGCGACGTTAAACCCGAATTCACACACACACACATATCGAATTTAACCATAATTTTATAATGTTCAACATGCTTTCAATTACAGACTTGAAAGAGTCGTCATGCCCAACTGATTCCCTTGTTTGGAATCACTGTACAGTTTCACACCCTGGGTAATTAGTGATTACCTCTTTGTTGACTTTGACATCGTTTACATTACAATAACTATCAGTGATATATATTATCTTATAATTATATATAAATATATTTGATGGTAAAAGAACATTAAATAAACCAAAAAAATGCCCAGGTATTTCGTCAAATCCCTCCCAAGTATTCCCGCATAACTTCGCGTGAAAATATTGCCTCCAGGTAAGATATTATGACTAGGAATAATTTCAGGAACCTTCGCGTACCGCATACTTAGCGCGGACGTTGCGAGTGTTTTCGAGAAGTGTCCGCCGAATAGATACAACTACTCAGAACAATTCCGAGCGTTTTGAAAAGTGCTCGAAATGCCGAGATTCGGAATAAAGAGTTTTTTGGTTCTTATACCTGAGCCGTACTGTAGGTAATTGGTGGGATGGTGGGGGGGACTTTGTCCGCCCTTCTGTCATAGGGTATAGGTATGTAGCACACTTGTACTGCCTTGCAGGTTGTTTGTTTATTTGATTTGAGGTACAGGTATAATGTCCCAGGCAACACAATTTAGGTCATTTTGGAGATGTTGCTTCCAATGTTGTGGGACTTTCACCTGACATAGAGATAAAATGAATCTCAATCCCTGCCGCCCAATGAAACCAATAGGGTTTATAAGCATGGACCCGACTCCCAGCAATTTTCAGGAGCAGTCCAACTAACAACTTTTCCTGGGCAGGCTTAGACCTCCTAAGCGGATTACCAGTACTCATGTGCGGTCGTTATCAGCTCTGAGTGGAAGCATCGTGCAGCCCAATCTATTTCTCCAAGCCCCAATGGGCGGGGGCGGACTGCCTTGCAGTACAAGCCTGCTTTTATAGCGACGTTGTAGAGTGTTTGCTTACCAATCCGATGGCCCGTGTTCGATCCCTTGCCGGGCCAAAGGTATGTAGCATTTTTTCATCTGTTACATTTGGCACCCACCGTAAATAATCCAGTTGTGCATCAGAACTCCTTGAGTGTCATTTCACTTGATTCTAGTACTCCCAGAAATACGAAGATGAATTTCAATGTGGAAGGGAAGAATGTCATAGGGTATAGGTATATAGCCCACTTGTACTGCCTTGCAGTATAAGCCTGCTTTTATACTTATAGCGACACGGTAGAGTAAGTGCCTGTCGACCCAGCGGACCGTGTCGATCCCCGGCCCGGTAAAGGTGATAGAAATTTTTTTCACCTATTACACTTACAAAAAGGGGGAATTTGCCCAGGGGGCATTTGTCCAGGGGGCATTATGTCGGGACTTGGTGGGGGGACTCATCCTGTGCATATGTGCGTGTTTAAGTTTTTACGTCCCACCAACAGCTAAGGTCATACAGAGATGAACCCACTATCCCTGGTTTACAAGGCGAGTACCATGACCACTACACTATGGGGGCTTCTCCTGCGCATGGGTGCCATCTCATCTAATCGGTCCTATTTTTTTCTCATCATTTTAAAGCAGTATCTGGACATAATGCTCCCTGACATAATGACATAATCCCCCCTTTTGGTGAGAATAGACAACCCCCCCCCCCACCACCACCACCACCACCAAATAAAAACATGCTGTGAATCGATTAAGAGCTTGCTGCAGTCAGAGGGCTACCCAGCGAATGTTTCGCATGCTGATCTGAAACTGCATGCCATTGTGATACTAGTGAATACTTATCAGCCTGCACATCAGTGCAGTATGATCAGTATAAAAAGTTTGCATATCACATCTGCATGGCTGTTGAAAAAAAATCTTATATGGGCCTCGTCAAGCGATTTTGGTACTTATCGTCTATGCGAGCAGCGAAGGTTCAGGCGAGCCTGCGCATCCGTGCAGTCTCGCCAGAACCTTCGCTGCTCGCTCATACAAGCAGTGAATCAAGAGGAACCTTCAGACAGAAAGCCATATCCCTGGCCCCTCTGAATGGCTGGGCATGCACAGTTAAAATTTGTCATGACTGAATACTCGAAGACACAAATTTACTCGCTTGACGGGGCTCATATAATGGATGCGCATCATGATCTTAAATTGTACATGTCTGTATGTGACACATGAAGAAGTAGACCATTGTGTGCTTATATGCAGTCTGATCATAATCTTTGAGGATTGCACAAACCTTCAAAATCTTTGAGACTTGCACCAACTTTATACAGCCACAGCAACATACATAGAGGATCTTACTTGAGTGCTCATGTATTATTGAATTTATGAAACGAGTTGAGGAAAAGGGATAAAATGTGAGGCTTTGCCGAGCATTTTATCCCTTTTTCTCAACGAGTTTAATAAATTCAATAATACATGGGCATGAATGCAAGATTCTATTTATCATATGACATTTAAAACGCATTTTATTCACGATTGTTTACAAAAATGTCAAAAGTCCGCCATTAGTAAACGCGATGTCGTTAAGGACGTCGTACATGTAACGTTACGGGACGCATCTACCTAATTTGCATATTTAAATAATCCACTAGTGGATTATCGAAAATATTACATGGCGTTATTACACTCTCAGAAGCGACGTCATATGATAAAAAGAGATAAAAGCGATAACTTTGCCATAATGAATGTATGCACATGTTGATCCAAGTTTGCATGTCATTTTTCGATCAGGAAAGACTCAGATCATCCTGTGCTTGTGCGCAGTCTAATCGGAGTCTTCATTGATATGAACCTTCTACAGTCACAATGCCATCCAAGGTGTTATTTCAACCCTTCAAATTTGTCTGACAATTTATCGATCATTTTACACATCACTCTGCCAAGTATTTTTGTTTATAACCTGTCGCGATGTATCCGATTTTCAGCCAAGTCGCATTTCTCTATTGTTTGCAATGCAAACAGTGGGTGTATTCCATCACTTTGTCCCAAAATGTGCCAATGTTTACACTTCTAAAATTATCATCAGTTTGTAGAGAAAATTCCCAGTTTCATTAGGATACCTTACGATCGCTTTTGGATGCATTAATTACGGAGATATCGGTTCTATAGATTGACCAATCTGTGTAGCGTATTTTCTCACGGAAATGAACAGAAATTCTAAAAAATAAAGATGACCGCAAGGTTCTGTGACGAAAACTACGTCATCCTGCATTAATTAATTTTTTCTGCAAGTTGATTGGATAGCGACTGACCTACATCAAAACAACACAGGGTCACAACATGCTATTTTCGCAGATTTCAGCTGTATGTAATAAGTATTCATGGCTGCCGAAAAGTGTAAAAATTTTGCTGACAGGTATCAACTTTTATTAGTTGTTTCTTGATTGTCTGATTATACCTTTCATAACATTAACAAACATTAAATACTGAAAGAGAAATGGTTGAATTATATCAAAATAGATTTCTGTTTTCGAAAATATCATAATTACACGGATAAATATTGATTTTAAAATGGTCTATTTTGCACTGGTGTCAGAAAGGAAGCCGTAAATTTATCTAACCAATGGCACTTGAACAGTTGTATGGTGTTTATATCTATAATACTAACATTGCCATGACTCCCCGCTATCGGGCTTGAAGAAATAGATGGGCTGCATGATGCTTCCACACAGAGCTGAAAGCGACCGCACTTGAGTACTGGTAGACCGTGTAGCGGATCTAAGCCTGCCCAGGCAAAGCAGTGTGAGTCGGACCACCCATGCTTATAAACCCTTGGTTTCATTGTGCGACAGGGCTTGTGATGTCATTTCATCTCAATGTCGGATAAAAGTCCCTCAAAATTGTAAGCAACGTCTCCAAAATTACCTACATGTGTATACAGTGTTGACGGGGACGTCAAACCTCAAATCAAACAGACAAACTAACATGGTTAATCACAAAATGCTTGTCACATTGGTTTTTCTCTTGCAGTTTACCATCATAACTGGACATTCACCAATACGCCTCTATGGAAATGTGTAGGAGAGATCCTAATGTGTCTGCGTCGATACCGAAATTAAACCCATACTCTGAAGTCTGAGATATTCGATGAATTTCACCTGAAATTGTCCCAAACGACAGTGATGCACCTTTTTTGTATGTGAAACCCAAAAAGTGTTCTTTTGTTATGATTTTTTTTTTGGAAATACATGTATGAGGTACTTGAAAATTAAGGGTTTTAAATATGTCTGTTAAATGGTTTATGTTGTAGCATTTGTTTTTTTTTTTAGTCTACATGTAATGCCAGGGTTCTTTACATGTAATTACATGTAGACTATATTTTAATGCGGCATTCTGAAAGGTGAAACATTCTTTACTCACAACAAAAACATAACAGAAGGATATTAAATGAGTGTGTGTCAGTCATTTATACAAATAACTAGACAAATCACTCGCGATACACGTATGTGATTTGATGCATATTACAGCTGAGTACTGACCTCCATACAGTGATTTGTTCTTAAATAAAGATCTAGCAAAGATTCAGACCCCCACCCCCAAGTTGCCATTTGTCTCACTCTGGATAAACTAGAGGGTATAGAAGGTGCCTGCAAAGCAGCATTCAGAAAAGACTGATCATAATACAGTAGAACTTCGATGGCTCGAACACCGATGGCTCGTTTACTATGGCTGAGTCGAACCCGTTCTTAAGTCCCTAGGGAATTTCTGTACATAAGAAATAGAGACGGTAAAAATTAGGATATTTTCGTCTTTTATCTTGCAAATGTATGCTGTGTGTACTCATTAGAATCGCCTCGATGAGGTGATTCTAATGAGTACACACAGCATACATTTTTCAGTATAGAACACAGACAAAGACGCCCTAAAGCATGTCGTTATGCCTCTGGCATTAGACCTCAGTGGCTTGAACTACCCCTGTCTCGAACAGATTTTCATGGTCCCAAAGGTGTTCGAGCCATTGAAGTTCGACTGTATGCAGTTGTGCAGGCTAATATGAGTCTCTGAGTCTTCGCTGGTTGAACATGTCATATTGTAGGTTTTTTACTGCAGGCATAAAGCAATTTTGGAGGGTCTCAGATTAAAGCAAACAGGAAGCCACAAGTATGACTGTTCCCTTCCAAAAAGTGCGGGAAATATATATCTAGTCATCCATTCCCCTTAAACATGTTAAACTTTTTTTATTTTTTTTTTCAGCGAGTTCTGGTGCTGGTTTCATTTGATGTTGATGCCCTGTGTGCTTGTAAAATCTTACAGGTAAGGCAAACAACATGTAATAGATCCTATTAATATATACCCCACAACCTCTTTATAACACTATTAAAGGGTCCAAAGCAGAAACCGTGTTTATTAAATCACCATGTTATATTCAAACAAAAATGTGTAGATTTAACCCTTTCCCACTCAGATACGTGTTTTTACGTGTCTGCACCCCCCCCCCCCCATTTTGAGCCCCAGAAGCACCTAAAATCTGCATTTCCTACCCCTGGATAGTTATGTTTGCTTTACAATTTGTTGACCTAAAAAGTGACCTGTTTTTTCGCGCGCCTCCCCACTAAAAATATTCTGGGGGGCATTGAAGGTGGGGCATTGCCCCCCCCCCTCCCCCCCCTCACATCCAAAACATTTTGGGTGTATGGCCCAACCGGCCGCTAAAATTTACATCTTAGAGTGTCTGGGGTAAAAAATGCCAGAAACTTGATGCTGATAGAACATGCTGCAAACAGTGAAAATGGCCGGTGCCAAACCCCTTAATTGTTGCCTAGACAGCTGTGTGAAGATTAAGATTTTGTCAAAAATTCATGTGAAATCATGCCCAATGAACATTCATACCGAGTTTGGTGTAAAACAGACCATCCATTATGAAACAAAGGCTAGTTGAAGTTGCTGTCAGGTGCAACACTGTGAAAATCAGCGAAATTCACAAAATCCCTGAGTGGGAAAGGGTTAATAGAAAAATTACCATCTATGGTAATTTTATACCCTGACCGAAAAGGTTCGGGGGATATAGTGATCAGCCCGGTGTCCGTCATTCCGTAGACGCAACCTTGTGATGGCCATTACTCCTATACCATTTGAGATCCATTGATGGTTCTTGGCACAATTGTTCACAAGGCTGAGACGGCGTGTCATGCGCAAGAACCAGAACTCTGGATGCCATACGTTTTGAGTTATCTCCCCTTCTAATAAAATCGAATGACTACTTTGTGATGGCCATAACTCCAATACCCTTTGAGATATATTGATGGTACTTGGCACAGTTGTTCACAAGGCTGAAACGGTGTGTCATGCATAAGACCCACAACTCTGGTTGCCATGGTTTTTTAGTTATCTCCCTTTCCAATAAAATAGAGTGACTACCTTGTGATGGCCATAACTTTAATTCCCTTAAAGATTTATTGATGGTACCTGGCACAGTTGTTCACAAGGCCGAGACGGTGTGTCATGCACAAGAACCACAACTCTGGGTGCCATGGTTTTTGAGTTATCTCCCCTTCCAATAAAATAGAATCACTACCTTATGATGGCCACATCTCCAACACTCTTTGAGATATATTGATGGTACTTGGTACAGTTGGACATGAGCTTAAGCAGGTGTGTCACATGCAAGAACCACGACTTTGGGTGCCCTGGCTTTTGAATTATCTCCCCTGACAATATAACCTTGTGATGGCCATGACGCCAATACCCTTTGAGATATATTGATGGTACTTGTCACAATTGTATACAAGATTGAGACGGCGCTTGATGCTTAAGAACCGCAACTCTGGGTGCTATGGTATTTGAGTTATTTCCCCTTCTAATATAACATTATGACCACCTTGTGAGCACCGTGCCTCCAATACCCTTTGACTGCTTTGAGACATATTGGTGGTACTTGATGCAGATGTACATGAGGTTATGCAGGTGTGTCATGCTCAAGAATTACAACTCTGTGTGCTCTGGTTTTTTAGTTATCTCCCCTGACAATATAACCTTGTGATGGCCATAACTCCAACACCCTTTGAGATATATTGAAGGAACTTGGCGCAATAGACGTTTCCGAGCTGTCAATCAAGAGCGCTGTTTCATCCAATCGAAAAAATCGATTTTATTTAGTGCCGCTGTGTTGGTCACTAACGGCCATTTTCTCCCACAAACAAAGAAACGCGGTAGTGGGGAAGGGCATTTCAGGGTAATGGGGTTGTGTGAGAAGTTTATTATTAGGACTGTCAAACAATTGTCATGTAGTAGTACGGCAATATTGAGATAAATATGTACGTTATATATGATGGCCCCCGCCCATCGGGGCTTGAAGAAATAGATGGGTTGCATGATGATTCCACGCAGAGCTGAAACCGACTGCACACGACTACTGGTGAACCGCTTACAGAATCTCAGCCTGCCCAGGAAAAGCGGTGCTAGTCGGCCCGACAATGCTAATTAACCCTATTGGTTTCATTGGGCGGCAGGGCTTGAGATGTCATTTCATCTCAAAATCGGGTAAAAGTCCCACAAAATTGGAAACAACGTCTCCAAAATGACTTTTACAGTGTTTACTGGGACGTTAAACCTCAAATCAAACAAACAAACATGTATATGTGTATATATATATATATAAAGTGCATAAGTGACCGGTCTAACTGCTCCGGGCCTTTTGGCCTGGTCGTTGTGTCACTCGCTTTGTAACCCAAGGTCGTGGGTTCAGTCCCCGGTCGGAGCTCGACTGGATTTTTCTTAACAGATTTTTTTCCTCCTCCTGCTACAATGGTGCCTGGTGCCAAGATGATAACCGTTTGAGCCCAGGGGCGGGGCAGATGCGGCCGAGTCAAAAGAAGCTGGACTGAAATGTGATATTATTACATTAGTATCTCCTAAACATTTGAAACAAATGTCTCTCTGTAGTATGGAAGAATGTAGTACTACGACCATAATAAATATCCATATAGAGTGCATAACTGACTGGTCTGGTTGGTCCGGGCCTGGTGGTTGTGTCGCTCGCTTTGTAACCCGAGTTTCGTGGGTTCAATCCCCGGTCGAGGCACTCGACTGGAGTTTTATTTTTATTTACAGATTTTTCTCCTCAGACTGCAGGTAGGTCACAAATATTGTATGGTTGGTGTGCTGCGGGGCCAGCGTTGGGGCTTATAAATGTGGGCAACAAGGACTGGGATCAGTATGCGCATTTGCGCAGTCTGACTGGGGCCCTCGCGGATTGCAACTGCCCTTTTATAGTCTGCTGGCTTTTCAAAGAGAGATGCGCGAAATCTCGTGTCTTAGTGAGTAATTAAGCAGACTGATGCGGTGGGATTGTTGGCTCATGTAGTATATGCTCATAGCATGATCTCTGGTCTAGAGGTTGATGAGTGGGCTGCTGGTCTACATTTGGCTGTCTGATTAGGGATCAGTAAATATAGAGTTAATGCGGATTGCATGAGAGGGTTAGTGTGTATTATTGGCACCGCTCTCGGTTGCATTATATTGTGCCCTCGGTGTGGAATTATTATATAATGAAATGAGGAGCATATACTTTATAATTAAGTTTTTTTTTGTTGTTTTTTTTTGTTTGATTGATTGATTGATTTGAAGTTTAACATCCCCGTCAACACTGTAAAGGTCATTTTGGAGGCGTTGCTTCAAATTTTGTTTGACTTTTACCCGACATTGAGATGAAATGACTTCTCAAGCCCTGCCGCCAAATGAAACCAATAGGGTTTATAAGCATGGACGGGCCGACTCGTGTGTGTGTGTGGGGGGGGGTGTGGATGTGTGTGGGTGTGTGTGGGTGTGTGTGGGTGTGTGTGCTTTCGTTTTCCGCACCAAACGCAAACACTTCGCGGTAACTTGGAGATAGTTTTCCATGCTGAATATTTTGAAATTATGCACATAATTATTTTATAATATCTTAGCCCTTTGGTTAGGCTGTTTTTTTATTTTTTATTTTTTTATTTATTTTTTATTTTTATTTTTTTCAAAGTTTTATGTCTCAGTAAGTAAGAAACGCCAATATTGTCCGGAATACTTGATAAATCTCCTCCGAGATCTACACAGACTTTCTTTGTTTCCGCCATATTGGCTGCAAAGCTTGTGGGACGTAGCAACAGTAACCAATTAGGCGGAGCATAAGATTAGATTCTCGGAAACGTCTATTGTATACAAGGTACAGAAGGGGTGTCATGTGCAAGAACCACAACTGTTGGTGCTATGGTATTTGAGTTCCCTTCCAATATAACAGTATGACCAGCTTGTGATCACCATATCTCCAATACCCTTTGAGACATATTTTAATGGTAATTCGTACAGAAATACATGAGCTTAAGCAGGCATGTCATGCACAAGAACCGCAATTCTGAGTTCCCTGGTTTTTGAGTCTCCCCTGACAGTATAATCTTGTGATGGCCATAACTCCAAAACTTTTGTGATATATTGCTGGTTTAATTCTGGTGCATTTTCTATTGGTGAACAATCTTCTGAAGGCCATATTTGCTTTTGGTCGGGGGATTTGTCATCTCTTCGATGGCTATTTTTCTATATAATCTGCACCTTTTTGAGATCTGTCTTGAAAGCATGTTATATCCAACACCGTGTTATAACAAACAGGGATACAGACAAAGCATTTTGCTTTTGGCGCCCAGACTACCATATACCTATATATTACAGTAAGTTAATAGGGATTTTTATTCGAAACTTAGGCGCCCAGGCCAAAACTCAGGTGCCTTGGGCAACTGGGCGCCTGTCAGGTTATATCCCTGACAAATCGTGTTATAATGAGGTTGTGGTGTATTGGGACATCTTGTCCCAGTTATTCAAAACTGATGATGGTCGTAAGTTACTGTATCGGTAAAACACTGATTAACCTTATCTTGCTGTTCACGACAACCACTATCTTTGCAAACAGTGTAGATCCAGATCAGATGGCTTCTGAAGAAGCCATCTGATCAGGTTCTACACTGTTTGGTATTTAGTTTATGAATTTGTAGCAAAAAATTACATCAAGTAATTTGATTGGTTGATAGGCAGAAATGGGTGTGGCTTAAATGAATATTCAGCAAGATAATGGTTAACATGGCAAACATTACAATAACACACCCATGTAACATAGAGCATTTTTGGCTACTTTCCTGTTTTAGCTCTGTGATATTTTTCTTAATTATACTGCAAACAAAGGTTGTGGGAGCTGGTTAGTGGTTGTAACAAGTACCCACAACCTATGTCTTGGAACAGAAATAAGAAAAATAATGTATACCCACATAAACCCCAGTTTTTGTTGCACCTGCTTATAGCAGGGTGCGACATAGGCGTCCGATTTTCTGTCTGTGCATCCGTCCGTCCGTTCGTCCGTCCATCTGTTAACATTTACGTCAAAGTTTGACATTTTTCGTCAAAGTTTTTATTTTACAAACCTCAGCTACCATCAAACCTTACAAGAAACATCTCATAGACCTTCTCACTTTGTAAGCACCTTGACCTGGTGATTTTGACCTATATTTTGCGCTCCAGTGACTTTGAACATTACGTCGAAGTTCGACATTTACGTCGAAGTTTGACATTTACGTCAAAGTTCGACATTTACGTCAAAGTATTTACAGACCTCATCTACCATCAAACCTAACATGAAACATCTCATAGACCTCCTCACTTTGTAAGCACCTTGACCTGGTGACTTTGACCTATATTTTGCGCTCCAGTGACTTTGACCATTACGTCGAAGTTCGACATTTACGTCAAAGTTCGACATTTACGTCTTTTTATTTTACAAACCTCAGCTACCATCAAACCTTACATGAAACATCTCATAGACCTTCTCACTTTGTAAGCACCTTGACCTGGTGACTTTGACCTATATTTTGCGCTCCAGTGACTTTGAACATTACGTCGAAGTTCGACATTTACGTCGAAGTTCGACATTTACGTCAAAGTTTTTATTTTACAAACCTCAGCTACCATCAAACCTAACATGAAACATCTCATAGACCTTCTCACTTTGTAAGCACCTTGACCTGGTGACTTTGACCTATATTTTGCGCTCCAGTGACTTTGACCATTACGTCGAAGTTCGACATTTACGTCAAAGTTCGACATTTACGTCAAAGTTTTTATTTTACAAACCTCAGCTACGATCAAACCTTACATGAAACATCTCATAGACCTTCTCACTTTGTAAGCACCTTGACCTGATGAATTTGACCTATATTTTGCGGTCCAGTGACTTTTTCCATTACGTCGAAGTTCGACATTTACGTGGAAGTTTGTATTGTAATCAACTATAAGACTAAACAACCTTCAAACCTTTCATGAAACATCACCCTGAGCTCCTGACTAGGCAAGCACCTTGACATGGTGACCTTGACCTATATTTTATGCTTCAGTGAGTTTGACACAAATTACGTCAATGTTCCAGATCTTTTCAAATAAAAGGCCTACACCAATAAAATCTTGAATAGTGTTTCTCCTAGATGTATTGACTCTGCAGGTACCTTGACATGGTGACCTTGACCTATATTTTACGTTCCAATGACTTTGACACATTTTACGTCGAAGTTCCAGATCTCCTCAAATAAAAGGCCCACAACCATCTAATCTTGCATATTGCTTATCCTAGATGTACTGACTCTGCAGGTACCTTGACCTGGTGACCTTGACCTATATTTTACACTCCAGCGACTTTGACAAATTTTTATGTCGAAGTTCCAGATCTCTGCAAATAAAAGGCCTACAACCATCAAAGCTTGCATAATGCTGCTCCTGGATGTACTGATTCTGCAGGTACCTTGACCTGGTGACCTTGACCTATATTTTACGCTCCATTGACTTTGACACAATTTGCGTCAATGTTCCAGATCTTCTCAAATAAAAGGCCTGCAACCACCAAATCTTGCATAGTGGTTCTTCTAGATGTACTGACTATGCAGGTACCTTGACTTGGTGACCTTGACCTATTTTTTGCACTCCATTGACTTTAACACATTTTAGGTCGACATTCCATATCTTCTTAACTATAAGGCCTACAACCACCAAACCTTGCATAGTGCTTCTCCTATATTTACTTACTCTGTGGGTACCTTGACCTGGTGACCTTAACCTATATTATGCACTCCAGCGACTTTTACCTCAATGTTCAATATTTCCTAAAATAAATGGCCTACAGCCACCAAACTTTGCATAGTACTTCTCCTCATTGTACTGATTTGGCACATACCTTGACCTGGTGACCATGGCCTATATTTTTGGTCCAGTGACTTTGACACATTTTACATAACTATCAACTGCTATGAAATTTACTTAATTAATAACAACATTCTGATTGTGGCTTCTATGACTTTTGCCCCCAGCTGGTGCGACGCCATCTTCTGCGGAATTCTTGTTTATATAAAGTGGTGTTTAGGGGGATCTTCATTTCACAGACTTGTTCACGTAATGTATGTAATGTTTTTATGAACAAAAAAAAAAGTTACAAATGTGGGTAGCTTTTGCATTTTTAGCTCACCTGAGCCGAAGGCTCATGTGAGGTATTAGTATACCACGAGCCGTCGTCCGTCGTCGTCGTCGTCCGTCGTCCACACTTTCAAAGAAGTATATCTCGGAACCAGTGGGCCAATCTTGATCAAATTTCATGTGAAGCATTATCAGGTAGGGGGAAAGGCTGCATACTGTTTTCGGGCAGATCGGATTGGAACTCTGGTTGCCATGGCAACAAATAGCTCCCAAAGACTTAACATAGGAAAAAGTTTGTCATCACTCTAGCTCCGTCAATTTTTTTCTGATCGTCTTCATTCTTGCAGATAATGAGGACAGGCATGAAATCTCGATCAAGTTCAATTTTGGGCTGAATCTGATTATTCACTCAGGAGTTACGTGCCCTTGAGCGTTAGGAAAAAGCTTGTCATCACTCTAGCTCCGTCAATTTTTTTCTGATCAACTTCATTCTTGCAGATAATGAGGACAGGCATGAAATCTCGATCAAGTTCGATTTTGGGCTGAATTGGATTATTCACTCAGGAGTTACGTGCCCTTGAGCGTTGAAAAAATTGCCTATTGACTTAACATGGGGAGAATGTTGTCATCACCGTAGCTGCTTCAATTATTTTCTGATTGGCTTTATTCTTGCAGATAACCAGCACAGCCATGAAATCTCGGTCAAGTTCGATAACTGGCAGAATCGGATCATTCACTTAGGAGTTACCTGCCCTTGTGTGTTTTTGCATTAGGGTTAATGGGAATTTCAAAAATGTATATCTTTAAGACTACTTGGCCAACTTTGATCAAATTTCATGTGTCGCATTATTGGGCAAGTGGAAAGGCTTCATTAGGTTTTCAGGCAGATCTGAGTGGAACTCTGGTTGCCATGGCAACATCTGGCTCCCATAGACTTCACATAGGAAAAAGCTTGTCATCACTCTAGCTCCGTCAATTTTTTTCTGATCGACTTCATTCTTGCAGATAACCAGTACAGGCATAAAATCTCGGTCAAGTTCGATTTTGGGCCGAATCAGATAATTCACTCAAGAGTTACGTCCCCTTGAGCGCCCGAAAAATTGCCTATCGACTTAACATGGGGAAAATGTTGTCATCACTGTAGCTAGTAACGAGGACAGGCATAAAATCTCGGTTAAGTTCGATTTTGGGCAGAATCGGAATATTGACCTCGGAGTTACGTGACCTTGAGCGACAAAAAATTTGCCCATAGACTTAACATAGGGAAAATGTTGTGACTACGATAGCGACTTGAATTTTTTTCAGATCAGCTTCAATCTTGCAGGTAACGAGGACAGACATAAAATCTCGGTTAAGTTCGATTTTGGGCCGAATCGGATTATTTGCCTTGGAGTTACCTGCCCTTGAGCATGAAAAAATACGTTGTGACCACGATAGCAACTTTGTTTTTATTCAGATCAGCTTCAAACTTGCAGGTAACGAGGACAGGCATAAAATCCCGGTTAAGTTCGATTTTGGGCCGAATCGGAATATCGACCTCGGAGTTACGTGACCTTGAACGACAAAAAATTTGCCCATAGACTTAACATAGGGAAAATGTTGTGACTACGATAGCGACTTGAATTTTTTTCAGATCAGCTTCAAACTTGCAGGTAACGAGGACAGACATAAAATCTCGGTTAAGTTAGATTTTAGGCCGAATCCGATTATTTGCCTTGGAGTTACCTGCCCTTGAGCATAAAAAAATACGTTGTGACCACGAAATGCAACTTTAGTTTTATTCAGATCAGCTTCAATCTTGCAGGTAACGTGGACAGGCATAAAATCTCATTTCAGTTCGAATCGGAATATTGACCTCGGAGTTACATGACCTTGAGCGACAAAAAATTTGCCCATAGACTTTACATAGGGAAAATGTTGTGACTACGATAGCGACTTGAATTTTTTTCAGATCAGCTTCAAACTTGCAGGTAACGAGGACAGACATAAAATCTCGGTTAAGTTTGATTTTGGGCCGAATCGGATTATTTGCCTTGGAGTTACCTGTCCTTGAGCATAAAAAAATATGTTGTGACCACGATAGCAACTTTATTTTTATTCATATCAGCTTCAAACTTGCAGGTAACGAGGACAGGCATAAAATCTCGGTTAAGTTCAATATTGGGCCGAATCAGAATATTGACCTCGGAGTTACGTGACCTTGAGCAACAAAAAATTTGCCCATAGACTTAATTAGGGAAAATGTTGCGACTACGATAGCGACTTGAATTTTTTTCAGATCAGCTTCAAACTTGCAGGTAACGAGGACAGACATAAAATCTCGGTTAAGTTCGATTTTGGGCCGAATCGGAATATTTGCCTTGGAGTTACCTGCCCTTGAGCATAAAAAAATACGTTGTGACCACGATAGCAACTTTATTTTTATTCATATCAGCTTCAAACTTGCAGGTAACGAGGACAGGCATAAAATCTCGGTTAAGTTCGATTTTGGGCCGAATCGGAATATTGACCTCGGAGTTACGTGACCTTGAGAGACAAAAAAATTTGCCCATAGACTTAACGTAGGGAAAATGTTGTGACAGAAATAGCGACTTGAATTTTTAGCCCACCTGAGCCAAAGGCTCCAGTGAGCCGATAGTATACCAAGGCTCCGGAGTCCGTCGTCTGTCGTCCGTCCATCCGTCGTCCACACTTTCAATGAAGCATATCTCAGAAGGCAGTCGACCAATCTTGTTTAAATTTTATGTGTAGCACCATTGGGCAAGGGGAAAGGCTGCATTAGGTTTTGGAGCTAGTCTGGTTCATTTGTTCCTTCATTCTTCTTTCTCTCCATATAGAGATAATAGACCAATGTTAAATTTTTAATCAAAGATTTCTCAGGAACTATAAAAGCTAGAAGCATCAAATTTGGTATTCAATAGAATAATGATGACTTATTTTGTGTAAGAGACCAGAGCTCTCACTAGGATTTTGAAAACAGGATTCCAGGAATCCTTCCTTGTAAAAAGTTGGATTCACAGATAAAAAGTTGGATTCCCACATAAAAAAGTTTGAGTTCTGATCTTGATCGCGCATAGAACATAGACAAAAACTTCTTATTATCAGGCTACTAGTCCATATGAAAAACTGTATACTTTCATGGCTCCCAAACTCTTTTTTTCTGATAAATGCATTTAATAACTTCGTTCCAAACATGTAGATTGTGGGTACTAGTTCGAAATATTTCACTGATGTGTCTATTCCCCCCCCCCCCATGCAGTTGCTCAGATTTATTCTCACACTTCTAGTCAAATAATGCCACATAAAAATAAGGTAGTATTAGGATAACAGCAGATATAATGTAAACCCAGATCAGAAAAGCAGCATTCTATTTAGCTATAGTTGTGCTTTCAAATTCGGACGTATATGTACGTGACAGTAGCTCAATTATTTTTAATTGGTGTAAACAAATACGTAGGGGAAGCATCCTAATCACGTCTGACTTCCTCTAATTGTTAAAAATGATTATATTATTTTGAAGAATTACATACATTTTTGTCACCAGTAAACGTCGAAACACACTTCGACCGAGTGATAAAAAGTACGATCTTGTAGTCGCGAAAATACATGACATTGGTAATTCGTCAATTATATCGTCTTCGCCGTAACCCTGGTTTAACTAAACGTGATATTTTATCGACTCATGCTAATCCGTTGATGATATGAGCTTACATCAATTAGTAAACTAATTAATTGTAATCCGTAATAACACGGGGATTAGCGCGGCGAGATTAAACAGGTACAATCATTTTTAACACGTGCCGCAAACCGACCACTTTCCAATATCGTCTCTCCCACTGACAGGTGCAAAAATGTCAATATAGGTCACGCCTACTGATTTGTTGCACGTGCGCTTTCAACATAAAAAGCGGCGCCGCATTTGATCTTTTATTGGTATTGCATAAGCGGCCTAAATTAGCTTCTGAATTTACCGCTTCTGTAATTTTGGACGCGTGTCGCAATAAAAGCATGCGTACACAAGAATCGCCGGTTGTGAATTTTACGCGTACAACGGCAAAAGTTGGCGTAAAATACGCAGAATCCTGCGTTTCCGAGAGCTCTGAGAGACATTGGGCTTTCTCAGCTTATTTGTTCATCTGTTCTTTCATTCTTCTTTCTCTCCATTTTGACCAATGTTAAATTTTCGTCAAAGATTTTTCAGGAACTATAGAAGCTAGAAGTCTCAAACTTGGAATGCAATGCAATAATCATGACTTATATCCTGTAAGGGTCAATGGGCTGGATTCTATTAGCAGATTTAGTAGTCAAGTCTGTGAATTGTTAAAACTTAAGTTCCTCAGGTGAGCGGTTTAGGCTCATTGAGCCTCTTGTTAGCTCACCTGGGCCAAAGGCTCCACGGGAGCTTATAGTATAACTGGTCATCCACCGTCCGTTGTCTATCTGTCACCACCTTTGACCAGTTATATCTCTGCAGCCTGCAGGCTGATCTCAATCATTTCTTATCTGTAGCATGCCTTGGTGGGGCAACGAAGAATTTAGCTTTTTATCAAAATTGAATGAAAACTTTGGTTGCTATGGCACTCCCAATTTCCCATAGACTTAAAATGGAAAATGCTTGTCATCACCGTAGCACCTTCAGTTTTGATCGGATCTTTCTGAAACTTATATGTAAGGTGGCTGAGGATAAAAGCTCGGATGAGTTCGAAAACCGGCCAAGTCGGTCCATTAATCATAGAGTTACGTCCCTTTGATTGCTGAAAATGCCGATTTTGGACCTTGTCATCACAATAGCCCCTTCAGTTTTGATCAGATCTTTCTGAAACTTATATGTAAGGTGACTGGTGATAAAACCTCGGATGAGTTCGAAAACAGGCCAAGTTGGCATATTTATCATAGAGTTACGTCCCTTTGATTGCTGAAAATGCAGATATTTGACCTTGTCATCACCTTAGCCCCTTCAATTTTGGTTGGATCTTTCAGAAACATATATGTAAGGTGGCTGGGGATAAAAACTTAGATGAGTTCGAAAACCGGCCAAGTATGCCCATTTATCATAGAGTAATGTCCCTGTGATTGCTAAAAATGCAGATTTTTGACTTTGTCATCCCTGAAACCCCTTCAGTTTTGATTGGATCTTTCTGAAACTAATATGTAAGGTGGCTGAGGATAAAAGCTTGGATGAGTTCGAAAACCGACCAAGTCGGCCCATTAATCATAAGGTTACATCCCTTTGATTGCTGAAACTGCCGATTTTGGACTTTGTCATCACAATAGCCCCTTCAGTTTTGATAGGATCTTTCTGAATCTTATATGTAAGGTGACCGGGGATAAAACCTCGGATGAGTTAAAAAACCGGCCAAGTCGGCCTATTTATCATAGAGTTACGTCCCTTTGATTACTGAAAATGCAGATATTTGACCTTGTCATCAAAGTAGCCCCTTCAGTTTTGTTTGGATCTTTCCGAAACTTATATGTAAGGTGGCTGGAGATAAAAATTTAGATGAGTTCGAAAACCGGCCAAGTCGGCCCATTTATCATAGAGTTGCATCCGGTTGATGGCTAAAAATGCCGATTTTTGACTTTGTCATCCCTGTAACCCCTTCAGTTTTGATCGGATCTTTCTGAAACTTATATGTAAGTTGGCTGGGGATAAAACGTCGAATCAGTTCGAAAACTGACCAAGTCGGCCCATTTATCATAGAGTTACATCCCTTTGATTGCTGAAAATGCAGATATTTGACCTTGTCATCACTGTAGCCCCTTCAGTTTTGATCGGATCTTTCTGAAACTTATATGTAGGGTGGCTGGGGATAAAACCTCGGATGAGTTCGAAAACCAGCCTTGTCTGCCCATTTATCATAGTTACGTCCCTTTGATTGCTGAAAATCCCAATTTTGGACCTTGTCATCACTGAAGCCCCTTCATTTTTGATCAGATCTACCTGAAACTTATATGAAAGGTAGCCTGGGATAATAACTCAGATGAGATTGAAAACCGGCCAAGTCGACCCATTTATCATAGAGTTCTGTCCCTTTGATTGCTAAAAATGTAGACTTTTGACCTTGTCATGACCGTAGCCCCTTCAGTTTTGATGGGCTCTTTCTGAAACATATATGTAATGTGGCTGGGGATAAAAACTTTGATGAGTTTGAAAACCAGCCAAATCGGCCCATTTATAGAGTTACGTCTCTTTGATTACTGAAAATGCAGATATTTGACCTTGTCATCACCATAGCCCCTTCAGTTTTGTTTGGATCTTTCTGAAACTTATATGTAAGGTGGCTGGGGATAAAAACTTAGATGAGTTCAAAAACCTGCCAAAACGGCCCATTTATCATAGAGTTACATCCCTTTGATTGCTAAAAATGCAGATTTTTGACTTTGTCATCCCTGTAACCCCTTCAGTTTTGATTGGATCTTTCTGAAACTTATATGCAAGTTGTTTGGGGATAAAGCCTCGAATGAGTTCGAAAACCGACCAAGTCGGCCCATTTATCATAGAGTTACATCCCTTTGATTGCTGAAAATGCAGATATTTGACCTTGTCATCATCACTGTAGCCCCTTCAGGTTTGATCAGATCTTTCTGAAACTTATATGTAGGGTGGCTGGGGATAAAACCTCGGATGAGTTCGAAAACCGGCCTAGTCTGCCCATTTATCATAGAGTTACATCCCTTTGATTGCTGAAAATCCTGATTTTGGACCTTGTCATCACTGTAGCCCCTTCATTTTTGATCGGATCTATCTGAAACTTATATGAAAGGTAGCTTGGGATGAAAACTCAGACGAGTTTGAAAACCGGCCAAGTCAACCCATTTATCATAGAGTAACGTCCCTTTGATTGCTGAAAATGTCGACTTTTGACCTTGTCATCACCGTAGCCCTTTCAGTTTTGATTGGATCTTTCTGAAACTTATATGTAATGTGGCTGGGGATAAAAACTCAGATGAGTTCGAAAACCGGCCAAGTAGGCCCATTTATTATAGAGTTACGTCTCTTTGATTGCTGAAAAACTGATTTTGACCTTGTCATCACTGTAGCCCCTTCAGTTTTGATCGGATCTTTCTGAAACTTATATGTAAGGTAGATGGGGATAAAAGCTCGGATGAGTTTGAATAAGGGCCAAGTTGGCTCATTTATCATAGAGTTACCTCCCTTTGATTGCTGAAAATGCCGATTTTTGACCTTGTCAACACCGTTGCCCTTTCAGTTTTGATTGGATCTTTCTGAAATTTATATGTAAGGTGGCTCTGGATAAAACTATGGATAAGCTCGAAAACCGGCCAAGTCGGCCCGTTTGTCATAGAGTTACATCCCTTGAATTGCTCAAAATGCTGATTTTTGACCTTTTCATTACCATTGCCCCTTCAGTTTTGATCGGATTTTTCTGAAACTTATATGTAAGGTGGCTGAGGATAAAAACTTGGATGTGTTTGAAAACCGGCCAAGTCGGCCCATTTATCATAGAGTTACATCCCTTTGATTGCTGAAAATGAAAATGCCGATTTTTGACCTTGTCATCACTCTAGGCCCTTTAGTTTTGATTGGATCTTTCTGAAACTTATATGTAAGGTGGCTTGGGATAAAACCTCGGATGAGTTTGGGTAAGGGCCTAGTCGGCCCATTTATCATAGAGTAACATCCCTTTGATTGCTGAAAATGTCGATTTTTGACCTGGTCATCACCGTCGCCCCTTCAGTTTTGATCAGATCTTTCTTATCTATATGTAAGGTGGCTGGGGATAAAAGCTTGGAAGAGTTTGAAAACTGGCCAAGCCGGCCTATTTATAGAATTACATCCCTTTGAATGCTGAAAATGCTGATTTTGACCTGGTCATCACCATAGCCCCTTCAGGTTTGATTGGATCTTTCTGAAACTTATATGTAAGGTGGCTGGGAATAAAAACTCGGATGAGTTCGAAAACGGGCCCAGTTGGCCCATTTATCATAGAATTACATCCCTTTGATTGCTGAAAATGCCGTTTTTTCAACCTTGTCATCTACGTAGCCCCTTCCGTTTTGAATGGAACTTCCTGAAACTTAAGTACAAGTAAGTCCAGGTTCAAAGCTTGGATGAGTTTGCAAACTAGCGTTGTGGGCCGATTACTGACAGAGTATTGTCGCCTCTTTTGCTGAAAATGCTTATTTTTGACCTTGTAATGATCGTAGCCCCTTCAGTTTTGATCGGATCTTCTTGAAACTTACAAACAAGTAAGTAAGGGATAAAAGCTTGGATGATTTAAAAAACTGATGAGGTTGGCTCATCTATTGTAGAGTTACATCCCCTTTACTGCTGGAAATGCCTATTTTTGACGTTGTCATCACCATAGCCCCTTCATTTTTCAGCGGATCTTTTTGTAACTTACCTGTTAGTATGTAAGGGATAAAACCTTGGCTGAGTTAAAAAATTGTGTGATCGGCCTATATTTCGGAGAGTTATGTCCCCCTTGATTATAGTTGATTATAGAAAATGCCTATTTTTGACCTTGTCATCACAATAGCCCCTTCAGCTTTGATCAGATCTTCCTGAAACTTACATACAAAGAAGTTGGGGTTAAAAGCTTGGATAAGTTGAAAATTAGGGATGTAGGTCGATTACTCATGGAGTTATTCACCCTGCTTGGCTGAAAATGCTTATTTTCGACCTTGTCATCACTGCCGCCCTTTCAGTTTTGATCGGACCTTCATGAAACTTACAAACAAGTAAGTCAGGCAGAAAAGCTCGGAGGAGTTTGAAAACTGGTGAGTAAGGCCTATTTATCATAGAGTTACATCCCTTTGATTGCAGCAAATAATTACTCATTTTTGACCTTGTCATCACCATAGCCCCTTCAGTTTATATTGGATCGTCCTGAAAGTTACATATAAACAAGTCAAGGATAAAAGCTTGAATGAGTTTGAAAACCGGTATGGTCAGCCTATTTATCATAGAGTTACATTCTACTTGATTGCAGAAAATGCTTTACTTGTCATCACCTTGCCCTAGCATAAATCCTTCAGTAAAGGTTGGCACTTCCTGAAACTTTGAATCTGTTAACTCAGGTGAGCGATATAGGACCAGTTTGGGACTCTTGTTTCATCAAAAATATCTGTTATTACCGGTATAGTACTTTCTAGAACAGTTAACGTTTTGATCACTAACAAGTTTGTTAAGCTGCCGATGCTTTTAATAGAACACCTCAGGAAGGTTTTATGTTTGTTTGATTAGAGTTTTAACGTCCCTGTCAACACTGTAAAGGTCATTTTGGAGACGTTGCTTCCAATTTTGTGGGACTTTTACCCGACATTGAGATGAAATGACATCTCAAGCCCTGTCGCCCAATGAAACCAATAGGGTTTTTTAGCATGGACGGTCCGCCTCGCACCGCGGTTCCTGGACAGGCTTAGATCCTCTAAGCGGTTTACCAGTACTAGTGTGCGGGCCGGATTCAGCATCATGCAGCCCATATATGTCTTCTAGCCCCTATGGGCGGGGGCCCAGCAAGGTTTTATGAGCTTTAAGAACCTGGAGCCAGTTGTTCAAAACTAACGACATCATTAGCTAATGTATCGTTAAAAGTTTGATAATTTTTTATGGCAAATATGCTAATATTTTTGCTGAAAAACTGTGGGCAGCTTTTGCGAATGGCAGCTTTTGCATTCGCAAAAGCTGCTCACATTTTTTTTCGGCAAAAATACCAAAATTTTAAATATTAAACTTGCTAGAACAGTTAACAATCTGACCACTAACGAGCTCGTTAAGCTAACGATGCTTTGAAAACTGGCCCCAGGTGTTGTTTTGTCTCTGATTTGTTCTTGTTCATCAGTCTTGGGCCGGCCTCGGTAGCTTAGTCGGATGCGCCTCTGACTGGTGATCAGGAGGATGTTGGTTCGATACCTGTCGGGATCGGCAACATTCTTTCGTGGAGATTGATCATAAAATCTTTTCTATGGTCATTCTGTCCCTTCTGCTGATTCAAGAAGCACAGTTGTTAGTTTCTGGTGAAAGAATGTGCACTGCACTGGTTAACCACTTGCGTATAAGCCTGCCCAGGAAAAGTGTGGATAGGTAAACTGACCGGCTCAAAAATGACCTGAAATAGTGTTGACTGGGCTGTTAAACTATCAGTCTTGGTGAACTGTCAGCTCATAAAAGTGAGGAGCAAACCCTCAAAAAAGGGAAACAAAGGTACCATATTTATCCATTGTATTTGGTGAGATAGGGCCTGAGCAAACAGTGTAAACCAAGAATATGGTGTCTACACTGTTTGCCACTCATCCAGCTATTCAACATCTGTTACTAGTAAATTGTACGTTTGTTTGTTTGATTTGAGGTTTAACGTCCCCATTAACACTGTAAAGGTCATTTTGGAGAAAACAGAAAACAGGATTTGACATCCATAGGAGACAATTTGCACGAGTTTTGTTTGTTTGATTTGAGGTTTAATGTCCCCGTCAACACTGTATACATGTAGGTCATTTTGGAGACGTTGCTTCCAGTTTTGTGGGACTTTTATCCGACATTGAGATGAAATGACATCTCAAGCCCTGTCACCCAATGAAACAAATGGGGTTTATTAGCATGGACGGTCCGCCTCGCACCGCGGTTCCTAGACAGGCTTAGATTCTCTAAGCGGTTTACCAGTGTGCGCGCCGGATTCAGCTCTGCGTGGAAGCATCATGCAGCCTATATATTTCTTCAAGCCCCTATGGGCGGGGGCGGGTAAATTGTACGTATTCAAATTATAGAACGTATGGTAAGAAGTTCAGGTGTCCGAATACTTAGGGTAAATACAGTACATTCCAACCTGTTAACCTATTGCATGCGGGAAACCCCTAGTCGGTTCCTTGGCAAACAGTGCAGGCCCAGATCAGACGCCGCAGAACGCGACATCTGATCAGGGCCTGCACTATTTGCTGACAGAATTTTGCACTCAAAAAATAGAATAAAAATGACACGCCTTATATGACAAATGGACTTGTCCAATAGATAGCAATGGAAGTGCCGACTAGTTTACAATTGGTTAAGCAAGCACCTATGAGAATCAAACTGTTCTAGGTGAGCTTTGTTGCAATTGCCTTTGTCGGGAATTAAGGGGAATGGGAACACCTGGCAGATTTTTCTGCCATTTTTCAAAGGGAGACAACTTTCGGGACATCCTGTTCGCTTTTCTGTAAGCCGTGTCCCACTGAAAAAGGGGTCATGGTAGAAGTAAAACAAAGATCAGGAATTGATACAATTAACTTACTCCACCCATAAAAGACATGAAAGGGAAAGAAATACAAACATTAAGCGACCAGACCATAATGGAAACCCAAACAAAGGAAGGCCATAAGGACAGTTACTTTCCCACAAAATGGCCATATGGCCATCCAAAATTTAAAGACACAAGTGATACACACAGTAAGTAACAAACAACAACATAGATAAATCGCCACAGAAGAGCCGCCTTGGAACGGTCAGTGGAAGATTTCCACTAGGGGGCTTAAATCGATTTTACGTGGCCACAATCCTCGCCCTTACTTCCGTCGCGATTTAGACAAATAATTTGTTCAGTCCGCATGAAGGCCTCCTAACTCATCAGTGCATCATCTCCGTGAACACAAAAATCAAAGAACCACAGAGGTGAGACAACGGTGAGGACTTGACAGCAAGAAACCACTGAAATGCTGGAGCAAAAGAAAACCAACAGTTAGACTCCGATGAGCCCGACCAGAGACAGAGCATCAGGCACCAACCAACATTATCTCTTTAATTTTCAATAAGCCTTTACGTTTGAGCCGTCATAGAATCTGAGGCCTGACCCACCGGCGTGCAATTAAAGAGGGAAGCAAAGTTGCCAACTGTGATTGGGTTAACTACCATGCATGCAGTCTGTCGTATAATATCCATGTTGTACCCAATCTTTTTATATCGAAGAATGAGTTTACGAAATTGGGTGCTGAAGTCATTGCGGTTATATATTTTTTCTGAATTTATATACACAGTCACCATAAAATTCGGGTTCCGATAGACCTTGTTGCAGAAGAGATTTAAGTTCAATATTGAATTTTGAAATTAAATCAGAATGGCGTCTATAAAATTTTGAAAAGGCTTTGCGTAGTTTATGGTACCGATAACCCTGATTAAGGAGTTTAGCCGTTAATAATTTATTACGAGTGTTGAAGTCAGTTACATGACTACACACTCTAGCAAATCGAATTAATTGCGAAATATAAACGCCATAGGATGGCGCACGAGGAACATCACCATCCAAAAAAGGAAAATTTACAATCTCAAAATCAAAGTCATCGCGTTTATCATAAATTTTGCACGAAACAAATCCATCTACAATAGATAGATGTAAATCCAAAAACGGGGCCCCGGTATCAGAAGAATTTGCTTTATTTAACTGAAGTTCTAGGGGCAAGCTCCTGAGGAGCAAATTCTTTCCCTTAAGAGTTGACCCCTATTGACATGGGAGACAAAAATACTTTGGCAGGAGTTGCCTCCCCTGAAGGTGTTCCCAACCCCCTTAAATGAATACTTGCTTAATCTTTACCTCTCTCTAGGCTAATTTAGCAAACGACAAATTGTTGATATTTTTCTTATTTTTTTTCTTCAGAAAACATGACTTGACATCTTTACGGCCCCCGCCCATCGGGGCTTGAAGAAATATATGGGCTGCAATATTTTTAGTAGGGAGGCGCGCGAAAAAACAAGTCACTTTTTTGCCCAACAAATCCTAAAGCAAACATAACTATCCAGGGGTAGAAATGCAGATTTTAGGTGCTCCTGGGGCTTAAAATTGGGGGGAGGGTGGGGGGGGGTGCAGACACGTAAAAATACGTATCTGAGTGGGAAAGGGTTAAAGAATTATTGTGAAGTTTTTCTTTGAAACTATAGTTTGAAGTTTTAAGTTCAAACTGTGGTTTAAAGGATTTTATCATATGACGTCTCGTCTGAGAGTGTAATAACGCCATGTAATAAATTCAATAATCCACTAGGATTAAATATGCAAATATGTTGGATACACACCGTAACGTTACATGTCTGACGTCTTTAACAATTTCGCATTTACTAATGGCGGAATATTGACATTTTTGTATTCATGACTGTTTTACAATGCGTTTAGAATGCCATATGTTTAATAGACTCTTGCATTCGTGTTCATATATTATTGAATTTTCCTCAACTTGTTTAATAAATTCAAATTTTTTGAACTCGTTGAGGAAAAGGAACAACATGCTTGGCAAAGCCTCACATTTTATCCCTTTTCCTCAACTTGTTTAATAAATTCAATAATATCTGAACACTCATGTAAGATCCTCTGTATTGTGCAATGAATGGACAGGTTTCTTGCTCTTTTGTGTTGCTCATGAAAGAAGGATATTCTAACAAGTACCCAAAACATGCTGCAGAAGACTGAGGAAAATTATCCCTTATTCTTGTATAGTAACTTGGCCTTATCCAGGGCTATATCAAATACAGTAAAATTCCGCTATTAAGACCACCTAAAATTAAGACTTATTTCAAAGTTATTCTTTCTTCGAATTTCCTGCACACAATGTCCTCTGGTCAGGGAACACCTTTGGAACTGTTCAAAAGTGGTCTTAAAGACCACTTTTGAACAGTCCCAAAGGTGGTCTTAATATAGGAATTTTACTGTATTCACCTTTTTTGCATCATCTGCTGGTTCCTATTCTGAAGGTTATCAGTGTTGGGAAAAACAGGTAACCAGACCCCTCTGCAAGGGGTGTCTGGTTACCTATTTTTCCAATATTGATAATGTGTAAGCTGGGAGCCAGCAAATAATGCAAAAATGGTGAAAAGACTAAAGCTGGAACATGTTTCATTTCAGAGCTTATTCCAGTGTGATCAGATCTTATACACCATTATACCTGTGTCTGGCAAGGAAGAGTTAGAGAGTGCTTTTGTAGAGAACTCTGAGGGGGTATGTATGAGAGCCATGATTTCGAGATCATTGGAGTTGTGTCTTGAGAAAACCTGTTTCTGCCATTCCGTATATTGAAAAATTGATGGCTATGGCTAATGGCTCCCAGCCATTGGGGCTTGAACAAATAGATGGGCTCCATAATGCTTCCACACAGAGCTGAAACCAACCACACACGAGGTACTGGTAAACCGCTTAGAGGAACTAAGCCGGTGCAAGTCTGACCATCCATGCTTATAAACCCTATTTGTTTCATTGGGTGACAGGGCTTGAGATGTCATTTCATGTCAGTGTCAGGTAATGTCCCACAAAATTTAAAGCAATGTCTCCAAAATGACCTATATAGTGTTGACAGGGACGTTAAACCTCAAATCAAACAAATGGCTGTGGCTAGTCTCTGATGCTGAGCAGGCTGATTTCTGTCTTGCTTGGTCTCGACCCCACAAAGACAGGTTTTCTTGTGACATTCTTCAGCAGAGCTATCCCTGGCTGCATGAGCATAACCATGTGACAAAACCTGCAACAATACTTGTGCAAGCAGCGAAGATTCAGATCAGCTTACACATCAGTACAGTCTAATCGGAGTCTTTTCTGCTCACAGGAGCTATAGAAGGCTTCTGTGAGCAGCTAGGACTCGGGTCAGCCTGCGCATATGTGCAGTCTGAACAGAGTCTTTGCTGCTCACAGAAGCCTTCTATAGCATCTAGGCTATCCAAGGATCAACAAGCATGTACTATGCCAGACAAGCTTCACACAGATTGATCTGAGTGTTTGCTGGTTGCATGGTTCTTATTGTACGTTTTGTTGCATGCTGGCTCTAATAAAATGTTACAAGTTACTCCTTGATACATTGAACTTCACATCACAGCTGGCATTAGAGCTGGATAATCACAACTAAAATGTAATAGTTTATCACTCCTGTTATTGCGATTGATAGCTGAAGGTTTGATCATAATTTTACCTTTCCAGCTTACTGTCTGAGCATAATTCTTACTATATTTTGTACTTTAACCATTATTGTGAGACTCAAAACCATACAATCTGTAACTTTTTGTTTTGGATGACTTATTTTAACAAAACTACAAATCAGAATACAAAAGTTTGAAAGAATATGCCCCTTTGGATGAAATAATAATGTAATAGACACTGAAATTAACTCTTATTCTGCTGTTCACGACAACCATTTTCTTTGGAAACAGTGTAAATCCAGATCAGATGGCTTCTGAACAAGATCAAGAAGCCATCTGATCAAGATCTACACTGTTTAACATTCAGTTTATGAATTTGTAGGAATTAATTACATCAAGTAATCTGATTGGTTCAAAGTCAGAAATGTGTGTTGCTAAACTGAATATTCAGCAAGAGAAGGGTTAAATAATTGGAAATCAGAAGTAATGTTTCTGGGCCCAGTTTTTTTCAAAGCATTGTTAGCTCAAAAAGCTTCTTAGTGGTAAAATGTTAACTGTTCTATCAAGTACAATATCTAATGTAGTGGAAAATTTTTGCTGGAAAATTGTGAGTAGATTTCGCAAATTCAAAAACTAAGGACATTTTTTTTCAGCAGAAATGTTAGCATATTTTCCATACTGGTAGCTGTAGACATATAGACTGACCATTTTCTGCATATGAAATCATGACATAGTGCTTTGCATTGGAACAGCTGTTTCTTTATAAAGACCAAGAGGCCAAAATTTAAAGTAAAGAGTGACTTTTGTAAAATACTGCTTATTTGATTTTTTAGTAAGGCAGAGATACCATTTTTTGTGCTGAATACATGTGAGTAGTTCTTGCACTTGCAAAAGCTACTGACATTTTTATAGCCCCGCTTTGAAAAAGTGGGGCTATATTGGATTTGCCATGTCCTTCTGTCATTCCGTAATTCCGTGATTCCGTTAATTTGTGTTGGCTCGATAACTTTGTATCTGCTTAACATATTTTCATGAAACTTCACACAAATGTTAAACACCATAAGACAATGTGCAGAGCGAAGGAATTATAACTGTGGATTGCCTACTTTTGGAGTTATTGCCCTTTGAACATTTTCTGTAATTCCGTAATTCCGTGATTCCGTTAATTTGTGTTGGCTCCATAACTTTGTATCTGCTTAACATATTTTCATGAAACTTCACACAAATGTTAAACACCATAAGACAATGTGCAGAGCGAAGGAATTATAACTGTGGATTGCCTACTTTTGGAGTTATTGCCCTTTGAACATTGAAAAATGGCAATTTTAATTGTGTCCGCTTCATAACTCGAAAACCGTTTGAGATAATTTTAGGAAACTTCACACAAATGTTAAGCACTATGAGACGATGTGCAGAGCGCAGGAACCATAACTCTGCATTGCTTATTTTTGGAGTTATTGCCCTTTGAACATTGAAAAATGGCAATTTTAACAGTGTCCGCTTCATAACTCGAAAACCGTTTGAGATAATTTCATGAAACTTCACACAAATGTTAAGCACTATGAGACAATGTGCAGAGCGCAAGAACCATAACTCTGGTTTTCATATTTTCTGTGTGTCTGTCTGTGTGTCTGTCTGTGTCTGTTAACAATTTTCGTGTCCGCTCCATAACTTTAAAACCCATTCACATATTTTCATGAAACTTCACACAAACATTAAACACCATGAGATGGTGTGCAGAGTGCAGGAACCATAACTCTGGATTGCCTAATTTTTGAGTTATTTCCCTTTGAATATTGAAAAATATCAATTTTAGCCGTCTTTGCTCGATAACTCAAAAACCGTTTGAGATAATTTTATGAAACTTCACACAAATGTAAAGCACCATATTACCTGTGCAGAGCGCAGGAACCCAAACTCTGGATTGTCTACTTTTTCAGTTATAGGCTTTTGAATATTAAAAAATGGCAATTTTAACTATGTCCGCTCCATAACCGTTTCTGATATTTTCATGAAACTTCAAATAAATGAAAAGCACCTTGAGATGATGTGCAGAGTGCAGGAACCATAACTCTGGTTTGCCTACTTTAGGAGTTATTGCCCTTTGAACATTTAAAAAGGCAATTTTGACTGTGTCGGCTCCATAACTCACAAACCATTTGAGATATTTTCATGACACTTCACACAAGTGTAAAGCACCATGAGACAATGTGCAGAGTGCAGGAACCCTGACTCTGATTTGCCTACTTTAGGAGTTATTACCCTTTGAACATTGAAAAATGGAAGATGAAATTTAGTATAAACATGGACATTCTGGTAATGTATCATGCTCATTGAAATGAGGGACAAGGGCTCACAACTCTTAGAGTTTTTCCAGATAATGTAAAATTTTCAACATTTATTTCTTGTTCATAACTGTTTTCTCTGCAGCTTAAATAACTTTCTTCTCTGACAGCGCTGAAGCGGGGCTATAGTCAGATCCTCTGACAGCTCTAGTTTTCAGCAAGAATACCATTGCTTTCATTATTGTACTTGCTAGAACTGTTAAGTTTGACACCAGCCAGCTTGTTAAGCTAACATATTCTTGAAAAACTGGGCCCAAGTTTTCATGAGATAATGTATATTTCAGATCAAGCATGTAGTGCTTATCAACTGTGGTGCCAACTTTGACATCATAGAGACACTACAACCAGAAGAATATGTCAAGTTTTATATCTGTGATAGGTATGTCTGACATCATAGACTCTGACTTTGCAACCAGAGTAATATGTCAAGTTATACATGTAAATCTGTGATAGGGAGGTCTGACATGATAGAAACACTACAACCAGAGGAGTATGTTAAGTATTATTTATCTGTAATAGGTAGGTCTGACATCGTAGACACTCTACAACCAGAGGAATATGTCAAGTTTTATATCTGTAATAGGTAGGTCCGACATCATAGACACTCTACAACCAGAGGAATATGTAGGTCTGATACCACAGAGACACTGCAACCAGAGGAATATGTCGAGTTTTATATCTATATCTGTGATAGATAGGTCTGACATCATAGACACACCACAATCAGAGGAATATGTCAAGTGTTATATCTGTGATAGGTAGGTCTGACATCATAGACACTCTACAACCAGAGGAATATGCCAAGTTTTATATCTGTAATAGGTAGGTCTGACATCATAGACACTCTACAACCAGAGGAATATGTCAAGTTTTATATCTGTGATAGGTAGGTCTGACATCATAGACACACTACAACCAGAGGAATATGTAGGTCTGATACCATAGAGACACTGCAACCAGAGGAATATGTCGAGTTTTATATATATATATCTGTGATAGATAGGTCTGACATCATAGACACACCACAATCAGAGGAATATGTCAAGTTTTATATTAGTGATAGGTAGGTCTGACATCATAGACACTCTACAACCAGAGGAATATGTCAAGTTTTATATCTGTAATAGGTAGGTCTGACATCATAGACACTCTACAACCAGAGGAATATGTCAAGTTTTATATCTGTGATAGGTAGGTCTGACATCATAGACACCCTACAACCAGAGGAATATGTCAAGTTTTATATCTGTAATAGGTAGGTCTGACATCATAGACACTCTACAACCAGAGGAATATGTCAAGTTTTATATCTGTAATAGGTAGGTCCGACATCATAGACACTCTACAACCAGAGGAATATATCAAGTTTTATATCTGTGATAGGTAGGTCTGCCATCATAGACACACTACAACCAGAGGAATATGTCGGTCTGATGTCATAGAGACACACTACAACCAGAGGAATATGTAGGTCTGATATCATAGAGACACTGCAACCAGAGGAATATGTCAAGTTTTATATATATATCTGTGATAGACAGGTCTGACCAGGGCTCTAGAAGTCCTATTTTTCACCAGTCCAGACCGTTTTTAGCTCACCTGTCACGTAGTGACAAGGTGAGCTTTTGGGATCACTTTTTGTCCGTCGTCCGTCGTGCGCCCGTGCGTGCGTGCGTGCGTGCGTGAGTGCGTCCGTAAACTTTTTCTTCAAACGACATCTCCTCCTAAACCACTGATCGGATTTTGACCAAACTTCACAGGAATGATCCTTAGGTGGTCCCCTTTCAAAGTTGTTCAAATGGTTCCGGTCTATTGCACATATAGGTCACAGTAGCCAAAAATAGATTTTTTTCACCGAAAACTTAAAAAATCTTCTTCTCTGAAACCGCAAGGCCCAGGTCTTTGATGTTTGGTATGAAGCTTCATCTAGTGGACCCCTACCAAGATTGTTCAAATTATAGTGCTGGGGCCAAAAATGCCCCCGCACCGGGGCCCTTTGGTTTTACATGGGCTTATATAGGGAAAATCTTTAAAAATCTTCTTCTCTGAAACCGAAAGGCCCAGGTCTTTGATATTTGGTATGAAGCTTCATCTAGTGGACCCCTACCAAGATTGTTCAAATTATAGTGCTTGAGCTAAAAATGCCCCCGCACGGGGGCCCTTTGGTTTTACATGGGCTTATATAGGGAAAATCTTGAAAAATCTTCTTCTCTGAAACCGCAAGGCCCAGGTCTTTGATATTTGGTATGAAGCTTTATCTAGTGGACCCCTACCAAGATTGTTCAAATTATAGTGCTGGGGCCAAAAATGCCCCCGCACCGGGGCCCTTTTGTTTTACATAGGCTTATATAGGGAAAATCTTTAAAAATCTTCTTCTCTGAAACTGCAAGGCCCAGGTCTTTGATATTTGGTATGAAGCTTCATCTTGTGGACGTCTACCAAGATTGTTCAAATTATAGTGCTGGGGCCAAAAATGCCCCCGCACCTCGGCCTTTTGGTTTTACATGGGCTTATATAGGGAAAATCTTGAAAAATCTTCTTCTCTGAAACCACAAGGCTTAGGTCTTCAATATTTGTTATGAAGCTTCAGCTAGTGGACCTCTATAAAGATTGATCAAATTATAGCCCTGAGACCAAAAATGCCCCCGCCATGTGGCCCTTTGGTTTTACATAGACTAATATAGGGAAAGCCTTTAAAAATCATCTTCTCTGAAACACAAGGCTTAGGTCTTCGATATTTGTTATGAAGCTTCAGCTAGTAGACCTCTACCAAGATTGTTCAAATTATAGCCCTGGGGCCAAAAATGCCCCCGCTCCGGGGCCCTTTGGTTTAACATAGACTTATATAGGGAAAATCTTGTTTTACAAAGAGTTCTATATGCAGGGTAAACCTTTAAAATCTTCTTCTCTGAAACCACAAAGCCCAGGTCTTTCATATTCGATATGAAGCTTCATCTTGTGGACCTCTACCAAGATTGTTCAAATTATAGCCCTGGGGCCAAAATTGACCCTGCCCGGGGCCCACTTGTTTTACATTGGATCAGGTGAGCGAACCAGGGCCCTCTGGGCCCTCTTGTTTGAAAATGAAAACCGATTTTGCTGAAAAATTTTGCTGAAAAAATCGGTCCGAAAAAAAAAACAAACCCAATAAGCTAAAATCGAAGTGAAATAACAGAGAAATTATACCTGGTTAGGTGTCAAACTGTTTATTGTGCCAGTAATATAATCCAATTATCTCTCTCGGGGATGAATTTGAGTTTGACAGTAAACACGTTTTCGAGATCTCGCCAGGTATCGCAGACTCTCGCTGGATTAAGGCTAATGACAGCCAGTCAGCCAAAACGTGATTAAGCGGTGCGTGATTGTGATATCAAAGAAGCCTTGATCGTGTTTGATCTAATGGCAATCAAACATAATTTGTTTGTTTGTTTTCGTAAACTGTTATACTAAACTTTAAGTGTGTTAATTATATCGGCACTTTAAATGGCTTGATTGATCAATAGCACTGGAGCAGTTTAAAAACATTACATGTATCATGTTTGGAAGTAATTAAAGAATTTGGGGTATATAAGTTGCAGATTTTCATTTGGTTTTCGCTGTTCAATTTTATTGCAATGGCTCAACGTAGCATCTTATCGATGTTCAAAAAGTCAAACGACCGGATTGGCAACCCGGTTCAAGACAAAACCCGGCTTGAGAAACCGGATAAGGGCATAAACTGTCGGCCTGGCAAACCGACTGAAAAACAATCAGAATGTCGGATTGGCAACCCGACACTGATACATGAACAGGAACAAAACCGGCATGCAAACATTACTCCATTTTAGAAAGGCAATACTTGTTGTAATGGCTAACAGCAACACAACGCATTATGAAGCTGGGTACCAACGATAATTTACTGCATTCAGTAATTCTAAAAATACACCTGGGGAATTTCCAAAATATAATACAGGTACTGGTTCAGGAATAACATGGATAATAGAAAGCAAAATATGGTACGACTTTCTCTTTATTTCAACTATTTATTTACATAATGAACAACAGATAAATATACACCAAATGATCAAAACATGCCTAAACGAAACATGCACAAACAATCAAACAAAAAACATGCAAAACGAAAAACGAAGCATGCAGCAAAAAACTTGCAAAAAATAAGTCAGTGATGACGTCATCGGTCACCTTCTGGACCGATTGGGATTTCAAAATTTCTACAGCCCTGGGTCTGACATCATAGACACACTACAACCAGAGGAATATGTCCAGTTTGTTTGATTAGAGGTTTATCGTCCCCTTTAACACTGTATAGGTCATTTTGGAGATATCTGTGATAGGAAGGTCTGACATCATAGACACACTACAACCAGAGGAATATTTCCAGTTTTATATCTGTGATTTTTTTGTTTGATTTGAGGTTTATCGTCCCCTTTAACACTGTATAGGTCATTTTGGAGATATCTGTGATAGGAAAGTCTGACATCATAGACACACTACAACCAGAGGAATATGTCCAGTTTATTTGATTTGAGGTTTATCGTCCCTGTCAACACTGTATGATCATTTTGGAGATATCTGTGGTAGGTAGGTCTGACATCATAGACACACTACAACCAGAGGAATATGTCCGTCATAGATACACTACAACCAGAGGAATATGTCCAGTTTTATATCTGTGATTTGTTTGTTTGATTTGAGGTTTATGTCCCCGTCAACACTGTATAGGTCATTTTTGAGATATCTGTGATAGGTAGGTCTGACATCACAGACCCTCTACAACCAGAGGAATATGTCGGTCTGACATCATAGAGACACACTGCAACCAGAGGAATATGTCGAGTTTTATATATCTGTGATATTAGGTCTGACATCATAGACACACTATAACCAGAGGAATATGTCAAGTTTTATATCTGTGATATTGGGTATGACATCATAGACACACTACAACCAAAGGAATATGTCAAGTTCTGTATCTGTGATGGGTAAGTCTGACATCATAGACACTCTACAACCATAGGAACATGTCAAGTTTTAAATCTGTGATAGGTAAGTTGACATCATAGCCACACTACAACCAGAGGAATATGTCAAGTGTTATATCTGTGATAGGTTGGTCAGACATCATAGAGACACTACAACCAGAGGGGACCGGCCCTGATAGCTCAGTTGGTAGAGTGTCCGCTCCGGGGAACGGGAGGTCTCGGGTTCGATCCCGGGCCGCGACATACCAAAGTCGTTAAAAATGGTACTAGCTGCTTCTCGCTTGGCACTCAGATTTACGGGGTAGAGCTAGGACTGGTCGATCCAGTGTCAGGATAATGTGACTGGGTGGGGTATCATGTAATGTGTCTGGGACATGATACTTCAGTGAGGCAGCACTATAAACGTGAGCATTGAGCTCCCTGTCGCAACCAGACACCGTCGTGATATGACTGAAAAATTGTTGAAAGCGACGTTAAACCCGAATTCACACACACACACACACACACACACACACAACCAGAGGAATATGTCAAGTTTTAAATCTGTGATAGGTAAGTTGACATCATAGACACACTACAACCAGAGGAATATGTCCATCATAGATACACTACAACCAGAGGAATATTTCCAGTTTTATATCTGTGATTTGTTTGTTTGATTTGAGGTTTATCGTCCCCTTTAACACTGTATAGGTCATTTTGGAGATATCTGTGGTAGGTAGGTCTGACATCATAGACACACTACAACCAGAGGAATATGTCCAGTTTATTTGATTTGAGGTTTATCGTCCCTGTCAACACTGTATGATCATTTTGGAGATATCTGTGGTAGGTAGGTCTGACATCATAGACACACTACAACCAGAGGAATATGTCCAGTTTTATATCTGTGATTTGTTTGTTTGATTTGAGGTTTATGTCCCCGTCAACACTGTATAGGTCATTTTGGAGATATCTGTGGTAGGTAGGTCTGACATCATAGACACACTACAACCAGAGGAATATGTCCAGTTTTACATCAGTGATAGGTAGGTCTGACATCACAGACCCTCTACAACCAGAGGAATATGTCGGTCTGACATCATAGAGACACACTGCAACCAGAGGAATATGTCGAGTTTTATATATCTGTGATATTAGGTCTGACATCATAGACACACTATAACCAGAGGAATATGTCAAGTTTTATATCTGTGATTTGTTTGTTTGATTTGAGGTTTATGTCCCCGTCAACACTGTATAGGTCATTTTGGAGATATCTGTGGTAGGTAGGTCTGACATCATAGACACACTACAACCAGAGGAATATGTCGGTCTGACATCATAGAGACACACTGCAACCAGAGGAATATGTCGAGTTTTATATATCTGTGATATTAGGTCTGACATCATAGACACACTATAACCAGAGGAATATGTCAAGTTTTATATCTGTGATATTGGGTATGACATCATAGACACACTACAACCAGAGGAATATGTCAAGTTCTGTATCTGTGATGGGTAAGTCTGACATCATAGACACTCTACAACCATAGGAACATGTCAAGTTTTAAATCTGTGATAGGTAAGTTGACATCATAGCCACACTACAACCAGAGGAATATGTCAAGTGTTATATCTGTGATTGGTTGGTCAGACATCATAGAGACATTACAACCAGAGGAATATGTCAAGTTTTATATCTGTAATATCTAGGTCAGACATCATAGACACACTACAATCAGAGGAATATGTCAAGTTTTATATCTGTGATAGGTAGGTGCGACATCATAGCCACACTACAACCAGAGGAATATGTGAAGTTTTATAACTGCGATAGGTAGGTCTGACATCATAGCCACACTACAGCCAGAGGAGTATGTCCAGTTTTATATCTGTGATAGTTACGTCTGACATCTTAGACACACTACAAGCAAAGGAATATGTCAAGTTTTAAGCCTGTAATAGGTAAGTTTGACATCATAGACACACTACAGCCAGAGGAATAAGTCAACTTTTAAGCCTGTAATAGGTGGGTTGGTCATCATAGACACACTACAGCCAGAGGAATATGTCAAGTTTTAAACCTGTAATAGGTAGGTTTGATATTATAGACACACTACAGCCAGAGGAATATGTCAAGTTTTATATCTGTGATAGGTAGGTCTGACATCATAGACACATTGCAGTCAGATGAATATGTCAAGATTAATATCTGTGATAGGTAGGTCTGACCTCATAGACACACTGCAGCCAGAGGAATATGTCAAGTTTTATATCTGTGATAGGTAGGTCTGACATCATCATCATGACCTCAGAAGTGTTGACTGGGTTGTTTAACTCCAAACGAACTATGTAATTAGGACTTACTAATTAGAGCAGACAAGATAATCTATTATCAGTCTTGACACTGTGATTGATAATCAATTAGAAATTACTGAAGATTTTGGTCATGGTTTTACATTTCTGGCTTTGTGTTTGAGCATGACTCTGTCCATATGTTATACCTGACTGTAAGTATTGGGGCTGGCAGGCCTAAGCAATTAGTGCAGACCCAGATGAGACACCTCAAAATGCAGCATCTCATAGGGCCTGCACTGTTTGCCAGTCATCCAGCTATTTTAGGGACAACTGGGTTATAAATCGTACTTAACCAATTATTAATTACCAGCAAATCAGTAATGATAATCAGTTTTGTGGACATTACGACTATGTTTTATAGCAGATATTAAGAGAAATAAGGATTCCCCTTGTTAACCCCAGTTTTACTTTATAAAAGTGCGTTTATAGGGGGTCAGTATTATATAGGCATGTTTTTATGATGAATTTATTGTCGATTGATCATCCAATTAATCCTTCCAGTCTTAACTGTAACCACTTTATAACAGTAGTATTGTGGAGCAAAGCAGAAATCCTGCTTTATCCAAACAAAAATGTGTAAAACAGATTATATAGGAAAATGACTGTAAACATTTTTTCGAGCCAGCTTTAAACTGTGTTATATCTAAAACGATGTTTAAATGAACATTGTCATACCGAGATTTATTTGTATCTGACAGTCGACTCTCTTTATACAGAAATTCCATATAACGACAAAACTGATTATAAAAACATTTTCAATGGAACGAATCGTTAGCTCAAGATGAGATGGAATAAAGGAGATATTGAAGAATGTTTTTTTTTTTTTTTTTTTTTAATACTCCAAGAAACGAATGTTGTGGATATTTGTTAGAATCGCCTCAGCGAGGCGATTCTAAAAAATGTCCACAGCATTTGTTCCATGGAGTTGTCAAGGGAAAAACATCCTTATTACCCAGTATACTACTCCTATTGAAGCAAATTCGCTTTAATAGCAGCAGATTTTTGGAAAAAAAGGTACTGTCGCTATTTATTTTCAGCCATCGTCCAGTAGATATTCACAATGTATATAATGCCGTCCAGGTGAAGCTGCTCATGAGGCCGTCAGAATTGACAGTGCCGACATACGATGACGTGTTCAGAGATGATGATGTAAGTACAGTAAAAATCATAAAAATTCAGACACCTTGAGGACTTTTTGTAATTCTCCTAGAATTTTAACAATATTTTTTCATGATCCAGCTCAGTCCCCACCCATCGGGGCTTTGAGAAATAGATGGGCTGCATGACGTTTCCACGCAGAGCTGAAACCGACTGCACACAAGTACTGTTGAACCACTTAGAGGATATATTGCTTAGGTGACCCTTTACCAAAATAGCTAAAATAGTTCTGCTCCGATGAACAAGATGACAACTCTTATACCCTTGGGCCAATTTCATTCCACCTTCACAGGACTGTTGCTTATGTGACCCTCTACCACAGTTCAGCTCCAATGAGCAAAATGACCACCAGAGCTAAAAATGGTAAAACGTCAACAGTAAGCTTTATATTCCAACTCCTAAACCTCTGGGCTGATTTATTCAAACTTTGTAGGAATGTTGCTCAGATGATTCTCAACCAAAATAGTTAAAACTGGCCCCACTCTGTTGAAAAAAAAAATGGCCCCCGGTGCTAAAACACCAACAGTTTGTTTTGAATGCCAACTCCTAAACCCTTGGGCCACTTAAAGTCAGTCTTCATAGGAATGTTGCTCAGGTGGCCCTCTACCAAAATAGCTAAAATGGTTTGGCTTGGGTGAATAAAATGGCCGTCAGAGCTAAAAATAGAGAGATGTCAACAATTTGCGTTAAATGCCAACTTCTCCTAAACCATTGATAAATGAAAAATTTGGCTGCCAGAGCTAAAGACAGAAAAATCTTTAAACAACAACTACTCCTATTCCCTTGGGCAAATTTCATTCAAAATTCATAGGAGTGTTGCTTAGGTGACCCTGTACCGACCAATACAGCTAAAAGGGTCCACTCCCATGAGCAAAATTGTAACCAGAGCTAGAAATAGGAAAATGTCAACAATTAGCTTTAAATTTTGTTCAAACTCCATAGTGATGTTGTTTGGGTGACCTATCAAAATAGCTAAAAGGGTTCCACTCTGATGAGCAAGATGGCCACCAGAGCTAAAATTAGAAAAACAACAGTTTACTTTTTATGCCAACTCCTAAACCTGTGAGCCAATTTGATTCAAACTTCACATGACTGACCCTCTACTAAAAAAGCTAATAGAAATAGCTTCAAATGACAACTCCAATACCTTTGGTTCAACTTCACTCAAAGTTTACAGGAAGGTTTTTTGTTTGTTTAGATTTGAGGTTTAAAGTCCCCGTAAACAGTGTAAAGGTCATTTTGGAGACGTCGCTTCCAATTTTGGGGGACTTTTACCCGACATTGAGATGAAATGACATATCAAGCCCTGCCGTCCAATGAAACCAATAGGGTTTATAAGCATGCTCACACTGCTTTGCCTGGGTCGGTTTCAGCAGATTGCCTCCAACCAAATGGTTTTTCTCCAGTGAATAAAATGGCTGACAGACTTAAAAATTTAAAAATCTTCAAATGACAACGTTTCCTAACTCTTAAGCCAGTTTCATTCAAACTTTGCAATAATGTTGCCTGGGTGACCATCTATCTAAGAGGAGCAGTTACTCTTTATGGAATAAGATGGCCGTCAGGTATCCACATATATTTCAGAAGCTATGTAACATCTTGAAATCAGGTGAGCGATTCACGTCCATCTTACCTTCTTGTTTCTTACATGTTTGATTGGCAGGCTACTTCAAATGAGAAACCTGATAATCAGATCCTGTAACATTTTGTCTGAAGTATTCAGGCATATGGATAAACTCAAGAGAAAAGTCCAGATTTTTGTCTTTCCATTTGTACTTAAGTTTATCAATCCAACATATACATCACTTCATATATACAAGACTATTTCTCAACCAAGTAACTTGATATATTGGCCCAGTAACAGGCCCTTGGCCTCTGGCCAATACAGCTGACCTCGGACCTGAAGGGCTTCAGCCCAATACAGCTGACCTCAGACCTGTAACTGGGCAGGCTTTGGCCCAATACAGCTGACCTTGGACCTGTAACTGGGCCAATATGAAATTACTTGATTAATGACAGTTTTATTAATTAACTTTCCTTCTGGTGATTTCACCTCAAGTTAATATAGATTTACCTCGGGGTTAATATGGATTTCACCTCAGGTTAATGTTGATTTCACCTCGGGTTAATATAGCTTCTTTGCCAATCAAGTTGAAGAATTTCAATATTGATCACGGGTCATTGATATTAGTGTGAGATTAACCGATATATAAGTCAGGGGTCAAGCTCGTATTTACAGAGGTCAACTTGCATATATTATACAAAGAAAGAATGAGAGCCGTATTGTGGACGGATTTCTCTGTATGTTTACTATATACAGTGTTGTTAAGTAATAAACAGGTAATGCGGACCATTAATTTACTTTAATTTCATTGCAACACGGTTTCAGTCTGATGAAGATTCAGGAAATGAAAGCGACAGCTCAGAGAAGTCAGGAAAAAGGAAAAGATTTGATGATGAAGCCATAGAGAGACGGAGAGAAAAGAGACTGTGGGAAGAACAAAGGTATGTTGAGAGTCTGGCAAAATGTTGTGAATAAAAGTTCACACATACTCTTTAACCCATTGTATTCTAGTGGACTTTTCTATTGCTATATGTTGGACAAGTCCATTTGTCATATAACGGGTGTCAGGCCTATTTTTCGTTTTTATTCTATTTTTGACGGAAAATTCTGTTAGCAAATAGTGCAGGCCCTGATGAGACATTGCATTCTGTGGTGTCTGATCTGGGCCTGCACAGTTTGCCATGGTACCTGTCTAGGGGTTTCCCGCATACAATGGGTTAATCAGCCATTGCAGCAGTGCATCACATATTTTAGCAGTCCCATTTTAGGGCATACAATTCCAAGTGTCAGCCACTTAACTGAACAGCTCACAGCATCATCAAAATGGCTCTGCATTAAATATTCCTATTATGTGATATACATTTCTCTTGGCAATTGAAATACAAAATCACATTATCTGCCAAAATTTGGACTTGAGTCAGACAACTGGGCAAATCTGTCAGATCCAAGATCATGATCACCTCAATGAAACAAACACAAAATAACAAAAAATAGCACAAGTCAAAGCCTCTGAAGCTATTTCACCTCTATCAGAAGCGGAGTACAGAGGGGTGAGACAATAGGACATTTTACAGACTGTGTCATTCACCATTTTATACTGAATGGAATCTTCTGTTTAAACATATAGCAGGAATCCAGATTTAGAGGTTGCGGGTAGTTAATTTTAGAAATTGTTTAAAAATTGACTGAACTTTTTCAAAAATGTTATGGCCCTGATCAGATGTCCCAGAATGTCTGATGTGAGCCTGCACTATTTGCCATTGACCCTTTTTGGGGTTTCCCATATAAACAGGGTTTTGAAAATAGAGTTCTGCTTAAATCGGTGCTAGTGGGTAGGGATGGGTATTGTCAGAATTTTCGTATCACGATATATTGCAATATGGTTACTGTGTATCATGATACGTATCACAATATATTATGTAGCAATCTGAAACACACTGGTAATTGGAAAACCCCACCATATGTGGGAAAAAGAAGGGAGGTTTCGTGTGTATATACCATTTAACCTATTTCTGCTCATGCACTTACAAAACAAAGGTACTTATAAGAATTGTCCCAATGTTATGAGGGGAAATATAGATACTCTCTGAAAATGCCATTAAATGTTGAATTAGATTGATGGCCTCAGTCACTTTATTTGTGACTGTCATCTTTTGCAACCTGAAATGTTGCCAGATATCAGCTTTTCATTTTTGATTTCAAACAACTTGGTAGTTGGCCATGGTAAAGTTTGTTTTGGTTTCTCTCGATTACGCAATCTTGTAAATGCTGGGCGACTTACACTGAAACGGCGTATACAACAACAGCTACGTGATTCACCGAAATCCCTAGCTCGGCCTACACTATGACCAGCTTATACATAAAGGGTTGGAATTGATTAAATTACTAAATTTAGGCCCGGGAATGATTCTGTTTACACTGAGCAGTTAGAAAGAAATATAAAAAATGGATGAAAACAAAGAAAATATCGGTATTGGCGGACCGTATTGTGATATGATTTTTTTCTGAACTGTATCACGATATACTGATATACAGATAATCGTGGCCAGTGTTGCACATTTCAGTACTGGTCATGAACAGACTCAATAAAAATTGAGTCTCCAAAGGATCTAACTATTCAGAACTTAATTAACTGTCAATGGGTGTGGTGTGGTTTAATGAGGCAAAGCTGGAGTTTATCTTACATAGCTTGGGTATACCACTGATATTACAGTTGGGCAAGGCCTGCTGTCCTTGCAGCAGGTAAGGTTAGAAGGGAAATATTCTTATTCTGTTTCCAGACTTCCATTCATTTCCTCTTTCTCCACTGTCACTCACTTTCATCTTTACTATCTCTTCTATCTCTTTTCTCCCTTTCTCTGGGAGTCCACACAAAACCGCCCACAAGGTTTTGATGTGTTGTTAAACCCAAAACAATCAATCAATGTGTCAATGGGAGACTAAGTTCTGAAATAAGCAGTTGCTTTTCAAGTACTAGAGAATGCATCAAATGGTGAACGAAGACTTCACTCAAAAGAAAGAATTCATTCCCGTGAACTATTACAAATACGAGAAGGGGAAGCAATTCAATATTACAGTTACAGCTTCTAATAAACCTGTATCCATTCACCATGACCCAGGCCCTCGTCCCGTTGGGCTTGAAGATATAAGTTTGGCTGTATCTACATCCATGCAGAGCTGAAGCTTACCTAAATTAGGAATACTGGTAAACAACTTAAAAGATGAAAGCCTGCCTGGGTGGTGCTTGTGGGGCCGTCCCTAAAACCTAGCAGTATCTTTTGGCGTAATGGCTTGAGATGTTATTTCATCTCAGTGTCAGGTAAAAGTCCCACGAAAGAGGAAGCAAAGTCTCCAAAATGAACTGAACAGTGTTTGCTTGTTTGTTTGTATTGGAGTTTAATGGCCAAGTCAATGTTATTTAGGTCATTTTGAGCTGTTCAGTTTACCTATCCACACTTTTCCTGGGGAGGCTTATATGTAAACGGTTAACCAGTATAGTGCGCATTCTTTCACCAGAAACTGACAACTGCCCTTCTTGAATCAGCAGAATGGAGAGAATGACCATAGAAAAGATTTAATGATCAATCTCCACGAAAGAATGTTGCCGACCCAGGCAGGTATCTAACCCCCGTCCTCCTGATCACCAGTCAGACGCGCATCGACTCGGCTACCGAGGCCGGCTACTAAACAGTGTGGACAAGGACTTAAAACCCTTAAACAAATCACCAGGCTTGAATTTTATACTGAAATGGAACGTCCACCTTAAATATGGCAAGTGTACATTTCAAAATATTTCTGGTTTGTCAGCTGAATTATTTTAAGAAGGGTACCATAATGATCCTGCCGGCCTCGGTGGCTCAGTCGGATGCATGTCTGACTGGTGATCAGGAGGTCGCGGGTTCGATTCCCGCCGGGGTCGGCAACATTCTTTCGTGGAGATTGATCATGAAATCTTTTCTACGGTCATTCTCTCCCTTCCGCTGATTCAAGAAGGGCAGTTGTCAGTTTCTGGCGAAAGAATGTGCACTGTACTGGTTAACCACTTAGGTATAAGCCTGCCCAGGAAAAGTGTGGATAGGTAAACTGACCGGCTCAAAAATGACCTTTATTAGTGTTGACTGGGCCGTAAAACTCCAGTACAAACAAACAATCCATAATGATCCTAAGTATTTGGATTGGACAGACAGGACTAAGCAAACAGTGTAGACCCAGATCAGACTGCTCCTGAAGGAGCAGTCTGATCAGGGTCAACACTGTTTGCTATTCCATCTGCACTTGTTGGACTCTTTGCTTGATCGTGAAACAAATTTGTCAAAATTTTAATAAAAAATTACAGCAAGTCCTCAAGGTGTCCGAATGTTTAGAATTTTTATAGTATTTAGGAAATGCCTAACAGTTTTGCAAACATTGGGTCGGCACTGTTTGCCAGTGTTCTGTCTAGGGGTTTCCCATACAAAATGCCAGGGTTGAAGTTGCTTCATGAAACCTTTTCCCCCCAAAAAAGGTAAAACATTGAACTGTAAAAATCCTAAAAGTTTGAACACCTCAGGGAGTTGCCGTAATTCTCCTGAAGTTTTGACGAATTTGTTTCACAGTCAAAATCAAGGAGTCTAAAAGGTGCAGATGGAATGGCAAACAGTGAAGATCCTTATCAGTAGCAGTCTGATCTGGGTCTTCACTGTTTGCTTAGACCTATCTGACCCAATACTTAGTATCATTATGGTATAAATCACTAGCTAAGATTAAACCCGGCCTGCCCACACACATCCAGCCACATCAATGTCATCACGTTTTGGGTCAGTTGTTTATCAATCAACCCAAAAGAAGTAACGACAAAAGTTTTCCCCTGCTACTGTCAGCATGACTATCGCTAACCATATACAAAATATATCATGAACCATATACAAAGTACAGGTGCTGATTATTCATAACACCGATAGTCTTCTCCCTGTGGCAACAGAATGCTGTGTAAAAAGTAAAATTTGGACTGGACTCATGTATGGCAACATTGACAGACAGTGAAGACCCAGATCAGTTACCATGCAGCATCCTATCAGGGACTACACTGTTTGCTTAAAATAATTTAATTTAAAGGTTAAGGAAACATATTTTAAACTTAAAAGTTTCACCATAGTTATTAAAATTCATGTCTCAAACTCTTTTTACCTTGAAAACGGGTTTCTGTGTTGTGAATTGTTGCAGTAGGTTTTACAATATATATGCTGAGATGAAACTGACCGCTCATGAGAACTGGTTTTGTTTGTTTGATTTGAGGTTTAACGTCCCCGTCAACACTGTAAAGGTCATTTTGGAGACGTTGCTTCCAATTTTGTTGGACTTTTACCCGATGTTGAGATGAAATTACATCTCAAGCCCTGTCGCCCAATGAAACCAATAGGGTTTATTAGCATGGACGGTCCGCCTTGCACCGCGGTTCCTGGACAGGCTTAGATCCTCTAAGCGGTTTACCAGTACTAGTGTACGGGCCGGATTCAGCTCTGCGTGGAAGCATCATGCAGCCCATATATTTCTTCAAGCCCCTATGGGCGGGGGCCAAAATATGAGAACTGGTAATTGCTTAGAAAGTCTTAGCCTTCCCAGTCAAAGTGGTGCGAGTCAGTCTGTCCATGCATATAAACCATGCTGGTTTCATTGGGCAGCAGGTTCATCTCAATTTTGGGTATAAGTTGGAATCAAGATGGAATGAATCACGTCAATACTGTTTAGGTCATTTCGGAGACATTGTCAATGTCTCCAAAATGACCTAAACAGTATTGATGCAGACGTTAAATCTCAGTTCCAACAAAGACTGTTGGATGCAGATCAGGAACAGTGCATTCCAAGAGTTATGTCAAAAGTTAGAAACCTGCCTTTGGCAAGGATAATAAAGATTTAATTTAGAGTGTTCCTTGTTAGAAACATATATTTTGGGTACTTGTTGGAATCCCCTCAATGAGGTGAATTGAGGTGATCCTGACAAGTACCCAGAACATGTTCTTTATGGAGAAAAATTGTCTTGAAACTGTCCTTGTCATGCATTCTTATCTAAAGCTGTGTTAACATGTGTAAACTGAATATATTAATTGAGCCACACCCATTACCAGCAACCAGCCAATCAGATTACTTGATATATTTACTCATTTCACAAACTCCATGACAAACAGTGTAGATCCTGATCAGATGGCTTCTTCAGAAGCCATCTGATCTGGATCTACACTGTTTGCACAGTTAGAGGTTGTCTGGAACTGCAGGACAAGGGTTAATGTGTGAACTGAATATAACTTGACTTTTCATTATATTGTAGGAATAAAATTCTGTTTGACTACATGCAGTTTTCCACCTATGGTACTTCGGTAAGTATTCCTTTACCTCTTTATAACACTATTGTTAGGTTCCAAAGCAGAAAGATTGTGAGTTATACCAATCATGTTGTATTCAAACCAAAATGCTTGTACATGTATAGATTATATAGAAAATAACCATTAACCCATTGTTTACTAGTGGACTCTTCCATTGCTATATGTTGGACATGTCCATTTGTCATATAAGGGTGTCAAGTCTATTTTTTCGTTTTATTCTATTTCTGATGCAAAATTCTGTTAGCAAATAGTGCAGGCCCCGATCAGACGCCGCATTCTGCGGCGTCTGATCGGGGCCTGCACTGTTTGCCAAGGTACCCCTTTAGGGGTTTCCTGTATTCAGTGGGTTAAACGGTATTTTTCTATATAATCTATAGATTTTTGTGATACATCTTTAAAACATGTAATATCCAAAACTATCTTAAAATAAACAGTGTTATAAATAAGTATTGTTATGTTCTTAGTGCTGCTGTATTTGTTCAAGATGTTTACACAGCATTGAGCAAAATGTTATGAATGCAAGATGAAAAGAGGAACTTGTTTAAGGTTTGTTTGCACCTACCTCACCCACAGGATGGTTTTGGGCTTCTGAAATCGAATGAATATGAGAATCAGTCTAGAAATCAGGAGTGTGTGTGGTAGGGGGGGGGGGGGGGGGGGTTGGGGGGGGGGGGGTTGTATCCCTCCAGGTTAGCAAACTGTTTCTTGGAAATTGATCATAAAATGTTTTCTCTGGTCATTCTGTCTCTTCTGCTTTATACCCCCACAAATGAAATTTGGGGGGGGGGGGGGGGGTATATAGGAGTGAGCTTGTCGGTCGGTCGGTCTGTTGACTTGGTTTCCAGACGATAACTCAAAAAGCGCTTCACCGATATTTAGCTCACCTGTCACATAGTGACGAGGTGAGCTTTTGGGATCACTTTTTGTCCGTCGTCTGTCGTGCGTCCGTGCGTCCGTAAACAATTTCAAATAAGTATATCTCTAATACTCCATGGCCAATCTTGATCAAATTTCATATGAAGCATCATCAGGTAGGGGGAAAGGCTGCATAAGGTTTTTGGGCTGATCAGATTGGAATTCTGGTTGCCATGGCAACATATAGCTCCCATAGACTCATAATGGGAAAAATTTAAAAAATCTTCTTCTCTGAAACCACAGGACCCAGAGCTTAGATAATAAGCTTGTAACAATGTCAAGTGGTCACCTACATAATTCCTGCCAATCATGCCCCTGGGGTCCAAATTGGCCACACCCCGGGCCCCTTAGCTCCCATAGACTCATAATGGAAAAAAAACTTTCAAAAATCTTCTTCTCTGAAACCATAGGGCCCAGAGCTTAGATATTTAGCATGTAGCAACAGCAAGTGGTCACCTACATAATTCCTGCCAATCATGCCCCTGGGGTCCAAACGGGCCACGCCCCGGGGCCCTTTAGCTCCTATGGACTCATAATGGAAAAAAGCTTCAAAAATCTTCTTCTCTGAAACCAAAGGGCCCAGAGCTGAGATATTTGGCATGTAGCAACGGCAAGTGGTCACCTACATAATTCCTGCCAATCATGCCCCTGGGGTCCAAATTGGCCACACCCCGGGGCCCCTTAGCTCCCATAGACTCATAATGGAAAAAAGCTTCAAAAATCTTCTTCTCTGAAACCACAGGGCCCAGAGCTTAGATATTTAGCATGTAGCAAAGGCCAGTGGTCACCTACATAATTCCTGCCAATCATGCCCGTGGGTTCCAAATTGGCCACACCCACGGGCCCCTTCGCTCCCATAGACTCATAATGGAAAAAAAGAACTTCAAAAATCTTCTTCTCTGAAACCATAGGGCCCAGACCTTAGATATTTAGCATGTAGCAAAGGCCAGTGGTCACCTACATAATTCGTGCCAATCATGCCCGTGGGTTCCAAATTGGCGACGCCCCGGGGCCCCTTCGCTCCCATAGACTCATAATGAAAAAAAAAAAGCTTCAAAAATCTTCTTCTCAGAAACCACAGGGCCGAGAGCTTAGATATTTAGCATGTAGCAACGGCAAGTGGTCACCTACATAATTCCTGCCAATCATGCCCCTGAGGTCCAAACGGGCCACGCCCGGGGCCCTTTAGCTCCTATAGACTCATAATGGAAAAAAGCTTAAAAATTTCTTCTCTGAAACCCCAGTGTCCAGGGCTTAGATAATAAGCTTGTAACAATGTCAAGTGGTCACCTACATAATTCCTGCCAATCATGCCCCTGGGGTCCAAATTGGCCACACCCCGGGGCCCCTTAGCTCCCATAGACTGTTAATGGAAAAAAAACTTTCAAAAATCTTCTTCTCTGAAACCATAGGGCCCAGAGCTTAGATATTTAGCATGTAGCAACGGCAAGTGGTCACCTACATAATTCCTGCCAATCATGCCCCTGGGGTCCAAACGGGCCACGCCCGGGGCCCTTTAGCTCTTATAGACTCATTATGGAAAAAAGCTTCAAAAATCTTCTTCTCTGAAACCAAAGGGCCCAGAGCTGAGATATTTGGCATGTAGCAACGGCAAGTGGTCACCTACATAAATCTAGCCAATCATGCCCCTGGGGTCCAAATTGGCCACAACCCGGGGCCCCTTAGCTCCCATAGACTCATAATGGAAAAAAGCTTCAAAAATCTTCTTCTCGGAAACCACAGGGTCCAGAGCTTAGATATTTAGCATGTAGCAAAGGCCAGTGGTCACCTACATAATTCCTGCCAATCATGCCTGTGGGTTCCAAATTGGCGACGCCCCGGGGCCCCTTCGCTCCCATAGACTCATAATGGAAAAAAAAAGCTTCAAAAATTTTCTCCTCAGAAACCACAGGGCCGAGAACTTTGATATTTAGCTTGTAGCAACGGCAAGTGGTCACCTACATAATTCCTGCCAATCATGCCCCTGAGGTCCAAACGGGCCACGCCCGGGGCCCTTTAGCTCCTATAGACTCATAATGGAAAAAAGCTTCAAAAATCTTCTTCTCTGAAACCACAGTGCCCAGAGCTTAGATATTTAGCACCTAGCAAAGGCAAGTGGTCACCTACATAATTCCTGCCAATCATGCCACTAGGGTTCAAATGGGCCACACCCCGGGGCCCCTTAGCTCCCATAGACTCATAATGGTAAAAAAAAAAGCTTCAAAAATCTTCTTCTCTGAAACCACAGCGCCCAGAGCTTAGATATTTAGCACCTAGCAACGGCAAGTGGTCACCTACACAATTCCTGCCAATCATGCCCCTAGGGTCCAAATGGGCCACGCCCCGGGGCCCCGTTGCTCCCATAGACTCATAATGGAAAAAAGCTTCAAAAATCTTCTTCTCTGAAACCACAGCTCCCAGAGCTTAGATATTTAGCACATAGCAACGGCAAGTGGTCACCTACATAATTCCTGCCAATCATGCCCCTGGGGTCCAAATGGGCCACACCCCAGGGCCCCTAAGCTGCCATAGACTCGTAATGGAAAAAAAGAACTTCAAAAATCTTCTTCTCTGAAACCATAGGGCCCAGACCTTAGATATTTAGTATGTAGCAATGGCAAGTGGTCACCTACATAATTCCTGCCAATCCTGCCCCTGGGGTCAAAATGGGCTACGCCCCGGGGCCCCTTAGCTCCCATAGACTCATAATGGAAAAAAGCTTCAAAAATCTTCTTCTCGGAAACCACAGGGCCCAGAGCTTAGATATTTAGCATGTAGCAACGGCAAGTGGTCACCTACATAAATCCTGCCAATCATGCCCCTGGGGTCCAAATGGGCCACACCCCTGGGCCCCTTAACTCCCATAGACTCATAATGGAAAAAAGCTTCAAAAATCTTCTTCTCTGAAACCACAGGGCCCAGAGCTGAGGTATTTGGCATGTAGCAACGGCAAGTGGTCACCTACATAAATCCTGCCAATCATGCCCCTAGGGTCCAAATGGGCCACGCCCCGGGGCCCCTTAGCTCACATAGACTCATAATGGAAAAAAAAAGCTTCAGAAATCTTCTTCTCTGAAACCACAGGGCCCAGAGTTTAGATATGTAGCATGTAGCAACGGCAAGTGGTCACCTACATAAATCTAGCCAATCATGCCCCTGGGGTCCAAATGGGCCACACCCTGTGACCCCCTGAGCTCCCATTGACTCATAATGGAGAATAGCTTCAAAAGTCTTCTTCTCTGAAACTGTGAAGCACAGAGCTTAGATATTCAGTATCTAGCAACATAAAATAGTCACCTACATAAATCCTGCTAACCCTGCCCCTGGGATTCAAATGGGCCACACCCCGGGGCCCCTCAGCTCCTTTAGACTTATAATTGAAAAAAGCTGCAAAAATCTTCTTTTCCAAAGCCATAAGGCCCAGAGCTTAGATATTTAGTGTAGCAATGTCAAGTGGTCTCCTACACTAATGATTTTCTGGTACACACGTGAGCGATATAGGGCCATTGGGCCCTCTTGTTATAATGTTTGGTACACTGATGTTACATCATAAAATACAGGTCAAGATCGATTTCCACTACAATTCGTCAATTTTCGACATAGTTATGGCCCCTTTCAAGTGAAAAAATTGCAAAATGCCGCTGTTGTACTATCAAGGCAGTTTTTGTGGGGGTATTCATCACCTTTAGTGATAGCTCTAATTAGAGAAAGGCAGTTGTCAGTATCTGGCAAAAGAATGTGCACTGTACTGGTCAACCATTTGTATACCGTATTTACCCTATGTATTCGAACACCTCACTTCCTTAATATACTTGTTCTAAAATTTGAGTACAATTTACTGCCTGATGTTGTGTCTAAAAATAGTGGGATGAGACAATGTTTGCTCTGACAGGCACATATGGCAACTAAATATGGTATATTCCTGTTTAGGGGAAATGGGGTTAGGTAAACTGACTGCCACAACATGACTTTAATAGTGTTGATTAAGACATTAATCACCCAAACCAAATTGAGTGAATGTGATCAACTTCTTATCATAATTGTAGCCCTGCCCATCAGGTCTTGGAGAAATAGATTGGGCTGCATGGTGCTTCCAGGCAGAGCTGAAACTGACTGCACATGAGTACTGGTAAACTGTTTAGACTGTCTAGGCCTGCCGAGGCAAAGTGGTACTAGTCAGACCGTCCATGCATATAAACGGCAGGGCTGGGGATGTCATTTCATCTCAGTGTTGGGTAAAAGTCCCACAAAATTGGAAGCAACATTTCCAAAATGACCTAAATAGTGGTGACAGGGATGTTAAATCTCAAATCAGACCAATAAAACTGAATATAATTGGGCGACAGTGCTTATTGTACAAGGATCATATACTGCAAAAACTAAGTTTCATGAGTCCCTTAATTAGGGGATAACTGTATTCAAAATTGTCATTTGGGGAGGTAAATCGGAAGTTCTACGGTTGGAAATTTTGTTTTACGGCGACGCGTGAGCGGAGCAGTAAAAGATAATTTGCGACCGTAAAACCGACGATTTACCTCCCCAAATGACAATTTTCAATGCAGTTATCCCCATTCTAATGCACTTATTCCCTTGTTTTGTTAAAACTTGAACTATTTTGCACATAGCGGCAACCGCTGTGAGCTGTGTAAAACCAAATGGCAGCCAATGAAAAGCGACGTAACATGATGATGTCGGGTTTCCGACAGTATATCGCAGAATATACTGTCGCAAATTTTTGACGTTATCCAATCAGACATCGCGTTACATACGAAAGTGCATTAGAATCTGAGTTTTAGCCTCACTAGAGTGATGTGAGATGCTTAGTTCTGCAATGGATGGTCTGGGGCCATTTTCAGTATTATTTTGGCTGAAAAATTGAGAGCAGCTTTGCAAGCAAAAGCTTTGTACTTTTGCATAAGCAAAAGCTTTTCACATTTTTCAGCAAAAATATTAGCATATTTGCCATATTAAATGATCAAACTTTTAACGACATGTTAACTAAGGACATTGTAAGCTTTGGACAATTGGCCCCTGGTGATTTATTCTCTGGGTACTCCCATGTAAGTAAAATAATTTTGCAAGGGTCGTAAAATGCTCCCCCCCCACCCCCACCCCCACCCCAAAAAAAGAACCTTTAGAATAATATCTTGAAGAAAACATAAGAAAGATTTTCTATTTTACAGGCAGCATTACTGATGTTTGAACTAGCCTGGAAGATGTCTAAAGATTCAAATGATTTGTTATGGTGAGTATTCAGTAGAGGAAAAATAATCTTTCAGTAAAAATGTTTCTTTACCCTTGTCCAGCTTAACCCGTTTGGTACCAGAAACCCCAAAATGGGTAGTTGGCAAACAGTGCAAGCCCAGATCAGACGCCGCAGAATGCGGTGTCTGATCAGGGCCTACACTGTTTGCAAAAAGTTCAACCATTTCCCAAATCAATTTTGAAGAAAACACAACCTGACACCCCTATATTTTGAAATGGACTCATGCTATATATAAGGAGGAAGATTCCATTTGGTACAAAAAGGGTTGACACAACAATCCTTTACCCTTTCCTAACTTACTGTAAAATCAAAATAAAATTTGGACCTGTAAAGGACTTGCCATAATTCTCCTCAAATTTTAACCCTTGACCTGCTGAATATTCATATCTGCCACACCCACTACCGATTATCAACCAATCAGATTACTTGATGCAAATTATTGCAACAAATTCACAATCTGAATGGCAAACAATGTAGATCCTGATCAGATGGCAGCCATCTGATCTGGATCTACATTGTTTCAAAGATAAGGCATATCCGGGATTAGCAGGACAAGGGTTAACATTGGTTTCATGATCCAGCAAGGAGTCCAAAAAGTGCAGACACAATGGCAAACAGTGTAGACCCTGATCAGACTGCTCCTTCAGGAGCAGTCAGATCTGGGTCTTCTCTGTTGGCATAGGCCTGTGTGTCCCAATACATGTACTTAGGATCATTATGGTAGTTGCTTTTGAAGTATTCATCTGATCAGGATCTACCCTGTTGATTAGTTTGTGAATTGAACGAATATATGATTATACCCAGCACCATGATAGTGGCAGGATATTATGATGTACCTTTGGTGTCTGTCTGTCTGTCCATCTTTCTACACCATTTTTAATTTTTAAAATTTTGAAGAATTTTCAAGCCATGAGCAGTTGTGTTTTGTGTTTGTAGGGACATAATTGTGTCTTTATGAACATTGTTTTCTCTGCCTTGAGTCTAATAGTAGATCTGCAAGAGTTGATCAGGTTTGTAAAATGACATGGTGTGTTTGATGTGGGACTCACTGAGATATAACGGTATAGCTCCAATATATCGCGGTAGTCGGGGTCCATAGCCCGAAAACCGTGATGTGGTCGGAGCGCGATTTAAGTCGCGGTAGTTTGCCGAGATGCCAATACAAGTCGTGGTGATAGTTTGGTGAGAACCGTTTATCAATCCACACTAACGGCTGTCAGTAATGCTATCGGCCGTATTTCACCATTAAAGTAGGTTCAGAATTGCTCAGTGACAGAACAAACAAAGGGGACTATGTCTACCAATTAACTTACATTCGAGAACAGCTGAAAATCTGCGTCTGAAAACATGTGATTGCTAAAATGTCAAAACAGGAAGCCATTTTGGATTTACGGGTTCCCCTGGTTGTCTGTAACGGGTGACGGCCAAGGGGCGCAACTACCATAAGCGCTAAAGCAATTCTAGTTGTTTCCCTTGGCTTTCCAGATCTAAGAATCATTAAAAGTAGCGGTTGGAAAAAAATTATTTAACGTCTACCACGGGCCAAAAAACTATACAACAACAAAACTATCATTTTATTATACCCCCACAAATGAAATTTGGGGGGAGGGTATTCATTTGTGGGGGGGGTATATAGGAGTGAGCTTGTCGGTCGGTCGGTCGGTCGGTCTGTTGACTTGGTTTCCAGACGATAACTCAAAAAGTGCTTCACCGATTTTTATAATTTTTGGTACACTGATGTAACATCATAAAATACAGGTCAAGTACGATTTCCACTACAATTCGTCAATTTTTGACATAGTTATGGCCCCTATCAAGTGAAAAAAGTGCAAAATGCCGCAGTTGTAGTATCAAGGCAGTTTTTGTGGGGGTATTCATCACCTTTAGTGATAGCTCTAGTTGTGTTTTGATTTCGGGCAAGTGTAAAAAAATCGTCTACAACTGTCAGTCTTTTTTAGTCCTTAAATACGGTAGAACTAGACCAGTAAGTAAATCGCAATAATTGCTGCACTGTCAATTGAGAGACAAACCATCTGTGTATTTATTACGGTTCAGGTATGACACTATTGTTAATCCCTGTCATATAATTGCCACCCTGCGGTGCGTGTCGATAAGGTGTGAAAATATGGTCAAGTTAAGTCTCTAATTGGCGTTTATCTTTCCAGTCATAAAATATAATCCACAATCAATGTGAAAATGATTTAATCACTCCTCAGACAATTAGCTACATCTAACAGTGGATGTTTGCATAATAAAAACGGACTTTTCTGTGATCTCGTGAATGGTTATGTTTGGCGCCAAATAGCAGACGCTGGGTGGGAAAAGTCAAACAATGTTGGCGCCTGGTTTAACCTGGTTTTAAATAAATTTTAACAACTTAAAACTCAAATTTTTTTTGTGAATTATGAATTTTTAAGGGAAAAAAAAAGAAAAAACGGAACCACGGCGCGACGCGATAGATTGGACATCGCGAAATATCGGAATGCGATGTATTGGAGCTATACTGTACCGGTAAACAATATGAAAAACTTGTTTCTTTTTTGTATCATTTTGCAAACAGGAGGGCTCATACCCCTCCACCAATGAAAGAGGGACATGGTTTTTGGTGCAGATCCAGTTTGCATCAGCGTAGCTTGTTTGAAGCACTGTATCTCCTAAACGGGTGGATGGGTTCTTACCTATTAACTTGCCTGGTTACATCATTAGAATTGAGGAAATTAGTCATTAGGCTTCGATAGCCTCAACCACATTTTTAAGTTCAAAAGCTACCCAAAAATTGTCAATTTTAGGTTGAAAACGGCTTGTCTGCAACCTGTCATGAACAAATTTATGTTTTCCTGTTCAAACATGGTACAGATACCATTGCAACCTACCAAAGATTGGATTAGATTTCACCCTTCAAAATATTTGATTAGATTTAGGTCGCCTTGACCTTATTTACAATGTCACAGGACCTAAAAATTCAAATTTGGGGCAAACAAATCTTCTGCAATAAATTTATGATTCGTGGCAAACTTGGTACATTACACCACTGTATCCTACCAAACGTGCGATTAAGTTTCGGCCATCTTGGCATAATTTTGAAAGGCAAAAATTTGAAATGTCAGATTTTGCCTTCTAAGGACAATATTATCTATTGATGAATTCTGGCTTAATTTGGTGTGCACCAGCTGATTAATACCAGCCAAAATTTTAGGTTGAAAATTGTTTGAATGCAATAACATAAATTTGTTAGTGACAGGGGTTGCAGACAAGCCATTTTCAACCTAAAATTGACATGGTGACCTTGACCTCAATTGCAAGGTTAATTAGTATTTTGGGTCATATTGTGTTGGGGGACATAGTTTTCTTTTGAAAAATTTTTTAGTTAATTTTAGTTGCTTTTGTATTTTTTGACAATGGATATCAATTCAAGTATAGAGGATTTTGTGTAGCCACCTACAATATCCCAGCCTCTTTGTATTCAGATTTTATATGCTTGAGATACATTCAAAATAACCTTTTGCTTATAGAAACCACAGTGGTGCTACCTCATAAAGCAGGGTTTGTGTGTCAATACCGGGTTTGTCAATACTTTTGGGCAAGTTTTTAAACCGAGATCCCATCTCGGTAGCTGTTGGTGGGATGTAAAACTCAAAACACGCTCACATACACTATATAGCAGGAGTCCATTTCAAAATTTAGGGGTGTCAGGTTGTGTTTTCATCAAAATCTATTTGGATATTGGCTGAACATTTTGCAAACAGTGTAGGTCCTGATCAGATGCCTCATTCCTGTTCTGCGGCGTCTGATCTGGACCTGCACTGTTTGCCAACTATCCGTTTAGGGGTTTCCGGTACTAAATGGGTTAATGCATTAAAAATATTTGGATTTCAGGTTAGCTATAGTTGGAGTTACAGACCAGTATATACATTATAAAACACCTAGAGAAAAATATATTGAGGATGTTCTAGCATTACAAACACATGTATCCAGATTAAACCACAGGTAAGAGAGAGGTGCTTCATATAGATTTACATATTGTCATGGAATCATATCAGTTGTAGTCTAATTTAACCCTTATCCTGCTGAATAATTAATTTAGCCGTACACATTTCTAACTTTGAACCAATCAGATCGCTAGAAGTGATTTATTCGTACAAATTCACAAACTGAATGTCAAACAGTGAAGATCCTGATCAGATGGCTTCTGAAGAAGCCATCTGATCTGGATCTACACTGTTTGCAAAGGTAGGGTTTGTCGTGAACAGCAGGATAAGGGTTATTTATGAAATAGATCAGCTCTAGCAGTGAGTTGTGTGTGTGTGTGTGTGTGTGTGTGTGTGTGTGTGTGTGTGTGTGTGTGTGTGTGAATTCGGGTTTAACGTCGCTTTCAACAATTTTTCAGTCATATTACTGCGGTGTCTGGTTGCGAAAGGGAGCTCAATGCTCACGTTTATAGTGCTGCCTCACTGAAGTATCATGTCCCAGACACATTACATGATACCACATCCAGTCACATTATCCTGACACTGGATCGACCAGTCCTAGCTCTACCCCGTAAATCTGAATGCCAAGCGAGGAGCAGCTAGTACTATTTTTAACGACTTTGGTATGTCGCGGCCCGGGATCGAACCCGAGACCTCCCGTTCCCCGGAGCGGACACTCTACCAACTGAGCTATCGGGGCCGGTCTAGCAGTGAGTTGTTGAGTTATAACAGTTTGGAGGTCAGTTGTAATGTAGATCAAATCATGAGCACATAGCACGAGTGACTTGTCTACTTACATACTGGCCGACAATTCACAAATTTGAGCTGATATGTTTCAATTCGAACGCACTGAAAATCTGAAAAAAAAAAAAGAAATTGCTTTCCTCAAATTTTCCAACCATTCGCCACTGTTACAAGAAATCCTGCTAAAAAAATTGATTGTTTCACATGCATTGAAGTCCTTTTGCAATGTTTTCGATGTGAGAAAATGAAATTACACCATGTAATATCAAAGAATGGAGCGGCTTCATAAAATAGTGGCTGCTCACGTTGTGCTCTTCTTCACTGTGATTTATTACAGAATAAATAGCAGTTCCTTTCCATTGCCTATATAGAATTTCTGCTATCATAAAATTTCTGTCAAATTCCTAGGAATTAATTTTAATAGTTCTCTATCGAGAATCGGTAGGTCGGCAATTTTTCAAAGGCTTGATCACAAAGAACAGCAATTACATGTTTCCCATTCAGGCATAAAAATGGTAACTTCAGGCAGAATTTCTGCCTTAAGTAACTGTTTTTGGCAAAAGTTACTAACTACAGAAATTTCCCGCCTGTGCTAGTCCTTTTACTATTGCTAACCTGGACTTGTGTACAGAAATATTGGCAAACAGTTTAGACCCAGATCAGATGCCGCAGAAGGCGGCATCTGATCTTGGTCTACACTGTTTTCTTCAAATACTGGCATCAAAGTTTTAAATGAAACAGTGGAGGCACTCGACTGGATTTTTCTGAGTTCAGGACTATTTTTTCCCAGTCTACAGTCAGAGACAATCAGTACACCAGTGCTGTCCGTGCTTTGATTGTGGCTGAATGGGAAAGAGCACAGCTATTGGAAATTTTACATTATTGTATGACGTCGTTGATAAGAAGTGGATAACATCCTGTAATAAAAATCATATGACCACATGTTTAAGAACATGATGACGGGATTAAGTAACAGTCTACAGTCAGATACAATCAGTGCTGTCAGTGCTTTGATTGTGCCTGAATTGGAAAGAGCACAACTATTAGAAATTTTACAATATCATATGATGTCATTGATAAGTATTGGATAATGTTGTGTAATAAAAATCGAATGATCACACATGTATAATAACACTTTGGCAGGATTAAGTAACATCATGACGACATCCATGTCAACCATGCATCTTTTGTGGAAAGTTTGTCAAATTTAAAGGCGATGAAATCCAATTTAAAGTGGTTATATGATAAACAGAATCTTACACTCGTGGTCATTTCATATGAAATTTATGAAGCTCGCCAAAAGCCTGTTTCATAAGTTTCATATGAAATTACAACTCTTAAGATCCTCTATATATTTCTTTCCAGGGATAATGATGAAATAATATCGGTCAACTGTCTGAAGATAATGTACGATGATGAGTTACAGCTGTCATTGTATCGTCATTGGTCACTGTTTGAAAGTTTATGTCACTCCATAAATTTGGCATGTAAATTTAAAGTATGGACACTAAAAGGACAGAAGAAATTACATGAGTTTTTAGCAGAAATGGGGTAAGTTTTTTCATATGATATGGTGAATTGAATGTGGAAGTTTTGTAATTTTGTTATGAATGAAAAGAGAATTTAGCAAATGAAATGGATGTAAGAACTGTATTAAGTAATAATCAAATGTGCCCTTGATTTTGAACTTGATATTGTAGTAGTATAGCAATAATAAATATGTATGTAGGTATTAGGAGTGTAACGATGCATCGAACCATCGATGCATTGCGATAGGCACTGGGTCGATAGTACTGCATCGATGGTAAAGTTAAACATCGATGACTATCGCCGATAGTGTTTTGAACTATCGATAGTTTCGATAGTTTTCTATATCACAAGTTTTTCAGATAATTCCCGGAGTTGTTTTCATTGTTATATAATTAATATTCTTTATTCCCAACTACGTCTTTGTACCCGGTCAAGCGTCAAACTGTACATTGTCTTAATTATAATCCAATAATCTCCTGTGTGTCAGTGGGAGACGACGGCTGCTTGCCGCCAGATAAAGGCAATAAAATTAGCCGACTCGTGATTTGGCGGTCGTGATTTGGCGGTAGCCTGCAGGTACACTGTGTTTATGCATCCTATCTTGTTACACATTATCCACTAAACACCCGATGTCGGTATAAGGTCAGACCGCTGAATATTCCTTCATTGAACTGGTATTTACAACTTTCTGAAGCATATGTCAACAGCACTTTGATGATAATTGATTTCGAAATAGTTGACACGGACGACCACGCATACTTTGATTACGCTAATCTGCAAGCTGTCTGTAAGCCAGTGATAAGAAAAGCGATAATTAATGCGTGTTTACACAGTGGTATTGATTATCAAAGGGTGCCGCCCGCATTAATTAGCACATGAAGCATGGAGAGTCCGCACGTGTCACTACCGCTTCAAAAGATGCAAAAAAACGTTCTGGTTGCTGTTTTAGTGGATTCTTATTTTGTCAATAACAGACATCAAAGGAAATGAAATACGTGTCGTCCTGCAAAGAATGTTTATTATTTGGGCATCCAGACATGTTTATACAGCCGAGGAATTAATTTTGAATCTTGGACACCGTGTAAGGGAATAACGCACTAGAAAACCATTAAAGAAATTAAAAACGTGGTACGATTTTCTGTTTATTTGCATGTATTGCTAAAATATTTTAAAAGATTTTACCAAACAACAAAAGAAAAATACAAATGATGTTGGGAAAAAACCATTACACAATGAAAATGATGGAAAAGTTTGGAAAAAAACCATTACACAATGAAAATGTTGGATAAGTTGGCAGATGCAAGAATGTCGGGATGACATTGTAAGGTATGTTCGGCAAGTTACTGGTGACGTTATCGGTCGACCGGGGCCGATTTGGATAAAAAAATTCTTTAGCCCTGATTTCAAAGGTGTTCCGTTTAACAAGCGCATGCGATCGATTGTGTACCGAAACACTGATTTTCGGTCTTAAGATTCAAATCAAACTTCCCAAAACACAGGTTCTGGTGTATTGATTTTTTTTTTTTTTTTTTGGTTTGGGTTTTACGGCCCTTTCAAGATTATTTCACTCATATCGAGCCGATCGTTAATCAGAGGTGGGCGAAAACCGGAGTACCCGGAGAAAAACCACCTGACCTTCCGTTGCAGAACTTGGCGTCTCACACGTGGCCCGAGCGAGGCTCGAACCTACGGCGGTGAGAGACCTAATGACTAAGAGTCAGCGCTCTTATCCACTAGGCCACGGAGGCCCGTTCTGGTGTATTGATTCGTTTGACGTGTCATGAATCGTATGCATTGCTGACACAGGTTTTCAGCTATCTACTATTTATATTAATGAAGCGTATTTCTTTCGTAACAGGTAAAACATATTTTTTCAACAGCTAAACGGTTGTGGATAGAGGTGGATAGAAAACAGCGCCCTGCACATATTCCGATTTATTACCGGAAGCTCGATCCGTGTCACCAACAACAGCATACAGATGTGTTTACACAAATTAAAGTGTTCGACTTTTCCCGCCAAGCGTCTGCTATTTTGGCGCCAAAATATAGCCATGCACGAGGCAGTAGAATAGTCTGTTTTTATTAATATGCATACATCTACCGATAGATGAAGCTAATCGTCTTAGGAGCGATTTGATTGTGGATTAAATTTTATGATTGAGGGATAAATGCAAATTATAGACATAACTTTATCTTATTTTCACACCTTGTCATGCGGAACATTATAGGCTTATCGGTAGCGCCGGAGGCTTGTGTTTACAGTGTAATTATACAGTATTTTAAAATGAGTCTCCCGGCTCTTCTTGAATGATAAACACTTAAAGGAAAAAAGATGCTCTTTGGGAGCTGTTTCCTCTTCATGAAGGGCAGCCAGAAAAGCAAACAGGAGTTTACAACAGGTGTCCCTCTTGTGTAAATTATCTTGTTTATTTCTTGTATGCAGATAAAGCATACAGAAAACAGTCTGAAGGATTAAATAGTTTTTATTTCCTTCTCAAACAAGAAAATTTGTTTCAGGCAATAGTATCGCAATAGTATTGCAATAGTAGTCAGCAATAGTAATAGTATCGCAATGGTTCTTCCTGCAATGTCAATACTATCGCAATAGTCATTTTTTGACTATCGTTACATCCCTAGTAGGTATATAGAAGTCTAACTGGTCGGGACGTTTTAACCTAGTGGTTGTGTTGCTTTCTTTTTAAGCAGATAGTTGTGGGTTTAGCCCCCGGGTAGGGGCACTCGACTGGGCTTTTCTTTACAGATTTTTCTCCTACTACAATATAAAATAATTGTGTGATACTGATAGCCATACAAGCAGAATAGAAAATAGGGTAAACCTTTGAGAAAATGCATTTTTGGTCCTAATCAGTGCCCTCGTTAATGCAAATGATTTGTATCTATTTGTATGTACATGTATTTGCAAAGGGAGAGAACTCCAATAGAAATGAAGTTACTTAAATTTTTCAGGTTACCTTTGACCCAATGTAAACAGAAGTTTTCTTCAATGGATTCCAGTCTTAAAACAAATATAAGAACCATGATTCAGGAAAATATGAACAAATATGGGTAAAGTATTGAAAATATGTCAATAACACAATCTTATTCCTAGTTCACATATCTATTAATGCATATACCGGCCCCGATAGCTCAGTTGGTAGAGTGTCCGCTCCGGGGAACGGGAGGTCACGGGTTCGATCCCGGGCCGCGACATACCAAAGTCGTTAAAAATGGTACTAGCTGCTCCTCGCTTGGCACTCAGATTTACGGGGTAGAGCTAGGACTGGTCGACCCAGTGTCAGGATAATGTGACTGGGTGTGGTATCATGCAATGTGTCTGGGGCATGATACTTCAGTGAGGCAGCACTATAAAAGTGAGCATTGAGCTCCCTGTCGCAACCAGACACCGTCGTGATATGACTGAAAAATTGTTGAAAGCGACGTTAAACCCGAATTCACACACACACACTATTAATGCATATGTTCAGTAAATAAAAATCATGTTGAGATGAGTTTTAATCCATTTGTGTGTGTTTTGAGTTTTACGTGGCACCAACAGCTAAGGTCATACAGAGACAGAACCTTGGTTTAAAGACTCCTCTGAAAGTCTGGAGAAGCTCTGTGTCCCAGTTTATCTTGACCCCTGAGTTGCTTTAGGTAAAGCTACTCCTGGGTAGCTTTCCCCTCGGGGGTAAAGATGTCCCGGGATATCTTTACCCCCACCCTGGATATCTTAACCCTTGGGAGGGGGGGGGGGGGTCGGGCAAGCTAAACTGGCCAGGATATCTTGACCCCCATCCCTACTTTTGGGATAGACTATTTTCTTAATGCCCAATTTGTTCTTAAATGTAACTGAAGTAAGATGTGAGACGCCAAGTTCTGCAACGGAAGGTCAGGTGGTTTTTCTCCGGGTACTCCGGTTTTCGCCCACCTCTGATTAATGATCGGCTCGATATGTGTGAAATAATCTTGAAAGGGCTGAACCCCCCCCCCCCCCCCCCAAAAAAAAAAAATGAAGTAAGATAGGACTTCATTTTGTGTATTTTCTTCTTCAACATCTTGCTCATGACCATCTTGGATTCTCCCTATCAGTTGTGAGTGGTGGTGGTGGTGGTGGTGTGTGGCAAGGGAAGTGAAAATATCCCAGCTGGGATAGCTTGTCCCCCACCTTTCCAGCATTTAGAAAATCCAAAGAAGCACACTTATACCATTAATCTAGCTATCACACTTTTTTCAGAGAATAAAAAACAACTGTATAATCTTAATTTTCTGATGAAATTGTCTGCAGGGCTGCCTGGGCCTGTACTAAATCTTTCGAGAGAGGAGCTCAGCAAGAGCTTGTCAACAATGGAAGGTACTGCTCATGTCCAATGGTCTGTGGTTGACAACATTACCAACAGCTAAATAGCTTGCATGAATCAGTATTATTTCACATCTTCTACCATTGCTCATGGATGGGGGTGAAGATACCCCGGCTGGGTTACCTAGACCCCCGGGGGCAAAATATCCCAGCTGGGATAGCTTGCCCTCCCCCCTCCAGACTTTTGAAAACCCAAACAAGCACACTTATACCAATAATCAAGTTATCACACTTTTTCAGAAAAAAAACAAAAACCAATAAAAAATGTACAATCTTAATTGTCTGGTCTGCGGGGTTGCCTGGGCCACTACCAAATCGTTTGAGAGAGGAGCTTAGCAAGAGCCTTTCAACAATGGATTGTACTGCTGATGTCCAATGGTTATAATGTTTGCACCAGCTATATAGCTTGCATGAATCAGTATTTCAATTTTTTTATGTCCCCGGTAGCGATAGCGGGGACATATTGTTTTTGCCTCGTCTGTTTGTTTGTTTGTTGGTTTGTACGTGGACAACTTTAATGTTGGTCATAACTTTTGAATGGTTAGAGGAATGGGGTTTTAAATTTTTAATATGTGGCATGTATTTCACATCTTGTTTGTATTGGAGTTTAATGGCCCAGTAAACACTATTTTAGGTCATGTGATAGCCAGTCAGTGTACCTATCCACACTTTTCCTGGGCAGGCTAATACGTAAGCAATTAACCAGTACAGTGCACATTCTTTTGCCAGAAACTGATAACTGCCCTTCTTGAATCAGCGGAGGGAGAGAATGACTGTAGAAAATATTTCATGATCAATCTCCACGAAAGAATGTTGCCGACCCCGGCAGGTATCGAACCCGCACCCTCCTGATCACCAGTCAGATGCGCATCCGACTGAGCTACCGAGGCCGGTAATCAGTATTTCATATCTTTTTCCATTGCTCATGGGTGGGGGTGAAGATATCCCGGCTGAGTTACCTTCATCCCCGGGGGGCAAAATATCCCGTCTGGGATAGCTTGCTCCCCACCTTTCCAGCATTCAGAAAACCCAAACCATCACACTTATACCATATATTAAGCTATCACACTTTTTCATAGGAAAAAAAAACAACAAAACTGTATAATCTTAATTGTCCGATGAAATCGCCTGGGCCACTAACCAAATCTTTTGAGAGAAGAGCTCAGCAAGAGCTTCTCAACAATGGAAGGTACTGCTGATGTCCAATGGTCTGTGGCTGACGTAACATTACCTTGCATGAATCAGTATTTCACATCTTTTACCATTGCTTATGGGTGGGGTTGAAGATATCCCGGCTGGGTTACCTTTACCCTTGGGGGGCAAAATATCCCGGCAGGGTAGCTTGCCCCCCACCTTTCCAGAATTTGGTAAACCAAAACAAGCACACTTATGTCATATATCAAGCTATCATACTTTTTCAGAGAAAAAAACCAAAACTGACTAATCTTATTTGTTTGATGAAATTGCCAAAGTCTGCAGGGTTGGCTGGGCCTCCCCCAACTCTTTTGACCATTGTTGGAGAAATATCATACCTGGGACATTAGTAGCATGTGACCCGATGATTGACCTCAAAATATATCTAAGTCTGTGTGACCTACCGTATATTTCATGGTTCAGTGATTTCACCTTATATCTTGAAGACTATTTGTAGGAGACACATCAAACGTGGGATATTAGTTTGATGTGACCCAATGATTGACCTTAAATATATCTAGGTCAGTATGACCTATATTTTATGGTTCAGTGATTTGGCTTTTTATCTCAAATACATTTTGATGGAGAAATATCATACCTGCATTATAAGTTCCATGTGACAGGATTATTGACATAGTAATATACCTAGGTCAGTGTGACCTGTATTTCATGGTTCAGTCTCGAAGACCATTTGATTGAGAAATGTCATACCTGGCGTATAAGTTCCATGTGACCTGATGATTGACCTCAAAGTATATCTCGGTCAGTGTGATCTATATTTCATGGTATGGTGATTTAACCTTTTTCATGTTTGTTTGAGTTGAGGTTTTACGTCCCCATCAACACTATTAAGGTCATTTTGGTGACGTTGCTTCTGATTTTGTGGGACTTTTACCGACATTGAGATGAAATGACATCTCAAGCCCTACCACCCATAGAAACCGCTAGGGTTTAAGGAGCGGTCTGACTCACATCACTTTTCCTGGGCAGGCTTAGACCTAAGCTGTTTACCATTACTCAAGTTCGGTCGGTTTCAGCTCTGTGGGGAAGCACCCTGCAGCCCAAACTATTTCTTCTCGCCCGGTTGGGCGGGGGTGCCACCTTTTTCATGTATGTTGAAGATTATTTGTATGAGAAATGTCAAAACTGGGATATTACTTCCATGTGACCCAATGGTTGACCTAAAATATATGTTTGACCTATATTTCATGGTTCAGTGTTTTTGTCTTACATCTTGAATACTATTTGATGGAGAAACTTCAAACCTGGATGATTTGTTCCATGTGACCCGATGATTGACATTAAAGTTTGTCTTGGTTAGCGTCACCTGTATTTCATGGTTCATTGATTTTGCCTTATAACTGGAAGACCTTTTGATGAAGAGATGTCATGCCTGGAATGTAAGTTCCACATGGCCTGATGATTTACCGGAAAAATATTCTAGGTCTGTATGACCTATATTTCATGGTTCAGTGATTTTACCCTTATATCTTCAAGATATATCTTCAAGGGTTCCATGTGACCCCATGATAGATCAGTATGACCTATATTTAATGGTTGAGTGATTTTGTCTTATACCTTGAATACTGTTTGATGGAGAAACTTTATACCTGGTTTTTATCTTCCATGTGACCCATTGATTAACAAAAAATATATCTAGATCAATGGGACACAGTAATTTTGCCTTATATCTTGTATACCATTTGATGGAGCAATGCAATGCATGGTATATATTTATATGTGGAGCAAAATACTGTAAACATACTTCATGTAAGCGCTGTTTTAAAAACCTTCCTAATATTAATGTGAAAACATACTTATACAAGATGCGAAACAGGTGAGCCATGCTTTCCTGCGACAGTTCTTATTCTTTTCTGTAAGTTTGTGATTTATTATTGTATCTAATTATGAAAATACTAATAAAACATAACTACGGTACCTACTCATTCTGAAGTTGATGTGTAGGAGCACAGCAAACAAAGCATGTTTAAGGATGGCCCATCCCACCTGTTGCAAGGCAGCCATTGATTGATATCCCTTGTTACAGAAATATTTTGTACCTATTATTCTCTGCAACTTTTGAGGTTGTAAACGTTGCTTTTTGACACTAACAATGTCCTTATATGTTGTCTTAAGCTTTGTTATTGCACCATAACCTCTTTAACCCATAAATGACAATGGAATTTCCCCTTAACAAGTTTGGAGTGGTCCATTTCCAATTATAGGGGTGCCAGTTTTGCTTTTTAGCAGTAAGTTTTGCAAAAATGTGTGTGTAATTTTAGCAAATAATGTAGACTCACATCAGATGCTGCACTTTGCGCCATCTGATCTTAGTCTGCACTGTTTCCCAATGTCCCAAAAAAGGGCCACTATGGGTTAAAATATAATTGTCATCATCATTTTCCAGTATACAGTAAAATTCCACTGAAAAGACCACCAAATATTTAGACTAATTCAGCTTTAAAAAGCTCATCTAGAAAAAAAGCTTATCTAGAAAAAGCTTATCTAGAAAAAGCTTATCTAGAAAGCTTATCTAGAAAGTTTCAGTTATTCTTTCCTTGTGTTTTCTGCATACCCTCTGGTCAGAGACCGCTTTTAAGACCACTTTTGAACAGTCCCAAAGTTGGTCTTAATATAGAAATTTTACTGTGCTGTTTTGATCCTTCTTTGAACAGTATTTTATCTAAATACATGTTATATTTTATAGGTTAACAGATGAAGATGTCATATTGCCATCATTTTTTGCCCAATATGGCTACAGAAATAAATTATGTGCCACTGATGTTGCTTATGTTATAGCTTCTGTGCTTGAAAATATAGTGAGTAGCACTTTTCTTTACTGCTCCCGCCAATTGGGGCTTAGAGAAATAAATGGGCTGCATGATGCTTCCACGCAGAGCTGAAAACAACCGCACATTAGTACTGGTAAACCGCTTGGAGGTTCTAAGCATGCCCAGGGAAAGTGGTGAGAGTTGGGACCATCCATGCAAAAAAAACCCTATTGGTTTCATTGGGTGGCAGGGCATGAGATGTCATTTGATATCAGTGTCGGGTAAAAGTCCCACAAAATTGGAAGCAACGTCTCCAAAATGACCTATACAGTGTTGAAGGGGACATTAAACCTCAAAACAAACAAACAAAAACACTTTTCTTCTTGAATATTGCCAGCAACACCTCGCTTGAAGGAAAACAGAATTTCACAACAATGAAGTGAACAGCATTTTCTTGCACACCAGACAAGGAAGTCTGTGATTTTACCCTGGGATAGAAATTTATGTTCTGACCCTGGTGTTCCGACCCCAAATCGAATATAATCGCGTGTTTGATAAATGCACTGGTTGATTACAACCTCATGCGCGGCGGCGTCATGCGTGACGTCACTAAACATTCCTGTTGTGTCATCACAAAATGGCAAACGTCGGTAACCGAAATGACAGCAGCATTAAAAATTCGCAATAGAAATGGAAGGTATGCAAGAAAAAGAATCCAATATGGGTGTGAGGGGTGGATAGAAAAATCCGTCCCTCGGGATCACTGTGCGGCATCACTCGGCAAGCCTCGTGATGCCGGACAGTGTCCCTCGGAACGGATTTTTCAATCCACCCCTCACACCCATATAAGATTCTTATAATCTTGGCCCTGCACATTATTTTAGAGGAAAAACATCTTAACCCTTAGGCTGCTTGATAAATTGTTTGCCACACTCATTTCTGACTCACAGCAAATCAAATTACTCGCAATATTTTTTTTTTTCAATTCACAAATTGCATGACTCACAGTGTACATCCTGATCAGTAACCATCTGATCTGATCTTGATCTACACTGTTTGCAAAGTAGGGTTTGTTGTACGGATAAGTGTTATAGAGAATACCATGTTGGTGTCTTTTGACATCAACTTTATCAGGCAACGCTTCGAGAATGCTTGTAGAAACGGAGGCTTGTGTTCTTGAAGCCGAGCCTGATAAACTTGATATCAAATGACACGAATCTGGTATTGTGTTTGTCAGTAAACCCCATTGTTCACTATAACATTTTTTAGCTCACCGTCAGGTAGTGACGAGGTGAGCTTTTGGGATCACTTTTCGTCCGTCGTGCGTCAGTGCCTCCGTGCGTCCGTGCGTCCATAAACAATTTCTTTAAACGACATCTCCTCCTAAACCACTGATCGGATTTTGACCAAACTTCACAGGAATGATCCTTAGGTGGTCCCCTTTCAAAGTTGTTCAAATGGTTCCGGTCCGTTGCACATCTAGGTCATAGGAGCCAAAAATAGATTTTTTCCCCCCAAAACTTAAAAAATCTTCTTCTCTGAAACCACAAGGCCCAGGTCTTTGATATTTGGTATGAAGCTTCATCTAGTGGACCCCTACCAAGATTGTTCAAATTATAGTGCTGGGGCCAAAAATGCCCCCACTCCAGGGCCCCTTTGGTTTTACATGGGCTTATATAGGGAAAATCTTTAAAAATCTTCTCTGAAACCGTAAGGCCCAGGTCTTTGATATTTGGTATGAAGCTTCATCTAGTGGACCCCTACCAAGATTGTTCAAATTATAGTGTTGGGGCCAAAAATGCCCCCACTCCGGGGCCCTTTGGTTTTACATGGGCTTATATAGGGAAAATCTTTAAAAATCTTCTTCTCTGAAACCGCAAGGCCCAGGTCTTTGATATTCGGTATGAAGCTTCATCTAGTGGACCCCTACCAAGATTGTTCAAATTATAGTGCTGGGGCCAAAAATGCCCCCGCTCCGGGGCCCTTTGGTTTTACATGGGCTTATATAGGGAAAATCTTTAAAAATCTTATTCTCTGAAACCACAAGGCCCACAAATACTTCATATTCAAAAACAAATGCCAAAAGAAACCTGTAATTTTCGTACAATTCAAATCAATTTTGAAACAAAGGCTTATGAAAGAAAAAGAAATTCATTTTATAGGAGACAAAATTGCCCAATTTGAAAACAAATGGAGAAAGTTGGAGACTTTTATTACATAGACTCTTATTATGGAATACAACCTGAAGACAGCAAGCATAATATTATCTTTCTTTATCTATATATTGTTTTATTTAATACATATGTTAGTCATTAGCAACTATCTTCACTTATGGACTCTTTTATATGTCTATTTATTTATTTCTTTATTTATTATACTTTTTTTTCTCTCTTCCGTTTTTTTTTTTTTTCAGACACCTATCTCGTATCAAGACTTTTCATGAGGTTTTTTTTTTCTGTTTTATCTTATATATATATATCTATATATACATACATGTGATATTTTCTTGGACCCAAATAGGGAGATTTTGATTTTCTGATAGGGAGATTGGGGTCCCAAATAGGGAGATTTTTCCGCGGTAAAAAGTGATGTTATTTTTGGTTAAAATTTATCTCTGAAGCACTTTTTCACCCATAACATGCCAACACGACAATTGTCGTCTGTCATCTGCATTAAAATCATTTTGAAAACAGTGGGCCCAGATCAGAGCAGTCTGATGAGGGTCCACACTGTTTGCCTTTATGCAAAAATATGTTATAAAAGCTTGGAAGTAGAAAATTCAGCAGACGACAAACTTCCATTTTGTCTTTTAATAGAGAGACAATTTCTCGGAGGAACGATCAACGGACAAGCACTGACCAATAGATCGGTGTTAAATACCCACCTAGCACCTGGCAGAAAAAAAAAAAAAAACATTCAGAATACCCGCATAGCAAAAAATCTGACATACATTTACTCGTACTCTTACACACCTTCTCTTATCAAGTTGTTAATATGAAATGTTACATACTGTCAGTATTTTATAAGTTATATTGCATGTTGTTTATGTTTGTTTATTGTTGAAAATTTGCGCATGTACCTTACTTGATTTCCGTTTCTTAGTTTTTATCCAGTGAATAATAAATTAGTAAACTTTAAAATGTTTGTTGTCTTTTATGACCGATCAAGCGCCCCAAATCTAGGGAACTTACTGCAGTAGTCTTGCAGTTTGGATAGCTACATCTGTAGATCGGTAAACAATGCTAAAGATCGTGAAGTACGGACGTTTTTGTGATGCCTAAATTTTTAAATGCCAATGCTTTTTCCATGGCTACGTTCCCCGAAAACGTGCCTCGGAACTTAGTAGGAACTAATAAGCATGCATGATTTTTATTGATTTAACTTGGGGACATATTTCTTTCATAAAAGATCCATTAAAAACACGGCAAAAATATATTTTCTCGCAAGCTAAAAATGAAACAGGTTTGAATAAAAAATTTCACCCTGCAAAACTCCGGTTCTATGTTTATTAATAAATGAAAAACTGCATACAGATGCTTAGATAATACCAGCGTCTGCTCTGCTCTGTTTTGGCGGGAAAACTATTTAGCGCGCCCACCTGTCGGAGGCCAAAAAGCATGCACGAATTTGCATTGATGTCACGTGGGGCATATTTCTTTCATCCGTTAAAAACGACAAAAATATTGTTCTCGGGTCACTATGTAATTCCCCAGTTCTATGATAAATAAATGAATAACGGTTTACAGACGCGTAGAAAAAAAAAACAGCGTCTGCTTTGCTCTGTTTTGGCGGGAATAATATTTAGCGTCTACACGTGTCAATTACAAAGGGATTAAATAAGATATAACTGGTATATCTTGATTGATTAGTTTTCACACCTTGTCACATTGTTAATTGTCGGCTTATCAATGGTGTAAACGGTTTAATAGTGTTGGCAACTTGAGCAAACAACGAACAGGGGAGTATAATTATTAATAAATGTGTGCAAACATCACTTTTCTTCCTTTTATTTGAAACATTATGGAATTTCTCACTTTTTATCCCCATGTTTGCGGCTTGTTTGATACCGATATTTACCGGTACGTTCTTTTCATATCGCGATATCATACCTGTGCAGGTGTGTATTGCAATTGGGTAAACCGGTTTATCGTGACAGCCCTAGCGTAAATACACTAACGGTTAACCGCTTAGGTATTTTACTACGGTAAACACTAAAATGGTCGGTCGGCGGAAAACTACTACAGGAAAATTGTCGTGTCGGGAGATTAGGGCCGTCGGACGGGAGACCGGGAGATGGGGTTCGAAATCGGGATATCCCGACGAAATCGGGAGATATCACATGTATGTATATATATATATTTTTTTTTTTCACCTAAAATCTTCAAAAAGTATTTCTGAATGTTAAAAAAATCTTACGGTAGAAAATAAGGAAAGTATTTAAAATAGGTATGTATTACCTTTGATTTGACATGTGATTCTACCTTCACTTGCTCATATATTTGTATGTACGATGTTATTTCAGAAATAAATACTAAATAACAAAAAAAGAAACCACAAGGCCCAGGTCTTTGATATTTGGTATGAAGCTTCATCTAGTGGACCCCTACCAAGATTGTTCAAATTGTAGTGCTGGGGCCAAAAATGCCCCCGCCCCTGGGCCCTTTGGTTTTACATGGGCTTATGTAGGGAAAATCTTTAAAAATCTTCTTCTCCGAAACCGCAAGGCCTAGGTCTTTGATATTTGGTATGAAGCTTCATCTAGTGGACCTTTGCCAAGATTGTTCAAATTATAGTGCTGGGGCCAAAAATGCCCATGCCCCGGGGCCCTTTGGTTTTACATGGGCTTATATAGGGAAAATCTTTAAAAATCTTCTTCTCTGTAACCGCTATGCCCAGGTCTTTGATATTTAGTATGAAGCTTCACCTAGTGGACCCCTACCAAGATTGCTCAAATTATAGTGCTGGGGTCAGAAATGCCCCCGCTCTGGGGCCCTTTGTTTTTACATGGCTTCTATAGGGAAAATCTTTAAAAATCTTCTTCTCTGAAACCACAAGGCCCAGGTCTTTGATATTTGGTATGAAGCTTCACCTAGTGGACCCCTACCAAGATTGTTCAAATTATAGCCCTGGGGCCAAAAATGCTCCTGCTCCAGGGCCCTTTGGTTTTAAATAGACTTATATAGGGAAAATCTTGAAAAATCTTTTTTCTCTGAAACCACAAGGCCTAGGTCTTTGATATTTGGTATGAAGCTTCATCTAGTGGACCTCTACCAAAATTGTTCAATTATAGCCCTGAGACCAAAAATGCCCCCGCCTTGGGGCCCTTTGGTTTTACATAGACTTATATAGGGAAAATCTCTAAAAATCTTCTTCTCTGAAACCACAAGGCCTAGGTCTTTGATATTTGGTATGAAGCTTAATCTTGGGGACCTCTACCAAGATTGTTCAAATTATAGCCCTGGGGCCAAAAATGCCCCCGCTCCGGGGCCCTTTGTTATTACACAAGACTTATATATAGGGAAAATCTTGAAAAATCTTCTTCTCTGAAACCAGACGGCCTAGGTCTTTGATATTTGGTATGAAGCTTCATCTAGTGGACCTCTACCAAGGTTGTTCAAATTATAGCCCTGAGACCAAAACTCCCCTGTCTCGGGGGGGCCCTTTGGTTTTACATTGACTTATATAGGGAAAATCTTTAAAAATCTACTTATGTGAAACCACAAGGCCTAGGTCTTTGATATTTGGTGTGAAATTTCATCTAGTGGACCTCTATCAAGATTGTTCAAATCATAGCCCTGGGGCCAAAAATGTCCCCGCCCCGAGACCCTTTGGTTTTGCATAGACTTATATAGGGAAATCTTTAAAAATCTTCTTCTCTGAAACCACAAGGCCCATGTCTTTGATATTTGGTATGGAGCTTCATCTAGACCTCTACCATGATTGTTCAAATTATAGCCCCTGCCCCGGGGCCCTTTGGTTTTACATAGACTTATATATAGAGATAATCTTTGAAAATCTTCTCTGAAACAGCAAGGCCCAGGTCTTTGATATTTGGTGTGAAGCTTCATCTAATGGACCTCTGTCAAGATTGTTTAAATTATAGCCCTGAGGCCAAAAAAGCCCCCGCCCCGGGGCCATTTGCTTTTACAAAGGCTTATGTAGGGAATATCTTTAAAAAATCTTCCTATCTGAAACCCCAAGGCCCAGATCTTTGATATTTGGTGTGTAGCTTCATCTAGTGGACCTTTGCCAAGATTGTTCAAATCATAGGCTTTGTTGATATTTGGTATGAAGCTTCACCATTTTAGACCTCCCTCAACATTATGCACATTGTAGCCCTGGGGTCAATAATGGCCCTCCCTGAGGCCCACTTGTTACTCTATCATATGGGTCAGGTGAGCGATCCAGGGCCATCATGGCCCTCTTGTTTCTGAATATTTCCAGCAGTCACTTTGATTGAAGTGCAATGTCACGTTGATCAGATAAATTCACTTGTGCTGAGATAGCATATGTTTATCAGGTCATGGTGTTACGATGCAATTGATATAGGGGGTAACTGATAAATATTGTATAAGTTACATGGAGGATCTTACATGAGTGTTCATGTATTATTGAAATTATTAAACGAGTTGAGGAAAAGGGATAAAATGCGAGGCTTTGCCGAGCATTTTATCCCTTTTCCTCAACGAGTTTAATAAATTCAATAATACATGAGTAGGAATGCAAGATTCTATTTATCATATGACATTTAAAACATATTTTATTCACGATTGTTTACAAAAAATGTCAATATTCCACCACTAGTAAACGCGACGTCGTTACGGACGTCCTGCATGAAACGTTACTGGATGTTTCTAGCTAATTTGCATATTTAATCCACTAGTGGATTATTGAAAATATTACATGGCGTTATTACACGCGACGTCATATGATAATATTATTTAGTGTATTATGTCATAAAAATGATATGAACACATGTAATAAGAAATGGTTGCTTGCATGTAATGTCATGATGCCATCTGGGACAGCACTTTGTTTTCCTTTGAACTTCTCAGGCAATAAAATATGTTCTTGCACACCAGATAAGGAAATCCATGGTTTTAGCCTAGAATAGAAATTCTGTGTTAACCCTGGTGTTCTTACCCAGGGTCAGGGTAAAATTCGAATATTCTCACGTGTTTGATATACACTAGTTGAATATGACCTCATATGCACTGTCGTTATTTTGACGTCACAGCACTCAATATCACGGTAGTATCATCACAACATGGCAGATGTCGGCAATCAAAGTGACTGAAGTATTAAAATCAACGCTCAGAAATGGAAGGTATGCAAGAAAAAGAATCCTACATAGGAGTGAGGAGCGGCTAGAAATATGTGTCCCTCGGGATCACTGTTCTGCATCACTTGGCAAGCCTCATGATGCTGGACAGTGAATCTCAGGGTGGATTTTTCCATCCACCACTCACACCCATATAAGATTCTTATAATAAACAGAACCATACCCTCATGGTTATTTCATATGAAATTTATGAAACTTGCAGGAGGCTCTTAATAAATACCATATGAAATGACCATGTGTGTAAGATCATCTGTTTATAACACTGAAAATCTCAGACCAGCCTGCACATTCATGCTGTCTTACACTGCTCCTTACTATCCATGTTAGACACCTATGCACCCTAGCTTCATCTTAAAAAAAAGAAACAACAAAAACAAGCGTACATACTTAACAGACTTACATGGCAAACCATGTCTTGACTGGTTGAAGGATCTTGACATATATTATTTTTGCAGTGCAGTTCAAATACGCCATTGGCCCTGGGTCAACTGAATGTTAATTGCAAACACAGACAATGTTTGCATTTTAACATGAAATACTTAAGATTTTAACTTTCACATACTACAGAGGACCCTCCTTATAACGACAGTATTTGTTCCCTATTATTGTGCCATTATAAAGAATTTGCCATTGTAAAGAATTCTAGTTAGGAGTATGTTAGGTAATAAAAGGCCTTTTCCCCATCATAACTCCAAGACAGAAATGTTATTATGCCCCCGCCTATTCGGAGAATAGCGGAAGGGCATTAAGTTTTACCCCTGTCCGTCCGTTCATTTGTCCGTCCGTCCGTCCCGACATCGTGTCCGGGACTAAATCCTAAACCGTATGGAATATATTCATGAAACTTCACAGGTGCATTCTTCACACTGAGACGATGTGTCTCGAACAAGGAAGACAACTCTTGCATTTTTGGTTTTTGGATTATCTGCCCTTGACTTAGTACCATATAGTAAACCGTGTCCGGGCCATAACTCCTAAACCGTATGGAATATATTCATGAAACTTCACAGGTGCATTCATCACACTGAGACGATGTGTCATGAACAAGGAAGACAACGCTTGCATTTTTGGTTTTTGGATTATCTGCCCTTGATGCATATATTTTATGATTGATTTGAAGTACATTTGTAATATTTTTTATGAATGGCATTTGGCGGGGGCATCCGTGTCCTATGGACACTTTTTCTAGTAGACATTTGTTGGAATCGCCTCACCGAGGCGATTCTAACAAATATCTAATGGTGAGGAGATTCTAACAAATATCTATAACATTTTTTTTTTTTTGGAGTACACCCGGACCTCGTTATAGCACGATTCGTTACAGCACGACTTTGGATATAACACGGTTTTTTTTTGGACCCCATATTTTCCCCAACCAACAATTATAAATATTATCCAAGGATTCTATCAGGTTTTAAGCGCAACAACTTTATTTTCCTCCCACTTTTGACTGTGGTAATACGGTAGCTAACACGGTTTATAACGGTACGTTTTGATATTTATACCTCCAAACATGTCATATAAGCAGTATATAAACTTGTTTAGCTTGACAGGCATGATAAACATGAAATGCCATCGTCACAATCAAAAGTGTTGGCTTAGCGAGATAAAGAGATTAAAGAATTCAGTTACGCAACTGGAAAAAAAATATTTGTCATGCTCCGTTAAGGATAACTGCTCAGCAGAAATTTCAAGCATTCATGCAGACGATGTGATTGGTTAACTGCAATAAAACTGATTTTCTAGAGCCGCATGTAAAAGAAAGTCAGATTTATTCCAGCTTAAAAGAAATCATAAAACATATTCATTCGATTTTCATGGTAAAAAAAAATCATTCAAAGACCAAGTGCGCCATTAAAAATCGTTTCAAATGGCAAAATATTAAGGGTAAGACATTCCAAGGGAAGTAATTCAAATTTCTCGTAAGCATTGACCATTGTCCAGTTCCGATCCCTTACCCGGTAATTATATCATTGTAATCGAGTAACGGTACTGTAGTTAGGTACGGTCCCGGATGCTCAGTTACAACAAAGTTAGCCAGGAACCAACTATCAAAATGGCGTCATACTCGCTGTCAGATCGTACAATTTTCTGGATATAAACGTGGTTTATCAGCTGGTTTCAATTAAAGTGACTTGTCTGACTTGATGGGCCATGGTATTTACTGCCATTGATTAGTTCTAAACATATTTTAGTCGGGAAATACGGTTATTAACAGCACATCATCTTGTTTGGAAAACTATTGATCACCATAGTGTCAATCTGTGACAAATACGGTCGGCATTTATAACACGATTTGGTTAACTAACACTGTCCGTTGGTTGGACTTGGAGTTCCGTGTTATAACGAGGTTGAGGTGTATTAGGTTACAAGACCATTTCATGCTATGGACTAGATTTGTGCATTTCCAACCCAAGGGAAGCCCCTGCCGCTCAGAACCGAGGCTAATCCTTTAGCTAAGTAGTTGTTCCATTCAAAAGGCCATTACAGCAAGTTTTGCCATTTTAACGAATGTTGGTATAAAGAGGGTTGACTGCATTACTGTAACTGTACAGAACAAAAATTTCCTGCAAACTGGAACAGTATGGGGAAAGGATTATCAGACATGTTAATATATGTCTTTGGTAGTTAGTCTGAATGGTTGGCATTTATAACCTCTAGGAGCAGATATGGTCCTTTAACCCATTGTGTACCAGTGGACTCTTCCATTACTATATGCTGGACAAGCCCATTTGTCATAAAAGGGATTTCAGGTCTATGTTTTCATTTTCATTATATTTTTGACGGAAAATTCTGTTAGCAAATAGGGTGGGCCCTGATCAGTTGCTACCTTCTGCGGCGTCTGATCTGGGTCTGCACTGTTTGCCAAGGTACCCCTTATGGGGTTTCCCACATACAATGGGTTAAGAGTAGTCCCTATTTTGAAAGGTTCACATTATTCAGGAACAAGTCAGTTACTGAAAAATCAGTGAAGCAATCTGTTCATCTGAAATGATAGAAATTGGGCCTAGGTTATCAAAGCACTGTTAGCTTAAAGATTTTGTTAGTGGTCTTAATGTAAAGAAAACTTTACCATAAACAGACGACCTTCAATGATTTGAAACTCTTTTACCATGGATGAGTTGAATTCATTCTTGAGTTCGCAAGAAATTCCCCCAGATATGATAAAGGGATAATGTAGGGTGATTTTGCCAGATTTCTTCTTTTATCTTGCAAATATATGCTGTGTGTACTCATTAGAATCACCCCAATGAGGCAATTCTAATGAGTGCACACAACATTCATTAGTAATATAGAACACCGAAAAGATATACCATAATTATCTCTATTATGCCTCCTGGTAAATATGTTCTATAAAAGGGTTATCCTTTGGAAGCAAGGAATACACCACAGAACTGAAAAATATGGAGTGTGCATGTTTTCTGGGCCAGACTAGCTAGTTTCGGTCAATTAGGCCTCATCAGTGACCCTCAAATATTTTCAAAATTCCACAATGGTAAGACACTAATAGTAACCCATTGAACTACTGCTATCTCGAACAAATTTTCATGGTCCCAAAGGGGTTGGAGCCATTGAAGTTCGACTAATATAGAACACATAGATGTTTATACTGAAAAATGTGAGCTGCAAAAGATACTCACATCTTTTTTTCAGCAAATAAAAGTGTTCTTGTGAAACTGGATGATTGAAGCTTTAACAAAAGGTCACCAAATGACAGTGTTAGCATTGAATATCTTGACCCTCGATTACATTATTTTTACAGGAAAAAGGAAAAACGCCGAATGACAGCTTCTTAAATGCTTTGGATATACTGCAGAGGTAAGTTATATATTTCTCATACCTCCAGAAATGAGGAGTATCGAGGATTTGGGGATATGCTTTTCTTATTTCTCTATTAAGGGGAATGGATAGACCTTCAGGGGAGGCAACTCCTCCAAAAGTATTTTTGTCTCCAATGTCAATAGAGGTCAACTCTTAAAGGAAAGAATTTGCTCCTGAGGAGCAAATTCTTTCCTTTAAGAGTTGACCCTTTTCCGGTGAGACAGAGCTTATAGAAAAGTGAACAGGAAGTTCTGAAAGTTGTCTCCCTTTGAAAAATGGCAGAAATTCTGCCAGGTGTATCCATTCCCCTTAACCCTTCTCTTGCTGAATATTCATTTAAACCACACCCATTTCTGTCTATCAACCAATCAAATTACTTGATGTAATTTATTGCTACAAATTCATAAACTGAATGCCAAACGGTGTAGATCCTGATCAGATGGCTTCTTCAGAAGCCATCTGATCTGGATCTACACTGTTTCCAAAGATAGGGGTTGTCGTGAACAGCAAGATAAGAGTTAAAATATATGTTGTGGGTACTTGTTAGAATCAGCTGAATGAGGAAAATTATCCCTTGGTTATCTATGTTACTCCTTATCTGGGGCTTTAGTTACATACCTGTCAACTTTCACCCATTAGGAGTGAGTTTCACGATTTTTCCATGCATTTTGACCTCACGATCGTGTTGCCAAAATAAGGCAAAAATCACGATTTTTCCACCTCCTCACGCTTGGTACTTTATCAGCCATATTGTTTGTGGATAGTCATTTGGAATATCTGGGATTTCTTCACCATCTATTTTGGACATGGAAAAACACTGAGTATATTTTTAGCTGTATTGACTATTTTTAACCCAATGATACACGAACAAATACAAGTTGCCCACAGTTTTCTATCTGTATGAGCATGAACAGGGATGCCCTTTGCTGATCTTTTCATGTAAGTATGTTTGAAAAATTATTTAATCTCTCCCAGATGTAATGAAAGTAAATATTTATCTATGAATGAGCAATGTCATCGTAGTTTTTATCTCTCAAACTAAGAATTGTATTGATATTTGGAAATGAGTGTTCTAACACTTTAGAAACAATTGTTTTGCAAAATAAAGGCTGCTATAGTCAGACATTAAGCACTCCTTGCAGTTTCTGAGTAAAAGAACCTAATTTCAGACAGATCATATATTCATTCAATCTTTAGTTATTGCAAATACTGTTAATTATTGAAGCTTAAGTATTATACCAGTGATTTATTGGATAATACATAAAATGTAAACATGCAATTTTTCTGATTGTACTAGTGGACAGGAGTGTGTCTACTAGCTTGAAAAAAAATCTCCCCCATGGAAATTTTGGGGAAAATATTCACCGCGCTTTATTGCATCGAAAAATGCCGTGACAAGCAGAATCTCCCCCATGAAAAATTTGAAAAGTTGGCAGGTATGTAGTTAAGAGGTATGGATACATTTTAGGTGAAGGGATACACTTGGCAGATTTCAAAGGGAAACAACTTCCGGGACTTCCAGTTTGCTTTTCTATCAACTCTGGTCCATGGAAAAAGGGGTCTTCTCTTAAAGGAAAGAATTTGCTCCAAAGGAGCAAATTCTTTCCTTTTAGAGTAGATCCCTATTGAAATGAGAGACAAAACTTCTTTTGCAGGAGTTGCTTCCCCTGAAGGTGTATCTGTTCCCTTAATACATTTTCTGCCATTTTACAAGGTAGGCAACTTTTGGGACTTCCTGTTATCTGCTTTCTTGAATCAAACAGTTGTGATGTCTGTAGAAAAGATTTCATGTCCATATAATTTTGACCCCCTTAAACCCTACTTTTAAATTAGTAAAACTTGTTGGCATGGGTAAGCATTATGTTTCTGTTTCTGCTGAAAAACATAGATTGTGGGTAGTTGTAAGAACTGCTAATGAGTGCCCACAGTCTATGCTTTGAGCAGGAACATGAAAAAATATCTGGATTTTTGTCTGAAAATTTTAATTTTTGGTGCTAAAATTTTACCAGTGTATTTGATTAACGGTAGGCGTATTTTCATATTGAGAACCCACAAGTACTGGAAATTGTTTTTCAATATTGAATTATTTAACCCATTGTATTTTAGGGGACTCTTCTATTGCTATACATGTATGTTGGACAAGTCCATTTGTCATATAAGGGTTGTCAGGCCTATTTTTTCATTTTTATTCTATTTTTGACGGAAAATTCTCTTAGCAAATAGTGCAGGCCCTGATCAGACGCCGCATTCTGCGGCGTCTGATCTGGGCCTGTACTATTTGCCAAGGTTGCCCTTCAGGGGTTTCCCACATGCAATGGGTTAAGGAAACAGAATCAGTCCAAGTTGAGGACTATTTGTTCTAACCTACACATACTTGCAGCGCAGGTTCGATACCTGCCGGGGTCGGCAACATTCTTTCATGGAGATTGATAATGAAATCTTTTCTACGGTCATTCTCTCCCCTCTGATTCAAGAAGGGCAGTTGTCAGTTTCTGGCTTAAGAATGTGCACTCTACTGGTTGACGCCTTACATATAAGCCTGCCCAGGAAAAGTGTGGATAGGTAAACTGACCAGCTGATAAATGACATAAATAGTGTTGACTGGGCCACTAAACTCCAATACAAACAAACAAACTGACAGTCAAACCACCAGTGTTGAGAGTACTATGATTTGTTTCAGGAGTAACACAGGTTCTATGGAAAAAGGATTGGAACAGTCAAAGAAACAACTACAAGCTATCATCACACAGGTCCAGACCTTCCTAGACATGCATCAGGTCATCTCTGCTGGCCCTTTCTTGTATTCCTTTATGGAAGAGGTAATACTTACTGTGGGCATAGTTAAATAAAAGCTAATAGTTATCGCATTTACCTTAAGTATTTGGACATCTGCTAATTGTTATCGCATTTACCTTAAGTATTTGAACATCTGCTAATTGTTATCGCATTTACCTTAAGTATTTGGACATCTGCTAATTGTTATCGCATTTACCTTAAGTATTTGGACATCTGCTAATTGTTATCGCATTTATCTGAAGTATTTGGACATCTACTAATTGTTATCGCATTTACCTTAAGTATTTGGACATCTGCTAATTGTTATCGCATTTACCTTAAGTATTTGGACATCTGCTAATTGTTATCGCATTTACCTGAAGTATTTGGACATCTACTAATTGTTATCGCATTTACCTTAAGTATTTGGACATCTGCTAATTGTTATCGCATTTACCTCAAGTATTTGGACATCTGCTAATTGTTATCGCATTTACCTTAAGTATTTGGACATCTGCTAATTGTTATCGCATTTACCTTAAGTATTTGGACATCTGCTAATTGTTATCGCATTTACCTTAAGTATTTGGACATCTGCTAATTGTTATCGCATTTACCTTAAGTATTTGGACATCTCAGCTCCTTACCATACTTGTTCTAAAATTTGAACAAGTACAATTTTCTACCGGATATTTTGTCTAAAAATAGCTGGTTGAGTGGCAAACATCATAGACCCTGATGTGAGGCATGCCTTTTCTCATCTGGGTTTACACTGTTTAGGCCTGTCTGTCCAACTACATAGGGTAAATAGGGTAGGTAATGTGAAATAAACTTCTTTATTATTTCAATATCACAGAATCTGAACAGGGCAAAATGTTTTAAAATATGGAAATGTAAAAATTCAGACACTGCTTCAAATTAAAATGGACTTGTGAAGTATAGAAGATCAATATATCCAAGTTTACATTGGTAAATTTTTCAATGATCATGCAAACCCATGATGAGCACTTGATGGAGTTTTAGCTCCACCCTGTCTTTGTCTCTTCTCAAAAATTGATATTTTATTCTTACATTTTATCTTTTTTTTTTTTTTTTTTGCACCATGCAGTGTAATATTTATGTAGTTAGGAAAATTTGGCATAAAAATGGTTTATATTTTGACAGGGAGCACCAGATGTGAAGATGTTTTCCCATCCCCAGTGTTTGATGAGGCTGGCTAGGTTTACTCTAGAAGCACATTGTTCAGTGGTAAGTTTTCTAAAGAGCCTTCGTGGCCTAGTGGTTAAGAGTGCTGACTCTTGATCATTAGGTCTCTCACCGCTGTGGTTCGAGCCTCGCTCGGGTCACATGTGAGACGCCAAGTTCTGCAACGGAAGGTCAGGTGGTTTTTCTCCGGGTACTCCAGTTTTCGCCCACCTCTGATTAACAATCGGCTCGATATGAGTGAAATAATCTTGAAAGGGCCGTAAAACCCAAACCAAAAAAAATAAGTTTTCTAATCCTGCAAGCTGTATGAGAAATGACTCGAAAACTGCTTAACCCTAGTATAATACAATGGGTTAACTGTTCAGGTGCTGTAGAAAATTCTAGAGTAGATGGCAATCTATTTTTTATGCTTCCCAAAGAATTTTGCGGGAGCATATAATCTCCTCTTCGTCAGTCCATCCGGCTATCCGTCCCATTTTTAGCTCACCTGAGCCGAAGGCTCATGTGAGGTATTAGTATACCACGAGCCGGCGTCCGTCGTCCGTCGTCGTCCGTCGTCCACACTTTCAAAGAAGTATATCTCCGGAACCAGTGGGCCAGTCTTGATCAAATTTCATGTGAAGCATTATCAGGTAGGGGGAAAGGCTGCATACTGTTTTCGGGCAGATCGGATTGGAACTCTGGTTGCCATGGCAACAAATAGCTCCCATAGACTTAACATAGGAAAAAGTTTGTCATCACTCTAGCTCCGTCAATTTTTTTCTGATCGTCTTCATTCTTGCAGATAACGAGGACAGGCATGAAATCTCGATCAAGTTCGATTTTGGGCTGAATCGGATTATTCACTCAGGAGTTACGTGCCCTTGAGCGTTAGGAAAAAGCTTGTCATCACTCTAGCTCCGTCAATTTTTTTCTGATCGACTTCATTCTTGCAGATAACGAGGACAGGCATGAAATCTCGATCAAGTTCGATTTTGGGCTGAATCGGATTATTCACTCAGGAGTTACGTGCCCTTGAGCGTTGAAAAAATTGCCTATTGACTTAACATGGGGAGAATGTTGTCATCACCGTAGCTGCTTCAATTATTTTCAGATTGGCTTTATTCTTGCAGATAACCAGCACAGCCATGAAATCTTGGTCAAGTTCGATAACTGGCAGAATCGGATCATTCACTTAGGAGTTACCTGCCCTTACGTGTTTTTGCATTAGGGTAAATGGGAATTTCAAAAATGTATATCTTAAAGACTACTTGGCCAACTTTGATCAAATTTCATGTGTCGCATTATTGGGCAAGTGGAAAGGCTTCATTAGGTTTTCAGGCAGATCTGAGTGGAACTCTGGTTGCCATGGCAACATCTAGCTCCCATAGACTTCACATAGGAAAAAGCTTGTCATCACTCTAGCTCCGTCAATTTTTTTCTGATCGACTTCATTCTTGCAGATAACCAGTACAGGCATAAAATCTCGGTCAAGTTCGATTTTGGGCCGAATCAGATAATTCACTCAAGAGTTACGTCCCCTTGAGCGCCCGAAAAATTGCCTATCGACTTAACATGGGGAAAATGTTGTCATCACTGTAGCTAGTAACGAGGACAGGCATAAAATCTCGGTTAAGTTCGATTTTGGGCAGAATCGGAATATTGACCTCGGAGTTACGTGACCTTGAGCATGAAAAAATACGTTGTGACCACGATAGCAACTTTATTTTTATTCAGATCAGCTTCAAACTTGCAGGTAACGATGACAGGCATAAAATACCGGTTAAGTTCGATTTTGGGCCGAATCGGAATATTGACCTCGGAGTTACGTGACCTTGAGCGACAAAAAATTTGCCCATAGACTTAACATAGGGAAAATGTTGTGACTACGATAGCGACTTGAATTTTTTTCAGATCAGCTTCAAACTTGCAGGTAACGAGGACAGACATAAAATCTCGGTTAAGTTAGATTTTGGGCCGAATCGGATTATTTGCCTTGGAGTTACCTGCCCTTGAGCATAAAAAAATATGTTGTGACCATGATAGCAACTTTATTTTTATTCAGATCAGCTTCAATCTTGCAGGTAACGTGGACAGGCATAAAATCTCAGTTAAGTTCGAATCGGAATATTGACCTCGGAGTTACATGACCTTGAGCATCAAAAAATTCGCCCATAGACTTTACATAGGGAAAATGTTGTGACTACGATAGCGACTTGAATTTTTTTCAGATCAGCTTCAAACTTGCAGGTAACGAGGACAGACATAAAATCTCGGTTAAGTTCGATTTTGGGCCGAATCGGATTATTTGCCTTGGAGTTACCTGTCCTTGAGCATAAAAAAATATGTTGTGACCACGATAGCAACTTTATTTTTATTCATATCAGCTTCAAACTTGCAGGTAACGAGGACAGGCATAAAATCTCGGTTAAGTTCAATTTTGGGCCGAATCAGAATATTGACCTCGGAGTTACGTGACCTTGAGCGACAAAAAATTTGCCCATAGACTTAATTAGGGAAAATGTTGCGACTACGATAGCGACTTGAATTTTTTTCAGATCAGCTTCAAACTTGCAGGTAACGAGGACAGACATAAAATCTCGGTTAAGTTCGATTTTGGGCCGAATCGGAATATTTGCCTTGGAGTTACCTGCCCTTGAGCATAAAAAAATACGTTGTGACCACGATAGCAACTTTATTTTTATTCATATCAGCTTCAAACTTGCAGGTAACGAGGACAGGCATAAAATCTCGGTTAAGTTCGATTTTGGGCCGAATCGGAATATTGACCTCGGAGTTACGTGACCTTGAGAGACAAAAAAATATGCCCATAGACTTAACGTAGGGAAAATGTTGTGACAGAAATAGCGACTTGAATTTTTAGCCCACCTGAGCCAAAGGCTCCAGTGAGCCGATAGTATACCAAGGCTCCGGAGTCCGTCGTCTGTCGTCCGTCCATCCGTCGTCCACACTTTCAATGAAGCATATCTCAGAAGGCAGTCGACCAATCTTGTTTAAATTTTATGTGTAGCACCATTGGGCAAGGGGAAAGGCTGCATTAGGTTTTGGAGCTAGTCTGGTTCATTTGTTCCTTCATTCTTCTTTCTCTCCATATAGAGATAATAGACCAATGTTAAATTTTTAATCAAAGATTTCTCAGGAACTATAAAAGCTAGAAGCATCAAATTTGGTATTCAATAGAATAATGATGACTTATTTTGTGTAAGAGACATTGGGCTTTCTCAGTTATTTGTTCATCTGTTCTTTCATTCTTCTTTCTCTCCATTTTGACCAATGTTAAATTTTCGTCAAAGATTTCTCAGGAACTATAGAAGCTAGAAGTCTCAAACTTGGAATGCAATGCAATGATCATGACTTATATCCTGTAAGGGTCAATGGGCTGGATTCTATTAGCAGATTTAGTAGTCAAGTCTGTGAATTGTTAAAACTTAAGTTCCTCAGGTGAGCGGTTTAGGCTCATTGAGCCTCTTGTTGTCCATGCAAATTTTCAGCAACTAGTTGGATTTCAATGCAACTTCATGAGAACTTTTAGTATCGAAGGTGGATGTGCATATTACCTGCATGTCAACTATAAGGCCTAAAACCACCATACCTTGCACAGTGCTTCTCAATGTATGGACTTGGCTTGTACCTTGACCCATTGACCTTGACCTATTTTTCACACTCAAGTGATTTTTACACTTTAATATTCACATTCCTTATCACCTACAACAACCAAACCTTGCATAGTGCTGCTCCTTATTGTACTGACTCAGCAGGTTCTTTGAACCCAGTAGCCTTGATTGTTAATCAAGAGTTGGGCGAAACTGGAGTACCTGGAGAAATACCACCTGATCTTCCGTTGCAGAACTTGGCATCTCAAAGGTGGCCGGAGTGAGGCGTGAACCACAGCGGTGAGAGACCCAATAATTAAGAGTCAGCTCTCTTTCCTTAGAGGTGTGTATACAGTGAAATTCCGCTATTAAGACCACCTAAAATTAACCCTTATCTTGCTGAATATTCATTCATGCCACTCCCATTTCTGTCTATCAACCAATCAAATTACTTGATGTAATTTTTTGCTGCAAATTCATAAACTGAATGTCAAACAGGGTAGATCCTGATCAGATGGCTTCTTCAGAAGCCATCTGATCTGGATCTACACTGTTTGCAAAGATAGGGGTTATCGTGAACAGCAAGATAAGGGTTTAAAAACCTTATTTTGAAGGCTTCACTTAAGTTTTCTTTGTGAGCTCTGCCCACAGTGTCCTCTGGTCATGGACTACGTTTGGGACTGTTCAAAAGTGGTCTCAAAGACCACTTTTGAACAGTCCGAAAGGTGGTCTTAATATAGGAATTTAACTGTTTATGATGAACATAGTTACAGAAAGAGAAGGGAAATGGGGATAGTTAGAGGATAATTTTGCTTATTTCTTGTTTGTAAAATATGCTGTGGGTCTTTTTATTTTTAGAATCCCCTTTAATAACATGTTAGGCAGGCTTGTCTTAGTCGTTTGGAGGACATAGTTTATTACTCATTGCATTGTCTCGACAAGTATAAAAAAATAACACACTTGCCTGATGTATACATAACTGAATAGGGGTATCACGCTATCCAGGCTGGCAGTTTTATCTTGAGCTTTGACTGAGCATTGTAATCCCAGTTTTAATATTTTGGTTTCAGAGTCGGAATAAGAAGTGTAGGAGTTTGCCACTGGTTCTCGGTGCTCCACTAGACAAGGAACAGGGAACCAGTCTAGTCATTGGCATACCACCACTGTCACTGGATGATGAGAGAAAGAAGTAGGTCCAACCATTAGTCTAGGCATCTGTTCTTTTACAGTTCTTTTCTGGATGTACTTCTGACTGCAGGTTCAGTCAGGGAACATTTGTCATGTAGTGTGATCATAAAATATTTTTTTTGCTACTCTCTATGCTGTTTCAAGGATTGATTTCAGTTACTTGCAAAAAAAAAAAATCGAATTATGCAGTGTACTGGTTGTCCTGTGGACTAAACCAGCCTAGGGAATGACCTTAATGGTGTTGGCATGGCAATTTAATTCCAAAACCTTTCTTGTTGGAAGGAAAATAATCGTCAAGAGGCCTTCATCTATACACAACTGTGTATGACTCAAAAGGAAATGCCATATCTATATTGTCAAGAGAATTCAGTTAGTTTTGGACTAACATGACATGTAGTATACATTGAAACTTTAAGAACTTAAACATGGATAGCTAGTTAACCAGGGCTAATTTGAATTGGCTCCTGCGTCCCTGGAGAAATTTCCCAGTAGCTCCAGATATCCAAATATTAACCCTTATCCTGCTGAACATTTTAATTGGCCACACGCATTTCTGACTAGCTGCTAATCAGATTACCTAATATAATGTTTTTATTTGAGTTTTGAAACAGAATGACAAACAGTGAAGATCCTGATCAGATTCAGAAGCCATCTGATCTGTATCTACAGTGTTTGAAATGGAAGGTGTTGTTGAGAACAGCAGGATAAGGGTTAAAGTTAATTTAGGGAGATTTTTTCTGATTTTATCTTGAAAAGTTATATTGTGTGTATACATTAGAATGGCCTCGTTGAGTAGAGACCATTATTTTGTTTTTTTTGAGTTGAGGTTTTACGTCCCCATCAACACTAGCTAGGTCATTTTGGAGACATTGCTTCCAACACTACTGCAAAAATACCCATTAATTTCCCATTAATAGCACCATTAAAATAAGCCATTAAAATCCATTAATTATGGTTCTATTAATGGCCTTTTTTAATGGGAAAAGGTAGTGAAAATAGTTAAAAATGTTAAAATACCATTAAAAACACGCCATTAAAATACCATTACTTTAAAAAATATTAATGGGCATTAAAATGTTGTTTAAAAGTGACAAGTAACTAAAATAATGGCCATCAATTTACCCCATTAAAGTTATTTTTTAAAATATTTAATGCCCACCAATTCAATGATTTTTCATGGCCATTAAATATTTGGCCATTAATAGAACCATAATTAATGGATTTTTGATGGGCATTAATCTTTAATGGTCATGAATTCAGGAATAATGCCCTTTTTAATTGCCATTAATGTTGATTTTTTGTGTTGCATTAATGACCATTAATAATATTATTAATGGCCATTAGCACAGGAAAACCCAAAAAATTAATGGCCATAATTACACCACCATTAATTTTTCTAGAAAGTAGTTAATGGTCATTAAAACTAAAGGAAAAAAAGGAAACAGTAATGGGCATTAATTTGCCAGGAACATTAAAATCAGCATTAAAAAAGGGTGAGGAAAGTAATGGCCATTATTGTTTTACCAGAAAAGTAATGGCCATTTAAAATCAGAAAGGGAAGTAATGGCCATTATTCTTGTTAACTTTGTTAACATAATTAATGGGCATTACACTATTACTGATTTTTAATGGCCATTAGTGCCTGTTACTCATCCGATCAGGGTCTGAACTGTCTGCCATTCTATCGCCAGCTGTTTGGTGCCACAACCCCCTATCCCCCCCCCCCCCCCCCAACAAAAAAACCAGCTGTTTCAGCAAATAAACCCAATTTCAGAGTATAATCAGTGGACTAACAATTTTAATTTAAAATAGTAACGTAAGGTTACCTACTCTAGATCTGAAGTACTAATTTGTATCACTAAATATTTTGGTTTAGGTCTGATAAAAAAGTGATGTGAAATGGAAGGATACTTCAGATTAGTCAAAAACTAAGCATCGGTTTTCTAAGAACGTCTTTTTAACAAAATATATGTCTTAAATATAAAGTAGGTCTGCATGACCTTATTCCAATACAGATTTTTTTTGTTCCCTTTCCTCAACGTCCATTTCCGAAAACCAGTGACATCGCCTTCTGCTTACTTTATATGTTGGAAGTTCAAAAAAATTAAATTCTATTCTAAATAGTCTGAGGCAATAACAAAACTACCTGTTCAAATTCCTCGAAGGTGCAGTAAATTTCTAAAATAGGGTCTCTCTGATCCTCTCTTGGAAAAAAAACAGGTACCCCACCGTTTGTAGAAAGTCCATGGACTCAGTGGACAATGTCCGGCTGGAGTATTGGAACTAAGTCCATGGACATTGTCCACTGAGCCCATGGACAATGTTCAGGATGACTGGACTGGACAAAGTCCACTGAATCCATGGACAATGTCCACTGAGTCCATGGACGATGTCCACAGAGTCAGTGGACAATGTCCGCTGAGTCCATTGTCCGCTGAGTCCAGGGACAAAGTCCAGGCTGACTGGACTGGACAATGTCCACTGAGTCCATGGATGATGTCTGTGGACAATGTCCATGGACTCAATGGACATTATTTGTGGATTCAGTGGACATTGTCCGTGGACTCAGTGGACATTGTCCGTGGACAATGTCAATGGACTCAGTGGACATCGTCCGTGGACACAATGGACATTGTCCATGAACTCAGTGGTCTTTTTCGCAGCATCCACAGAGACACAACTAAGAATAATATCATTGGGAGAAAACCATGTTGCCAAACCAATAAATATTTTGAATATATAGCTTTCAAGCACATCGTGGCCAGACTGAGTAATTAGTTAATCACAATGTTTTGAAAGAATGATCAAGAGCATAGAGCTCTATATCAATGTACTGAACTTAATCATAACCAAATTCAAAAGACTATTATTAGCCCTTCAAGTTTTGGCTGAAATTATACCCAAATTTGATTCATATCAAATCAAAATTACACAAATTAACCAATTCCATTTTAGTTTTATTTTCAATGTAAGTTCTGCAGTTTAAACCTCATTTTCAGCAAATTCTGATTGACAGCTAGCCACACACACTTGTATGTATGCAATCTACGTCAGAGCTTTTTGCTGGCTATCTCACCTAAACTTTCCTCATGACCGTTCCTAATTTGATGACGGTTAAATAAATTATTCTTATTACTTATATTTAATATGTATATTTCCCATCCGTCAGTCATATGACCAAAAATCATGTTTAATGGCTAAAATGAAAGAAGAAACACGCAGTCTTCCTACTAAAAGCAAATGGTGTTGTTGGCACCATATAACATCCCCACTCTCCAATCATATTATAGACAACCATTGTTTATATCAACATCACTGAATTCGCGTGGGTCAATGGATTCATTAAATTTGAACATCACTATTGGTGTTTTCTGTAAATGCACAGCCACTGAGTATGTAGTTTTTTGCTGTCCCTCTGCCAGATTCCTGCTCTCCTCGAGTGCTTCACAATATTCCATGTAGCTTTAACCCAGATCATCATTGGTGTGATATAAGGGAATTTCCTCTGTATGACATCTGAAAAAAAAAATAATAAGATTTTGTAAAATTTTGTAAAATTTTACAGTATTCTTTGTTCATTTAGGGTACCTTATTTAAATAGAGGATCTTACATGAGTGTTTATGTATTGTTGAATTTATTAAACGAGTTGAGGAAAAGGGATAAAATGCGAGGCTTTTTCAGCCCTTTTCTTCGACGCGTTTAATAAATTCAATAATTCATGAGCAAGAATGCAAGATTCTATTTGTCAATGACATTTAAAATGCATTTTATTGACGATGGTTTAACAAGTGTCAATATTCCGCCATTAGTAAGTGCAACGTCGTTAAGGACGTCATACATGTAACGTTATTGGGTATATCTAAATAATTTGCATATTTAATCCACTAGTGGATTATCAAAATTTTTACATGGCGTTATTACACTCTCGGACGCGACGTCAAATGATAAAGTCATTAAATTAACAGTGCTTATCATCTACAGTTAATTAAATATTTACACAATATAAAAGGGAATATGGAGTATTATAGTAGTGGGGTATTATGTTATACTCCCTGTTGTCTGTCCTTCCATCTGCACCAATTCCGATTGATAACTTGATTATTTATTCATGTAATTTCTTCAAAATTTTGTATACACATTGTATTGGGGATGAGTTGTTTGTAATTGTTAATGGGCAGAGTCCATCCATTTTAACAGAACTGCCCTTGTTCATACTGGAAAAAGTTTTTGTACTGTTAACAGGGATTTTTCTGCTTATATATCATTGTCTCCAAAAATGACCCATTCCTTATGCCAAAATTGAAAAAGTAGGTATTGATTCCCAATCTGAGAAAGAAATTACCCAAATAAGAAAGCATTGTTTAATAGTAAATACCGTATTCGCCCTAATTACCGCACCGTGCACTTAGTTTTTTCAAAATCGTGTCATAAAATCATGGGGAAAAATCTACCTAATTAGCGCACACTTGATACGAAAACAACAGCTTCCAAGATGATGCATACTGATATTTAATGGGACGGAAAAAGATACTTAAGCATTGCCTTCACTGTTGGAAGAAATAATGGTAAGTTTTTATAGATTTACTACGAGACCTTCAAGGGGAGATTACTGTAAAGTGTGCGCTTATGCATTTCCTTTTCAAAAATAGCTTTGGTCTGCGCTTATAGGAGTTGTGTGGTAATTAGGGCGAATATGATATGTACAATATGAGTTCTAAAACTTAAACCATTTCTCAAAACATGTATGTTGCCTGCCTCGGTAGCTCAGTCGGATGTGCATCTGACTGGTGATCAGGACATGGGTTCGATACCTGCCAGGGTCACCAACCTTCTTTCGTGGAGACTGATCATGAAATCTTCTGTACCATCATACTCTCCCTTCTGCTGATTCAAGAGGGGCAGTTGTCAGTTTCTGGCGAATAAATGTGCACTGTACTGGTTAACCGCTTACCTTTGAGCCTGCCCATGAAAAGTGTGGATAGGTAAACTGACCGGCTCATAAATGAGCTAATGAGCTAATAGTGTTGACTGGGGCTGTTTAACGCCAATACAAATAAACAATACATGTATGTTAATTGAGAGAGCTAATTCTTGGTAATGTTGGTTGGTGCCTGATGCTCTGTCTCTGGTTGGGCCCATCGGAGTCTAACTGTTGTTTTTTTTTTTTGCTCCAGCATTTCAGTGGTTTCTTGCTGTCGAGACCTCACCGTTTCTCACCTCTGTGGTTATTTGATTATTTGTTTTCACGGAGATGTTGCACTGTTGAGTTAGGAGGCCTTCATGTGGACTGAACAAATTATATGTCTAAATCGCGACGGAAGTAAGGGCGAGGATTGTGGCCACGTAAAATCGATTTAAGCCGTTCCAAGGCGGTTCTTCTGTGGCGGTTTATTAATGTTGTTGTTTGTTACTACTTACTGTGTGTATCCCTTGTGTCTTTTTTATTTTTGATGGCCATTTGGCCATTTTGTGGGAAAGTAACTGTCCTTATGGCCATCCTTTGTTTAGGTTTAGGTTTCCATTATGGTCTGGTCGCTTCATGTTTGTGTTTCTTTCCCTTTGGTGTCTTTGGTGGGTGGTTCCTGATTAGGGCTGGCTAATCGGAGTTGAAATAGATAATCGATTATCAGTCCTGCCATTGCGATCGATAATCGATTAGTAATCGCTAAAGCCCCTGTCACACTATGCCGCGTTTTCACTGCGATGGGACGGCGTTGTTTAATTTTTCAGAACGCCGCGAGATCGCAAGAAATATGGGATATTTTTGTGAACATGGACCAGGGATTTTTCTAGTGCAAATTTGGGGCCGGTAATTGGCCCCTACTTTTTCCCAATTTAGAGACAGATATTCCCAAATTTTACAACAAATTTCCCAATTTCTGAATTTGTGCTACATTTTGATGAAAATTGAACCAAAATTGACAAAGTTACAGCTGATTTAAATTCCCAACTTTAATATTAGCGAGCTGTTTTTCCCAAACCCAATGACCCCTGGACCCTGATTATGAAGGGTAGGAAAATCCCTGTGGACCTGTCATAGCATCCCTACAGCGACCAAGACGTTGCTACAGAGCTTACATGGCGTTCTATCGCGATCCTGCGGCGTTCTTGATGGCGATTGTATGCGCTCTCACAGCGCTTCCTCTGCGCTTTTACTGCGCTCACAATGCGTGCACTGCGCTTTTACGGCGCTCTCAATGCGTGCACTGCGCTTTTACGGCGCTCACATGTTGAAGACGTTCTCAAAGTGTAAACAGACATCTTCATCAGTCGAACAGTTTTGTTTGATTTGAGGTTTAACGTCCCATCAACACATTATAGGAGCTCGTCAGGGGCGCACAGAGGTCTCCTACAACGCCATATAAGCTCCGCTTGTATAATTGATTAACTGATTGATTGATTTGATATTTAACGTCCCAGTCAACACTGTAAAGGTCATTTTGGAGACGTTGCTTCTAATTTTGTGGGACTTTTACCCGACATTGAGATGAAATGACATCTCAATCTCTGTCACCCAATGAAACTAATAGGGTTAATAAGCACGGATGGTCCGACTCGCGCCCCTTTGCCTGGGCAAGCTTAGATCCCCTAAGCGATTTACCAGTACTCCTGTGCCGTCGGAAGCAAGTCCACCGCAATCACCGCAAGCAGGAGCAAGTCCATCGCCATTACCTTACCCGGAATGAGTCACCTCAGAAGTAGGTTTTTTGGGACAGTACACAATCAAACTCTACTCTAGCCACTATTTATACAAGCGGGGGCCCCTTCCCATCGGGACTGGAAGAAATAGATGGACTGCATGATGCTTCCATGCAGAGCTGAAAACAACCTCGCACGAGTACTGGTAAACCGCTTAGAGGATCTAAGCCTGCCCAGGCAAAGCGGTGCGAGATACGTGTAAACTCTATTGGTGTAAACATGCTTATACGTGTAAACTCTATTGGTTTCATTGGGCGACAGGGCTTGAGATGTCATTTCATCTCAAAGTCGGGTAAAAGTCCCACAAAATTGGAAGCAACGTCTCCAAAATGACCTTTACAGTGTTGACTGGGACGTTAAATATCAAATCAATCAATCAGTTAATCAATTATACAAGCGGAGCTTATATGGCGTTGTAGGAGACCTCTGTGCGCCCCTGACGAGCTCCTGTAGCGTTGTAGGAGACCTTACTGCGCTGCTATGGCAACCTTACGGCGACCTCACTGCGCTCTGATCAGAACGCCGAGCGACGGCGTTTGTTTTGAGCATGCTCAAAATGCGCGCCGTCGCTTGGCGTTCTATGCGATCCCAACGCGTCTACTGGCGACGCCACTGCGTTGCTACGGCGATGTTTGCGATCGTACTGCGCGCACCTCGGCGTTCTGCGTTTTTCTGGGAGGCCGTGAGAACGCAGCCCTGGTGTGACAGGGGTTGGTTTTTGTCATAATTTTACCTGTCTGGCTTTCTGTCTGAGCATAACTCTTACCATATGTTGCACTTTCCATATGTATATTTGAACAGACAGGCCTGGGCAAACAGTGTAGACCCAGATGAGATGCTGCATAATACAACGTCTCATCAGGGTCTGCACTGTTTGCCACTCATCCAGCTATTTTAGGCATAACTTTGGGTATTAAATTGTACCTCTCAAGTAATCGATTAAAAGCAAATCAGAAATGATAATCATTTTCGTGGAATTTATCGATCGATTATGCGATTAATCATGTCAGCCTTATTCCTGATCTTTGTTTTACTTCTACTTGACGCGTCATTAAACAAGAAATCATCATCATCATGATAAGACACATTCAGCGGCAACAATTTTGGCTTTCCTGGGGTCTGCAAGGGCCATGCTCCAACCCCTCCACAGCTTAAAAGGCCTTATATCTCAGGAACTGTACACATCCCAAACCCCTAAACCATATATATTCTTGTTCCTTATGATAAGATGGATTCAGTGATACCAACCTGGGCTCTGTCGGGTCCATGTCTCATCCCTCCTCCTCATGAAAGTTCTAATATTTCAGATACAGAGTCCACATGGGTGCTCATTTGGAAATCGGGGTTTGTTTGGGAGACTTTATAATCAATAAATTAAAACCTGAAACCATACATAGCTGCCAGTGGGCAGTGCCCGCCTGAGCTCTGGTGAGCATTGTGGCCCATGGGCCTCTTGTTAGCTCACCTGAGCCGAAGGCTCATTGGTGAGCTGATAGTATGGCCAGGCAAAAATTCTGTGTGTGGATGTGTGTGTGTGTGTGTTCACATTTTCAAACGTCTTCTCCTCCGGAACCGCTGGGCCGATTGTAGTCAAATTTCATGTGGAGGCTCCATGGGGCGGGGGCACAATGCAAACAGTCACCTGAATTACACATTTGTCGACCAAGCGCAAGTAAAATGACGTTGGTATTTCCGATGTCTAAATTTTGACGCACAAGAGTAAAACTGATTAAATATGTTCACACAATTATTTGCTAGCAACATGCACAAGAGAAAAAAATGATTAAATATGATAACACTATTAATTGCTATAAACACAGATCAGACGAGCAGATATTGCAGTCATCTTAAGTAACCTTCCATTGTAGAACATCATGGCATCTCATATGTGACCCAAGCCATGCTCGAACAGAAGCGGTGAGAGAACTAGTTATTATATAAGATTCAGCGCTCTTACCCACTTCACTTAGCCACAGAGGCAAGTGTGAGAGGCGTGAGACAGAAAGACAGATCAACAGACCGGAGACACAACTTTAAATTGATAATGTTTACTGAGTGCCACTGAAAAGAAAATGACATATTTTGATTGTTTCCAAATAGCTTAACCCTATTTTATATCTCGTGATCTGTTGGCCCCCGCCCATAGGGGCTTGAAGAAATATATGGGCTGCATGATGCTTCCACACAGAGCTGAATCCGGCCCGCACACTAGTACTGGTAAACCGCTTAGAGGATCTAAGCCTGTCCAGGAACCGTGGTGCGAGGCGGACCGCCCATGCTAATAAACCCTATTGGTTTCATTGGGCGACAGGGCTTGAGATGTCATTTCATCTCAATGTCGGGTAAAAGTCCCACAAACTTGGAAGCATTGCTCCAAAATGACCTTTACAGTGTTGACGGGGACGTTAAACTCCAAATCAAACAAACCAAAACCCCGTGATCTGCAACTGGGTACCGTGATCCGCAACTGGGGTCTAATCGTGGTCTCGTATTCTGCAATCCTGAAGGTCAGCCAAATAAAAATAGGAAGAATGTTTATGTGCATTTTGTACTAGAGGGATAATTATCTTGAAAAAGGTATCAAATGTTCTGAGCAGCAAGCACGACACGTGACTGATCAGGAACTGGGTATTTGACTGTACCACAAGCTACTTTTAAAGGAAAGAATTTGCTCCTAGGGAGCAAGGAAAGAATTTGGGTACGTTCAATCACAGGATCAGACCGGATGGGACCCAATTACTGGACCGGACCCGGTTTCTGTGCTATGCTCAAATTTTCTTCGATATTTTATTCTTTATGCATTGTTGAGAGAGATTTTTAGCATACAAAATGATTTTTACCTCATATCTTCAATACGGAAAAAAAAATAGATGGTGCACCATCGCAAATATCCACCTTTTCTAAAATTGACCTTTGACCTCAACCCATGACCCCAAGGGTTCCGATCATTATTCATATACCATCATGCATATCTGCAGTCCCTTAGCAATATGTCTACCAAGTCTGGTACAGACCAAGAAATAAAGACGGTAGTTGCACTGACAAGCATTTTCTTAAAAAATGAAATTTGATTGGGCTGCATGATGCTTCCGCGCAAAGCTGAAACGGACTGCACATGAGAACCGGTAAACTGCTTAGATGTTCTAAGCCGGTAAAGGAAAAGTGGTGCAAGTCGGACCGTCCATGTTTAAACCATATTGGTTTCATTGGGTGGCAGGGCTTGAGATGTCATTTCATCTCAATGTCGGGTAGGGGTGAAACGATTCATTGAAATCATATTGTATCACGATACTTTGGCTGACGATACGTATATCGTATCGTGGGGCTAATATCGGGATACCCGACAATACGCCAAAAAGTACAATTTCCAAAGAAAATGACAGCTTTAACACATTTCAGGACCATTTTTATAACAAATTGCAAAGATCTGAATTGTTACTGAGCTAAATTGATCACTTCTATGACAAATATGGGCATCTTAAAAAAGGCTTTGTTACAAAAGATTGAACTCTGAGATGGTTTTGAGCCAGTTTGAAAATTTTTGAGCTGTGATTTAAGCAAGAAAGTAGTATCGTGATATGTATCGTATCTTGAGGCAAGTAAGCCCCAAATCAAACAAACAAATTAATCCGTTAAGTAATGGTTTATGAACTCTTCCAGCCATAAATGTTAAAAATGGGGTGCAAAGTTCAGGTATTTCCCGGGAAGTGTGTGTGTGTGTGGGTGGGGGGGGGGGCAGGGGGGGGGGGCAAATCATCAGAAAAAAATCTTGATTTGGGCTTGGGCTTCAAAGTTACGAGTATAAAACAAGTTAATGATAAGAACACACACACACCAAAAAGTACGAAGGATATTGTGTCCCCTCTCCCTTCAGTGTATGGACCTGCTTACTAGATTGAAGAAGTAATATAGCAAAATTCATGGTCACTGGTGCTTTTTTTTTTTTTTTGGTGAGCGTTTGTGTGTGTGTGATGTTGCTTCAGTTTGCACTTTTGGTGAATTTTGATTCGAGTACATTTTCTGAGCCCCAGCGACACATCCCCGTACGAATTTATCGGAGTTATCCCCCCCCCCCCCCCGCCATGGCGTCTCTGCATATGCAAATGATTTGCCTTTATCGGTTGTATGTGCATGCGCTCGTGCCATTACAAAAATGTCTGGTAAAGTATATTGAAAATTATACCACAAATATAATGAATTAATTTTTCAGATAAGATGTCTGACATTTTTTACAAATCTGCTAAAAATAGATCGTAGATACTCGTTAGAACCGCCTCGGCTTTGATACTCATTAGAAACGCCTTGACGAGACCTTTCTAATGAGTACCTTCAATCTATGCCTCTAGGCAGAAATACAAAAATGACGTATACTAACTGTAAACCCAGGGATTTTCCTAGTGCAACTTTGGGGCCGGTAATCGACCCCTATTTTTCCCAATTTAGAGACAGATATTCCCAAACTTTATAACAGATTTCCCAATTTCTGATGATGTGCTACATTTTGATAAAAAAATCATGAAAATTGAACAAAAATTGACAAAGTTACAGCTGATTTAAATTCCTAAATATAAATATTAGCGAGCTGTTTTTCGCAAACCCAGCGGCCCCTGGACCCTGATTTTGAAGGGTAGGAAAATCCCTGAAACCTACTTTTAGTATATAAAAGTTTGTTTACGGGGATCAAAATAAATGTACATCTATTAACTTGGTAAGAAAATAAAAATATTGCTTTTTTATGGTATCAAGCATGAGACACTCATTGTAAGATATGCTATTTTCATGCATAGCCCCTTAGTAACAACGATAATTAAATATTGATATTCTAACTTCGTGTTGGTTCTTGTGGGTTTTTAGCTCACCTGAGCACGAAGTGCTCAAGGTGAGCTTTTGGGATCGGTCTTTGTCCGTCGTCCGTCGTCCGTCGTCCGTGCGTCCGTGCGTCCGTGCGTCCGTGCGTCCGTCGTCAACTTTTGCTTTAAACAACTTCTTCTCCAAAACTGCTGGACAGATTTTGATCTAATTTCACAGGAATGCTCCTTGGGTGATCCTCTACCAAAATTGCTCAAACTATTCTGCTCGGGTGAACAAGATGGCCGCCAGAGCTAAAAATAGAAAAACCTTTAAACGACTTCTCCTGCTTAACCAGTGGATGGATTTTGAATTTATTTCACAGGAATGTTCCTTGGATGACCTTCTACCAAAATTGCACAAACAGTTCCGCTCGGGTGAACAAAATGGCCGCCAGAGCTAAAAATAGAAAAACCTTTAAAGGACTTCTTCTCCTTAACCAGTGGATGGATTTTGAAATCATTGCACAGGAATGTTTCTTGGGTGCCCCTCTACTAAAATTGCTCAAACCGTTCTGCTCGGGTGAACAAAATGGCCGCCAGAGCTAAAAATAGAAAAACCTTTAAACGACTTCTTCTCCTTAACCAGTGGATGGATTTTGAAATTATTGAACAGGAATGTTCCTTGGGAGCCCCTCTACTAAAATTGCTCAAACCGTTCTGCTCGGGTGAACAAAATGGCCGCCAGAGCTAAAAATAGAAAAACCTTTAAAGGACTTCTTCTCCTTAATCAGTGGATGGATTTCGAAATTACTTCACAGGAATGTTCCTTGGGTGACCCTCTAGCAAAATTGCTCAAACTGTTCCGCTCATGTGAACAAAATGGCCGCCAGAGCTAAAAATAGAAAAACCTTTAAAGGACTTCTTCTCCTTAACCAGTGGATGGATTTCGAAATTACTTCACAGGAATGTTCCTTGGGTGACCCTGTGCCAAAATTGCTCTAACCATTTTGCTCCAGTGAACAAGATGGCCGCCAGAGCTAAAAATAGAAAAACCTTTAAACGACTTCTACTCCTTAACTAGTGGATGGATTTTGAAATTACTTCACAGGAAGGTTCCTTGGGTGACCCTCTACCAAAATTGCTCAAACCGTTCCGCTCGGGTGAACAAGATGGCCGCCAGAGCTAAAAATAGAATAACGTTTAAACGGCTTTTTCTCCTTAACCAGTGGATGGATTTTGAAATTATTTCAAAGGAGTGTTCCTTGTGTGACCCTCTACCAGAATTGCTCAAATCGTTCCGCTCGGGTGAACCAAATGGCCGCCAGAGCTAAAAATAGAAAAACCTTTAAACGACTTCTTCTCCTTAACCAGTGGATGGATTTTGAAATTATTGAACAGGAATGTTCCTTGGGAGCCCCTCTACTAAAATTGCTCAAACCGTTCCGCTCGGGTGAACAAAATGGCCACCAGAGCTAAAAATAGAAAAACCTTTAAAGGACTTCTTCTCCTTAATCAGTGGATGGATTTCGAAATTAATTCACAGGAATGTTCCTTGGGTGACCCTCTACCAAAATTGCTCAAACTGTTCCGCTCGGGTGAACAAAATGGCCGCCAGAGCTAAAAATAGAAAAACCTTTAAAGGACTTCTTCTCCTTAACCAGTGGATGGATTTCGAAATTACTTCACAGGAATGTTCCTTGGGTGACCCTCTGCCAAAATTGCTCTAACCATTTCCCTCCAGTGAACAAGATGGCCGCCAGAGCTACAAAATAGAAAAACCTTTAAACGACTTCTACTCCTTAACTAGTGGATGGATTTTGAAATTACTTCACAGGAAGGTTCCTTGGGTGACCCTCTACCAAAATTGCTCAAACCGTTCCGCTCGGGTGAACAAGATGGCCACCAGAGCTAAAAATAGAATAACGTTTAAACGGCTTTTTCTCCTTAACCAGTGGATGGATTTTGAAATTATTTCAAAGGAGTGTTCCTTGTGTGACCCTCTACCAGAATTGCTCAAACCATTCCGCTCGGGTGAACAAAATGGCCACCAGAGCTAAAAATAGAAAAACCTTTAAACGACTTCTTCTCCTTAACCAGTGGATGGATTTTGAAATTATTTCACAGGAATGTTCCTTTGGTGAATCTCATCAAAAAATGCTCATACCGTTCCCCTTGGGTGAACAAAATGGCTGCCAGAGCAAAAATAGAAAAACTTTTAAACGATTTCTTCTCCTTAACCAGTGGATGAATTTTGAAATTATTTCACAGGAATGTTCGTTTGGTGTCCCTCTACCAAAATTGCTCATACTGTTCAGCTAGGGCGAACAAAATGGCCACCAGAGCTTCTCCTGCTTAACCAGTGGATGGATTATTAGCCCTGGAGCCAAAAACGGCCTGCCCCGGGGCCCACTGGTTTTACATAGGCTTATATAGGGAAAACCTTTAAAAATCTTCTTGTCTGAAACCAGAAGGCCCAGGTCTTTGATATTTGGTATGTAGCTTTGTCTAGTGGATCGCTACCAAGATTGTTCAAATTATAGCCCTGGTGCCAAAAACAGCCCCACCCCGGGGCCCACTGGTTTTACATAGGCTTATATGGAAAACCTTTAAAAATCTTCTTGTCTGAAACCAGAAGACCAAGGTCTTTGATATTTGGTATGAAGCTTCATCTAGTGGACCTCTACCAAGATTGTTCAAATTATAGCCCTGGGGCCAAAACCGGCCCCGCCCCGGGGCCCACTGGTTTTACATAGGCTTATTTTGGGAAAACCTTTAAAAATCTTCTTGTCTGAAACCAGAAGGCCCAGGTCTTTGATATTTGGTAAGTAGCTTCGTCAAGTGGACCGTTACCAAGATTGTTCAAATTATAGCCCTTGGGCCAAAAAATGCCCCCGCGCCAGGGCCCACTGGTTTTACATAGGCTTTTATAGGGAAAACCTTTAAAAATCTTCTCGTCTGAAACCAGAAGGCCCAGGTCTTTGATATTTGGTATGAAGCGTCATCTAGTGGACCTCTACCAAGATTGTTGAAATTATAGCCCTTGGGCCAAAAATGTCGCCGCCCAGAGACCGATTGGTTTTACATAGACTTATAAAGGGAAATTTTTAAAAATCTTCTTCTCTGAAACTGCAAGGCCCAGGTCTTTGATATTTGGTATGGAGCTTCATCTAGTGGACCTCTACCAAGTTTGTCAAAATTATAGCCCTGGGGCCACAAATGCCCCCACCCAGGGCCCTTTGGTTTTGCAGAGACTTATATAGCCTGGTGCATAGGCTTATGTAGGGAATATCTTTATAAAAATCTTCTTTTCTGAAACAGCAAGGCCCAGGTCTTTGATATTTGGTGTGTAGCGTCATCTAGTGGACCTTTGCCAAGATTGTTCAAATTATAGCCTTTGTTTTTGTTTGGTATGAAGCTTCACCTTTAAGACCTCCCTCAACATTATGCACATTAAAGCCCTTCCGCCAATAATGGCCCTCCCTGGGGCCCACTTGTTACACTATGGATCAGGTGAGCGATCCAGGGCCATCATGGCCCTCTTGTTTTTTGTGGGTTCTTGTTAGATATGCCTCACTGACACGATAGCAATAAGAACTAGCAACATATGTTTTAATCCCTAAAGATGCGACTCACAACTGTCGCCTGCCAAGTTGCCTTCTGGTTACTTTAAAAGTCATCATTGCAATTTTCTTGGTAATCGTAGTTTAACACAGGCATGCGACCTTGTGGATAAGAGCCCTGACTCTAAATCATCAGGTCTTTGAGTCTGGTTCGGTCCACATGTGAGACCCCAAGTTCTGTAACTGAAGGTTACGTGGTTTTTCTGTGGGTATGCCGGTATTTGCCACCTCTGATTAACAATAGGCTCGATATAAGTGAAATGATCTTGAAAGGGCCATAGTAGTATCGTGAGGCATGTATTGTGATACATATCATATCGTAGGGTGACCTAACCCGAGATATTTGGCTGTAGTGACCAGCCGCCAAATCAGAAAATAAAAAAAGGCTTTTAGAACGTCAGAGAAGGCTCGGATTAGGGGTGACTGTATGGTTACAGCCCTAACAAGTAGGGTCCGATCCGGTAATTGGGTCCGATCCAATGTTTGTACATACCGAAAGAATTTGCTCTAGGGAGCAAGGAAAGAATTTGCTCCCAGAGAGCAAATTCTTACCTTCGAGTACTCCATAGACTTAAAATGACGGTTTGGAAAACAATTAAAGCCAGGCAAATGACTTCCAAAAGAAAACAATTTTCCATGATCCAGTTAACCTCCAACCCACCCATTGATGGGTCCGACAGTTAACAAAAAAAATAAATACCACGAAAACTGATGTCGCAAGTGTAATGACCGTACGTTATTGCTTATAACCAAAAATTACTATTGCACTAACCTAGTAATTTTTCAATTTGCTATGTATAGTTGATATCTATGTTCAAATAGTTGTTCTTATCCTTGAAACGGCCAAAATTTGATTGAATTTGGTTTTTATTTGGTTGAAATATGCAGACGCTGTCTTCTGTAGTTTTCGAAAGGAAGTGACGTATTTTAGCGGGGAAAGTATAAAAGCCGGGAGTGACGGTCGGGGGTAAAAGTCGGGAGTAAATTTTGACAAACGAATAAAGGTATTAAACTTGCATCTATCTTGATGAAATTTTCAACCAAGGTAGAATATAGACTCCTTTACACAACGTATTTCCGTTCTTTCTGCTGATACTGCGTCGGTCAAATTTGACCATTACCGCAGGTGTACATTACATACTCAAGAGTACACTCCAGGTTTGCAGGATGAAAGCCTACACAGTAATCATATAAATACTATTGGGATCTTTCTTTCTTTCTACTGGTACTGCGTCGTTCACATTTGACCATTAGGCCTACCGCAGGTGTGCATTTCATACACTTTTTTCTCCTATTACTGCTGCTCACTCAATCTGAGCATTACGAGCAAGATTTTCTGGGTGGTAACCAGTACTTTTTTTTTTATTTTAATTTTTAAGCAATGTGGATGAAGTGCCTCGCTCAAGGACACAACACTTTGGTCAGCGTGAGGCTCGAACCCGCAACCTATCGATCACAAATCCGGTGCGCTACCACTGCACCAAAGCGCTTCATTAACCTGCACAGGGGAGGGTCTTCCTGCACAGGGGGCCTCAAGTTAACGTCCCGATCCTTAGGACGGTGCACTTTGTGGCATTCATCCCTGCAAATGATGCCAGTGCATGCTCTTAGCTAAATAAACTGCTAAAAACTACAGTCTTTTTGCAGTGAAAATGCAGTTTATTGTAAAAAATGCAGTAAGAAGCAGTTAAAAAGCAGTTTTTTTTTCTACTTGGACCAAAAGCAGTTTTAAAAATGCCCTGTAAAATAAACAGTTTTTATTAACTGCATTAAACTGCATTTATATATGAGGCAAAAATGCAGTTTTATCCAGTGAATTCGCAGTTTTATTTTACTGCTTTCAAATGTCATTTGAAGAAGCGGTTAAATGCAGTTTATTTCAAAAGAAAGCTTTAAAGTACAAATGCAATCTAAAAAAGTCACAACTGCAAACCAGTTATAAATAACTGCATACAGAGTGCATATAAAATAGATGATGTATGGGTTCAGACATAATTATGGAACATGACTGTTTTCTCCATGATCATGTTAACACATCATGTTCAAGACTGGAACATGAACATGTAAATCCAAACTATTTGGTTATGGAATTCGGGCGGGGGAAGACTCTCAGATGGATAGATTCCTTCCTTTGCCAATGAAAACAGCGTGTTGTTGTTAATGCTGAATCTTCAGTATGGGCTCCAGTTTTATCTGTGGTTCCGCAGGGGACTGTTCTTAGTCTGCTGCTGTTCTCCCTGTACTGTTCTCCCTGTACATTAACGATATTTCCACTGACACTGTCTCAGAAATAAGACTGTTCGCAGACTTTTTTTTTTGCTATCGGGAAATTATCTAGATACAGAGGACTCAATGAAACTTCAGAAGGATATAGATAGATTAGGATGTTGGGCACGAAAATGGGGCATGAGATTTCAGCCCGTTAAATGCAATATTACGCAAATAACTAGGAAGAGAACAAATAAAATTGAGGCTTCATACACCTTAGATGGAACGGTGCTCAAAAATGTGAATTCCATTAAATACCTTGGTGTGACAATCACAAACGATTTGAGATGGAACACACACATTAGCAACATGTGTACAAAGGCGAATAGAACACTTGGTTTCCTGAGGCAAAATCTTCATCAATGTCCTCAAGATGTGAAGGAGACAGCATATAAGGGATTGTTCGCCCAATCTTGGGATATGGTAGTTGCATCTGGGACCCGAGTGGAGTGATCCTTAATGAAGAAATTGAAAAAGTTCAAAATATAGCTGCTAGATTTGTAACAAGGAATTATACGGCTTTGAAACTGTGAGCATGACTGGATTTCTAGGAAAATTAAGATGGGAGTCTCTCAAGAAAAGGAGAAGGGACAGTAGAATCATACTTTTATACAAAGGTCTAAAGGGTGCTGCCAGCATTCCAACAGTTGACCTTGTTCCCCCAGCTAGGCACTGTAGAAATCATCATTCACTGGCGTTTCAGACTCTCAAATGACATCTATAAACAATTGTTCTTCCCCCGAACCATTAGAGATTGGAATGCCCTTCCTGATTCAATCATGTCCACTGCTGAAGGTGCAGAGGATAGTGTAGCTAAATTTATCTCATTGGTGAGAACTAGGGACTAACTTCCCATATCACAGGTCCTTGTGTATGAATGTCATTTGACGTGTCACCCGTAACAATTCTGATTCTGATGTCTAATATTCATTCAGAAAAAGGCATAGCTGTGACCCTCAGCTGAGCACAGTAATCAAAGATTGGATAAAACGTTAGCACAGTATTTTGAAGATTGGATAAAACTCTTGGATACAGACAAATAGTGACAAGTAGACACATTTGCTCTGGACTTCGAGAAGGCATTTGACACGTCCACTCATGACCTACTAAAATCATTTGGCTATGAGATTCAGACAGAGTGGATGGACTCTCAAATGGATGGATTCCTTTCTCTGTTATAGAAAACACCGAGTTATTCATAATGATGAAACCCCAGAGAGGGCTGTTCTTGGTCCATTGTTGTTCTCCACGTACATCAATGATAGTTCCATTGACATTGACTCAGAAATATGAGACTTGCAAACGACTATGTTTTGCTACGGGGAAATAAGAGATGCAGGTGACTCACCGAAACTGCTGAAGGATAAATTCGACAAGAAAATAGAGTATGAGATTTCAGCCCGTTTAATGTAATATTATGCAGATTATTAATAAATAGCGACTCCCCCCTCCCACCCCCACCCCCCCCCCCAAAAAAAAGAGCCTTCTTACACCTTGGAGGATACGGTCCTCGAGAACTTGGATTCCATCAAATACCTAGGTATATGACTATCATCACACATGACTTTTTCGACTAGTAGGACTGCACATATTAGCAACATATGACTCATAATGTACTAAACAAACAACGCTTAAATTGGTTTCCTTAATAAGGCGAAATCTTAATCAGTGTCCTTATGACATAAAAGTAAACGAGGCAGCATGTAAAGGACTTGTTTGCCCCAATCTTGGAATCTCGTAGTTGTAGCTGGGACCTCCAAGTAGTGGTCCTTCGAGAAGAAATTGAAAATGTCCAGAGTAGGAAAAAAGCTTCTTACACCTTTATATATATAGATCTATCTTCATTGCAAAAACTAACAATTACAAAGGTTCCGATTCCCCCTGCCCGATTTGATCATTTCCTCGACAGAAGGTGCAGAGAATAGTGTAGCTAAATTTACCTCTTTAATGAGAGCTAGGAACTTAAATTACTTCCCGCATGATCACAGATCAAACTGAGTTCACGGAGGTTCCATTGACTGGAAGATCGGTCCCATTCATGGATAATATTGTTGTGTCAGCTGCAGGAGTAATCAAGTTACTTCAAGGCTTAAACCCTAGTAAAGCCTTAGGACCTGATGAACTTCATCCTAGAGTCCTGAAGGAACTAGCAAATGAGTTAGGTCCAGTTTTTGCACACTTGTTTCAACAGTCTCTTGATACGGCTGAAATCCCCAAAGAATGGCTCTTAGCGAACATTTGTTCACTCTTCCAAAAAGGAGATAGGGCTCTTGCCCTTAATTATCGCCCTGTGTCTCTGACTTGTGTTATGTGTAAATTGCTTGAACATATAGTCTGCTCGAACATCATGGCCCAATTGGATGAACATAAACTTTTGTCAGACAGACAACATGCATTCAGGAAAAGGCATAGTTGTGAAACTCAGCTGAGTACAGTTATTAATGGCTGGGCAAAAATCTTGGACAAAGGGGGACAAGTGGACACATTTATTCTGGACTTTGAGAAGGCTTTTGACACCCCACCTCATGAACTTCTTAAATCTAAGTTATTTGGTTACGGAATTGGGGGGGGGGACTTTCAAATGGATAGATTCCTTTCTTTGCTACAGAAAACAGCGTGTTGTTGTTAATGGTGAATCTTCAGAGTGGGCCCCAGTTCTGTCTGGAGTCCCACAAGGGACTGTTCTTGGTCCGCTGTTGTTCTCCCTGTACATCAATGATATTTCCACCGACATTGACTCAGAAATAAGACTGTTCGCAGACGACTGTGTTTGCTACCGGGAAATTAGACATACAGATGACTCACTGAAACTTCAGAATGACATAGATAGATTAGGATGTTGGGCCCGAAAATGGGGCATGAGATTTCAGCCAGTTGAATGCAACATTATGCAGACAACTAGGAAGAGATCTTTTAAAGTTGAGGCTTCCTACACCTTAGAGGGAACGGTCCTCGAGAATGTCGACTCCATTAAATACCTTGGAGTGACAATCGCACACAACTTGAGATGGAATACTCATATTAGCAACATGTGTACGTAGGCAAATAGAACACTTGGTTTCCTGAGGCGTAATCTTCATCAGTGTCCTCAGGATGTAAAAGAGGCAGCATATATAGGTCTTGTTCGCCCAATCTTGGAATATGGCAGTTGTATCTGGGACCCAAGTGGAGTGGTCCTTAACGAAGAAATTGAAAAAGTTCAGAATAGAGCTGCTAGATTTGTAAAAGGCAATTTCTGCTTTGAAACGGGGAGCATGACTGGAATACTTGGAAAATTAAAATGGTAGTCTCTCAAGAAAAGGAGGAAAATCAGCAGGCTCATCCTTTTATACAAAGGTCTAAAGGGTGCTGCTAGCATTCCAACGGATGGCCTTGTCCCCCCGGCTAGGCACTGTATAAATCACCATTCATTGGCGTTTCAGACCCTTACTGCAAGAACGGACATTTATAAAGAATCATTCTTCCCCCGAACCATTAGAGATTGGAATGCCCTTCCCGATTCGATTATTTCGACAGCTGAAGGTGCTGATGACTGTGTTCCAAGTTTACCTCTTTGGTTAGAGCTAGGGACTAACTTCCCATATCACAGGTCCTGGTGTATGAATGTCATTTGACGTGTCACCAGTAACAATTCTGATTCTGATTCTGACGGGTCCCGGTGAATTAATGTCTTATGACGTGTTATCAGTGACATTCTGATTCTAATGACATATTAGGCCTTCAGTGATACTGAGTTCCTGAAATGGAGGGGACGGAACATGCCCCTGAGGACCATTTTGAGTTCAACAATTGAAACACACAAGTTTGAAAACTGTATGTCATAGCCCCAAATTTCATAACAAATTGTTCAGTGGTCAGTCAGCGAGAACTCGTCTGAATTAATTTGAGCAAAGAAGAAGACGTGGGAAAAGACTATCAAATTCTCACTTCGTTTAGGACACTTGTCGATTTACCGACAAAAAGATTTATGTGTGATTCGGCGATTCCGAATTTTTGGTGGGTGCCGGTATTCCGTGTCACTTCCTCTATCGTCGGAAGCAGAAGCGCCGCGAGAATTAAAAAAAAAAAAAAAAATCGACGGCATTTTACTCATTTTTGGGGATGGGAAGAACTATTTTAGGTTAGATAAACATAATATACATCAATTATCAATAAATGCTGCGATGGTACATCAGCGTTTTTGCGGAAAAATAAAGAAATGAGCAAATACTACGGCACAGCTTGTGGGAAAGGGACGTTTCGGCCTCGAGTCGTTTCGGCCTTTATTTTGAGTTTGGTCGTTCGGCCTATTTCGATGAGTCCTTTTCGGCCCTGTGTCATTTCGTCAGATACATCATTATATGAATTTTGAAATATATTTGGGTCTTTGTGAAATAACTGGACGGGTGGGAGAGGGTTTGGGATGAGAGATCAGTCATCACGAAATATTTTCTATTGATGCAGGACAGCTGTCAGACAGACTGAAATCTTTTGCAGGACAGAATAAGTATTTGCAGGACTGAAGTCATATTTGTTAGAATATCATGGTCTTTGTTAAGATTTGAATGACATTTTGTCAGACCACGGACCCAATAGACGCTGGTTAACTGCATGGATGTGAGGTGCCTCAACACAGAGATTCAAAGCAAATTTGTATTGTTTTGATAGCGACGTGACTGCAGTCAGCTTTTTATCAATGGCATCAGATAATTGGATTTATGGACATCTCGGCCCCTAACAAACTCGGCCCCTGACAATCTCGGCCCCTGACAAACTCGGACCCTAGCAAACTCGGCCCCCATTCAACTCCGTAACTAAAAACTCAGTCCCTAGCAGCATTTAGGTCCTAAAATACTATGTTTTTGTTTCCGAGAAGCAATTTGGAAGGTGGATAGGGTTCACGGAAAGTTTGAGCATATTTATCGTTTTTAATACGAAACCTTATCCATGATAAAAGATCGCGGAAATCGATACTGTAATTGGGACGTGTTGGAATTGAGTTTGACATCACTGTATCAGTGTGTATCTTATAGAAGGTTAAAGAGGACTGCTCATGACGGGCCTCCATGGATGGCCACTCTAGCTCATTAAGCATGTCACCGACGCTTCTTCTATTTCGTCATCGCCTGCAGATCCATCTAGTAGCTGTCCTCTGCACCTTCTCCACCTGCTGAATCTGTTTTTGACATAGGGATGCCGAATGGATGATGCATAAGTTGAGGACCAACCAATGTTTTATATGCAACATCCTTTGTCTGCCTACGTGCAAAGGCCAAATTACGTCTAAGGAATCCTAAAGTCCTAGTTGCTTTAGATGTAATCTCAGAGATAAGTTGACCCCAATCAAGATCGTCAGTGATGGTGATACCAAATATTTGGCAGACTGAACATGCTCCAAAATTTGCTGGAGAAGAGTATAGGGGTGAGTGAGTTTTTGTTTTACGTCCCACCAACAGCTAAGGTCATACGGAGACGGGACCTCGGTTTAAAGACTCATCCGAAAGTCTGGAGAAGCCCGGGATCGATCCTGCGATCCCTGGTTTACAAGGCGAGTAGCATAACCACTGCACCACAGGGGCTTCTAAAAAGAGAAGAGTATAGTCAAACTTAATTCGATTGTCCGGAGGGTGTCGTGACACTCTCATTGAATGACATTTGGCCACATTGAACTTCATCTGCCTATCGGCCTCCCACTGTGCAAGTTGATCCAGGTCATCTTGTAAAATAAGACAGTCAGAAGTAGAATGAATGTTCCTATACAGGACACAATCATCAGCAAACAAACGGACCGGGAGATCATTGATGAAAACCAAGAAGAGGAGCAGTCCAAGGACCTAACTATGGGGAGCCAAGATAAAACAGAGACTGGATCAGACGCTTGGTCATCAAGTACAACTTCTTGTGAGCGCCCAGAGAGCCATGAGCTAATCCACCTAGGTGTGGATCCACTTATTCCATACTAACTACGCCAGTTTATATAATAGCCTTCGGTGTGTTATTTTGTCAAAGGCCTTTGCGAAGTCCATGATGATCAAGTCAGTCTGTTTGTGGCCACGGTTTATGACCCCATCCAGATTGCTCACAATGGCATGGTAAAATTGAACTAGTTGCGTTTCGCAAGACCCTTGACTCCGGAAACCATGATGACAGTCAGTAAGAATGCTCTCAAAGGCTAAGTGCTTGTGGATATTGCTTACTAATATATGCTCCAGGGTTTTGTAACAGATGCATGTTAGTGACACTGGTCTATAATTTGCTGCATCACATTTTTCCCCTTTCTTATAGGCCGGGGTAACATTTGCTTGTCGCCAGTCATCTGGTACAGTGCCCTGGGCAAGTGATTCATTGAAGATAAAGGCCAATACCGGAGATATTTCAGCACTACATTCCTTAAGTACCCTGGCATTCAGTTCGTCTGGCCCAGATGCCTAATGTATCTAGAGCTTACCCAACAGTTTAGCGACCCCCTTTGGTCAGAGATGTAATTACAACAGAGATGTAATTACACGACATTTAATCAATTACTTTATTAATTAAATCGGAGATTGAGTGAGAGTGGGCCCAGAGCAGCGTGTCATACACTTGTTCAATCAACGGCATTAGGTTCATTTAACTCCTGGCTTATTTTGTGATATGGGTTACTCATAATTTCATCTAAATTAGTTCAAAAAGTAATTAGGCGTATGTACGTTAAAATTATGTGTAAAAGTTTGATAATAATTGAATTCCAACATTTAAATATACATTCTAGTTTTGGGGGCCGAGTTTGTCAGGGGCCGAGTTTGTAGGGGCCGAGTTTGCCAGGGGCCGAGTTTGTCAGGGGCCGAGTTTGTTAGGGGCCGAGATGTCCTGTCACCGATTGTTTGTGTTCTCTAATTTATAGCACCTCTGTGATGCATATTTAATTATTTCAAATCATGTTTAATTATGTCGTGTTTTGAAAATTTGCTAACTGAATCAAAATTTTCTGTCCTTATAATATTATTTTCAATGATCATCACTGGATTTTGATAATGTGCAGATACAGGGGCAACATGATCCACATTAGTTGGTCCCCTTCAGGTGGCTGCCTTGCTGCATGCATGGCAGATCTCACACCGTTTCTCCAGGTGTGTCCATCATGAAATTGATCTCCATGGGTAAACACAATTTTTTATACGCCTGTTTTATTGTTATGGGGTCGGCGTCCATCTATCCGTCAGTCCGTCTGTAAACTTTTCGTTTCCGGATAACTCCTCCTACAGTTTTCATCCAGTGAAGCTGAAACTTGGTAGACAGTAAGACTATGAGGTGTTGTAGCGCATATTGTTTCGAGGTTACAGCCCACCAACTATTCATAAAGTTATGCCCCTTTGAAAATTTTTGTAAACTTTTTGTTTCCGGATAACTCGGAGTCTCCTCCTAAAGTTTTCATCCGATCGAGCTGAAACTTAGAGGATAGAAAGACAATGAGGTGGTGTAGCGCATATTGTTTCGAGGTTACGGTCCATCAAATATAATATTTACAGAGTTATGCCTCTTTGAATATTTCTGTCAACATTTCATTTCTGGCTAACTTCTCTTATATTTGACATTTGATCAAGCTGAAAATACAGAAATTTGACTTTTTCATTTCCGGATATCTCCTCCTACAGAACTTTTTCATCAGATGAAGCTGAAACTTGGTAGTCAGTAAGACAATGAGGTGGTGTAGCGCATATTGTTTCAAGGTTATGGTCCACCAAATATTTCAGTTATGCCACTTTGACAATTTTGTAAACTTTTTGGTTTCTGGATAACTTCTACAGTTTTCAAGGGAACAAGGGATCAAGCTGAAAATTGTTAAGTAGTAAGACTATGAGGTTGTGTAGCACATATTGTTTCGAGGTTATGGTCCATCAATTTCTGGCTAACTTCTCTGACATTTAACATTAGATCAAATTGAAACTTGGTATATATAGTCAGACCATGATGTGATGTGCAACAGTGCATGTTGTTAGGGCCCCACTCTGGCCATAACTATATTGCTTGTGTCCGTGTGTTGTCACACCCTAGCCAAAAACTTCACCTTGCCTACTCCTATGAAACATCACATACTTACCATCACAAGACCTACATTTTGGCAGTGCATTTTGTTAGGGCCCCATAACTGTGGAGTAGTGCATATTGTTGTGAGGTTGCCGTCCAACAAATATTAACTTGCTACAGGTGTATTATGCCCCGCTTGCGGAGCTCTTGTTATACTGGTTAAAAAACTGGTAAATGCACAGTGTGGTAAATATGTCGAATATGATAGTTTTTTTTTTATTTAGGTTTTACGGACCTATCAAAATTTTCCCACATTTCGAGCTACCAGATGCCACTTTAGCACATGGGGTTGTTATAGTAATGTCTAAAAGAAGTTATATGCAGTTTTTCTGCAGTACTGAAAAACTGTTTACCTAATATTATGGTTTGCAGTTTTAAAAACTTCTTACCTTATTTGGTCAACAGTTTTCAACAGTTTTACAAAACTGCTCAGCTCATTTAAATATTTCACCCCAAATGCAGACGTTTTCACTGCACTTTCACTGCATTTTAACTGTAACTGCTAGAAAAACTGCAGAAAAACTGCTTTTGGTCTCGTAATAAAACAGTATATGCAAATAAGGTAAATACTGCATCTGAAGGATTCAAACTGCTTTTTAACTGCTGAGTCACAACTGCATTTAAACTGCTTTTTAACTGCCTTCCATTTTGCTAAGGGTGGAGCATCTTCGGACACCGCGATTCTATTACCAATGCCGGCAGTCGTACCGTGGACATCTAGCATGATAGGCAATGCACTAAGCACTGAGCTACCACGCATATACATTGTAAGACTTCATATTATTATTAAATATTTATCACGATTCACACTGAAATACACAACCATGTTATAAACTTTTGGGATCGGGAGTAACTTTGGTAAACCATTTTGTAAATTATTAGGGGGTCGAACCGAGGCTGTAGCGCTGGAGGGGAAATATTCATCAAAACTACCCGTCTGAATCTGAATGGTTACTGAATCAGAATTGTTACTGGTGACACGTCTAACCGCATTCATACACCAGGACCTGTGATGGGAAGTTAGTCGCCAGCTCTCACCAAAGAGGCAAACTTAGCTACACAATCATCAGCACCTTCAGATTGTTCGGGGGAAGAATAAAAGAAAGATAAAGAAGCTTTATTCAACGTCGCATATTCAAAACAAATAACTTAAGCTCTGTAGAGCTTTTATTACGACAACAAAGTATCCTCTAACAAATACTAACCTGCCTTCATTTATCTTCCTAGGACTACCCCTGATAATGCGAGCGTCAGCCAAGGGAGTTACTAATACCATTTTTCACGCCTTTGGTATGGCGCGGGTGGGGAACGAACCCGCGACCTCCCATTCCCGAAGCTGACGCTCTACCACTCTACTACCGGGGTCGGTGATTCTTTATAAATGTCAGTTCTTGCAGCAAGGGTCTGAAACGCCAAATAACATCCTTCTTTCTTAACTCGTTTTACTGATACTGCGATCGGTCACATCATACCATTACTTACAGGTTACATTACCCTCCAGGTTCGCAAGATGAAAGCCTACACAGTAATCATGAAAATACCGGTGGGGATCTTTAACCTGCACAGGGGATGGCTCTCCCCGCACAGGTGGCCTCTAGTGAACGTCCCGATCCGAAGGACGGTGCACTTTCTGGTATTCATCCCTGATAATGGTACCAGTGGAGCATGTTCTGACTCCGCTTTTTTATTACCGTTTTCGGGACTCGAACCGGGAGCCTCTAGCATTTTTCCCATGACTGTTGTTTATGAAATAGGTTCCCTGTGGATATTGTACTTGATAAGCGATCTTGACTCCTCCAGAATCCGAATCAGAATTGTTACTTGTGACACGACAAATCATTGAAATGACATTGATACACCAGGACCTGTGTTATGGGAGGTTAATCCCTAGATCTCACCAAGCACCTTCAGCTGTGGAGATGATCAAATCGGGAAGGGGATTGCAAACTTCTGGTCCTAGGGAAGAAAGAATCTTTGTAAATATAAGTTCTTGCAGTAGGGTTCTGAAATGCCGGTGCATACATTTACCGGAAAGCACCAAAATACCGGAAAGCAAACCAAAATACCGGAAAGCACACATAAATACCAAAAAGCACTTATATATACTGGAAAACATTAGAAAATGGAAGCACCATAAAGCCCAGTCTATTTATTCAAGAGCCCCGATGGGCGGGATGATGTACAATCCTCGACATAATACTACCTGAAAACAATTACTTGTATGTTTGTATATTTGTAAGTATGTTGTCCATTCTTCCTGATTTTTATACTTTATTCAAAGAACTATCTTTGCAACAAAATAAAACACTGGATTTTTCTCTGTACTTCCAATATAATAAAGATGAATACTGCTTCTATAATGCATGTAACATCACTTTAACATGCCATTGTCATTGCATTGTACTTGTACATTGTTTTCAACGGGTCTCGGTGGCCTAGTGGTTAGGAGCGCTGACTTTCTCAATAGGTCGCTCATCGATGTGGTTCGCGCCCCCGCACAGTTCACTTGTGGCAAGAGAGTCTCAAGGAGACAAGTTCTGTTTGGTTTTTCTCTGAGTTCCACTCGTTTAATTGGTGGTTCGCATCCCGCTCAAAAACGTGTGAAACACAAGTTCTGCCTGATTTTCTTCTGGTTCTCCCATTTTGCCAACCCAAACAATCGGCTCGATATATGTGAAAATCTTGAAAGGGCTATATAGCCCCCACTACCCGCTAAACAGCTAAATCTTCATGTGAATTGTTGAACAGACGTGTTATACACCGTATTTAGTTAGAGACACTACCCCCGCTCTGGCAATGGAAACCCTGGTAAACCTTACATGGTCACTTGGTGGTAATCTCCGAATAGACACCCTATGTTGAACTAACGTCAAGACGACATTATTTAACCAATGTATTCCGAACGGTCTGGTTCAAGTTCTTTAAACTGCACACAACACTCTCAAACAGTTGCTGCAGTATATGAAGATAGATATAGTTAGTAGCGTGTAATTCTTGAAACTTGCATGTCATTCTGACAATACCCTAGGGGGTTGGGGATAAATATTTAAGCTTTTTAGGTAAAATTATCAATATAAATCTAATACATAGGCGTAAATTTCATTTTTAACATGTTCCTCCGCAGAAAAAAACCAAGTACAAAGTGCTTTTTGGTATTTATATGTGCTTTCCGGTATTTTGGTTTGCTTTCCGGTATTTTGGTGCTTTCCGGTAAATGTATGCACCCCTGAAATGCCATTGAATGGCGATTTCTACAGCGCCTGGCTGGGGAATAATGTCATCTGTTTTAAAGCTGGCAGCACCCTTTAAGCCTTTGTATGATAACCTGAGCTACGGTCTCTTCTTCTTTGTTTGAGAAACGCTCATCTTAATTTGTCTAGAATTCCAGTCATACTTCCAGTTTTAAAATAAAAGTGAAGGCAATGATCAGGAATCAATACAATTACCTCACATCTCCCATCAGTGACTCCAAAGGGACAGAAACGGGAACATGAAGTGACTATACCCTAATGAAAACATCACTGGCTATTAGCGGAAAGGACAGTTACTTTCCCACAAAATAGCCAAAGGGCTATCCAAAATAAAAAGATATACGTGTAAGCAATACATACATGTAAAGACAAACTATTACAAGCAATAAATAACGACAGAGGCTAAAGTAGTACTGGTAATTAATTGTTACAATCTAGCAACTTTAGTCTGAACCTTTTCAATTTCTTCATTTAGGACCCCCCCCCCATTGAGGTCCCAGATACAACTACCTTATTCCAATATTGGGCGAACAAATCCTTTATATGCCACCTCTTTTACATCCTGGTGACACTGGTGAAGAATCAGTAATAGGAAACAAAGCTTCCTATTTTACCTTTGTACACATATTGCTAATAAGTGTATTCCATCTCAAATCGTGTGTAATGTCATACCAAGGTATTTAATGGAATTCACATGCTTAAGGAGAGTTCCCTCTAAGGTGTATGAAGCCTAAATTTTATGGTTCTTTTCCTAGTTATTGCATTTGATGGGATGAAATATCATGCCCCATTTTTGTTGCCAACATCCTAGTCTGTCTATATCTTACCGAAGTATCAACGCATCCTGTGCATCTCTATTTTCCCGGTAGCAGACACAGTCGTCTTTCAACAGTCTTACTTCTGAGTCAGTTTCAGTTGAAACACCATTAAGGTAAAGGGAAAATAATAGTGGGCCAAGGACAGTCCCTTGTGGGACCCCAGACAAAACTGGAGCCCACTCAGAAAATTCACCAGTAACAACAACTCGTTTTCTGTAACAAAGACATGAATCTATCCTCAAGAGAGAGTAGGCCCCCGCCCATCGGGGCTTGAAGAAATGGATAGGCTGCATGATGTTCCCATGCAGATCTAAGTCTGACCCGTCACACGAGTACTGGTATATTTACATATAGCCTATAGAAATACCGAAAATTCACCGAAAAAAACACGACATGTGGTAGCCCATAGTGCTCGCTTAAAGCCAACACCGAACCTAAATACTTGCATTTGTAATGTAACCGGTCTAACTCAGCCGTAGACTTTAATAAACAAGTAGCTCTTTTATTGGTATCACATGTTTATTATAATAACGGATACAACGACATCTGGATGGTTGGATCATATCCGTTATACTAGTATGACCAAAACAATAACGAGGTCCTGAAATAGAACATATAAAAACCTACATAAGTTCTCAGAATACAATTATATGTATTCATGTGTGTGATCTACGTTACTGAATTGTGTTCATAGTGAAGTTAATACCTGTTAATCTTAGTATATAGCTTCATTGAATATATCCATTTTAAGGATAATTCATACCCTTAAATTTGACTTGTAAATATATTATCAATCCTATATAGCATAAATATATATATAAAATACATTATCACATAATATTTGGCATTAATCTGTTATTATGCCATAATAGGACTGATAAGAGAAAAGCATATCAAATATACATTTCATGAGACAATAGTTTTATCCCTCTCACACATCATCTGATATAATGATGTGACCCATCAACCTCTTCTGCTTAAAAGCATTCAAATGAACAATATATAATAAAGATAACTCACCGAACTGTGGGCCCAGACCAGAGTGATTTCACACCATCACACAAGCATCAAGAATTCTCACATTGTGAAGTTAGTGCTGCAATTTAAAAGAACATATATGTGCAAATAATGTGCAATTAGTACTTTTAGTGCCGAGCTATTTTAAAATATGTTTCTGTGAAAGAAGATTCAGACATATGAGGCAAACCAACATTTCATCGGTTCTTCATAAACGATACCAGTGACCTAACTTATGAATTAAGCAATTTGCCTTTTCCCTTTGGTCACATAAACAGAGGAATGTATTCAATTTACCTTCCCTGAGACATAGTAACATATAAAAACATCAGTATACCATGGTGAGCTTTTCTGAACTGTACAATAAGAAATCTTTTGGAAAGCTGCGCTTGTATATTTGCATAAAACGATCCTTCCACTCTGACTTCTTTTGAAAACTATAACTTGTTCTGAATCTCTGTTATAACAAACAGAAAGAAAGAAGAGAGAGTGCCTGAGTTTTACGTCCCACCAACAGCCAAGGTCATAGGGAGATGGGATCTCGGTTTAAAGACTCATCCGAAAATCTGGAGAAGCCCGGGATCGATCCCGCGACCCCTGGTCCACAAGGCGAGTAGCGAAACCACTACACCACGGAGGCTTCTACAGAAAGAAAGAAACGTTTCTGCATCACAGGATAACTGCTATAAAGCCAAATAGTGAAATACACACACCGAACAAAAGATGCATACTTACAAAATGTAGATATCCAGAAAAGAACCCAAAAATACTCAAAATATTTAAGAAACATAAGTTCAATCGAAGGAAGTGGTTTGTCCAAAACTCTAACCAGTAATGAACATTTTTATCCTCTCTTTTCAATAATCTATAAGCTGACCAATAAAATGAATCAACTAATCACATCTAACAATAGAACAGCCAAGGTATTAGCCTAGAGGTAAAAACAGTAACAATACATTTCAACAAAAAGGCTCAAATGGATATACTTTGCTCAGCTGGTGTATATTGCAACTTTATTAGCTCACCTGGACCAAAATACTACTTTTAGAATATTAAAAGCATATTAAAACGAGCAACAACAAAAAATGATTCTAGTATGAAGTTCCATACATCTAGATTAAATTCAATTAAAATAGATCACTGTTACAGTAAGTCTCTCACAAAGACAGAAAGGAGACTAATTGTTTTGCTCCGTTTCTTCTTCTTTCTGCCAAAATTTCGTCCAGAAGAGTTCCCAGTCTTGGGGATACAGTATGAAGTTTTGCATGAATGGTTCAGAGGGTCCCCCGAGGTGTGCCAGTGTCATGGCCCCCTTCCTAAAACGTTTAAAGCCTTTCAGATCCCCGCCCTAAACCACATATAGTCTTGTTCCTGATGAAAAGATGCATTCAGGGACACCAATTTGTGGGTCCCCCGGGGTCCAGACCTGCACTTCATTAAAGGCAACATAACCAAAATGCCAGTGCAACCAGAGTTGTGGTTCTTGCTCCTGACAGGTCTTCTTGGCCTCATTTACAACCATACCAAAGTACCATCAGTATATCTCAAAGGGTATTAGAGTTCAAGGTTCTATATGCGGACAGACGGATGGACGCCCCCCACCCGCCAATTATCTTAGGAAGGATCTTAGCATTGGAAGCCCCCCCCCCATAATAATCATGAGAAACTGGGGCTAATGCAGTTTAAATCCAGTAATTTGAGATCAAATTATTTAGCACATTTCAATTTGTTTTAATGGCCATTAAAATATTGGTGATACAAATTAATGGCACGAGAGTTTTGTAGTTAATGATGTTAATGGCCATTATTTGATAACATTCTATTAATGGCCATTAATTCAGAATTAATGACATGAATACTTACTTTTTAATGGTTGTGGAAACCGATAATTATTTAATGGCCATTAAAGTTGACTATAATGGCCATTAATAAGTATTTTTGAAAATTAATGCCCATAAAATTAGTACGGGGATTTTAATGCCCATGAATTTTCATATTAATGACCATCAACAAAAAGGTCATGGCCATTAAAATACATCGAAAAACAAAAATTGATGCGCCATTAAATTGTTAATGGTCAAAGATTAATGGAACCTTAAAAAAGTAATGATATTTTAATGGTTTAACTTCTGTTTTAATGGTCATTAACATGAATTTAATGGGTAAAATTACAAAGCCATTAATTTTTGCGAACAAAAAGTAATGGGTTGCTTTAACAGGTTTTTAATAATTAACAGGAATTTAATGGGATTTTAACAGAATTTTATGGTTTACATGTCTAGTAGTGCAAGGTTGGGTGCGGGGGACTTTTACCAGACACTGAGATGAAATGACATCTCAAGCCATACCACCCATAGAAACCACGAGGGTTTAAGGAGCAGTCCGGCTTGCATCACTTTTCCTGGGCAGGCTTAGACCTAAGCGGTTTACCAGTATTCAAGTTTGGTCAGTTTCAGCTCTGCGTGGAAGCACCGTGCAGCCCATCAATTTCCCCAAGCCCCGATGAGCGGGGGTGAAGAGACAATTATTTTACTGATTTGGAGGAATTATTCTTGAAAAATAAAGTGTAACACCTAACACTAAAAATAGATACATTTTGGCAAGAAAGGACAAGTCTCCATAAGGGGGTTTTCCTGGTACCTGAATTTTTCAATAATATTTTGGGAAAATATAGCCACACAGAGGGGACATTCATCCCAGGTAAGTTTGAATCAAACAGAACTCTAGTTTTGTGATAAGGGTTTATCAAAAGTGGGTGGGGTAATTCCATATCAGTTCTACCAAGGACAATTAATCTGCAATTGACTATATTAAAATAGCACACTGACAAAACTTTTTGCCATGCAATGCATAGACCGTGGGTACATATTAATGTGAAATAGGGTGATTGTATATTTTATTGAACTTTGCTAAAATATAATAATTTATTTGCACTTTGCGGATTTTCATTAATTTTTCATCTACCAACTTTGCCAAAAAGTTGAACATTTCTCTATTAAGCAACACATTCTTACCTCTTTTCTAGAAAATACTTACCAATGATTGGCCATTGCAGAATTGTAAGGATTTTTTTATAAATGGTCTGTGACATGAGTTATGTGCCCTTGAAAAGAGAAAATTGTAGTAAAATGCGATGAAATTTTCAAAACTTTGTTTTGCCTTTTTGCTATAAGTTTACTGGCGAGATATGCTTAGATAAGTTAAATTCTAATGTATTTATCGTGTAAAAGTGTTTAACTATTGTAGCAGAGACTAAATTGGTATCAGTTAGGGTCAAAATTACTTTTAGGGCTTTTAAGAACTGGATATAATTGGCACACATTTGCTCATCTCATTTAGTATCACTTTCTTCTGAGGAGTCGCTGTTGGTATTCCAAACTTCAGCTGCAGTATCTGTAAGAAAATCCATGTATTTATTATGTATCTCAGGCCCTTTTGTTGCTGGCTGGTGTCGCTCAAACTCCAAATACCATAAGACTGATGCAATATGGGCACAGCAGCCCACTACTCTAGCCCCTGATTTGCATGTGCAAAACCAACCGACGATAGGTGATAAGCCTGTGCTGTATTCAATCCATAAATTATAGGTCTTACTACTGGTATGCCTTACAAGCCTCCGTGGTCGAGTGGTTACGCTACTCGCCTTCTAAACCAGGGGTCGCAGGTTCGATCCCGGGCTTCTCCAGACTTTCGGATGAGTCTTTAAACCGAGGTCCCGTCTCCGTATGACCTTAGCTGTTGGTGGGACGTAAAACTGAAACACTCACTCACTCACTGGTATGCCTTGAACGTAATAGGGACTTGAGGACACCTTCTTGCTCTTTGTTTATAAGGATTTCATATTTGGCGTCATCTGTTTGGTGTTCTTTCGTGTAGGATTTGGCCTGGCGAATCTGATAACCTCCCATTGTCATTGTCAGGTCTCTTAATTCTGCTTCGTTCAGTTCGGAGAAATCTGGCATTTCAGATGCATCCATACTTTTCCAAAACGTGCGCCGTTTGTCCCACTAATTGTCAGTCACATTTTGTTGAAGTTTATTGGGTGACTTTGCTAAGGCCATCATTCGTTTGGCCATGACACCATCTGATTCCAAACTAGTCACCAAGGGTGGCCTGAAAGCGTTGCAAAGGGAGCAAACAATTCGCACATAATCGCCAGCAAACGGGATTTGAGAGTTGGGAAGCATATTACTTAAAGCTTTCCATTGCTTTATACGCCCATATGCTGACTCAACAACCCATCTCACTTTGGTAACAAGCTTCCTCAGTGCTATGCTGTTTCTCTTTTTTCTTCAAGAAATGAGGCATTTCAGTATTGATCCCACAATCATTAATTCCGCCCCCGCCCAGAGGGGCTTGAAGAAATATATGGGCTGCACGATACTTCCATGCAGAGCTGAATCCGGCCCGCACACTAGTACTGGTAAACCGCTTAGAGAATCTACGCCTGTCCTGGAACCGCGGTGCGAGGCGGACCGTCCATGCTAATAAACCCTATTGGTTTCATTGGGCGACAGGGCTTGAGATGTCATTTCATCTCAATGTCGGGTGAAAGTCCCACAAAATTGGAAGCAACGTCCTTAAAATGACCTTTACAGTGTTGACGGGGACGTTAAACCTCAAATCAAACAAACAAACAAAAACAATCATTAAGTCTGTTACATCCCTAAACCCCCTATCAACAATGAAAACAACCCCTTCATTGAACCAATTTCTATTATCCTCACTGTTGCTCTTCAGCATATGCTCTGTTATCTTGGCATCTGAGTTTTTACCATCAGCCAGGTAAGGTCCAAGCACTGTAAGTAAGTAGCCGCCATTTGCTACAAGCATCATCGGTTTAAGCAATGGGCGACCTTTATGGACAGAATAAGAACGCCCTTGGAATGAAAAGTCACCGCTTCACCATCAGCAACAGCAATAGCAACATCTTTCTGTGAATTAGCAAACAGCACCCTTGCAAATTCTGTAGTGTGATCTTCAATTATGTTATTTCGAAACGGCAAACAGGAAATCTAATGCACTGAATTTTGACAACGCTGATGAAATGAAAGGTGAAGACTATGTCAGACTGACAGGCATCACAAAGGATCAGTTCAATGATGTACATGAATCGCTCTCCTCGTTGCGTTCTACATCAACAAGGAGCACACGTACAGCCCTTGCCATGTTGCTTGTAAAACTTAGAACTGACAGGCATAGCAAAGGATCAGTTCAATGATGAACATGAATCGCTCTCCTCGTTGCGTTCTACGTCAACAAGGAGCACTCGTACAGTCCTTGCCATGTTGCTTGTAAAACTGACAGACTGGTCTGTCCTTGGCTGTTCTTTCAACATTGTTTGGGGTGAAGAAAACTACTTGCAGTAAGGCAATCCATTCAGCCAGAGCAAGTCTAATGTCCAATTTCGTTCCAAAATATCTTGGCCTGCCACATATAGAACGAAATAAAGTAATTGAAAATCACACTACAGAATTTGCAAGGGTGCTGTTTGCTTATTCACAGAAATATGTTGCTATTGCTGTTGCTGATGGTACCTATGTGTACATAGAGAAAAGCAGTGACTTTTCATTCCAAAGGCGTTCTTATTCTGTCCATAAAGGTCGCCCATTGCTTAAACCGATGATGCTTGTAGCAACTGACGGCTACATACTTACAGTGCTTGGACCTTACCTGGCTGATGATAAAAACTCAGATGCCAAAATAACAGAGCATATGCTGAAGAGCAACAGTGAGATATAAGAAATCGGTTCAATGAAGGGGTTGTTCTCATTGTTGATAGGGGGTTTAGGGATGTAACAGACTTAATTAATGATTGTGGGATCAATACTGAAATGCCTCATTTCTTGAAGAAAAAAGAGAAACAGCATAGCACTGAGGAAGCAAATGAATCCAGACTTCGCAAAATTGCAGTATGTTTCCTCTGGCTTTCTTTGCCGGACCATTACAGGGTCACTGATGAGGCTTTATTAGCCGAAACTACGTAGTATGACCCATCTTCTTTCTTATGAATGTTTTCATTGCTCTTAAAGGAACTCATTTTTTATTTTTAATTGCCTTCACTGCAGCTGGTGTTGTGCCGTGTGGCGGCCGTAAAACGTCTCCCCGTACATCAACCATATGCAGTTTATATTTTACTTTTGTCCTCAAAAGAAGGTGTCCTCAAGTCCCTAATACGTTCAAGGCATACCAGTAGCAAGACCTATAATTTATGGGTTGAATACAGCACATGCTTATAACCTATCGTCGGTTGGTTTTGCACATGCAAATCAGGGGCTAGAGTAGTGGGCTGCTGTGCCCATATTGCATCAGTCTTATGGTATTTGGATTTGAGCGACACCAACCAGAAACAAAAGGGCCTAAGATACATAATAAATACATGGATTTTCTAACAGATGCTGCAGCTGAAGTTTGGGATACCAACAGCGACTCCTCACAAGAAAGTGACACTAAATGAGATGAGCAAATGTGTGTCAATTATATCCAACTCTTAAAACCTCTAAAAGTAATTTTGACCCTTACTGATACCAATTCAGTCTCTGCTACAATAGTTAAACCCTTTTACACGATAAATACATTAGAATTTAACTCATCTAAGCATTTCTCGCCAGTAAACTTATAGCAAAAAGGCAAAACAAAGTTTTGATAATTTCATCGCATTTTACTGCAATTTTCTCTTTTCAAGGGCACATAACTCATGTCAAAGACTATTTATAAAAAAATCCTTACAATTCTGCAATGGCCAAGCATTGATAAGTATTTTCTAGAAAAGAGGTAAGAATGTGTTGCTTAATAGAGAAATGTTCAACTTTTTGGCAAAGTTGGTAGATGAAAAATTAATGAAAATCCGCAAAGTGCAAATAAATTATTATATTTTAGCAAAGTTCAATAAAATATACAATCACCCTATTTCACATTAATATGTACCCACAGTCTATGCATGACATGGCAAAAAGTTTTGTCAGTGCGCTATTTTAATATAGTCAATTGCTGATTAATTGACCTTGGTAGAACTGATATGGAATTGCCCCACCCACTTTTGATAAACCCTTATCACAAAACTAGAGTTCTGTTTGATTCAAACTTACCAGGGATGAATGTCCCCTCTGTGTGGCTATATTTTCCCAAAATATTATTGAGAAATTCAGGTACCAGGAAAACCCCCTTATGGAGACTAGTCCTTTTGTGTTCCGGATTTGCTACCATTTACACAGACTTACCTGCTGAGCTGCACTAACTGGTTATGAATTAGAAATTTTTTACATAGAATTTAGGGCTTTGGTACTATCCAAGCAGAGAACACTAAGGTGCAAATCAGACTGCATGGATGCAGTCTGATTTGCACCTTTGTGTTCACAAATGGCTAATAACAATATAAAGCAGGTTTTCTCATTTGTTATATTTTTTGTTGTATTCTACTTCCAGTTTCTTTGGTAAAGCTTTTGAGCAGGCAGCCAGCAGCACGAACTCAAGGACCTTACATGACAACTTTGATACTTTCAGTGAGTACATGAACTTTATTTCTGTGGAAGTTTTATGGCTTGATCAAGAATATTTCACTTATATGTGCTGATGGTTGAGTGGGATGTGAAGTGCAGCTCTATCACGCAACATGTTGTTAGTGGGGGCGTAGATACTTACCGAGATATAGGTGATGACTGTTGAAGCTTTGGTCATGATAAGTCAGTATCTGTGATTCCCATGCGAGGGGGGTGGGCATGTGTATCTTAATGCTTCAAGTAGATTTTTATAAACATTAGAAATGTTTTCAGAAGAAAATTATGCTTCCACACATATTTATTCAGGATCTGCACCAAAAACAATATGCCCCCACTCCCTCTTGGTGGTTGGAATACAATAATGTCATTTATCATATGACGTCGCGTCTGAGAGTGTAATAACGCCATGCATTATTTTCGATAATCCACTAGTGGATTAAATATGCAAATTAGCTAGATACGTTCCGTAACGTTACATGTAAGACGTCCTTAACGACGTCGCGTTTACTAATGGCGGAATATTGACATTTTTGTAAAAAATCGTGAATAAAATGCGTTTTAAATGCCATATGATAAATAGAATCTTGCATTCGTGCTCATGTATTAGTGAATTTATTAAACTCTTTGAGGAAAAGGGATAAAATGCTCGGCAAAGCCTCGCATTTTATCCCTTTTCCTCAACTCGTTTAATAAATTCAATAATACATGAACACTCATGCAAGATTCTCTATGTGTCATGATAACACACATTTGTATTTATGTACAGCTGATGCAGTCTGACATGGGACTGGCGACCTCTATTAACCCTTCTCTTGCTGAATATTCATTTAAGCCACACCCATATCTGTCTTTCAACCAATCAAATTACTTGATGTAATTTATTGCAACAAATTCATAAACTGAATGCCAAACAGTGTAGATCCTGATCAGATGGGTTCTTCAGAAGCCATCTGATCTGGATCTATACTGTTTGCAAAGATAGGGGTTGTCGTGAACAGCAAGATATGGGTTAACATAATTTCACACCGACTGAATGCATATATATATCTCTTCACCGTTTTCCTAAGAGGTCGATATTGTTATTCAATACATAGAGGTCAGTAAATGGGTCACAATTCACAAGATGAAAATTCAGGAGAAGTTTATGAAAACTGACCTATTAGGTTATAATATTGACAAATTTATTCTTTGGATAAAGGTCAGTCTCATGTCAAATTGCACCAACTATATATTTATGATTGAATGGACACCAACAGAATATCAGACATGAATGGCATTGGTGGTTGGAAGGTGGTAAAATAAGGAAGACAAGAGGTTCTCACATTATAAACACAACTTTAAGAGGCAGTACTCATCCATTTTAGATGAAAGAAAAAACTCAATTAGAGACTTTTACAAACAGATTCAGACCATATCTTGTCTAATCGGAGGCTCTCACTGTTAGCAAGAAATTAAATTATTGAAAATAGCTCAAAATTACACCATTTAACTTCGAAATGAACGCTTATTACCATATTACTGTATGTTTTTGGACAGACAGACTTGAGCAAACAGTGTAGACCTAGATGAGACAATGCAGAATGCATTTCATTAGGGACTACACTGTTTGACACACATGTTTTTGAACAGACAGACCTGAGCAAACAGTGTAGACACAAATGTGGCACCACAGAATGCAGCATCTCATCAGGGACTACTCTGTTTTTACACTCATCCCTCTGTTCTAACACACAACATGGGTGCGTAATTATAGCCCTGCTTTGAAAAAGTGGGGGCGATATTGGATTTGCCTTGTCCTGTGATTCCGTAATTCTGTAATTCCTAATTCCGTTATTTATTGTAACTCAAAAACCGTTGAGGTATTTTCATGAAACTTCAGAGAAATGTAAAGCACTATGGGACAATCTGCAGAGTGCATGAACCATAACTCTGGATTGCATACTTTTGGAGTTATTGCCCTTTGAACATTGAAAAATGGCAATTTTAACCTTGTCCGCTACATAACTCAAAAACTGTTTGAGTTATTTTCATGAAACTTCATATAAATGCAAAACACTATAAGACGATGGGCAGAGCACATGAACCATAACTCTGGATTGCCTACTTTTTGAGTTATTGCCCTTTGAACATTGAAAAATTGCAATTTTAACCATGTGGGCTCCATAACACAAAAGGCGTTTGCGATATTTTCCTGAAACTTCACACAAATGTAAAGCACCATGAGACAATGTGCAGAGCACATGAACCATAACTCTGGATTGCCTACTTTTGGAGTTATTGCCCTTTGAACATTGAAAAACGACAATTTTAACCTTGTCCGCTCCATAACACAAAAAGCGTTTCAGATATTTTCATGAAACTTCACACAAATGTAAAGCACCATGAGACAATGTGGACAGCACATGAACCATAACTCTTGATTGCCTTTTTACCACCTTAGAGGCTGAAAGCTGAAAACATTTTTTTCTTGCATTTTTATTTTCTGATAGCCCTAAAGCGGGGCTATAGTCAGATCCTCTGACAGTTTTAGTTTGTACTTAGTCAAATTTTAGAACATGTATTATAAGGAGGTGAGGTTTCTGAGTACAGAGGGTAAATACGATATTATACAGTAAAATTCCTATATTAAGACCACCCTTGGGACTGTTTAAGACCACTTTTGAACAGTCCCATAGGTGGTCTCTTATTTGGAGATGGTGGGTGTAGCAAACACAAAGAAAGAATAACTATAACCTTCTCAATAAGCTTTTAAAGGAGATTTAGTTTTAATTTTAGGTGATCTTAATAGCGGAATTTTACTGTATATAAGGTGGAAGATTCCATTCAGTATGACATGGGTTAACAATTGATGTATAAGAGCTATTCTATTATTTCAGTCATGCAGATGAAGACAGAAGACAGGAGCAAGTTCTTTGATGCTCTCATCAATTTACTGCAGTGAAAAACTACAAGCTCTCTTTCATACAGGCAGCAGTGAACTCTGGCCATACTTTAGGTCCAGGGTAGACAGGTCATGCAGAGTTGACAAAAAAACCTACAAGAAGACCTGGGTCCAAGGTTTTAAAAACTGTTTTTCATGCTCAGCTCACTTGAGCATAAAATTTGTCATGCTCATAAATTTTAAAATGGCAACAGTTGTTGGCATTTTAAAATTTATGAGCAGGATAAATGACACTGTGCTGATCTGAGCAGGAAAATTGACGGATTTGTTTGTATTTTAATAGTTTATGAGCAGAACAAATTTCATGCTCAGCAGAGTTGGGCATGAAAAAAGTTTTATCCCAAGGCTTGGGCCCAACGTTAAAAAACATTATGCTCAACTCGAGTGAGCATGAAATTTGTTATGGACATAAATGTTAAAATACAGGTGAAATGGTGGCCCCTGCCCATCGGGGCTTGAAGAAATAGATTGGGCTGCATGATACTTCCATGCAGAGCTGAAACCGACCACACACAAGTACTGGTAAACTGCTTGGAGGATCTAAGTCAGCCCAGGCAAAGCGGTGCAAGTCGGTCCGTCCATGCTTTTAAGCCCTTTTGGTTTCATTGGGCAAAGGGGTGTGAGATGTCATTTCATCTCAATGTTGGGTAAAAGTCCCACAAAATGGGAGCAACGTCTCCAAAATGACCTATACTGTGTTGAAGGGGATGTTTAACCTCAAATCAAACAAAGAGGTGAAATGGACAATTTTCCTGCTCAGAGCAGCACAGAATGACATTTGTCCTGCTCATGAATTTTAAATTGCCAACAATTGTTTGCATTTTGAAATTTGTGAGCAGGACAAAATGCATGTTCAAGTGAGTTGAGCAGGACATGCAGAACAAAATTTTTGCTCAGGTGAGTTGAGCATGAAAAAAAGTTTTATAACCTCCGGCCCTGTTTCTAAAACTTTTCATGCTCAACTCACTTGAGTATGAAACCAAATAGTCATTTTGTTAATTCTTTGGGAAAGAACTGGTTATTTTGCTTTCTGTTTGTGTGTTTTAAGACCACTTTTGAACAGTTGCGAAGGTGGTCTTGATAGCCTTTTTACTGTATCTGTCGGCCCTCGCCCATCGGGGCTTGAAGAAATAGATCTAGATGGGCTGCATGATGCTTCCACGCAGAGCTGAATCCGAACGCACACAAGTACTGGTAAACCGCTTAGAGGATCTAAGCCTGCCCAGGCAAAGGGGTGCGAGTTGGACCGTCCATGCTTATAAACCCTAATGGTTTCATTTGGCAACAGGGCTTGAGATGTCATTTCATCCCAATATCGGGTAAAAGTCCCACAAAATTGGAAGCAATGTTTCCAAAAATGACCTATACAGTGTTGAAGGGGACATTAAACCTTAAATCAACCAAAAAAAAATTTACTGCATCTGCACACTCTGATCAGTGTCTTCATCATTTACATTTGCCTCTGTGCTATCCAAAGACCAATAGATTGAAATCATTTTTTGGCCAAAGCATGTACATTACACTAGTTAACAGTTTTTATCATATGATATCGCGTCTGAGAGAGTAATAACGCCATGTAATATTTTCGATAATGCACTAGTGGATTAAATATGCAAATTAGCTAGATAAGACCCGTAATGTTACAGGTACGACGTCCTTCATGACGTCGCTTTACTGACGGCGGAATATTGACATTTTTGTAAACAATCGTGAATAAAATACGGTTTTAATGTCATATGATAAATAGAATCTTGCATTCGTGCACATGTATTATTAAATTTATTAAACTCGTTGAGAAAAAGGGATAAACTGCTCGGCAAAGCCTCGCATTTTATCCCTTTTCCTCAACTTGTTTAATAAATTCAATAATACATGAGCACTCATGTAAGATCCTCTGTATATATATAAGGTTGCCCAGGAAAAGAGTGGTATGCTAAAGTGACAAGCTTGATATGACCTAAAGTGTTAAGTGGGCCTTTAAACTCCAATCAATAGACCAAAGAATAGTCAGACTATGTAGGCTTGTAGTCTGATCTGAGTCTTGGCAAAAATATGGGAGGTAATATAACTCATGTGTTGGTATCCAAGTCTGCATCTATTTCACACTCATTTTTTAGGTTTACAACAAAAGTTTTCAAACACTCGTATCTCAGGAACTGGACTATGTTTATACTTGGTATGGCGATGGAAATTTGTCAAGGTCACAGACTTTGATTTTCTTCTGTTTAAAAGCATCAGCTACCCAGTCAGTAAATACCTATTCATAGCTACTGTTGTATTGTTTACTGTCAGACCTGAAATAATAGATGTATTTGTCTATCTTACCCTGTCATATATTAGCAATAAGCTTCATTCAGTGGACCTCTGCTTAGATTGTTCAAAATATAGACCTCGGTCCAAATATTGCACTGCCCTGGGACCTACATGTTAATCCCTTAGCTCAGGTGAGCGATATAGGACCATGATGGTCCTCTTGGTTTGTCTAATTATTCCTCTCATCAGACATGAGCCTTCATATGTTAGGAGGAGTGATAACTGGCATGATAACTAAAGACGTGTGTACCCTCCATGGCCTGGTGGTTAACCCTTGTCCTGCTGAGCCCGGATATGCCTTTTTTCCAAACAATGAAGATCCAGATCAGATGGCTTCTGACGAAGCCATCTGATCAGGATCTACATTGTTTGCTGTTCAGATTGTGAATTTGTTGCAATAATTTGCATCAAGTAATCTGATTGGTTGATAATCGATAGTGGGTGTGGCAGATTAAAATATTCAGCAGGACAAGGGTTAAGAGCACTCTTTCTTGATTACACATTTCTCACCACTGTCGGTTTGACATTTGCTTGGGTCACAATGTCATGTGACAAGCGAAGTTTGCAATGGAAGGTCAGATGTTTTTTTGTCTGAATACACTGATATACATCCACCTCTGATTAACGATCATTTCAGTAAGAGAAATTATCTTGAAAGAGTCATCAAACCAAAATAGAAAAAAAAGCACTAAAGAAATGTGTTATCAGTCTAACAGGTGCCGTCATTGTTTGCATTTACATGTACCATTTATGTGACCTTTTTATGCCCATGTCACACAGATTTGGCGCTGACCATTGTACATTGTCATATGTTTTCTCCTGACCTGCTTAATTTATTCAGCAACACATTGGTGCATTAAAACCAGTGCTTCAGCTGAAGTGCACGACCTGCCGGATGCTTTTAGCTTTATGAGTGTTACCATATATGGGTATGGCGGCCATTTTGGTTATGTGACCTGGACCTAAAACGGTTCCCCCAATAAATGCGCCTTATCGTAGGAGCAAAAATATCTCTTATACTTTAGTACTGTATTCTGAATCGTTTGCAGGATAAAATGCATTCTCACATTTTCCAGTACAAAAGCATATGTGTCAAAGTTTGACCTAGGCACAAAGAAGGTCAATGTCAACCCAGGGTCACCATTTTAGCAATTTATGACGTCCCAGATGCCATTTATCAAGCTTCGTGGAAATCTGCCCAGTGGTTCTGGAGAAGACTATTTTTGAAGGGTTTTTACAATATATGGCTTGGCGGCCATTTTGGTCATGTGACCTGGCCCCCATGAGGAAATTTTGGTTTCCCCCATCCCGTAGAGGCTCCATATGAAATTTGACTTCAATCGGCCCAACGGTTTCCAAGGAGAAGCAGTTCGAAAATGTTCACATTTTTCGCCTCTGCAAGGCTATTCTAAATGGAATGTAATATTTCGCATGTTCATTGGTTAGATCTCATTGATATCTATCAGTATGCCAAAAATTGTTTAAATATTCCAAGCGGTTAAGTCACTATCACCAATTTTCACAAACGGATTATGGACGGACAGACAGACAGACTATATATGGCTTGGCGGCCATTTTGGTCATGTGAGCTGGACCCAATGAGCAAATTGTGGTTAGCCCCATCCCATAGAGGCTCCGTATGAAATTTGACTTCAATCGGCCCAACGGTTTCCGAGGAGAAGCAGTTCGAAAATTTTCACATTTTTCGCGTAGGCGAGGCTATACTAAACGGAATGTAGTATTTCGCAAGTTCATTGGTTAGACCTCATTGATATCTATCAGTATGCCAAAAATTGTTTAAATATTCCAAGCGGTTAAGTCACTATCACCAATTTTCACAAACGGGTTACGGATTTTTCGCCTCGGCGAGGCTATACTAAATGGAATGTAATATTTCCCAAGTTCATTGGTTAGATCTCATTGATATCTATCAGTATGCCCAAAATTGTTTAAATATTCCAAGCGGTTAAGTCACAATCACCAATTTTCACAAACGTGTTACAGACGGACAGACAGACAGACCATATACGGCTTGGCGGCCATTTTTGTCATGTGACCTGGACCCCATGAGCAAATTTTGGTTTCCCCCATCCCATAGAGGCTCCATATGAAATTTGACTTCAATCGGCCCAACGGTTTCCGAGGAGAAGCAGTTCGAAAAATTTCACATTTTTGGCCTCGGCGAGGCTATACTAAATGAAATGTAATATTTCGCAAGTTCATTCGTTAGATCTCATTGATATCTATCAGTATGCCAAAAATTGTTTAAATATTCCAAGCGGTTAAGTCACTATCACCAATTTTCACAAACGGGTTACGGACGGACAGACAGACAGACCATATATGGCTTGGCGGCCATTTTGGTCATGTGACCTGGACTTCATGTGCAAAGTTTGGTTTCCCCTATCCCATAGAGGCTCCATATGAAATTTGACTTCAATCGGCCCAACGGTTTCCGAGGAGAAGCAGTTCAAAAATTTTCACATTTACAGCCTCGGCGAGGCTCTACTAAATGGAATGTAATATTTCGCAAGTTCATTGGTTAGACCTCATTGATATCTATCAGTATGCCAAAATTTTTTTAAATATTCCAAGCGGTTAAGTCACTATCACCAATTTTCACAAACGGGTTACGGATTTTTCGCCTCGGCGAGGCTATACTAAATGAAATGTAATATTTCGCAAGTTCATTGGTTAGATCTCATTGATATCTATCAGTATGCCAAAAATTGTTTAAATATTCCAAGCGGTTAAGTCACTATCACCAATTTTCACAAACGGGTTACAGACGGACAGACAGACAGACCATATACGGCTTGGCGGCCATTTTTGTCATGTGACCTGGACCCCATGAGCAAATTTTGGTTCCCCCCATCCCATAGAGGCTCCATATGAAATTTGACTTCAATCGGCCCAACGGTTTCCGAGGAGAAGCAGTTCGAAAATTCACATTTTTCGCTTGGCGAGGCTATACTAAATGGAATGTAATATTTCGCAAGTTCATTGGTTAGATCTCATTAATGCCTATCAGTATGCCAAAAATTGTTTAAATATTCCAAGCGGTTAAGTGACTATCACCAATTTTCACAAACGGGTTACGGACGGACAGACAGACTGACAGAATGACCGATTGACCGAATGACAGAATGACACGGTGATTTTAGGGCACTCTTAGAAAATCAACCGACTTCATTCGGTCGCTTTTTCTGCGGGTCGTGCAATTTGCATGTACTTGTATATATATAATATATTGTAACATGTTTGTGAAATAACCTTGAAATGAAATATGTAAATATAGCCATCAAAAGTGAAAAAAAGCATCTTGATATGTGCAGACAGCAAAGACTCAGATCATCCTGTGCAGGCTGATAATTGTAAAGGCTGATCTGAGTCATTGCTGTGCTTGTTGACCCCAAGCTTCTTCCTGGTGACAGGGAAGACTGTATTTTTAATAGACAAAATTCCAGATAAGGCATTTTTTTCATCCGCAAAGTACTGATATTTTTCTTGTTCTTGCAAGAAAACGTATGTTGTGGGTACTCATTAGAAGCGCCTTGGCGAGGCGCTTCTAATGAGTACCCACAACATACATTTTTGTGCAGGAATAAAAAAAATAGTATATGGCTATGATATAGATGAAGCAGCAGACTGATTTAAGTTTTGCATTAGGTTAACAAGTCTGTGAAATCAACACCCCTTTAAACCTCACTTTATATAGAGAAAACTTGGGTTTACAGGAGTTATACATTATTTGTCTTATTTCTGCTCCAAGATGTAGATTGTGGGTGCTCGAGGTGGTTCTAATAAGCACCCATTACCAGTGTTTCATGTATTAATGAGGAAAATATCACTAATTTTCATCAGAAAAGTAGTCATTTTGGAGATATGGAAGAATTCACAATGTCACACAGGTGTGTTATCGTAATGTTTTGTGCACATGTCTGAAGATTTACTGTAAAATTCCTATATTAAGACCACCTTTGGGACTGTTCAAAAGTGGTCTTAAAGACCACTTTTGAACAGTCCCAAAGGTGGTCCCTGACCAGAGGACATTCTATGCAGAAAACACAACGAACGAAAAACTGCACCCCTAAAAATAAGCTTTTTATAGCAGAATTAGTCTTATTTGTAGTTGGTCTTAATAGCGTAATTTCACTGTATATAGGCTCAGTATCAAAATAAGAATTTTAGAAGATGCTGTTGCAGTAAACCAGCAGTTGAGCTCTTGCTGCAGCATTCTGAACAGGGTCTATACTTACTTGTTTGTTTGTTTGAATTGGGGTTTAACGTCCCCATCAACACTATAAAGGTCATTTTGGAGATGCTGCTTCCAATTTTTGTGGGACTTACCCGACATTGAGGTAAAATGACATCTCAAGCCCTGCCACCCAATGAAACCAGAAGGCTTATAAGTATTGGGCGATCTGACTTGCACCGCTTTACCTGGGCAGGCTTAGTCCTTCTAAGCGGTTTACCAGTACTCATGTGTGGTCAGATTCAGCTCTGCGTGGAAGCATCATGCAGCCCAATCTATTTGTCCTAGCCCTGATTGGCAGGGGCAACGTTAAAATACTTTATATGGGCTATAGAATAAGGTATATGTTGATACATGCGACCAGCAAAGTCTCTGATCAGTTTGTGTATGGATCAGTTTGTATTGCTGCTCTGATCTATAGCATAAATACTAGGTTTCTAAATAAACAAATCCAAGACCCTTGAGTGGCTTCTTAGGCTTAACATGCTAGTTTTTTTTCTCCTCATTAGAACACCGAGAGTTAGACTTTCTCTTATATCATCTATGGTTCCTGACACATCCATGGATTGACCACACGTGAACAGTTGTGACAACTGATCTGTCTTCACATGTGTGCAGAGTTGCACGTTAACTTACATCTTTCCCTGTACCAATATGTTCTGTAAAAGGGTTATCCTTTGGAAGCAATCTATACACCACAGAACTTGAAAATATGAAGTGAACATGTTTTCTGTGCCTAACTAGCTAGTTTCGGCCAATTAGGCCTCTTCAGTGACCCTCCAATATTTTCAAAATTCCACAATGGAATCAATGATCCCAAAGGACAAAACTCCTTTGTTGTAGTAATAATAAGCCTTCCTAGCATATTGGGATGAATATTTAAATATGCCACACCCACTACTGATTATCAACTAATCAGATTGCATGTACTTGATGCAAATTACATGTATTGCAACAAATTCATAAACTGAATGACATTGAAGATTCAGAAGCCATCTGATCTGGATCTACATTGTTTGAAATATACAGCATCTCTGGGCTCAGGAGGACAAGGGTTAAGCTACTTTCGAATGAGTCTCTGTATGACTTGAGTAGTTGATGGGATGTAAAACTCAGACAGTAAATATTTGCTGTAATTATGGTTAATCACGGTCTTATTTATGGTAATCATTACGCAAACACGCCTATACAAATACATTGCCACCTTTATCGCCAAATGAAAATTTTATGATGAAAAATTGTGATATTTTTCATATTTCTGCTCAAAATATAGTTTGTGGGCACTTGTTAGAACCGCCTCATCGAGGGGGTTCTAACGGGTACCCACAACCTATATTTTAGAGCAGAAATAAGAAAAATAAGGTATACCCCTGAAAACCCCAGTTTTACTGTATAAAGGTGGGGTTCAAGGGGGTCAAAATTATATAGGCATGTTTTCGTGATGTACATGTAATGTGTTTGCAGATCTAATTTATGGTAACTCAAGAATCTTACGATAAATTATGAATTTGCACATCTGAGTTGGAGCTGGACAAAACCTACATGAAATTCTACACAACCAGTGAAGACTGGTTCAGCATGTGCGTCAAGCCAGTCGGACCAGAGCAATCATTTGTTTCTCCTTTCATAGAAGAGTCATGAGGCTATAGAAGAGTCATGTGACCAGTGAGGACACTGATCAGACTGCACAGATGAGATCAGTGTCCTCCCTGATCACACCGGTAGTTTTGTAGGTCTTGTTCTGTAACAGCTTATTTTATATTTATTGCACACTGTAATTATGTATATACTCGTATCATATGTATGAACTGTGCATCAGTTGGTGCAAAACAACATATTGTATTACCATTCATTGCGTGATGAAGTAAAAAGCATTTATGTTGCAGTTTTTTTTTTTTTGTTTTGTTTTTTCATCACCTGACAAAATTATTAAGAGTACAAATACTTTATTTTTGCTATTAAGGGAAATGGGAACACCTGGGAGTTTTTTCTGCCATTATTCAAAGTGAAACAACTTTAAGGACTTCCTGTACCCTTTTCTATAAGCCATGTCCCACTGAAAAAGGGGTCTACTCTTAAAGGAAAGAATTTGCTCCTTAGGAACAAATTCTTTCCTTTAAGAGTTGACCCCTATTGACATGGCAGACAAAAATACTTTTGCAGGAGTTGTCTCCCCTCAAGGTGTTCCCATTCCCCTTAAGGAGGAGTATTGAGGATAATGAGGATAAATTTAGTTATATCTAATGAGGATAAATCTATTTATAACTACATATAAAGTTAAACATACATTGTGGTTACTTGAAACAATCCCCTTCACATATGTAGTGGGTTCTTGTTAAAATCACCTCAACCATGGGATTCTAAAAAGCTCTCTCAACATAATTAGAAAAGTTATCTCTTAATTATCCTTGCTAAAAATCTTTCTTGTCTGGAGCTGTAATATACCGTAAAAATCCTAAACATTTGGACACCTTATATCAAGGACTTCCTGTAATGCTCCTAAAAGTTTGACAAATTTGTTTCACAATTCTGCAAGGATTCCAAAAAAGGGCAGACAGAATAACAAACAGTGTAGATCCTGATCAGACTGCTCCAGAGGATCAGACTGCTCCTCTGGAGCTGTCTGATCTGGGTCTACACTGTTTTGTTTGATTTGAGGTTTATTGTCCCCGTCAACACTGTATAGGTCATTTCGGAGACGTTGCTTCCAATTTTGTGGGACTTTTACCTGACGTTTAGATGAAATGACATCTCAAGCCCAGTTGCCCAATGTCATTTCATCTCAACATCGGGTAAGTCCCACAAAATTGGAAGCAACATCTCCAAAATTACCTTCACAGTGTTGAGGGGGACGTTAAATTTATTTATAACTACATGTACATATAAACATAGATTGTGAGTACTTGTAACAATTGCCTTCACATACGTAGTGGGTACTTGTTAAAATCACCTTAACCATGGGATTCTAAAAAGTTGACGGGGACCTTAACTTTGAATCAAACAAAAACAAAACATATACAGTGTATTCTAACACAGCGCGGCTATATAGGCAATGGAAAATAACTGTTTTATTCTGCAACAAGTCTCAGCTCGGAAGAGCGTGACGAGTGACGTCATTAAAATTCCCAATTTATGACGTCACTAGTCGATTTCCTTGACGTTAGACGGTGTAATGTCATTTTCTCGCATCGAAAACGTAAGAAAAGAATATAATTAATGCATGTGTTTCAGTCGATAATTTTAGCGGGATTTCTTCTAACAATGGCGAAAGGTTGTGAGATTTTGAAGGAAACATTAACATTATTGCCGATTTTCAGCGTGTTAGAATCGAAATAGATCAGCTCTTGTCTGTGATTTGTTGAGTAATAAATCACAGTTTGTCGGTCAGTTGTAAGTAGACAAATCACGCGCACTACGCGCTTGTGATTTGTCTACTTTACAACTGACCTCCAAACTGTGATTTATTACTCATCAAATCACAGCTAGAGCTGATCTATTTCTTAATTAGAAAAGTTATCTCTTAATTATCCTTTTTAATCTTTCTTGTCTGGAGCTGTGATATAAAAATTTGGACACCTTAAGGACTTCCTGTAATCATGGTAATGCTCCTAAAAGTTTGACAAATTTGTTTCACAATCCTGCAAGGATTCCAAAAAGGGCAGACAGAATAACAAACAGTGTATATCCTGATCAGACTGTTCCTTCTGCAGCAGTCTGATCTGGGTCTACACTGTTTGCATAGGCATCTGCCCCAATACATGTACTTAGGATCATTACAGTAATGACAATTTAATTTATTCAGACCATAGCACTGCAAGCCTACATAATGTTATTTGTGTGCAGTGAGTTCTGTTCACTCCACAGCCAGTCATATCATGGCCATCACTACCCCTAGGTGCAGTATATTCAACCTAGGCCATCTAATATGGACATTTTGTTCCCTTCAGGAGCAGTCTGATCAGGGTCTACACTTGCTGCCATTCCGTCTGCACCTTTACGACTCCTTGCAGGATTGTGAAACAAATTTGTCAGAATTTAAGGAGAATTACGGCAAGTCCTTAAAGGGAAACACACACAAAAAATAACTGTCACTTTAAAATATTGCCGTTGATGAGGCGAACATTTGGGTACAAATTTTATGAAAATCTGTTGAGCGGTTTTGAAATTATGACATTTTGAACATTTTAAAATTGCTGTCTATGAGGGCCACCATTTTGTTAATCTAGTCACGTGACCAAAATAGAAAAATAATAATTTACAGCATACTTTTCAGATTTTGTACTTAAAAACAGTAAATTATCAGCGCATTGAATAAATGGAATGCATACTGAACTATTTATTGCTGTTTTATTGCAAGAGAATCGCTGTAATTCAAAGTTTTCCAATTGTGAGTTTATGATGTCATTTACTCACAGCCTCGTTCTGGACTAACAAAACCAGAATTTGTGAAATGTTCAAAAGGTCATAACTTCAAAACGACTCAGTCAATTTTCATAAAACTTGTACCAAAATGTTTGTTTCCTCAAAACCTTTGTTCTGAAGTGAAAGTTAATTTTTGTGGTTGTTTTCCTTTAAGGTGTCCAAATCTTTAGGATTTTTACGGTAGTACAATACATAACTGAAAAGTACGGCTCTAGGTTTATCAAATACATTATTAAGACCACCTTTGGGACTGTTCAAAAGTGGTCTTTAAGACCACTTTTGAACAGTCCCAAAAGTGGTCTCTTATACAGAGACACTTAGAGTAGAAAACACAAAGAAAGAATAATTGAAATCTTCTCAATAAGCTTTAACAAGCAAATTTAGTCTTACATTTATGTGCTCTTAATAGCGGAATTTTACTGTATATTACAATAACAAGTCTTATGTAATGAACACCTTAGCAAATACTCCTTTATATAGAATAAAGTTGAATCCCCCCCCCCACCCCCTATTGGGGCTTGAAGAAATATATGGGCTGCATGATGCTTTCAGGCAGAGCTGAAACCGACCGCACACGAGTACTGGTAAACTGCTTAGAGGATCTAAGCCTGCCCAGGCAAAGAGATGCGAGTCGGATCGTCTATGCTTATAAACCCTATTGGTTTCATTGGGCAACAGGGCTTGAGATGTCATTTCATCTCAATGTCGAGTAAAAGTCCCACAAAATTGGAAGCAATGTCTCCAAAATGACCTTTACAGTGTTGAAAGGGACGTTAAACCTCAAATCAAACAAATTACTGTATATTACAATAACAAGTCTTATGTAATGAACACCTTAGCAAATATTCCTTTGCACAGAAAAAAGTTGGGTTTGGAAGGCTTTGCATTAATTTTGTATTTCCGCAAAAAATTTAACATTTTGGGCCCTTGTTATAACTGCCTCATTTGTGGCAGTTACAAGAATCACACAAAATTTGAGTATTACAGGGAATGGGAACACCTGGCAGATTTGTCCACCATTTTTCAAAGGAAGACAACTTTTTGGACTTTCTGTTTGCTTTTCTATAAGCTCCCGGAAAAGGGGTCTACTCTTAAAGGAAAGAATTTGCTCCTCAGGAGCAAATTCTTTCCTTTAAGAGTTGAGCTCTATTGACATAGGACACAAAAATATTTTTGCAGGAGTTGCCTTCCCTGAAGGTTTTCCCATTCTCCTTAAACAAGGGTGTAAATAGGACCCTATATGCTCGACTTTATACAGAAAAAAAAACTGGGCTTTACAGATGTATACATGATTTACATTTCTTTTCCACAACAAAGGTTGTAGGTACTCGCTTCCTTGAGACGGTACCAATGAGCATCTTCTATCTGCATTTAGAGCACAAGTAAGAACAAGAAACGTGGAAATTCCACGAAAACCATGCAGGTTTTCCAACAGTCGCATGAAACCAGGAAAACAGGAAAACGTTTGAAGTTAAAAGTTTTACAGAGGTATGCTCCAGAAACAAAAATGAAGTAAAAATATAAATCAGAGGACATAATATAAGAATCGGAGTTGTCATTCTTGCCCGTGACACTCAGCACTGACATGTTCTATAATCCTACCAAGTATCATTAGAATATTTCAAATGGTTGCATAGTTATGCTTCGGAAACGAAATGTTGAATACTGTTGATCAGGGGAGATAATTCAGAAAGAAAGACAAGCAGAGTTGTCATTCTTGCATGTGACACTCTGCACTGACCTGTTCTATAATCCTGACAAGTTAAAGTATCATTATTATATTTCCAACGGTTGTGCTCCAAAAAATGAAAATGAAGTACAAATAGGGATCAGGGAAGTTGAATCGAAAAGCGACACAAGCAGAGTTGTCATTCTTGCACGCGACACTGCGCTGATCTGTTCTATAATTCTACCAAGTATCTTTAAACTATTTCAAACGGTTGCGGAGTTATGCTCCGAAAACAAAAATGAAGTAAAAATAGGGATCAGGGGAGAAAATTGAAAAAAACAAGACAATCAGAATTGTCATTCTTGCAAGTGACACTCCGGACTGAACCGTTCTATAATCCTACTAAGTATCATTAAAATATTTCAAAAGGTTGCAAAGTTATGCTCCCGAAACGAAAATGAAGTAAACATTTGGATCAGTGGAGATCAGTCGAAAAGGAAGACAGAGTTGTCATTCTTGCACGCAACTCCGCACTGAACTGTTCTATAATCCTACCAAGAATCATAAAATTTTTCCAAACAGTTGGGGAGTTAGGCTGAAGTAAAATATGGATCAGGGGAGAAAATAAGAAAAAAAAGGAAGACACTCAGAGATGTCATTCTTGCACGCAACATGCCACACTGACCTGTTCTATAATCCTACTAAGTATCATTAAAATATTTCGAATGGTTGAAGAGTTACAAATTGTTGATGCCCGCCCGCCGATGTACAGCATTTTATAACCAGAGTTTTCCGTTGGTAAACCTGGTTAAACATACGATGCTATTTTGCATAAAGTATCAGTATTGGAGATATGGGCCCCGTCAAGCGATTTTGGTACTTATCGCCTATGCGAGCAGCGAAGGTTCAGGCGAGCCTGCGCATGCGTGCAGTCTCGCCAGAACCTTCGCTGCTCGCTCATACAAGCAGTGAATCAAGAGGAACCTTCAGACAGAAAAACCATATCCCTGGCCCCTCTGAATGGCTGGGCATGCGCAGTTAAAATTTGTCATGACGGAATGCTCGAAGACACAAATTCGCTTGGCGGGGCTCGTATGAAGGAATACACTATGTCACATTGGTTTATTATCCTAATGAAACCAAAACAAAACTGATAGTTTTCATTCATTTAATCTAAAACTTCCTTCTTTGAGCCAGAAAAATATTATTTTATTGTATAGATTGATAAATATCCCAATGAACACGAAATAATATGACTCAAGTGTAGTATAAGGCAAAAAAGTCTGTATCCAGATGTATTTCGATATGCAAAAGTCTGTGTATAATTTTGTATGCATACATGAAATAATGTTTTATTGCACAAAAGGTTGACAGGTCGACAGGTTGACATGGTCAACAGGGATGACAGGTGGACATGGCCGACAGGGTTGCCTAAACCTAACCATAATCTTAAACATGTTGACCTGTCAACCTGATAGGGTTGACAGGTCGACAAGGTGGACAGGGTTATCTAGTACCCTGACCCTAAACATAACACCATTTCGACCTGTCAACCCTATCAACCATGTCAACCTGTCAAAACTGTTGACCTGTCAACTTGTAAGCACTATGTCAACAATTTCATAATATCGTTTCAAAGAAATTGAGATTCCACTAAGGCCTTCTTAACCCTTTTAGTACCAACTAGAGCTGTCAGAGGATCTGACTATAGCCCCGCTTCAGCGCTGTCAGAGAAGAAAGTTATTTAAGCTGCAGAGAAAACAGTTATGAACAAGAAATAACTGTTGAAAATTTTACATTATCTGGAAAAACTCTAAGAGTTGTGAGCCCTTGTCCCTCATTTCAATGAGCATGATACATTACCAGAATGTCCATGTTTATACTAAATTTCATCTTCCATTTTTCAATGTTCAAAGGGTAATAACTCCTAAAGTAGGCAAATCAGAGTCAGGGTTCCTGCGCTCTGCACATTGTCTCATGGTGCTTTACACTTGTGTGAAGTGTCATGAAAATATCTCAAATGGTTTGTGAGTTATGGAGCCGACACAGTCAAAATTGCCTTTTTAAATGTTCAAAGGGCAATAACTCCTAAAGTAGGCAAACCAGAGTTATGGTTCCTGCACTCTGCACATCATCTCAAGGTGCTTTTCATTTATTTGAAGTTTCATGAAAATATCAGAAACGGTTATGGAGCGGACATAGTTAAAATTGCCATTTTTTAATATTCAAAAGCCTATAACTGAAAAAGTAGACAATCCAGAGTTTGGGTTCCTGCGCTCTGCACACGTAATATGGTGCTTTACATTTGTGTGAAGTTTCATAAAATTATCTCAAACGGTTTTTGAGTTATCGAGCAAAGACGGCTAAAATTGATATTTTTCAATATTCAAAGGGAAATAACTAAAAAATTAGGCAATCCAGAGTTATGGTTCCTGCACTCTGCACACCATCTCATGGTGTTTAATGTTTGTGTGAAGTTTCATGAAAATATGTGAATGGGTTTTAAAGTTATGCAGCGGACACGAAAATTGTTAACAGACACAGACAGACACACAGACAGACACACAGAAAATACGAAAACCAGAGTTATGGTTCTTGCGCTCTGCACATTGTCTCATAGTGCTTAACATTTGTGTGAAGTTTCATGAAATTATCTCATACGGTTTTCGAGTTATGAAGCCGACACTGTTAAAATTGCCATTTTTCAATGTTCAAAGGGCAATAACTCCAAAAATAAGCAATGCAGAGTTATGGTTCCTGCGCTCTGCACATCGTCTCATAGTGCTTAACATTTGTGTGAAGTTTCCTAAAAATATCTCAAACGGTTTTCGAGTTATGAAGCGGACACAATTAAAATTGCCATTTTTCAATGTTCAAAGGGCAATAACTCCAAAAGTAGGCAATCCACAGTTATAATTCCTTCGCTCTGCACATTGTCTTATGGTGTTTAACATTTGTGTGAAGTTTCATGAAAATATGTTAAGCGGATACAAAGTTATGGAGCCAACACAAATTAACGGAATTACGGAATTACGGAAAATGTTCAAAGGGCAATAACTCCAAAAGTAGGCAATCCACAGTTATAATTCCTTCGATCTGCACATTGTCTTATGGTGTTTAACATTTGTGTGAAGTTTCATGAAAATATGTTAAGCAGATACAAAGTTATGGAGCCAACACAAATTAACGGAATCACGGAATGACAGAAGGACATGGCAAATCCAATATAGCCCCACTTTTTCAAAGCGGGGCTATAAATAGAATCTTCCTCCTTATATATACCATGAGTCCATTTCAAAATTAAGGGATGTCAGCATGTGCTTTCTTCCAAATTTATTTGGAAAATAACTGAACTTTTCGCAAACAGTGTAGGCCCTGATCAGACACCGCGTTCTGCGGAGTCTGATCTGGGCCTGCACTATTTGCCAACTACCCGTTTTGCGGTTTCTGGTACCAAATGGGTTAAATTCTTTTTAATGTATTTACAGTAGAACTTCGATGGCTCGAACACCGATGGCTCGTTTATCATGGCTGAGTCGAACCTGTTCTTGAGTCCCTATGGAATTTCTCTACATAAGAAAAAGGGAGGGTAAAATTTAGGATATTTTCGTCTTATCTTGCAAATGTATACTGTGGTACTCATTAGAATGGCCTCGATGAGGCGATTGTAATGAGTACACACAACATACATTTGTCATTATAGAACACCGAAAAGATGTCCTAAAGTGTGTCGTTATGCCTCCTGACAGTAGCCCGCAGTGGCTCGAACTACCCCTGTCTGGAACAGATTTTTGTGGTCCCAAAGGTGTTCGAGTCATTGAAGTTTGACTGTATTACTTTGTAAAGGTGAAACCGCCTAACATACCACAATCCGCATGAGACTATTTTAGTCTATATCATTTCTTGATTACACTGAGGGCTTCTTCTAAAGTTCTTTTTAATGTATTTATTACTTTGTAAAGGCGAAACCGCATAACATATCACATAACCGCATAACATATCACAATCCGCATGAAACTATTTTAGTCACCTAATAATTTACGATAAACCACTCTCCTCACCTTATTTGCCATTCATAGCCATATGTCTTTGTATGTCCACAAACTCAATGGTCAATCTGCAGAGAAAAAAAGATTGAGAAATGTAAGTTTACAAACAGTTGGTACCGTAAAACTCCTAAAAATATGAACACCTTGAGAATTTTTTCAAGAAATTTGTTTCATGATCCAGCAAGGAGTCCAAAAAGTGCATACGGAATGGCAAACATTTTAGATCCGATGGGTGGGGGCCGCTGTCGTGTTTGGTAAGAATCCATCCATTGGTTCAGGAGATATAGTGCTTCAAACAGGCTACCATCATGAAAACATGCCTAATTTTGACCCATTAAACCCCACTTTTATGTGGTAAAACTGGGGTCTACAGGGGTAAACCTTATTTTTCTTATTTCTGCCCTAAAATATCGATCATGGGTACTCGTTAGAACCAACTCATCAAGGCGGTTCTAACGAGTACCCACAATCTATATTTTAGAATTTTTCATATTTTTGCTCTAAAATAGCAGAAATAAGAAAAATATCACAATTTTTCATCTTAAAAAAAAAAGATGCCCACCCCCCACCCCCACACCACTTGGTGAAAGGACATAACTTTACAAAATAACTAAATGAAGGTACCTTTTCTCGGGCAGGCTTAATTCTTCTGAGAGGAATTTAGATAGCAGACATAAACAGGATCTACATAAACAAGAGGGTCATGATGTCCCTGGATCGCTCACCTGATCCTTATGGTAGATAATATATGGTGGAGTGGAGGGTTTGAGCAGTTTTGCTGACATTGACCCATGGAACATTTCTGTGAAATTATTTCAAAACCAATCTAGCTATTTAAGAACTTAAGTAATTTTAAGTGTTATATATATATTTTTTTGTGGTGGCTATCGTGTTCAGGTGAAAATTGTCAGAGTGTCACTCATGAAACATTTCTTCAAAATTCTTTTTTTTTCTTTCTTTCTTTCAATCATTCCCTTTGACAATACAGGGCTGACTTGTAGGTCACTATCTGGGCACCTTGTGGACACTGAGGGTCAGGTACTAGAGCACCAGAGAGAGATGTGAACAGGCTCAGTGTAACTTATTAACAATGACTCCTGGTGACAAGCGGGGAGGGGGTAATCATCCCTTTGACAATACAGAGCTGACTTGTATGTCACTAGCTGGGCACCTTGTGGACATTGCCGGTCAGGTCCTAGTGCATCAGACGGATATTCTAACTAACAATGCCTCATGGTGAAGGTGAAAGTTGAGGTGTGTGGGTGGGGTTGGATCCCTTTGACATTACAGAGCTGACTTGTATGTCACTATCTTGGCACCTTGTGGACACACTGAGGGTCAGGTCCTAGTGACAGGCTCAGTCTAACAAACAACAATGACTGACGGTGTGTGTGTGTTTGTTGGAGGTGGATCCCTTTGACAATACAGAGCTGACTTGTATGTCACTAGCTGGGGACCTTGTGGACATTGAGGGTCAGGTCATAGCGCACCAGACAGATATGAACAGGCTCAGTCTAACTAACAATTTGTTTGATTTGAGGTTTAACATCCCCATCAACACAGTATAGGTCATTTGGAGTCATTGCTTCCAATTTTGTGGGACTTTTACCCGATATTGAGATGAAATGACATCTCAAGCCCTGTCGTCCAATCAAACCAATAGGGTTTATAAGCTTGCACATTCCGACTCGCACCGCTTTGCCTGGGCAGGCTTGGATCCTCTAAGTGATTTACCAGTACTCATGTTTCAGCTCTGCGTGGAAGCATTGTGCAGCCCATCTATACCTTCAAGCCCAGATGGGCGGAGGCTGGTCTAACTAACAGTGTGTGTGTGTGTGTGTGTGGGGGGGGAAACCCTTTGACAAAACATAACTGACTTGTATGTCACTATCTGGGCGTCTTTGGGGGGGGGGAACCCTTTGACAAAACATAACTGACTTGTATGTCACTATCTGGGCGTCTTGTGGACATTGAGGGTCAGGTCCTAGTGCACCAGATGGAGATGAACGGGCTCAGTCTAACTAACAATGACTCGTAGTGGGTGTGGATCCCTTGGACAATACAGAGCTGACTTGTATGTAACCATCTGGGCACCTTGTGGACATTAAGGGTCAGGTCCTACTTCCCTAGACGGAGATGGACAAGCTCAGTCTAACTAACAATAGTGAAAAGGGGGTGGGGGGAGGGGGGTAGGGGTGGCCTTTTGTAAAAGGTTCCATTCTGTTCATAAAAAAACCCTCCTTACCAAGGTATTACAAAAAGAGGGCAATTCTGAGCAAAGCTGATTATGATTGGCCCAAAACTGTGGCCTCTAGAGTGTTAACAATGTTCTATGATTTGACCTCCTGACCTACTTTTTGACCCAACATGACCCATATTCGAACTTGGCTTCGATAGCGTCAAGATGATAATTCTGAGCGAGTTTGATGATGTTTAGACTAAAATTGTAGTGTTAACAAGGTTTTTCTATGAGTTGACCTACTGACCTACTTTTTGACCCCACATGACCCATATTCGAAATTGACCTTGATATTGTCTAGATGATCATTCTGAGCAAGTTTGATGATGATTGGACCCAAACTGCGGCCTTTAAAGTGTTAAGGATTTTCCATGATTTGACCTACTGACCTCCTTTCTGGCACCACATGACCCATATTCGAACTTGACTAAGACATTGTCAAGATAATCATTCTGAACAAGTTTGATGATGATTGCACCAAAACTGTGGCCTCTTAGAGTGTTGACAAGGTTTCTCTATGATTTGACTTACTGACCTACTTTTGACCCCACATGACCCATATTAGAACTTGACCTACATATTGTCAAGACGATCATTCTCATCAAATTTGATGATGATTAGACAAAATTGCTGCCTTCAGTGTTAACAAGGTTTTTCTATGATTTGACCTACTGAACTACGTTTTGACCCCACATGGCCCATATTCGACCTTGATCGAGATATTGTCATGGTGATCATTCTGAGCAAGTTTGATGATGATCGGACCAAAACTGTGGCCTCTAGAGTGTTAACAAGAAAGTTTACGCACGCACGACGGACGACGACGACGGACATCTCGCGGTCACATAAGCTCACCATGACCTTGGGAAAAATGATGCCCCCCTCATCCCCTTGGTGGCAGAACATAACTTTACAAAATAACTAAAGATATGTACCTTTCCTTGGGTAGGCTTAATTCTTCTGAGAGGAAATTGAATATCTGCTGGAAATAATTTGGATTTTTCTCTTCATCAAACACCGCAATGGAACGTAATTGTAGTATAGCCGCAGGATCACAGCTGCCTGCCTTGCATATCCTCTGATTGGGGGTGACTATCACACTGATTCTCTGAAAGAATAAAACAGTCATTTCATAAGCTACCTGCCTTGCATAGTCCTCTGATTGGGGGTGACTATCACACTGATTCTCTAAAAGAATAAAACAGTCATTTCATAAGCTACCTGCCTTGCATAGTCCTCTGATTGGGGGTGACTATCACACTGATTCTCTGAAAGAATAAAACAATCATTTCATAAGCTACCTGCCTTGCATAGTCCTCTGATTGGGGGTGACTATCACACTGATTCTCTAAAAGAATAACACAGTCATTTCATAAGCTACCTGCCTTGCATAGTCCTCTGATTGGGGTTGACTATCACACTGATTCTATGAAAGAATAAAACAATCATTCCATAAGCTACCTGCCTTGCATAGTCCTCTGATTGGGGTGACTATCACACTGATTCTCTGAAAGAATGAAATAGTCATTTCATAAGCTACCTGCCTTGCATAGTCCTCTGATTGGGGGTGACTTTCACACTGATTCTCTGAAAGAATGAAATAGTCATTTCATAAGCTACCTGCTTTGCATAGTTCTCCGATCGGGGGTGACTATCACACTGATTCTCTGAAAGAATAAAAGTCATTTCATAAGCTACCTGCCTTGCATAGTCCTCTGATTGGGGGTGACTATCATACTGATTCTCTGAAAGAATAAAACAGTCATTTTATAAGCTACCTGCTTTGCATAGTCCTCTGATTGGGGGTGACTATCACACTGATTGTCTGAAAGAATAAAACAGTCATTTTATAAGCTACCTGCCTTGCATAGTCCTCTGATTTGGGGTGACTATCACACTGATTCTCTGAAAGAATAAAACAGTCATTTCATAAGCTACCTGCCTTGCGTTGTCCTCTGATTAGGGGTGACTATCACACTGATTCTCTGACAGAATGAAACAGTCATTTCCTATGCTACCTGCCTTGCATAGTCCTCTGTTTGGGGTAGACTATCACACTGATTCTCTGACAGAATGAAATAGTCATTTCATAAGCTACCTGCCTTGCATAGTCCTCTGATTGGGGGTGACTATCACACTGATTCTCTGAAAGAATGAAATTGTCATTTCGTAAGCTACCTGCCTTGCATAGTCCTCTGATTGTGGGGGGGGGGGGGGGGGTGGGGTGACTATCACACTGATTCTCTGAAAGAATGAAATAGTCATTTCATAAGCTACCTGCCTTGCATAGTCCTCTGATTTGGGGTGACTATCGCACTGATTCTCTGAAAGACTAAAGCAGTCATTTCATAAGCTACCTGCCTTGCATATCCTCACGAAAACACACCTATATAATGTTGACCCCCTCGAACCCTTTTATATAGTAAAACTGGGGTTTACAGGGATAAACCTTATTTTTCTTATTTCTGCTCTAAGATATAGATTGTGGGTACTCGTTAGAACCGCCTCATCGAGGCGGTTCTCACGAGTACCCACAATCTATATTTTGAGCAGAAATAAGAAAAATATCACAATTTTTGATCTTAAATTTTTCATTTTTTTCGGCGATAAAGGTTACAGTGTATTTGTATAGGCGTGCTTTCGTACTGTCCCCAGATTGGGGGTGACTATCACACTGATTCTCTGAAAGAATAAAATAGTCATTTCATAAGAAATTGATGAAACAAAACAACTTCGACTTCTCAGATACTTATATTGTGTTTGTATTGAAGTTAATGGCGCAATCAACACTATTTTAGGTCATTTTGAGCGGGTGAATCTAAAGTCTTAATTTTTGTGAATCCAAATGTGTTTTAAAAGATTTAACTGCGATTTTGCATTTAAAATCATTTTATACCATTTAAAAGCATTTTAATGCACTGAAATGATTTTTGTTAATCTAAATGTGTTTTGGAAAATTCAACCACGTTTATGCATTTAAAATCATTTTATTATATCATTTAAATGTAATTTATGCATATGAATTCCAATACAAAAATACGCCTGTACAAATACATTGTAAATTTTTCCACGACAAAAAAAAAAACAAAAAAAAAAACGAACATTTTAAGATGAAAAAATTGTGCTATTTTTCTTATTTCTGCTCAAAATATAGATTGGGGGTACTAACAAGTACCCAAATCCTTAATTTAGAGCAGAAATAAGAAAACTGTTTACCCCTGTAAACCCCAGTTTTACTATATAAGAGTGGGGTTCAAGGGAGTCAAAATTATACAGGTGTGTTTTCGTGATATAGTCATTAAATTTTGCATCACACGCCATATGTCGTCGTGTCAAATTATGTAAGTCCAAATATGCATTCTACGTAGAAGTAAAACAAAGATCAGGAATCGATAAAATTAACTTACTCCACCCATCAAAGACACCAAAGGGAAAGAAACGCAAACATGAAGCGACCAGACCATAATGGAAACCTAAACAAAGGAAAGCCATAAGGACAGTTACTTTCCCACAAAATGGCAATATGGCCATCCAAAATAAAAAGACACGAGTGATACACACAGTAAGTAACAAACAACAACATAAACTGTCACAGGAGGACCGCCTTGGAATGGTCAGTGGAAAGAATTCCACTGGGGGCTTAAATCATTTTACATGGCCATAATGCTCACCCTTACCTCTGTCGCGGGATACACTAATTTTGTTTAGTTCGCATGAAGGCTTCCTAACCCATCAGTGTAACATCTCCGAGAACATACAAACCAAAAAACTACAGAGATGAAACCAGGTTGAGGACTCGACAGCATACAACAACAGAATTGCTGGAGCAAAAGAAAACCAGCAGTTAAGACTCCGAGGGGCCCGACCAAAGACGAAGCATCAGGCGCCAACCAACATAAAGAATACTAAAATAAAATTCCATTTATGTTTTTACGCTGGAACCGTCATATAATCTTAGGCCCGACCCACCGGTGTGGAATCGAAGAGGGAAGCAAAGTTGTCAACCGTGATTGGGTTAACCACCATGCATGCAGTCTGTTTTATAACATTTATGTTGTACCCAATCTTTATATATCGACGAACGATTTTACGAAATTGTGTACTAAAGTCATTACAGGCATGTATTTTTCTTAATTTATGTACTAAGTCACCATAGAATTCGGGTTCCGATAGGCCTTGTTGCAGAAGTGTTTTAAGTCCAACATTGAATTTTGAAACCAAATCAGAATGACGTCTATAAAACGTAGAAAAGGCTTTACGTAGTTTATGATACCGATACCCCTGATTAAGAAGTTAAGCGGTTAATAATTTATTACGAGTGTTGAAGTCGGATACATGACTAGACACAATAGCGAATCGAATTAACTGCGAAATATAAACCCCATACGATGTCGCACGAGGAACATCACCGTCCAAAAAAGGACAATTTACAATCTCGAAATCAAAATCATCACGTTTATCATAAATTTTGCAAGAAACAAATCCATCTACAATAGATAAATGTAAATCCAAAAAGGGGGCTTTGCTTTGTTTAACTGAAGTTCTAGGGGATAAATCTGACTGATCAAACCATCAAAGTAAGTATTGTCAATATTTAATAAATCATCTAAGTATCTAGAAGTAGAGCTAAAAGCTTCAATAATTTCAGATTGGTTATCAATGGAAAGCGATAACATGATATCTGTTTCATAACAATACAAGAACAGATCAGCCACAAGAGGTGCGCAATTCGTACCCATCGGAATACCCACAATTTGTCTAAATAACTTAGTACTGAATCTAATATAAATATTGTCAAGTAGAAAGGTGAGGGCATCACACACTTTCTGACATGACCAAAGTGTATAACTCTTATGCTCTTTAGAAGTAAAAAATGCATTTCTGACATTACATGCAAGATAGAGAGAATCTTCTCTATGAAAAGCCCATTCAATTAAATCATTAAGCTTTTCTTTTATAAGATTATGAGGAAGTGTAGTGTAAAGATTGGAAAAATTGTAAGTAGACAGACTTGAAGCACGAAAACGTCTGGATTTCAATTTATTTAAAACAACATTCGATTTTTTATAGACCAAAACAGATTTCTTCCTGATCTTTCAAAGTCTTTATCACAATATTTAATCACATTCGTTTTAATAGCAGTAAGACAGGAAGTTAATAATTTAGAAAGGTCAGTGGTAGTGCAAGAGCTAGAATTTGCAACAAACCTGCTTTGTAAGGTCTTTTATGAAGTTTTGGTAACCAGTATAGCGTAGGAAGCTTGTCTTGGCCTTCTGCAACACACACAGCAAACTTGGTGGCTGAATGACAAATATGTTTATCTACTATAACTCTCTCTTCAGCTAAAGGCTGAAGTTCATAGGCCTTAGTACTACCAAGCTCCTGCTTAAGCGTGTTAACATAGTTGAGCCGTCATACAACGACGACGTTGTTAGCGGCCTTGTCTGCGGGGCCAAAACAAACTTCTTATGAAATTCTTGAATACCTAGTTTAAGATGATGTAAAGACGTCTTAGGCTTAGGAGGTAATAAGTTAGTATTTTGAGAATAGAAAGAAATGCGTTTATTCACTAGTTTTAAAATGCTACGTTTCCAATCCTTAAGGGCTTTATGCTCAATATACTTTCGCTTACACCATCGACTACCGAATTCATTTAAGATAGCAGCGATTTCATCTCTACATTTACTGAAATCAATTTTAGAAGGAAACCGATATTTCGGTCCTTTAGAAATTATATTCCTTATTCTAGAATCAGGAATAATTTTAAAATTGCCAGTAATTACATGACCAGCAGCAGGATAGCAAAACACTGAGTTTTTACAATCACATGAATCGGGAGTATTAGTATCAATATCAAGATCTGAAACAAGTTTATTGAAATTAAAAATGATAGATGTAACAGGTTTGTTATATTTATAGCAAATTATAGGTGTTTCAGTATTTTGAAAATAAGCGGGAATGGAAGAAAGCACCGAGCTCTCACGAAAATACTGTCGATAAATAGTTTAGTGGCATGTTATGAAAGAAGGAACGATTACCACCACGAAAACACGCATATATAATTTTGAACCCCATTTTTTAAAATTGTAAAACTGGGGTTTACAGGGGTAAACCGTATTTTTCTTATTTCTGCTCTAAACGGCCCCCGCTCATCGGGGCTTGAAGAAATATATGAGCTGCATGATGCTTCAGCTGATTCCGACCCGCACATGAGTACTGGTAAACCGCTTAGAGGATCTAAGCCTGTCCAAGCAAAGCGGTGAGGTCGGACCGTCCATGCTTATAAACCCTATTGGTTTCATTTGGTGACATGTCTTGAGATTTCATTTCATCTCAATGTCGGGTAAAAGTCGCAAAAAATTGGAAGCAACAACTCTAAAATGACCTATACAGTGTCCAACAAACAAACAAACATGTTTTTGCTGTAAAATATAGATTGTGGGTACTCGTTAGAACCGCCTCGATGAGGCGGTTCTAACGAATGCCCACAATCTATATTTTGAGCAGAAAGAAGAAAAATATCACAATTTTTCATCTTAAAAATAATTTTCGTTTTTTCGGCGGTCAAGTTTACAATGTATTTGTATAGGCGTGTTTTCGTAATAACCAACCTCCTCTGGTATATCCAGTGCTCCTGACACCACTGCTGACAGTCTACTGTCAAATCCATCATTAATGTCTGCGTCCGTTAAGCTTGTGAAACAGAAACAAATCGGCATTTTTCCAATTTAACTTTGCTGTATAGTTATTGTCAAGTCCCACAGCAAAATGCGTAATAATCCGATACTGTTTTTAGCTCACCTGGACAAAAGTACGATGTCAGCTAAGTGTCGTGTCGCACCTGCTTTAAGCACGGCGCAATATAGGAGTCCGGTTTTCCGTCCCTTCGTCCGTTTGTCCGTCCAATCGCCGAGCCATCAATAATTGCGTTCACACTAGCATTCACCCTTATGTATTCTCTTACTGTAAGAGTCCATTTCTCAACAACTATTAGAGCCTCATTAATGATACTTGCATCTTGGAATGGCAACTTGAAAGCAAGCATCCATATTTGATCTCGGCCTACATTTCATGGTTCACTGACATTGTAAACTATTGCGTTAACCAAAGCGGTCATCCTATTGAAAGAGTACATTCCTCAACAATTATTAGTAGTTGTCACAACCTTGTATCTCGGGATGGCAACTTGAGAGCAAGCATCCATATCTGACACTGACCTACATTTCAAGGTTCACTAACTTCGTAAACTATTGCACTCACCCTAGCGTTCACCCTAATGTAAGAATCCATTTCGCAAGAACTATAAGAGCTTCATTTATGATACTTGGTACAATCTTAAATCTATAGAGATGGGAATCCTAATGCAGGCACCCATAATTGACTATGACCTTCATTTTCACTTATGAGGTCTGATTGGCCAAAACTAGCTAGTCTGACTAGAAAAAAATCTTGTACATTCCATAGTTTTCAGCTCTGTATTGTGGTCCTTGCTTCCAACTTTTTCATAGAATACATTTGACTTCACCTTGGATGGTGTTTAGGGAGTGTGTTGCGGCCGTAAAACGTCTCCCTGCCCTTCATCATAGTGTTTTTCATTCTAGTCCTTTTGGGATCATTGATTTCACTGCGGAACTTGAAAAATAACTGAGGGACATTGATGAGGCCTGATTGACCGAAACTAGCTAGTCTGACCAAAACAAAACCTGTGCACTTCACACTGTTTAGGTCATTCTTGTGAAGTTGCTACTAATGTTTCAGGACTTTTGCCCGACATTGAGATGGAATGACATCTCAAGCCCTGTCGCCCAAACAAAACACAAGGGTTTATTTGTAGGCACGGTCCTACTCGCACCACTTAGCCTGGGCAGGCTTAGATCTAAGCGAATTACCAGCACCATATACGGTCGGTGGCAGCTCTGCGCGTAAGCACCATGCAGTCCAACTTATTTCTCCAAGCCCTGATGGGCAGGGTCCCTGTTCTGTGTTGTAGCCCTTGCTTCCAAAGAATTACCTTTTTCTAGAACATTTAACAAGAACTGACTAAATAATAGATCGTGGGATCTCGTGAAGAAGCAGAAATGGGCCTGCTTATGAGAAATGGGTACTTGACAGCAACGGCTCTTGACAAGTCTGTGCATACGCATAGTCTCGCCAGAGCCTTGTAGTGGGGACCTTCGCGATAGCGATAAGTCAGTGTAATGAGCACCCCGTAAACCCCGCTTTATGCAGCGAAAGCTAGGGTTTACGGGGTATACACTAGGGTTTACGGGGTATACATTATTTTTCTTATTTCTGCTCCAAGACATATAGGTTGCGGGTATTCGTTAGAACCGCTTTAACCAGAAAAAAGTATTTATAGCAGCGCTTGTCTTCCCCACATGTGGAGTGGTTGGGTAAGGAAAAGGCGACGTGTATCTTGGGTCACTGGGCGTCCAACTGATATTGGCTTATAGTTGGACAAGGCCTGCTGTCCTTGCAGCAGGTAAAAGTAGAGGGGGGAGGGTTGTTATTTCTTCTGTTTCTACACTTCCATTCATTTTCTTTTTCTCCTCTGTCACTCACTTTCATCTCCTCTACTATCTCTTTTCTCCCTTTCTCAAAAAAGGACCTAAAATAGTGTTGCCTGGGCCGTTAAACTCCAATACAGACGATATGAAACTACGTGTAAAAAGCGAAATCTGGGGCCAGTTTCATCAAAGCTTTTGCGACATATTTTCGTCTTAAAAAGATCGTACGAAGTTCTTACGACAAAAATCCTGTTTCAACAAATGCTCACAATCTGCGATGTTCGCACATTTTGTCGTATTTCTGAGATGAATATTCAGACGTCGCACATTGAAATTTTCGTCTTTTCATAGCCATAGCTGAAGAAGATGACGTGCGGCATAGGTTAAATTGTTAAAAGGATGGCACGCAACATTTCATTTTGTTTATACCTTCGCAGATAACGCCCAATACTTATACAAGCCCACGCAATAAAGATCCCTCGAAACTACCCCTTGTTATAATCTTTAGGTTTTGGGTGGGGGTTTCTTAGTGTTTTTTTTTTTTTTTCCTTTGAAAAATTGAGATTGAGGGTACTCGTTAGAAGCGCATCGTTGTGGTTGTGCTTACGAGTACCCACAATCTAGATTTCATGCTATAGCCTAGAATTGACGTTCGCTTTCGCTCATCGGGTTTGGCCTGCATAGTGTTTCCGCGCAGAGCTGAAACAGACCAACATTACGAAAACATGCCCACACAAATACATTGTAACCTCTATCGCCGAAAAAAAGAGAAAATTTTCAGATAAAAATTGTGATATTGTTCATATTTCTGCTCAATCGAGACGTGATAACGAGTACCCACGACCTATACTTTTGAGCAGAAATAAGAAAAATAAAGTTTACCCCTGTATACCCCAGTTTTACAATATAAAAGTGGGGTTCAAGGGGGTTTAAAATTATACAGGCGTGATTTCCTGATGATTTGATTACTGGTTTGCCGTTTAGAATGTAACAGCTTAGCCAAGAAAAGTGATACGAGTGGGACCGCTCCTTAAACCCTAGCGGTTTCTTTGGTCGATGGGGCTTAAGATGCCATTCCATCTCAAGGTCGGGTAAAAGCCCCACAAAATCAGAAGCAGCGTCTCCAAAATGACCTATATACATGTACCAACAGTTGACGGGGGCTTAACAGCAAAATAACCGACGCGACGACCCACAATCTGCTATTAGACTTGTGATTAAAACGAAGACTCAGTGTACCTAAAATCGACAAATCCAACTAGAATTGTCAATACGACACAGATGCCTCCGCCCGGGGACCATCCTCACCAAGGAATAATATATTATAATAATAAAATAAATAAAATAAATAAAGACAGCATTTCTAGCTTGGAAAACTGTCCCTGAGGATATTGGCGTAGGTGGGGGGTAATGTCGTTTGAATCTTGGAAAATGTGTGTATCATCATACCAAATATGAACCAAATCCATCAAAAATAAATTACTAAATCTGTGACATTGTCCTTCGAGCCTATCATTAATCAGATGTGGGCGAAAACTAAACGGAGTAGACGGTGAAACGACCTGTATCTTTCATCATACAAAATACGAACGGAATCCATGATATGGATAGGGAAATGTGAGCTCCTATTTAAACGTTGACATTAAAATATTTTGAGTCCGTGACCTTGACCTTGAGGTCATGGGCATGGGCGCGGGTATGCTGAATAAAACTTTTAATGAGTATCGATCATCGTACAAAATATGAACCAAATCCATTATATGGTTTTAAAAAATATGCGCTCTTAAGTAATTTCTACATTTAAAGTTTTCTAATATGCCTTGACCTAGAGGCTATAGGTATGGGCAAGTGTATTGCTGAATAAACCTATACCTATCATCACATTTCCATCATATGGTCTGGTAATATGAGCTCATAAAAGTTTAGGTTCTTCCTGGTACAATGTCTTAACCTGAGGTCAAAGGATCACGTACGTACACACCATACGGAAGGACGTACGTACATGTGTGTACACTCGTATGTACGAAAAGCTTCACAGTAGCATGCAGATGGCACGTGTGGGGGTGGGGGTCATAGTCTTGCGTACTTTCATTTCGTCTATATTTTGCAGGCGATTGTATAATTGTGGATACATATATGTAGCTATAGAACTTCGTTTCAAGTCAGGTTCTTTGTTTTTTTTTAAATCAGTCATGTTGTAGAATCTATGAATGAAATGAATTTATTTTTCATTGAAAGCAAAATCCGCTGGACGGCCTGACAGACGGCAATCAATAAATAATATTTGCTAAGACCATTGCCAACAACAAGCCGGAGCTGAAAACTGACATACGTTATACACGAAAACTTTCAGAGGCTTTTGATTTGTTTGATTTGAGATTAAACGTCCCCGTCAACACTGTAATGTTCATTTTGGAGACGTTGTTTCCAATTTTGTGGGACTATTACCCGACATTGAGATGAAATGACATCTCAAGCTCTGCCCCAATGAAACCAATAGGGTTTATAAGCATGGAAGGGCCGACTCGCACCGCATAACCTGGGCAGGCTTAGTTGCCTGATTGGCCGAAACTAGATAGTCTGGCCCAGAAAACATGGACACTCCCTATTTTCCAGTTTTGTGGTGTATTCATTGCTTCCAAAGGATAATCCTTTTATATTTGACGTCACTATAAGTAGTAGTGGGGGCGCTTTGGCGTCATGGACTGCGCATGCGCGGGGATGACGTCACGGCGCGTCGGCGCGGCAGCCATATTGGATGACCTCGGAATAATTTTAACCCCACGGACTGCGCATGTGCGGGGATGACCTCACGGCGCGTCAGCCATATGGGATGACCTTTGCCACGTCTCTATTGTTTGGTGAAGGCACTAAACAAAAGGTCAACCCAGCTGCTCCGTGACCTAGGAATAAAAATCCGTTTCTATTGTTCGATGAAGGCACTAAAATTTAAACAAAAGGTCTAAACCCAACTGCTCCGTGACTTCGGAATAAAAATGCGTGTCTATTGTTCGTAGAAGGCCCTATAAATTGAAAACAAAAGGTCGAGGTGAAACGACACGCCCTGCCAATAGGGTTTATGGAAGGGCCGATTCGTACCGCTTTACCTGGGCTAAGCGGTTTTCCAGTGCGCGATTCGTGGAAGCATCTATTTCTTCAAGCCCCGAGGGGCGGGGGCTAAAAAGATGCATGCATCTCTCTCTCTCTCTCTCTCTCTCTCTCTCTCTCTCTTTAAACAAAAATGTGACAAGGACTGTGTCGTTATTTGAGCTATCGATCATTTTTATCAGATTTTTTTCTATATTTGTGTCGTAAATATGTTTGAATAGGTGTATTTGTCTTTCAAAAGCAACTTGTGAAAATATCATCTGATAATGGATTTTAACCTGAAATGCGCCAGTCCGCTTAACACGGAAACACCTGCCATTAGCAGGACTGATTAGCAGGACTGCTGAACCCAAACAAAGAAAAATGTCATCTGCAAGTTGTGATTAGCGCTTTAAGGTTCATTCACGGTATATTGACTTTTTATTGCTGCGATACGAGTATTGGGCCGGCGAACGAAAAAACCTATAAAGGTAAAACTTTAGCGGCAATATATGACCGATCAGCCCGCGTATAAACGCGGTCTCATACGCTTTTCGCATCATTCTAACCCGTAAACCCTAAAATAATAATCCAGATTGGCTTAATAAGCTGGCTTATTCACGTTTAAATGTGTCATGATTCTTAAATATGGGTTTTATTGGGACGTTCTCTAAGTGATGTTCTTGACATAAATCAAGTTGAACAGAACAGAACAGAATATTTCTTTATTGTCGAATATTTGAAACAAATCAACATAAGCCCTGTAGGGCTTTTATTTCGACAAATAGGGGTATTTCAACAATCAAGTTAGGGAAGACTATACCCTGAACTGTAAGCGAATAGTTTACACACTGATCAGATGTTGTGTGGCGTCTGGTCCGGATCTACCATTGTTTGCGAAAACTAATAGGCCTTTGTTTTTATCCGAAGGGGATCGTGTTTGGACTTGTCTCAAAGAGATCTACGCGATGAAATTATCTCCCTCGGCTGTTCAGATTATCTCCCTTTGGTCTAATGTAAACCCCATATTTTGCTCAAAATCATAGACTGCGGCTCAGATGCGCGCAGCCTGAACTGTAAGCAACCAGTTTACAAAAGGTCATGACCAGTTGAATGTTATTTTCTATTAGCATGTCATTGTCTATATTGTCCACGCCTCTTGGCGTAGACTGCAAAACGTTTACTTTTGCTCCAGAAGCATATAGAAAAGATCATTACTGGCTGGATGCTATATTCTATTGACTGGCCATCATTGCTATTTGTTATAATGATTAAAAACCGGGATTGACCGGAACACTTCCGTAATCTTATCACACCCTATTCGCATACAAAATAAACCAGTTTCTGGGTTCACATTATGTTGACTTCCCTCAGATGATACAGTACATCTCTTTCGGTTTGTTTTCACTAAAAGAACGCATATGCATCTGTCCTACTGATTTTTCGTTTCCTTGTACGAGTGGTTTTCATAGTAAAAGATTGTAGTTTTGCTAATGTATGAAACTATATTACAAATTTCCGTATTTACTGGCATACTTATACACGAATAGCTTTGTCATTTGACTTTCCAATCCTTCGACTACTCAGATTGATGTGTGCTAAGCGAAGACCCAAGGTTTTAGTAAAAGCTAATACTCGCAATATTACAAACATTGCTCGGTCCTACGAATTGCCGGAGCTTATCAGTGAAGGGCTTAATACACACTACAATCGCACATCCATCCGGCCATCCGTCCATACACACAACCACGCACATACACACATTCTCTTATACACACGCACATACACACGTACACACACATACACACAATAATACTCACATGCACGCAATAACACACGCACACGTACATACATACGCACATACATATATACATACATACATACATATATACATATATACATACATACACACACACTTGCACACGCACATACATACATAAACACACACTCATGTACATACATACATACATACATACATACATACATACATACATACATACATAAATACATACAAACATACATGACTCACACTCATGTACATACATACATACATACATACATACATACATACATACATACACATGCACAACGCAAACAAACTGCTTCAAACCCTAATAAAAAGCTTAAAACGACATACCCGATCCGAGCTCTACGCCATTCTAACAGACAATAACTTCTAATGGATAAAGGCCTATGTTTTAATATGGCTACGACATGTTTTGATTGGTTGCTATTAATAACCGACCTATAATACTTATGCTGTAAACAGTCAGTGGGGAACTTTGAGATGGAGGAGGAGCTTTGAATGCGTATGAACAATGCATTATGTAGCTGTTGCGAAAATATGCCTCACAGATACGTATATGAATGCCCTATATGTCATAGAAAGAATGTGTTGTATATTGTTTCTCATTTGAGAAAAGTACACCGTGTGACTGTAGAAGACTGGTTGGAGAAAGTAAAAAGAATACGTGTAATTATTGTAGGTAGTGTTAATAGTTGACCTTTCCAATAGAACGTATAATCTATAATCAAACGTGACTTTCAAAAGCTATTTGAGTTCTAAAAATAAAAAACAATCAGAAAGAAGTATGGGACGTAAGAAGACGAGTTGACGTTTTCATTATGATTCTGACTTTGTTGTGCCTCTGTCACGAATACATAGCCAAACCTCTGATACCCAATTACAAGTTGCGATTCGAAGCTAGAGAAGGCGCAAACCGGTTTATCTACTGTTGGAAAGAGGAACTTGTCGAGCATGACAAGCAATCAAGAACAAACTTATTAAGTCCAACAAGAACAGCTGAGGCGTCCTATAAGAGCTGTCAAATGGACAGGCGTTATTGGTATTATCGTTATCACGCTTTCCTCTCCTATATTTGTCTTGGCTAGTATCGACTGGAGTCAAGACCCTCCCTTGGATTACCATGTATTTGGAACAATTTTATATAACGGACAATGTCATAATCTCGGTGTGCAACAGAGACGACGACATCGTTCTCGACATTCGTTTCTTCTTAAACCGAACGGCTACCATTCGCGGTATTCCTTTGAACTTGAGACAGTGGAGGACTCTAGAGAAAATCTTGCCCGGCCTGAATCGAGCTATCGAAAAAGCAAGTCGAGATGCGAATGACAGGTAGCGGGGTAAAGAATGGATTAATTTTAGAAAGATTCACCCAAGAAGCGAATTCGGACATGTCATTAACCCATTTGATTCAATGGTTGTTAATATATCAACTAAACAGCCATTCAAGTCCATTCGAAAGAAAGCCGAAATAAATCGAAGATAGTTAAAGCAAAAATATCAAAACAGCCCTTTTCAGGGCTTCCAACAACTCGAGAAAGAAAAACCTATAAGTTTAAAATAATTGTAATACAAACAAAGTATATCCAGGCACTTTAGCTCAGTTGGTAGAGCACCTGTCTCATAAGCAGGAGGTCATAGGTTCGAGCCCTATTCAAGCCATCTTTTTACAATCTAGAGACTAATTTATTTTCATAGAACAAAGTAGAAGTAAAACAAAGATCAGGAATTGATACAATTAACTTACTTCACCCATAAAAGACACCAAAGGGAAAGAAATACAAACATTAAGCGACCAGACCATAATGGAAACCTAAACAAAGGAAGGCCAACCCTTGAAAAGATTCCCGGAAAGAACCCTCCTACAAGATGCTTCCAAAAAAGATCCCTCCGAAACGAACCGTCAAAAAAAAAACCCTCAAAACTAAGTTATTTTCAAGCATAGCCAGGAAGAAATTTATTGAGACGCAGAAATGAAAGCGATTTTCGCAAATCGAATATATGGGACCAGTAGCATTATCCAACAAATTGAAACGAGGTGGACTTGACATTGGTGTTGGTGGCTGTGGTGGTAGTTGTGGTGGTGGTGGCTGTGGTGGTGGTGGTGGTGGTGGCTGTGTTGGTGGTGGTGGTGGTGGTGGTTGTGGTGGTGGTGGCTGTGGTGATGTAGGTGTTGGTCAAAAATGTGAAAAGTTTGTAAGAATGACCCAACTGCAAACTCTTGACAAACAAAAATGAATCGATGCTCAGACTGTAACCTCGTGTTCTCCAGACGTGATGCTTTGTTAAGGCACCAACGCAATAAGCACGGCAGTGGGATAGAGCCGCAATCAGACATGACTAACAGCATTACCTTTCAACACCCGTTTTCTATGGTGGTGACTGGTCCTAGTGGAAGCGGTAAAACGGAGTGGACTAGAAAGTTACTCCTATCCGACCTCATATACCCTCCACCTGAACGTATCGTATGGTGTTTTGGTCAATAGCAAAGACTGTACGAGGACTTGCAAAGCAAACTACCCCAGATAGAGTTTGTACACGGTATACCGGACAGCCTGACTAACTCCGAGTATGTCGATACCCGCAAAAGGAACGTACTGGTTTTTGACGATTTGATGACGGAGGCTAAATGCGATCAAAGAATTGCGGACCTCTTTACCAAGGGAAGCCATCACAGAAACTTGTCTGTCGTATATCTCACACAAAATCTATTTCCACAAGGAAAAGCCTGCAGAGACATCGCTTTGAATACGCAATACCTCGTCCTTTTCAATAATCCAATCGACTACAACAAGTGGCGACGTTGGCGAGAAGAATTTATCCGGCATCTAATTCAGTGTTTATGAAACGATTCGAACAGGCTACAAGTCAGCCTTATGGGTACCTGATAGTCGACCTAAAATCGAGCACGCCCGAACAAGAGCGTTTACGCAGTGACATATTTCCGGTAGAAAGAAAGCGGAAATTGGAGGTATCCGATGAGTCCGATATAAATGATGAAGACAGTGACGATGACATGGAATCGATAAGTGAAGTAAACGACACGCATTACCCCTTATTGGGACCTGCGGGTAAACATGCCAAAGATGATCTGGAAGAAGACCGCCTATGTCTAGAAATATGGGAGAGAAGGTTTAAGGAACCTCTAAGGCAATCGAATGCAGAGCGCTTTAAAGATAAGGTTAATAGCTACATCGAAGAAGGGACTGCACCTGAGGTCGCTTATCATCGCGCGGCAAACGAGGACTTACCCTCCCTCAGGAAAAGACTAAGACACGATTACGCGATGTTTCTAATGGATTATCACCAGCTGCAAAAGGATCATACTCGGCGGCAGATTCTACAGTCGGCTAAAACTTTAAGAATACAGCATGGTATGAATGTCGACGAATCCATCCAGCAAGCCGTAAAACTGAGAAAGGATTTATTCGCCAGTGTTTGGCCCGACCATGTCTTGACAGAAGACCAGGAATCTGATGACGAATGAAATAAACGTAAGAAGGGTAAAGCATCGCTATATTTGGAGAAAATAAAAAGATGGGTTCGATAGAAGTGTTTGACAAGAAACTGCTAAAATGGGTGCCTTATGTTCCGGACTACGACGCATGGTATCAACATTTCAAAGACTTGAGCGAGGGCTACGTTCAACCCGATTACAGGGGGCGTTATATCGTCGGTAGTGGGAGAAGAAACCGTCTTCTACAGGAAATGGCAGATGAACGGCAAAAAGAAATAGAAATGCGGGAACAGCAAAAACCCGTGGTGAAATTGGTCACTCCAGTGGCTCAAGCGGTTGAAATGGCAAAGTCAGTTCTAGCACGATTACAAAAGGAGCATAAGGGCGAGACCTCTGCTCGTAAGAAACCAAGAGTAAATAACGGGCAGTTGGTAGACTGGACAAAATTAAAATATTAAGCGACGATGAACAGTGATCAATTGACTCGTATTCTTTCTGGATGTCCCGTGACTGTCTGCGCAGCGGACCAAATTAAAAAACGAAGAGTAAGGTTCGTCATTTCCAACACTTCCACCAGTTATCAAAGAGGGAAACACTGGGTAACATTTTATTTTCCCAAACACGGACCGTACGAATTTTTCGACTCAGTAGGAAACGACCCTAGAAGTTATGGCGTTGGCTTTGAAGAGGTACTCAATAAACCCTACCTAATGAACAATAAACAGCTTCAACAATCTAGTTCTAACGTATGCGGACTATACTGCGAATACTATGTGATTGTGAGATCTCGTGGTAAAACCATGCAAGACATTATCAAAGAATTCAACCCACACCAGAAGAAGTTCAACGACCACCTGATTGTGTCTAAAATGAACAGAATGCTTAGAAGAAGACATTTATAATGTGTAATTAACCACTATGTCGTTGATAAATAAATGCGTAAAATATACTTTTGTTTTGTAATCATTTCTATCCTAACACTCTCAAAATAGAATTGAAGGCAATGATCAGGAATCGATACAAGTAGCCAACACCCACTTGAGATGCTCAGGAATGACCCCGTCCCCGTATTGTCAATTATATTTTTCATGACCTCGCTAGTGGCTTGGGTTAAAACGAAGAAAAGTACTGTTTCAAGTCTGACATGTTTTCTTGTAAACATATAAATACATCTCTTACAAATTTACAATGCAATACAATTTACAATATAACGCTATATGTATGTTCACATGGGTTCGTCTCTGCTATCTCTCCAGTTTTGAAAGTGTTTTGGATCCAATGTTCTCACAAAATTATCGGATCCTGTCCCGAAACCGCCTAAGGTCGCACTTGATCCGAACATGAACCCTGTCTGTCTTTGAGGCGGTGCCCCGACCATCTTGATGTATGTACAATTCGGTGACCATTTGTAGTGTTCTTTGATGGCGTCATCATCTTGTTCCAAAGAGATGAGTTTTACGTAACAACTGAAGCACTGACATACGTCCGATTTCCCCGTGTAATAAAGTCCCGCCCGTGCTAGTTGGTATTTGTCCGGTCGCATCTGTTTAGGATAAGTATCGAATGTTTTGAGTCTGTTTTCGAAGAATGTCCGTTAGATAAAATTGTTCCAAATACAAGCAAGCCGTCTGGTTAGCTTCCACTTTGACATGGTAATCCAAGGGAGGGTCTTGACTCCAGTCGATACTAGCCAAGACAAATATAGGAGAGGAAAGCGTGATAACGATAATACCAATAACGCCTGTCCATTTGACAGCTCTTATAGGACGCCTCAGCTGTTCTTGTTGGACTTTATAAGTTTGTTCTTGATTGCTTGTCATGCTCGACAAGTTCCTCTTTCCAACAGTAGATAAACCGGTTTGCGCCTTCTCTTGCTTCGAATCGCAACTTGCAATTGGGTATCAGAGGTTTGGCTATGTATTCGTGACAGAGGCTCAACAAAGTCAGAATCATAATGAAAACGTCAACTCGTCTTCTTACGTCCCATACTTCTTTCTGATTGGTTTTTATTTTTAGAACTCAAATAGCTTTTGAAAGTCACGTTTGATTATAGATTATACGTTCTATTGGAAAGGTCAACTATTAACACTACCTACAATAATAACACGTATTCTTTTTACTTTCTCCAACCAGTCTTCTACAGTCACACGGTGTACTTTTCTCAAATGAGAAACAATATATAACACATTCTTTCTATGACATATAGGGCATTCATATACGTATCTGTGAGGCATATTTTCGCAACAGCTACATAATGCATTGTTCATTTTGTCTTTTTACGCATTCAAAGCTCCTCCTCCATCTCAAAGTCCCCAACTGACTGTTTACAGCATAAGTATTATAGGTCGGTTATTAATAGCAACCAATCAAAACATGTCGTAGCCATATTAAAACATAGGCCTTTATCCATTAGAAGTTATTGTCTGTTAGAATGGCGTAGAGCTCGGATCGGGTATGTCGTTTTAAGCTTTTTATTAGGGTTTGAAGCAGTTTGTTTGCGTTGTGCATGTGTATGTATGTATGTATGTATGTATGTATGTATGTATGTATGTACATGAGTGTGAGTCATGTATGTTTGTATGTATTTATGTATGTATGTATGTATGTATGTATGTATGTACATGAGTGTGTGTTTATGTATGTATGTGCGTGTGCAAGTGTGTGTGTATGTATGTATGTATATATGTATGTATGTATGTAGATATGTATGTGCGTATGTATGTACGTGTGCGTGTGTTATTGCGTGCATGTGAGTATTATTGTGTGTATGTGTGTGTACGTGTGTATGTGCGTGTGTATAAGAGAATGTGTGTATGTGCGTGGTTGTGTGTATGGACGGATGGCCGGATGGATGTGCGATTGTAGTGTGTATTAAGCCCTTCACTGATAAGCTCCGGCAATTCGTAGGACCGAGCAATGTTTGTAATATTGCGAGTATTAGCTTTTACTAAAACCTTGGGTCTTCGCTTAGCACACATCAATCTGAGTAGTCGAAGGATTGGAAAGTCAAATGACAAAGCTATTCGTGTATAAGTATGCCAGTAAATACGGAAATTTGTAATATAGTTTCATACATTAGCAAAACTACAATCTTTTACTATGAAAACCACTCGTACAAGGAAACGAAAAATCAGTAGGACAGATGCATATGCGTTCTTTTAGTGAAAACAAACCGAAAGAGATGTACTGTATCATCTGAGGGAAGTCAACATAATGTGAACCCAGAAACTGGTTTATTTTGTATGCGAATAGGGTGTGATAAGATTACGGAAGTGTTCCGGTCAATCCCGGTTTTTAATCATTATAACAAATAGCAATGATGGCCAGTCAATAGAATATAGCATCCAGCCAGTAATGATCTTTTCTATATGCTTCTGGAGCAAAAGTAAACGTTTGGCAGTCTACGCCAAGAGGCGTGGACAATATAGACAATGACATGCTAATAGAAAATAACATTCAACTGGTCATGACCTTTTGTAAACTGGTTGCTTACAGTTCAGGCTGCGCGCATCTGAGCCGCAGTCTATGATTTTGAGCAAAATATGGGGTTTACATTAGACCAAAGGGAGATAATCTGAACAGCCGAGGGAGATAATTTCATCGCGTAGATCTCTTTGAGACAAGTCCAAACACGATCCCCTTCGGATAAAAACAAAGGCCTATTAGTTTTCGCAAACAATGGTAGATCCGGACCAGACGCCACACAACATCTGATCAGTGTGTAAACTATTCGCTTACAGTTCAGGGTATAGTCTTCCCTAACTTGATTGTTGAAATACCCCTATTTGTCGAAATAAAAGCCCTACAGGGCTTATGTTGATTTGTTTCAAATATTCGACAATAAAGAAATATTCTGTTCTGTTCTGTTCAACTTGATTTATGTCAAGAACATCACTTAGAGAACGTCCCAATAAAACCCATATTTAAGAATCATGACACATTTAAACGTGAATAAGCCAGCTTATTAAGCCAATCTGGATTATTATTTTAGGGTTTACGGGTTAGAATGATGCGAAAAGCGTATGAGACCGCGTTTATACGCGGGCTGATCGGTCATATATTGCCGCTAAAGTTTTACCTTTATAGGTTTTTTCGTTCGCCGCCCCAATACTCGTATCGCAGCAATAAAAAGTCAATATACCGTGAATGAACCTTAAAGCGCTAATCACAACTTGCAGATGACATTTTTCTTTGTTTGGGTTCAGCAGTCCTGCTAATGGCAGGTGTTTCCGTGCTAAGCGGACTGGCGCATTTCAGGCTAAAATCCATTATCAGATGATATTTTCACATGTTGGTTTTGAAAGACAAATACACCTATTCAAACATGTTTACGACAAAATTTTTGTTTAAAAGAGAGAGAGAGAGAGAGAGAGAGAGAGAGAGAGAGAGAGAGAGAGATGCATGCATCTTTTTAGCCCCCCGCCCCTCGGGGCTTGAAGAAATAGATGCTTCCACGAATCGCGCACTGGAAAACCGCTTAGCCCAGGTAAAGCGGTACGAATCGGCCCTTCCATAAACCCTATTGGCAGGGCTTGTCGTTTCACCTCGACCTTTTGTTTTCAATTTATAGGGCCTTCTACGAACAATAGACACGCATTTTTATTCCGAAGTCACGGAGCAGCTGGGTTTAGACCTTTTGTTTAAATTTTAGTGCCTTCACCGAACAATAGAAACGGATTTTTATTCCGAGGTCACGGAGCAGCTGGGTTGACCTTTTGTTTAGTGCCTTCACCAAACAATAGAGACGTGGCAAAGGTCATCCCATATGGCTGACGCGACGTGAGGTCATCCCCGCACATGCGCAGTCCGTGGGGTTAAAGTTATTCCGAGGTCATCCAATATGGCTGCCGCGCCGACGCGCCGTGACGTCATCCCCGCGCATGCGCAGTCCATGACGCCAAAGCGCCCCCACTACTACTACTATAGCTGATGTGTGGGAATGTGTGGCGGCCGCAAAAAGTCTCCCTGCCCAACATCATAGTGTAGTTTATATTTTCTTGTCCTTTGGGATCATTGATTCCATTGCGGAATTTTGAAAATATTTTGAGGGTCACTGATGAGGCTTAATTGTCCGAAACTAGCAAGTCTGGCGCAGGAAACATGGACACTCCATATTTTCCAGTTTTGTGGTGGATTCCTTGCTTCCAAAGGATAACCCTTTTATAGAACCTATTAATTTAGATCCTCGAAGCGGTTTACCAGTACGCGTGTGCGGGTCGGTTTCAGCTCTCCGTGGAAGCATCATGTAGCCCATGTATTTCACGTTACGGTATATGCGGCGTCTTTGTTAAACAACGTCATGCATTGACCTTTTGTGTTAAAATCGTGCTTAAACTGTGTTTTAAGTTCATAAGATAAATTGAATCTTGTATTCATGCCCTTGCATTACTGGATTTATTTAGGTAATAAAATGCTCAGCGAGGTCTCGTCGTGATGTCATTCCTTTTCCTCAACTAATATTATAAAGTCAACGATATACGTGCACTCATGGAAGAGGCCCGCCCGCATTAACTGACAAACGTGCTTGTGAAAGGTTCATTGTAACGTTAAATCAACGCTTATCTGACGTCACGACGTCCACAAACAGCCCAACTCGCCAGTGGTAAAGAGGGAAGGGGTCCTGACAATTAACATCTGTATCTTACGACAAAGAAATGGCAACACAAATTTGAAGCAACATAGAATCAACGTTGATTCAACGTTGTTTGTACTGAATATTCATCTAGGTCCACAGGAACAATAATTTTAAAGCGTGTAATCTACCTTACACGGCTATATCAAGACGGCACGTGATCACGCATGTGACAATTAGTGGCCCTGTTTAAGAGCATATTCAAAATTACGACTTATTTTAGTGAAACGCAAAGGACGGGTCTCCCTAAAGGGTTTTTTTGGCCTCCTAACGATTTTGTTTATTTCTGGCTTATTGTTAGCATACATATGCCTAATTATTTGGAACATATGTGGTTTTGGTATTTAAGCAGTTTTTTCTGAGTTACAGGCTCTTTAAAGTGGGTGGGGTAACTCCACAGAGTTTTGACATGTATTTTGTGTCTCATTTAAAGGTAGAAAAATAGTACCATACATGACACGTTATTATATAAAATTACAGGGGAAGGTCTAACTCTATGTTTTGTCACAAGTTTATTCACCAAAATTCACTTTTTTTGGGGGAAAATATAGTTTAAGGAACCTTGGGTCATTTTTGAGATTTTTTAACAGTAAAGTTATTTTTTTCTTATATCTTCGGTATACATTAACCTGTTGTGGTGAAACTCCTACCATGCAAGCATACTGATGAGACAATATAACTCAAATGATCATTTGAGATGTTGACCTATATTTTACGGTTGAATGAACATTCTTATTTCATGTTTATAGGTTAGATTATTGTTTCCATCAGTTCAAGAGTTTAGATATTTCTGGCATTTGGATAAACAGGCGATGAGTTTAAACATATTTAAATTAAACGAAAAAGACAATAGGAATGTGTCCAAAGTACACAGATGCCCCCGCCTGTTTGACTTTGCCAATATAGCTGCATGACCCCTGTGAGACACACTAGCATCAAATATATATGTTCAGGATGGATATCTCAATATTTTCTAAGATATTTAGATTTTGATAATATGAAATGGGCAGGGCAGGGGGCTGGGGCATTATTGTGTAAGTCATTGACTGCATCTGACCATAAACAACATCAAATAAACAAGAGGCCCATGGGCCACAATGCTCACCAGAGCTCAGGGGGCCACTGCCCACTGGCAGCAATGTATTTCAATTAACCATGGAAGCCCTGTGCCCAAGGATGCTACAGATAAAATTTGCACCCAATCAGCCTATATATTACTGGCTTCAGATTCTGATATTGCTTGAATGTGTTGTTGCAGAACAACAGATAACAATTTACAATTTCCCATCTGTGGCAACAAATAGGCCAAAAAGAACATTAATAAAGGATCATTTCTATGAAAGTGTGACAAAATATTTTGAAAGGCATTAATGTCTTTTTTTTAATTTTCCCCATTATAAGTCAATAAAAACTCTTAACTTGCCATAGCAAACAAACCATAGAGCCAAATTTCATAAACCAGAGCTCAGGTGGACACTGCCAAATGGAAGCCATGTATTTTAACATGATACCAATTGTAAAGTCTCCCAAATGAACCCCTATATCCAAATGAGCATCAATATGGACTCAGTATCTAAAACATTAGTAGAGGGTGTGGGGCATGGACCCAATGGAGCCCTGGTTGGTACACGTATCACTAAATGCGTCTTATCATAAGGAATAAGAATATACATGTATATGGTGTAGCAGTGGGGATCTGTATACCGGAGTTATAAGGCCTCTTAAGCGGTGGAGGGGTTGGGGCATGTCCTGTTGATCCCAGGAAAGCCCAAGATTGTTGTCCCTATAAGGACCAAGAATATATATTTTATGGTTTATGGGTGGGAATCTGAATGGTTTCTGATATATGAGGCCCTTCTATGACATGTAGCGGAGAGGAATAGCCTTTGCGGCCCCCAAGTGGGTGTGATATTGATAAGGAACAAGAACATATATGATTATGGGGTGGGGATTTGAATGTGTTTTTTTTTTACTGAAATATATGGACTTTTACAGTGGAGGGGCAGGGCGCATTGCCCTAGCACAAAGTGATCCCCAGATTGGTGTGACTGAATGAGTCTTATCATAAGGAACAAGAATATTATACATGTAGTTTATGGGTGGGTATCAGAATGATTTCTGAGATATTTGGCTTTCAATGAAGTAAAGCAGTGGGGCATGACCCAGGCAGTCCGGATGACTCCCAAGCTAGTGTTATTTGAATGTGTCTTATCACAAAGAAGATAATTATATATGGTTTAGGGGTGGGGCTCTGGACAGTTTCTGAGATGTATAGCCTTTTGTGAAGTGGTGGGGTGGGGCAAGGCCCACGCTTGACCCAGAAGACCTCCAGGTTGACGTCAATGAATGTGTCTTATCATAAGGAACAACAATATATATGGTTAGAGGTGGGGATCTGTAAGGTTTCCAAGATACTGGGTGGAGCAGGACTCCGGCACATCCTGGAGGACCTCCAGGTTAGTGTCAATGAATGCGTCATATCATAAGAAACAAGAATATATAAGGTTTTGGAGCGGGAATCTGAATGGTTTCTGAGATAGATGGCCTTTTGTGCAGTGGAGGGTTGGGGCAAGGCCCCGGTGCACCCAGGAAGACCCCCCAAATTGGTATCAATGAATGAGTCTCTTCATAAGGAACAAGAATATATATGGTTTAGGGGTGGGGATCTGTAAGGTTTCCAAGATATTGGGCCTTTTATGAAATGGAGGGGTTGGGCATGACCCCGGCACAACCCGGGGGACCCCCAGGTTGGTGTCACTGAATGCGTCGTATCATAAGGAACAAGAATATATATGGTTTTGGGGTGGGGATCTAAATGGTTTCTGAAATATATGGCCTTTTGTGAAGAAGAAGGAGTGGGGACAAGGAACAAGAATAAGGAACAAGAATATATATGGTTTAGGGGTGGGGATCTGTAAGGTTGCCAAGATATTGGGCCTTTTATGGATTGGAGGGAGTGGGGCATGACCCCCGGCACGTACCGGGGGATCCCAGGTTGTTGTCACTGAATGCATCTTATCATAAGGAACATGAATATATATGGTTTGGGGCTGGGGATCTGGATGGTTTCCGAGTTATATGGCCTTTTATGAAGTGGGGCATGACCCCGGCTTAACCTGGGGGACCCCCATGTTGGCATTAAAGCATATGGCTGAGAGACATTTACTCAAGGAACATTTCTATAAAAGTTTTGTCAAAATATCTGCAATAACTTGGCAGCAAATGCCATTTTTCAATTTTCCCCATTATAAGTCTATGGAAAATCTAAGTTGCCATAGCAACCAAACTAAAGAGCCAAATTTTATAAAAAAAAAACACACAAAACCTATAAAGGCAAATATGGTGAATATTTCCAAAAACTCTCAGCCTAATAGAGCATTTGGTTTCTGAGGAGATGATTTTTGAAGTTTTTTTTCTAATTTTTTTATTATGGTTTCCATGGCAACCAATAGAAATGAGCAGTAGGCCTAAAATCATATGGCAGATAGTAGATTGCCTAAGGAACATTTCGATGAAAGTTTTTTCAAAATATCTGCAAAGGTTTGGCAGTAAATGTCAATTTTCTATTTTCCCCATTATAAGTCTATGGAAACTCTAAGTTGCCATAGTAACCAAAATAATGAGCCGATTTTCATTAAAAACACAAACTTTCAATCCCCCTGCCCAAGGATGCTACAGATGAAATTTGGGCTGAATCGGCCCAGTGGCTTCAGAGGAGATGTCGTTTGAAAATGTTGACGAAGACGACGCAGACGCAGACGCAGACACAGACGCAGACGACGACGGACAACTGCCTATCCTATAAGCTCCCCCGGAGCCTTCGGCTCTGGTGAGCTAAAAAGGTTGGAATCTGAACAGTTTCTGAGATACATATTTTTTTTTTTTTTTTACATTTTCTTTGGTCCAATCAAATAGCCCCACCCCAGACAGAATCAGTGACCATAAACATGCTAAACAGTTATGAGCTGCAGGAGAAATGCAGACATAAATGTGCACCTAAACGTGAACCTGGTTATGAACGTAATAATGTGTGACATAGTACGCACATACGAACATAACGTACATCGAAAAAATATATATGCCTCACTCACTCCTTCCTTTGGCATGCAGCGATATAAGAAAGGTATGCTTGAATATCTTTAATAATCCCACTTCAAGAGCACATCCAAAAAGAATGTGGTACACCTACGTGAAGACACAGGCATATACATTTGAAAATGGTTGTTCACAACTGTATTCTGACATGCTTTGTGCATATTGAATCAAATTAATCTACAGAAGAATAGTTTTCATCGTCACCTGAACTTGAGCCGTTGCCTTTTTTTGAACAGCATCTGTTACACTGTTCATATACTGTGACTTCAACGATTTTTTACTGACTTTGGCTGATGGCCTTAAAACCGAGGTTCTTTAACACAGAAGTGATATGGACACAGCAATCAAATACCTCGTCACCATTTTTTTCATTTGCACTGCCACCCTATTATGGACTCTAGTCCAGGGCCTTCCTTAATCCTTAGATTATATTCCCCGTCTCCCTCTCTTTCTCTGTATTTCAGGTATTAGACAAGGAGACCCTTTATCTGCTTATATGTTTCCACTATTCATTAAAGATGTTACCTTACTTTGAAGATACATCTAATTATAATGCAATTATCTACACAGGAGGCAAACGAAACTCGATTAGTCACCAAGGTAAGGTGGGTGGTTGAGTCTGTCAATGGCCGAATCAAAAACTGGAAGGCACTTTCAAATGTAATGCCAAACTCCCACATACCTTGCATTGGTGACTACGTCAGAATCGTATGTTCTTTGTTAAATGCATTTAGGCCTGTTCTTGTTAAGAATTCTGAATCTGATGAGGTTCTTGCAAAACATATGCTACAACTTGCTAAGTTACCAAACAAACTTAAAGACAAGGTAGAGAAAAAGGGTTTGGATAGTCGTGCAAAGGCTCCATGGAAAGCTATTGATGATGCCAACCGCGAAGACTTACCACAATTAACGGAAGCAGAGCTGAGAGACATGATCATGGGCATATACCAATTAAAACAGGCCGATTCGTATACAGACGAACACACTACTGAAGCCGGTCAGTATGAGATAATGATTCGCAAGGAGGAGGATGGAATTTTGAAAAGTAGAAGTAAAACAAAGATCAGGAATTGATACAATTAACTTACTCCAGCCATAAAAGACACCAAAGGGAAAGAAATACAAACATTAAGCGACCAGACCATAATGGAAACCTAAACAAAGGAAGGCCATATGGACAGTTACTTTCCCACAAAATGGCCATATGGCCATCCAAAATTAAAAGACACAAGTGATACACACAGTTAGTAACAAACAACAACATAAATAAATCGCCACAGAAGAGCCGCCTTGGAACGGTCAGTGGAAGATTTCCACTGGGGGGGCTTAAATCGATTTTACGTGGCCACAATCCTCGCCCTTACTTCCGTCGCGATTTAGACAAAAAATTTGTTCAGTCCGCATGAAGGCCTCCTAACTCATCAGTGCAACATCTCCGTGAACACAGAAATCAAAGAACCACAGAGGTGAGACAACGGTGAGGACTCGACAGCAAGAAACCACTGAAATGCTAGAGCAAAAGAAAACCAACAGTTAGACTCCGATGAGCCCGACCAGAGACAGAGCATCAGGCACCAACCAACATTATCTCTTTAATTTTCAATAAGCCTTTACGTTGGAGCCGTCATAGAATCTGAGGCCTGACCCATCGGCGTGCAATTAAAGAGGGAAGCAAAGTTGCCAACCGTGATTGGGTTAACTACCATGCATGCAGTCTGTCGTATAATATCCATGTTGTACCCAATCTTTTTATATCGAAGAATGATTTTACGAAATTGGGTGCTGAAGTCATTGCGGTTATATATTTTTCTGAATTTATATACTAAGTCACCAAAAAATTCGGGTTCCGATAGACCTTGTTGCAGAAGAGATTTAAGTCCAATATTGAATTTTGAAATTAAATCAGAATGGCGTCTATAAAATTTTGAAAAGGCTTTGCGTAGTTTATGGTACCGATAACCCTGATTAAGAAGTTTAGCCGTTAATAATTTATTACGAGTGTTGAAGTCAGTTAAATGACTACACACTCTAGCAAATCGAATTAATTGCGAAATATAAACGCCATAGGATGGCGCACGAGGAACATCACCATCCAAAAAAGGAAAATTTACAACATCAAAATCAAAGTCATCGCGTTTATCATAAATTTTGCACGAAACAAATCCATCTACAATAGATAGATGTAAATCCAAAAACGGGGCCTCGGTATCAGAAGAATTTGCTTTATTTAACTGAAGTTCTAGTGGGTAAATCTGACTGATCAAACCATCAAAATAGGTATTATCAATATTTAATAAATCATCTAAATATCTAGAAGTAGAGCTAAAAGCTTCAATAATTTCAGATTGGTTATCAATAGAAAGCGACAAAATGAAGTCTCTTTCATAACAATACAAGAACAGATCAGCCACAAGAGGTGCGCAATTAGTACCCATCGGAATACCCACAATTTGTCTAAATAACTTAGTACCGAATCTAATATAAATATTGTCAAGTAGAAAGGTGAGGGCATCACACACTTTCTGACATGACCAAAGTGTATAATTCTTATGCTCTTTAGAAGTGAAAAATGCATTTCTGACATTACATGCAAGATAGAGAAAGCCCAAATAAAATCAAGGCACACTTCGTTTGGATCATACTATCTATGGATTGAGTATGGTCCTGGTCTCGAACCCATAAAAGGATGGTACTGCAAGTGCAAGAATGGTGCCAGGGTAGTTGGCTGCTGTGCCCATATCGCTTCCGTGTTGTGGTATCTAGGATTTTACCGCCATCAGCCGAAGTCAGAGCGAGAACAGTCATTCAAGTCACAGTATATGAACAGTCTTACAGATGCTGCACAAAAAGACTGGGACAGCTCAAGTTCAGGTGACGATGAAAGCGATTCTTCAATACATTAACTTGATTCAATAATTAAATATGTTGATTTTTTAGATTCCAACCTTTTTTATTTGCTGTTGTTTATGGTTAGACACATTCAATGACATATATATTGAGGCCCATACAATCATGCCCCAGCCCCATGCCCTGCCAAGTTCATATCATCAACATCCAAAATGTTGAGATACCCACCCACGAACATATATATCTGATGCTAATACATTTCAATGACACATACATGTACAATGTGTCCCCAGGGGTCATGCAGGCATATTAGTTAAGCCAAAAAAGCGGGGGCATCTGGGTACTTTTTACACATTTCTATTGTCTTTTTCGTTTGATTTAAATATGTTTAAACCCATCGCCTGTTGATCCAAATGCCATAATTATCTAAACTCTTGAACTGATGGAAACAAAAATCTAACCCATTAACATGAAATAAGAATGTTCATTCAACCGTGAAATATAGGTCAACATCTCAAATGATCATTTGAGTTATATTGTCTCATCAGTATGCTTGCATGGTAGGAGTTTCACCACTATAGGTTAATGTATACCGAAGATATAAGATAAAAAAAAGAACTTTACTGTTAAAAAATCTCAAAAATGACCCAAGGTTCCTTAAACCATATTTTTCCCCCCAAAAGTGAATTTTGGTGAATAAACATGTGACAGAACATAGAGTTTGACCTTCCCCTGTAATTTTATATAATAACGTGTCATGTATGGTACTATTTTTCTACCTTTAAATGAGACACAAAATACATGTCAAAACTGTGTGGAGTTACCCCACCCACTTTAAAGAGCCTGTAACTCAGAAAAAAACTGCTTAAATACCAAAACCACATATGTTCCAAATAATTAGGGCATATGTATGCTAACAATAAGCCAGAAATAAACAAAATCGTTAGGAGGCCAAAAACCCCCTTAGGGAGACCCGTCCTTTAGCTCGTACGAACACTTTGCGATGTTTTGATGAAACTGACGTACGCAGTTCTTTAAAAAGTGCGTAAGAACAATTTAAGATTAATCGTACGATGTTTATTGATGAAACTGGGGCCTCTTTCAAAGAAACAAATCGTACGATCCTTTGTACGATTATCGTACGACGATCTTACGATTTTCTTACGATTCTCGTACGAGGCTTTCACAAAAAAATCGTACGGTTCTCTTAGGATAAATCGTAGATTTTAGTCCTACGATCGATCGTAAGCAATGTCGTTTGTTTGATTTTGAGGTTTAACGTCCCCGTCAACACTATAGGTCATTTTGGAGACGTTGCTTCCAATTTTGTGGGACTTTTACCCGACATTGATATGAAATGACATCTCAAGCCCTGTCACCCAATTAAACCAATAGTGTTTATAAGCATGGACAGTCCGACTCGCACCGCTTTGCCTGGGCAGGCTTAGGCCTTCTTAGCGGTTTAACAGTACTCGTGTGCGACCGGTTTCAGCTCTGCGTGGAATCACCATGTAGCCCATTCTATTTCTCCAATTCCCAATGGCCGAAGACCCTTGCCATTTTAGCTTACGATGTCATTAGTTTTGCACAACTTATTACTTCTAACTTTTTCATTTTCAAGAATTTGAGAAACCCCACAGGCTGGTAATTTCAATTTAGTTTGAGCAATTATCGCTTTATTCCTGAAATTTAAGCATCTAAATAGTATTTATTATTGATTGATTCGTGTTTTTCGACGCGTCAGCACAACGTAGACTCGAGAAAGAGTCTTTAAGGATAGACTCAACCCAATAGATCGTCTAAGTACGTTTTTATTTAAACTTATTGTCTATCACTTGTTGTCTCACAGCTCTGCCAGTTTAAGTACCAATTACTGTTATCATTATCGCCATCGCCATCATTATCATCCATGTTCACATCCAAAAATTAAATTCGAATCCACATCTAATGGAGACACGCAGTGGCAACTGTGATCAAAATGCATTTCCGCGGTGAATACTGAAAACATCCCGAAATTTTGTCGTCACATCTGAAGCGTGACATCCACATGTCATCTAATATTTTCACAACACAGCGTGTACGCCGATGACAAGAATTGTATAGTCTTTCAAAACGCAATGAGACGTGACTGCACTTTTAATTTTGGACCAGTCCTTGTTTTAGGTAAGTCGCCTTCAGTTGGGATTTTTCATTGGCAGATATAGTTTTACTGAGATTCGTACTGCATCATACTAGTCACTTGCCAACGACTTCTACATAATTTCATTATCAAAAAACTTATTTATTATTTTAAAATCCTGTGAAAAAAAGAAATCCGAAACCTGTCTTCCCCTAAAACATGGAATAGTCTTGCCACGCTTGAACGTTGAACTCTCAGAGGTCGTTGGTAAACTATTCCGCTGTTGAGGTCTTGTTCCTGCAGCGGTTACTGGGATTAATAACCATGGCTTTATGTCATCCATTTCAAATATCTCTCACTTTTATGGCTATAGCTTGCGACTCACTTGAGAAACACATTGAAACAGAGGATAATAAAAAGCAATGCAAATCTGCAGCTTCTCGTTCGAAGCAGCCAGTGGTATAGAAGCGTAGAGCAGTTGTTAGATGTATAATTGGCGAGATTGCATGCATTTTTTTGGTGGAGTGTTGTAGCTCACCTGATTTTGTTGTAGCTCTACTGCTAGCCGATCTGCAATGTACTCTCGGCCTGTATTGCTTTTACTCTTCGAATTTTCTCCGGATCAGTTGGGAAAGTTATATTATCTTTCACTTTCATGGCTGTAGCCCGTGAAACACTTGAAATACAGAGGATACTGAAATACCATGCACATCTGTAACGTCTCGTTGGAAGCAGGCAGTGTCAGAGAAGCGTAGAGCAGTTGTTAGTTGTATAATTGGTGAAACTGCATGTCCTCTGCTGGTAGGGTGTTGCAGCCCATCTGTTATTATCTCTATCAGATCTAAAATACACTCTGCTTAATCTGTACCTCAAGATCAATTCAGTGGCACTTAAACGATCGATTGGGTTGAGTGTATCCTTTAAGACTCTTTCTTGAGCAATATAATTCATTCGCCTTGCAACAAGAACAGCGGCCATTATTTCAGAATGTTAGGAACTCACAATGTCTTGTGTTAAGAGGAAAAAACAGCTAATTCCCTCTCTTACGATTAATGTTTCCGCTCTACGAAAATCGTACGATTCTCGTTGAGCAGACATATGGTAGGTCTATTGTTTTTAATATATCTAGAGTAAAACTTAATATTTTACAGAGAAAATCGGTACGAATATTGTTGAATAAATGTTAATAATTGCGCGAATATTGAAAATTAAATTTGTGAATATTTGGATTCTACAGCGACAAAATCGTAAATTCTACGAGTGGTCTAAAGTGATCGTGGATTTCGTCGTAAATGACACGATACGATAACTTTTTTGAAACCGGATTTTTTTCTTGAAAGTCATTTTTTGTCGTACGATTCTCGTACGACCACGATACGATGAAAATCAGTCGTACGACCTTTTTTGAAAGAGGCCCCTGGTCCCTGGACTGCATTCATATACTGGCTCATTGGACCCTGACCAACGACCGGTTTAATACTGTAATTTAAGTCAAGTCTCATTTTATTTAATGACACTGCATACAACGTTAATCACACGATGAACAGAGTGTCTTACACGAGTGGTCGGTTCCTGTCATTTTAAATCGGATTTTTACTTCTGAAGAATTTCCATCACGAAAACACGCCTATATAATTTTGACCCCCCTGAACCCCACTTTTATACAGTATTTTTTTTTTTTAGTTTGGGTTTAACGGCCCTTTCAAGATTATTTCACTCATATCGAGCCGATCGTTAATCAGAGGTGGGCGAAAACCGGAGTACCCGGAGAAAAACCACCTGACCTTCCGTTGCAGAACTTGGCGTCTCACACGTGGCACGAGCGAGGCTCGAACCTACGGCGGTTAGAGACCTAATGACTAAGAGTCAGCGCTCTTATCCACTGGGACACGGAGGCCCGTTTATACAGTAAAACTGGGGTTTACAGGGGTAAACCTTATTTTTCTTATTTCTGCTCTAAAACATAGATTGTAGGTATTGGTTAGAACCGCCTTGATGAGGCGGTTCTAATGAGTACCCACAATCTATATTTTGAGCAGATTTAAGAAAAATATCACAATTTTTCTTCTTAAAATTTTCATGTTTTCGGCGATAAAGGTAGCAATGTATTTGTATAGGCGTGTTTTCGTAATGAACAGACGGACGTCCAAGGCATGATGTTAAGCAACAGTAACCATGATCAAGTGGCCGGCCTCAGTGGCTCAGTCGGATGCGCGTCTGACTGGTGATCAGGAGGACGCGGGTTCGACTCCCGCCGGGGTCGGCAACATTCTTTCGTGGAGATTGATCATGAAATCTTTTCTACGGTCATTCTCTCCATTCCGCTGATTCAAGAAGGGCAGTTGTCAGTTTCTGGCGAAAGAATGTGCACTGTACTGGTTAACCGCTTACGTATAAGCCTGCCCAGAAAAGTGTTGATAGGTAAACTGACCGGCTAAAAATGACCTAAATAGTGTTGACTGGCCCGTAAAACTCCAAAACAAACAAACCAAGTGACGCTGTTCATAAACCCTTTTTATAACATCCTTATATAAAGCAGGAGTCCATTCAAAGTTTAGTGGTGTCAGGTTGTGGTTTCTTCAAAATTTGTTTGGAAAATGGCTGAACGTTTTGCAAACGGCGTAGGCCCGGATCAGACGCCGCGGCCGATCTGGGCCTGCACTGTTTGCCAGGGTTTCCGGTACAAAATGGGTTAAAAAACAGATTCCATGTGTACAGTGCCGGTCTCGGTAGCTCAGTCGGATGCGCGTCTGACTGGTGATCAAGAGGACGCGGGTTCGATACCTGCCGGGGTCGGCAACATTCTTTAGTGGATTTTGTTTGATTTGAGGTTTAACGTCCCCGTCAACACTGTTAAGGTCATTTTGGAGACGTTGCTTCCAATTTTGTGGGACTTTTACCCGACATTGAGATGAAATGACATCTCAAGCCCTGTCGCCCAATGAAACCAATAGGGTTTATTAGCATGGACGGTCCGCCTCGCACCGCGGTTCCTGGACAGGCTTAGATCCTCTAAGCGGTTTACCAGTACAAGTGTGCGGGCCGGATTCAGCTCTGCGTGGAAGCATCATGCAGCCCATATATATCTTCAAGCCCCTATGGGCGGGATTCTTTAGTGGAGATTGATCATGAAATTCTTTCTACGGTCATGCCCTCCGTTCTGCTGATTCAAGAAGGGCAGTTGTCAGTTTCCGGCGAAAGAATGTGCACTATTCGTCGTACTGGTTAACCGCTTACGTATAAGCCTGTCCAGGCAAACCTCAAAAATGACTGGGTACAGTATATAGTCGTATTATAGAGCAAGGGGAGCAACTACGTGCTAGTTATTGATTTGCATTCGAAATTATTACTTGCCGTTACGGGCAGCTGTGCCTGCAACATATGTTGCGTATTCTTCCGCATGCGTTATTTTTAATACTGCTATTAATGTTATTTATAACAAATAACTTTATACCATCTTTAACTGTTATTGTCATAAAAGACTTAAGAGAATAAAAGATTGTCTTCTCGTGTCTTGTCTTCAACGACATACTTACAGACGGGTAGTGCACACAGTGCTGAAAACGAACGAACTTGAGGTCTAAGCCTGCCCAGGAAAAGTGATGCGAGTCAGGCCGTTCTTTACACATTGGAGGTTTCTTTGGACTGTGGGGTTTGGGGTGTCATTCATCTCGATGTCGGGTAAAAATCCCACAAAATCGGAGGCAACATCTCCAAAATGACATAAATAAAGCTGACGGGGACGTAAAATCCAACCACAAACAACACTGCAACAATGTCTAAGTCTGTATTCAAGAAACGTTGCTGTTTATATGTGTATGGCAAGATTCTTTTTTAATTAGTTACAGTAAGTCCGACCACTTTCTTATTTAATTTGACAGAAACACTAGTCAAGCTGTCGCAAATATTAATTTAGTTTCTAGTATTAACATCACACAAGTTACAACACACCTTTAGTGTATACTTACTGCTTGTTTCATCGCTCAGCATCACGAAAACACGCCTTTATAATTTTGACCCCTTGAACCCCACTTTTATATTGTAAAACTGGGTTTACAGGGTTAAACCTTATTTTTCTTATTTCTGCTCTGAAATATAGATTGTGGGTACTCGTTAGAACCGCCTCGATGAGGCGGTTCTAATGAGTAACCACAATCTATATTTTGAGCAGAAATAAGAAAAATATCACACTTTTTAAACTCAAAATTTTCATATTTTTTTTTTCGGCGGTGAAGTTCACAATGTATTTTTTAGAGGCGTATGTGAGGGAAGATTGGCTATGCCAACTGAGTAGCCCTCTATAAATACAGTCTACTTACTTACTTACTTACTTACTTAATGGTTTGCAACTCACGGAAAGAGAGAATATGTATAGGCCTAAGATGCTGTTTAATTTAAGGCCCGTTTACACGACAAGATTAGTCTTATATGATTAGTCACAGTCTTACAAGACAAATCTTGCCATGTAAACCCTGCTATTACACAGTCTTGGGAGTCATGTATGACAGTCATGGCAAATAGAACATGTTCTATTCGACAAGGCTAGTCATGTCATTTCAGCCTATCGGAGCAAAGGTGACTGAGGTTAATTACTTCCACATGAAATTTTAGAGTCAGGGCTAAACATTCCATTGATAAATTGCCCTGCATATAGAGGTGTGAAAAAAAAATAAAGCAAATATGCCATGTAGTAGCCATCTGGTCAGGATCTGCACTGTCAGGCAGATTGTGAACATAATGAATGCATAACATGAAGTAATTTGATGGTTGGATATTAAAAATTAGGTGTGGCTAAATTAAGCTATTCAGCCAGATAAAGGTCTTCTTTCCCTTCTCAGACTGAAAACTGCACTTGCAATTATTGTCATACATAAAGGAATCGCAAGATATTTTGCCTCCATTGTTCATCCCCTGATATAAGGCGGGAAAATAAAATCATGCAAGATTTGTCATGGTGTGTAAACGTAAAAAATCTTTCGGGAGAAAATCATGCATGACAAATCATGAAAGACTAATCTTATCGTGTAAACGGGCCTTAAGTGGATGCGAAAGTCAATGGAAGATGACGAGTATGGCTAAAACATCATTTATCATGCTTTGTGTATACACATGATATTTCATCCAGGCCCCCGCCCATCGGGGCTTGAAGAAATATATAGGCTGCTTGATGCTTCGACGCATCGCACACGAGTACTGGTAAACCGCTTAGAGTAGGCAAGGCGGTGCGAGTCGGACCGTCCATACTTATCCATTGGGTGACAGGGCTTGAGATATGTCATTTCATCTCAATGTCGGGTAAAAGTCCCACAAAACTGGAATTCTAACACCGTGAGCGTCAGCCCCCGCCCATAGGGGCTTGAAGAAATATATGGGCTGCATGATGCTTCCACGCAGAGCTGAATCTGGCCCGCACACTAGTACTGGTAAACCGCTTAGAGGATCTAAGCCTGTCCAGGAACCGCGGTGCGAGGCGGACCGTCCATGCTTATAAACCCTATTGGTTTCATTGGGCGACAGGGCTTGAGATGTCATTTCATCTCAATGTCGGGTAAAAGTCCCACAAAATTGGAAGCAACGTCTCCAAAATGACCTTTACAGTGTTGAAGGGGACGTTAAACCTAAAATCAAACAAACAAACAAAACACCGTGAGCGCGACTATATAGGCAATGGAAAATAACCGTGTTTTATTCTACAACAAATCACGGCAAGGAAGAGCGTGACGAGTGACGTCATTAAAAACTGCAAAGTTATGACGTCACTAGTCGATTTCCTTGACGTTGGACGATGTAGCGTCATTTTCTCGCATTGAAAACGTTAGAAAAGGATATAAATGCATGTGTTTCAGTCGATAAATTTAGCGGGATTTCTTCTAACATTGGCGAACAGTTGTGAGAATTTGAAGGAAACACCAGCATTATTGCCGAGTTTCAGCGTGTTAGAATCGAAATAGATCAGCTCTAGCTAGTGATTTGTTAGGTAATAAATCACAGTTTGTCGGTCAGTTGTAAGTAGACAAATCACGCGCGCTTTGCGCTCGTGATTTGTCTACTTTACAGCTGACCTCCAAACTGTGATTTATTACTCAACAAATCACAGCTATAGGTGATCTATTTCTTAAACAACGTCTCCAAAATGACCTATACAGTGTTGACGGGAACGTTAAACCTGAACAAATTCATTTGAATCGTCTGCTGGAGTTATCTGCTGTATACTTTCTCGTTGTGCATGACGAGTTGACATAATCTAAATTTATTGCACTGTGCAAAAGTTTGAGTTCAGATAGAAATAAATAATTGAATAAACAGCTCAAACGTTTTCCTTTGGCTAGAGAGGGCTATTCTATTTACTTATTCAAGCTTGTTAGGGAGTTTAACGACAAAATAACGTCCCCGTCAACCCTATTTAGGCCACTTTGGAGACCGGTTGCTTCCAGTTTTGTGTGACTTTTACCCGACATAGCTTAAGTCCTACCTACCGAAGAAACGTGTTCCACTATTCCTACCGGTTGATAAGCCCCCGCCCATAGGGGCTTGAAGAAATATATGGGCTGCATGATGCATGATGCTTCCACGCAGAGCTGAATCCGGCCCGCACACTAGTACTGGTAAACCGCTTAGAGGCTCTAAGCCTGTCCAGGAACCGCGGTGTGAGGCGGACCGTCCATGCTAATAAACCCTATTGGTTTCATTGGGCGACAGGGCTTGAAATGTCATTTCATCTCAATGTCGGGTAAAAGTCCCACAAAATTGAAAGCAACGTCTCCAAAATGACCTTTACAGTGTTGACGGGGACGTTAAACCTCAAATCAAACAAACAAACAATCCTACCGGTTGATCGAAGAACATAAATGGTTCAACGGCGTTTCATAAATCGTTTGACACGACAACTCACCTCCTCGGATTTCCCCAGTAAATCTTTCAGCAGTGTAGACATTCTACATTCAAATCCATCAGGAATATCCTTGTCCTTTAAGTTTGTGGAACAGAAACAAAGCGGCATGTTTAATTAAATGAGGTTTTTATGAACCTTAAAAAGGCTTTTATATCCGTTTATTTCAAGGTCATGAAAATATTTTATGGACAGCCGATACTGTTTTAATATGTAACAGGTCACTGCATGACCACGCATATAGAATTTTGGCCCCATTGAACCACACTTTTTTTATGTCTTTTTTATTATTATTTTGGTTTTACGGCCCTTCACTCATATCGAGCCGATCGTTGATCAGAGGTGGGCGAAACCCGGAGTACCTGGAAAAAAAAACACCGGACAGCGCTCTTATATCCACCCGTCATAACCACACTTTTATATAGTAAAACTGGGGGTTTACACGAGTAAACCTTATTTTCCCTATTTCTGCTCTAAAATATAGATCGTGGGAACTCGTTAGAACCGCCTCGATGAGGCAGTTCTAAAGAGTACCCACAATCCATATTTTGAGCAGAAATAAGAAATATATTAGGCCCTACAGTTTTTCATTAATGACAGATTCTATCTGTCATCTCTAGCTATCCTGCGTGTTGTCAAGTAGTTCCGGCTTTCTTACGACTTTCTTCCGGCTTTGACCGCCAAAGAAATATGAGTCCGCACAAAAATGTAGTCCGGTTAGGCGCAGTTATCAAAATTGTACATCCTATAATCGCAATGCAAACTTTTGAAGCAGACGACTTGACGATTTTATCTTACCTTTCAGAGAATATATTCAGCACTTCATATGAATCAGCTGCATCATGCGAGACTGTATACCTAGATCAATGCGGCATCTGCTTAGACGTCTGCTCAGGCTTTACACTGTTTTCTAACAGTGCTGTCAACATTTAACCCTTAAAGACTAGCCGGTCAGCTGCAGACCAGAACAGTAATGGGTTTTCCGACATTCGAGGTCAAGTCTAGGTCAGTTACAACTAGGTGTATATCAGACTTTGCGATAAAGGCTGTCCCTTTCAACCCTGGAATATGGTACAGATACCTATGCAAACAGTGTAGGTCCTGTTATATTATTCTAGGTGCCATATTTAGTAGAATGGACGAGCCCAACTTCAGTGATGGAAGAGTACACTCCAGAAACTCAAGGCAGGGAATAAATCAAAGCACTGACAACACTCATGCCGATTGTCTCTAAATGCAGGCTGGTCATGAACGAGGATTTGGACTGATCCGTTTAAACTTAACGGAAGTTTAGTAACTGATGCAAAAAATGTAGAACAAGATCAGCACCGTGTTCTGTGGCGTTTGATCTTAGTCTACATTGTTTGCCAGATCGAACATTTTTTCAAGTGCAGATTTTACAGATAACACTTACATGTAACCAAGACTGACAAACGACCCGGCTATGTTCGGGTTGATTGTTTGGCATTCGACCCGAAGTTACTAATAAAAAAGCGCTTCAGAGCTAACGTCTACGTGACTATCACTGACCACTCAGAATAACCTTTTTCTTGCAGAAAATAGCCGCAGTGAGATCAGGGTATTCCATAAGACTGAAGAGGGTCATCCTGGAATCATAGGGTGAGCTTGGCAAACAGTGTAGACCAAGTTCGGACGCTGCAGAACGCGCTTCTTATCAAAATCTTCACTATTTGTTTGGAATTTCAGAGTAAAATTAAACAGTTTAATCTCAGCCCAGGACTTTTACCCCGACCTACATCCCACCAACACTTTCGGTGCTTTGATTTTGAAACCAAACGATTGCATGATTACAACACGCTTAGGCACCATGCCCTTAAGCTAAAAAGGTTAAATCAATCAACCGTGACGTATGGTTACCAGTCCGGCCACGATCCTGTGTTTTGTATTGTTTGATTTGAGGTTTAACGTCCCCGTCAACACTGTATAGGTCATTTTGGAGACGTTGCTTCCAATTTTGTGGGACTTTTACCCGACACTGAGATGAAATGACATCTCAAGCCCTGCCGCCTAATCAAAACCAATAGGGTTTACATGCATGGACGGTCCGACTCGCACCTCTTTGCCTGGGCAGGCTTAGATCCTCTAAGCAGATTACCAGTACTCGTGTGCGGGTCGGTTTCAGCTCTGCGTGGAAGCATCATGCAGCCCATCTATTTCTTTAAGCCCCGATGGGCGGGGGCCAACGATCCTGCGCACCACCTTCACACCAGCACTGATAGAAACCACATGTTCAGGATCAAACTTTTGATGTGTGATGTAAGGTCGTGCCTAGAAAAGAAGAAATTGTATTTTGTTCTCAAAAAGCATCAAGTGAGAACGTATTGCAACATTTTTCATTAAACCCTGGATAGTTAGAGGGGGTGAGTGAGTGTTTGAGTTGTACGTCCCACCAACAGCTAAGGTCATACGGAGACGATACCACGGTTTAAAGACACATCCGAAAGTCTGGAGAAGTCTGGGATCGATCCTGCGATCCCTGGTTTACAAGGCGAGTAGCATAACCACTACACCACGGAGGCTTCTAATGGACAGTTAGAAGCTGGTCGGAAAGCGGATGGCGTTGACTCTGATTTTTGGTGCCACATGTGTGTGATCGATTTGTCTGTTGGAGCGACATCTTACTATCAACAGAAGACGCTAGTGGACGTCGGCGTAGCGGAAGACCGACGTCAGTACGTCAAGATCGAGTCATCCGACAGACGCATATGCGAAGCATGTTTCCGCCGGCATCTGCTACACTGTACCTGTAGATAAACAAAGGGTTTCAACTACCGACTAATAAGCACTGGCACTGTTCGTCGCACTTATGCGATGCACTTTTGAGAGCTAGACGTCCCTGTCGTGACCAACATTAAGACGTCGACACAGTACGGAACACTTACGCTGGTGCATGAAATACGTACATGTATATTGGCGTCTAAACGACTCGCGTGATATGCGTTTCAGTGACACATCGCGACTTCCGCGTGAATCACTCCGATTGTCGTTTCGGGATGTTTCGACACATACGTGTAAGGTATGCCGAGGCGACGCGTGCGTAATAGAGCATGACATATCGGATGGAATAAGCGAAATGGTATGTCGAGCTATTGTAGCTAGCGACATTAAGAACATTCAAGATCATGACCGAGACGTTAACTGAACAGCGAGACGTTACATCAATCAAGTGCGTCGCCTCACTTGGTTCCATTTATTTGTTTACGCTCAGAATCCGGGATATCTAATCCAGCAGGATTACGCGCGGGTTTATAGCGCTGTTCTTACTTAAAAATGTCTTCAAGCCAATGGAATTCATGTACTGGACTGACCAGCCTTTCTCCTCCGATCTTTTTGTGAAAAAATAGAGTATCTTTTTTCTTTTTTTTTTTTTTTTGGGGGGGGGGGGGGGGGGGGGTGTGTGTATCCACAACCTAACAACCTACCAGACAAAAATGTTATTAATTGCCAGTAGTATTGTTAAAACTTGAATTTTAATGTTTGGTTTTGAAAACGTAAATAGTTTCTTTCCAAAATTTGAAACATCGAATGGCATTTCATGATACCACCGGTGTATAGATATCTGCACACATATCATACAATGGAATTTGCAGAACTACTTTTCTAAATTTTAAGATTTTTTAGAAAGGTTGTCTGTAAGTTTTCACAGTGTTTTGATTTTCTCATAGAATCTGTCATTTCAGTGCCTTTGGCGCTTTGATTTTAAAACCATTTTTTTCGCCGGTAAAGTTTACAGTGTATTTTTATAAGCGTATTTTCGTAAGAAGATGGCCATTATAGATAAGCTCGTGTAATTAGCACACTTGTTTACCCCACGTTGTATAGTCCTATATCAAGACCACCTTTGGGACTGTTCAAAAGTGGTCTTTAAGACCACTTTTGAAAAGTCCCAAATGTGTTCCCTGACCAGAGGACACTGTGGACAGAAAACACAAAGATTAAGTGCACACTTCAAAATAAGCTTTTTTAAAGAAGAATAAGTCTTAATTTAAGGTGGTCTTAATAGCGGAATTTCACTGTATTTATTTGTATATAGGTGGTTTTAACAAGCACCCACAATATGGGTTTTAAGCATAAATAAATGTCCATAAGAATAATGCTGTTTTTAGCATTATCACACATGGTGTATAATCCCAACTGAAGGCGACTTTCCGAAAACACGGACTAGTCCCAAATTAAAAGTGCAGTCACGTCTCGGTCCGTTTTGAAAGGCTATAGTAGGTGAAAGTTGTGAATGATAAAATTGACATGAGGTATGCCCTGATGTGCATCGGTGAAAATTGGTGAGAACTCACTTTGCGTTCACGAGATAACTCACTCTGCGTTCACGAGATGTCGGACAAAGTTTCAGTTTCATTTAGAAGCTTGCCACCTTTTTTTTTTCTTTTTGGAAAACTTTACTATTGAAATACTCATCGGCCTCGGTAGCTCAGTCGGATGCGCGCGTTTGACTGGTGATCTGGAGGTCGCGGGATCGTTACCTGTCGGAGTTTGGGAACTCCAAAAAACAAACAAATAGGGTGAAGTACCCGCCAAACGTGGCCACTACCATTGACAAGCTGTGTACTCCGTGTAAGGGCGAAGTTACCCATCGCCATTCATCCTCTAATGTGAGCACGAATATTTTCAATGGCTCGAACACCTTTCGAACCATGAACATTTGTTTGGGAGAGGGATCGATACTTAAAAAAAAAAAAAAACACGGACCGCATAAGGACGCAGACTGAAATGCCTCAAAATACCCTTGGGACTGTGTAAATATTTTTGAGATACGTGAGTTTCAGACACTGGGGTTTATTTATAGTGCTAGATCTGGAGACATAATCCCTAAATTAACCCCAAATGTGGATATCTGGAACTATGAACAAAGATGAATGATTCAAATTATCATGGAAAACGAGCTAACGATATTCGAGCTGTTAAAATTCTAAACTGGGGTTTACAGGGAAAACATAAGCATACATTAGTATGTTCATTTCTGCTCCAAGAAAAATGTTGTGGGTACTCGTTAGAGCCGCCTCCATGAAACGGACCCGCACACTAGTACTGGTAACCCGCTTAGAGGATTTAAGTCTGCCAAGGCAAAGCGGTGTGTGTCGGACCGTCCATGCTTATAAACCCTTCTGGTTTCATTGGGCGACAGGGCTTGAGATTGAGATGTCTTTTCATCTCAATGTCGGCCGGTAAAAAGTCCCACAAAATTGGAAGCAATGTCTCCAAAATGACCTATGAAAGAATGTACGTATTATCGAATGAACTGAGACAGAGACATGACCTTGAAAACAATATTTCAGATAGCGGCTCAGGTAAACCGTACAGGGCGACCATCCTTTTTTCTTTTTTTTTTTTTATAACGGCCCTATTCAAAATTAGTTCACTTATACCGACCGATCGTTAACCAGAGGTGGGCGAAAACCGGAGTAGCCGGAGTAAAACCTCCTGACCTTCCGTTGCAGAACTTGGTGTCTCGCATGTGACCCGAGTCAGACCCGAACAAGCGACCATGCTTTTTTCTCACATAAAGGTTTCAAAATACGATATTTAATACATGTACATTGTACATTATTAAATAAGAATGAGCTGCAACAGCTGCGCTCCAATAATTGATCTTGATCATAAATAAGAATGAGCTCTATTTGTGTTGTATCTTTATTGACATCTGACAATGATCAAGATCTGAAAATAGACATACAACATATTAAACTAAACATATAATCCTCTAATTATTACACAATTTGGTCAGTTATATAAGTTTGAACTTCACTATCAGATAAGCAGTTGGAGGATTTGAATAAATAAGTTTCTCTAAAAGTCAAAAATGCCCCATTTTAGACGTGGGATTTCCACATCTTATTTTTCTTATTTCTGTACCAAAACATACGTTTTGGGTTTTCATTAGAAGCGACGACGTATGTTTTTCTGCACGAATTAGAAAAATGGCAGTACTTTTCAGAGGAAAAACTATGTAAAGGAGGTCGAGCTCACAACAGTTGTACATCTTTCTGCGTATCTCCAGTGTTTACATATCTAAAAAAGAAAGAAACAAAAAAATGGATCATCCAGCTTTTTTATCATGAAAATTTGTACCAGACATGGGTAGTTCGACCCACTGAGGGTTGCTACCAGGAGGCATAAAGGGGGTAATTTTGGGACTTCTTTTCTGTTTTCTATAGTATAAATGTATGCTGTGTGTACTCATTAGAATCGATCATAATGAGTACACCCAGCATCGATTTATGAGTTAAAAGACGAAAATATCTTAAATTGTCCTCTCACTATTTCTTACGCAGAGAAATACCCTAGGGACTAAAAAACGGGTTTGACTCAGCCATGGAAAACGAGCCATCGGTCTCCGAGCGATCGAAAATATACTGTATCTTTATTTAAAGAAACTGGAGAATATAAGAATCTGATATGGGGTTCTGTCGTAGATGAGCGTTTCCAACCCTAGGGATGACCGTGCTGAGCGGAACCGAGGCTACGCCGAGGTTCCACTCAGCACGGTCATCCCGAGGGTTGGAAACGCCCATCTACAACAGAACCCCATATTGGATTCTTTTTCTTGCACAACACCTACGGTTAGTTTTGACAGCTCGCACATGCATATTGTTTACAAAATAAAAGTAGTGCGAAAGTAGTTCCGGCAGTTGAATAGAATTGAAGCGCATTTATGTTAGCTGCCTGGGTCGGAACACCAAGGTCAGAACATAAATTTCTATCCCAGGGTAAAATCACGGATTTCCTTGTCTGGTGTGCAAGAAAAAATATGTTATGCCTCCTATCCTGGAGCTAAGATAAACTCTCATTGGCTCGAACTACCCATGTCTGGTACAAATTTTCATGATCACAAAGCTGGATGATCCATTTTTTTGTTTCTTTCTTATTGGGTCGATTGTTTATCATTCGACCCAAAGGTATAAAGGACAAAACCTCTATTAGTGCTGGAGTCCACGTGACTATCACTGATTTGTAGGAATCCACGCAGATTATTTATAGAATTTTATCGCAGTGAGGTCAGCGTGTTTACGTGAAAAGGTAAACTGTATTTAATCTGGGCTGGAATCATGGGTTAGGCTAGACCCAGATCAGACGCCGCAGAACGCGGCGTCTGATCAGGGTCTTCACTGCTTGCTTAGAGTATAGAAAAACACAGCGTCTGATCAGGGTCTACACGGTTTGTTTTCAGTAAAGGAGTTTAAGGGTTAAACGAAACAGTCCACGCTCAAGCCCATTTTTCCTTACAACACCCAGAGACAATCGACCCACAAGTACTCTCAGGGAATTTCTCTGCATAAGAAATAGTGAGAGGACAATTTAAGATATTTTCGTCTTTTATCTCATAAATCGATGCTGGGTGTACTCATTAGAATCGATTCTAATGAGTACACACAGCATACATTTATATTATAGACCACAGAAAAGAAGTCCCAAAATTACCCCCTTTATGCTCCTGGTAGCAACCCTCAGTGGCTTGAACTACACCTGTCTTTTGTTTGTTTGTTTGTTTTGAAGTTTAACGACCCAGTCATCACTATTTCAGGTCATTTTTGAGCCGGTCAACTTTTCCTGGGGGCAAGCTTATACGAATGCGGTTAACAAGTACAGCGCACATTCTTTCGCCAGAAACTACACCTGTCTTCAACAGCTGTTTGCGGTCCCAAAGCGATTAACCAGTACAGTGAATGGCCAAGAACTCCACGAAAGACCCAGGCGGTATCGAACACGTGACCTACTGATCACCAATCAGTCGCGCATCCGACTGATCTTCCTTGTGCGGCGGCAAGCATATATTAACTTGTACTGTTTTACATGTATACAGGATTTAACGATGCATGTAACTAAAGATTGCTGTCAGAGGCATCGAAAGTTAAGATATGTTCTACAAAAAGGTTATACTTTGGAAGAAAGGAATACACCATAGGAAATGTGTCAAAGTTTTCCGTGCCAGACTAGCTAGTTTCGGCAAATAAGGCACCATAAGTGACTCGCAAATGCTTTCAAAATTCCACTATATAAAAATCATTGATCCCAAAGGACTAGAATATAAGAATCTTATATGGGTGTGAGGGGCGGATGAGAAAATCCGTCCCGAGGGACACTGTCCGGCATCACGAGGCTTGCCGAGTGATGCCGGACAGTGATCCCGGGGGATGGATTTTTCTGTCCGCCCCTCACACCCATATTGGATTCTTTTTCTTGGATACCTTCCATTTCTTAGCGCGGATTTTTAATGCTGCAGTCACTTCGGTTACCAACGTCCGCCATATTGTGTTGAGACTGCAGGAATGTTTAGTGACGTCACGTAACGTGCTTCGACGTCAACCTTAACGACGGCGCATACGAGGTCGTAATCAACCAGTGCATTTATCAAACACGCGATTATATTCGATTTTGGGTCGGAACACCAGGGTCAGAACATAAATTTCTATCCCAGGGTAAAATCGCGGATTTCCTTGTCTGGCGTGCAAGAAAATGTATTCTTGCACACCAGACAAGGAAATCCGTGATTTTACCCTGGGGACGGATTTTTCAATCCACCCCTCACGCCCATATAAGATTCTTATAATCTACACTATGATGAAGGACACGATGAAGGACAGAAAGACTTTTTACGACCGCCACATATTCTCATAACACCAGTTGTAGTGAAGTTAAGGATGCTCTATATAAGGGCTGTCTTTTCGGGAAGCAAGGGATACACCATAGAACCGAAAATTGTGAAGTGTTTAAGTTTTTGCAGTCCAGACTAGCAAGTTGCGGCCAATTAGGCCTCAGGCATGGGTGACCCTCGAATATTTTCAAAATTCCAAAACCCAATGGACTATGAAATATAATCTACAATTTGATGAAGGACAGTGATACTTTTCTGGTCACCACATGTTCCCTTTATACCAGCTGTAGTGAAGTTAAGCAAGGAATACACCATTTATGGAAAGCTCAAGTTTTTCTGGGCCAGACTAGCTAATTTCGGCCAGTCACCCTTAAATAGTTTCAATATACAAAAAGACAAGAAAATATAATAAACACTAGGATGTTTGTTTGTTTGTTTTGGAGTTTAACGGCCCAGTCAACACTTTTTTTAGGTCATTTTTGAGCCGGTCAGTTTACCTATCCACACTTTTCCTGGGCAGGCTTATGCGTAAGTGGTTAACCCGTACAGTGCACATTCTTTCGCCAGAAACTGACAATTGCCCTTCTTGAATCAGCGAAAGGGAGAGAATGACCGTAGAAAAGATTTCATGATCAATCTCCAAGAAAGAATGTTGCCGACCCCGGCGGGAATCGAACCCGCGTCCTCCTGATCACCAGTCAGTCGCGCATCCGACTGAGCCACCGAGGCCGGCAACACTAGGATGAAGACAAGCGATAATTTTCCCGGCGACCACATGGCTGTAGTGAAGTTAAACTCGAATGATCCCTTTGGAAGCAAGGAATACACCACCCAGCAGGCACTCAACGTTGAACTAACGTTGAAACAACGTTGAAAACGTTGTTTCAACGTTAGTTCAACGTTGAGTCAACGTTTTGTGCCTGCAGGGCAGGGACACGAAACTTGTGAAGTGCTCAAGATGTCTTTCGACTAGACTAGCTAGTTTCGGCCAATTAGGCCTCATCAGTGTCCCTCGCATATTCTACACAAAAACACGCCTATATAATTCTGACCCCCTTGAACCCCACTTTTATATAGTGAAACTTGGGTTCACAGCGGTAAATCTTATTTTTCTTATTTCTTCTCTAAAATATAGATTGTGTGTACTCCTTAGAACCGCCTCGATGAGGCAGTTCTAACGTGTACCCACAATCTATATTTTGAGCAGAAATAAGAAAAATGTCACCATTTTCATCTAAAAATTAACGTTTTTATGGCGGTAAAAATTACAATATATTTGTATTGTAATGTTCGTGTTTCGTAATGTTCAAAATTCCAAACCAGGAAGGACTAGTTGTCATGAGACATACCAACATAGTTGTCATACCATCCTCTTCACTCTGTGTCTTATAGGAGTTCGGTTTAGGTAGCTAAAATGTGGAGACCGCTAACTCTATCCGCCCCACCCCCTCCCTAACATGCTGAATTTTTCAATATGCTACGCCCCTTCCGTGCCTATCACGGTAACTCCTACCTTTGCAAACAGTGTAGATTCAGATCAGATAACTTCTTAAGAAGACATCTAAATCAACCAATTTGATTGGTTCTAAATTAGCAATGGGTGTGGCTAAATTAATTTATTCAGCGGGATAAGGTTTAAATACATATTCAGGGAGTTTATGCTATCACCTATCTTCTTGTTGGCTTTTTTGTCTGTTTCAAGCTTATGCCATTTGGAGTTTTTTCCTTGATTGTCTATTCCATTATATATGCCTCTTTATGTGCTCCTATGTGGCCAAAATTCGCAATATAATTATTGTATCTTGTTTTGCTTGTTTGTGTGAGTTGAGGTTTAACGTCCCCGTCAACACTGTATAGGTCATTTAGAGCCGTTGCCTCCAATTGTGTATGGCTGTTACCCGACATTATTGTATATTGTATTCTTGGTTGACCATGGATCCAGCAATTGAATGGAAACAGTATAGATCCTATCAGTTGACTTTCGAAAAGCCAGCTGATCTGGACCTTTCCTGTTTTCAAACAAGGTAAAAATGCCCAAATTTACAGAGGGTCATAACTCATGAAGTATTTTTCTTTATTCAAACGTTAATAAGGACATCTACTCATCACGACCAATCTATTCACCAAGCTTTGTTACAACGCATAATGTAATAATGTAGTAATTACTACATTTTGATTTTTTTTACTACATTATGCGTTGGCATAGTCGACGCGAAATGAAGTAAAAAAATTATTTCATTTCGCGTTGATATGCACCATATCGACGCATAATGAAGTAATGATGGTAGAACATAGCTGTCTTCGAAAAGACTTAGGAAGCAATACAGTTAAATTCCTACAATTTAGACCACATTTGAGACGGTTCAAAAGTGGTCTTTAAGACCACAGTTGAACAGTCCAAAAGACGGTCTTCCACAAAAGCACACTGAAGGTCAAAATCACAAAGAAAAAGGTTTATTGGGCGGCATCTCAATGTCGGGTAAAAGTCCCATGAAATTGGAAGCAACGTCTCCAAAATGACCTAAATAGTGTTGACGGGGACGTTAAACCTCAAATCAAACAAATCAAACAAAAGACAGACAGGCAGACAGACAGACAGACAGACAGACAGACAGACAGAATGGACAAAAACTATAAACTATATACCCCCTTGCATACTTCGTATGCCGGGGGTATAAATAGATGGGCTGCACGATGCTTCCACGCAGAGCTGATACCGCCCGTACATGAGTCCTCGTAATCTGCTTAGAAGGTCTAAGCCTGTCCAGGAAAACTGCTGCGAGTCGGCCCATCCATGCATATAAACCCTATTGCTTTTAATTGGACGGCAGCGATTGAGATGTCATTTCATCTCAATATCGGGTAAAAGTCCCATAAAATTTGAAGCAATGTCTCCAAAATGACCTAAATAGTCTTGACGGGAACGTTAAACCTCAAATCAAACAAACAAACTGTTGACGCATAATGAAGTAAAATTAAGTATGCCACCCATCGCCGCAAAATGTAATAATTCTTTCATTTTGCTCAAACCTCTTAGTATCGACGCATAATGTAGTAAAAACGACATTTTATTTCATTTCGCGTCGACTATGCCAACGCATAATGTAGTAAAAATTTCATAATGTAGTAATTATTACATTACTACATTATGTGTTGTAACAAAGCTTCAAGATACCTGTCATCTACTTTTTTCATGAAGAAGTCAAAACCCTAGCATGCATAAGTTTTGCTTGCATAAAATCTCTGACGAACGGACCAGCAAACAAACGAACGAATAACCCAAAAGCAATATATGGAAGGGACATGCAATTATTTTAATATGATGTCCGAACAAGATGTAATCTTGTGTGCAGACGATAATATCTTGTTCGCACAACTTTTAAATATCTTGTGCGCACAAGATATTGTCTTGTTCGCACAACATAGATCTTGTGCGGACAACATATCTTGTTCGCACCCCTTAGTTCTTGTGCGCACAAGATATTATCTTGTTCGCACAAGTTATCACAACATAGATCTTGTGCGGACAATATAATACCTTGTGCGCACAACTTATTAGCTTGTTCGCACAGCATAATATATTGTGCGCACAAGATATTATCTTTTTCGCACAACATATTATCTTGTTTGCACAACATATTAAAAATAAAATTTAATGTCCCTCCCGGGTTACGTAGCAATATGCCCAACCAAACTTTTCGGATTTGGGGGCATAACAAAGATAATATTTCTGGTTTCGACATTGTTACTGATTTGACTCAAATTTACAAGGTGTAAACATATATTATGTTATATTTATCAAATTAAAGCCATAAACCTGAAGTATTCAATGTAATATAGTACATTTCATATATTGTATAATTCGGCTGTTTTGTTCGTTAGTTTTTGAGTTTACCGGCCCAGTCAATACTATTTAGGTCATATCAAGCCGGTCGGTTTTCACTTGGCGGGCTTATACATAAGCGTTTAACCAGTACAGTGCACTTTCTTCTTGAATCAGTGAAAGGGAGAGAATGACCATAGAAAAGAGTTCATGATTAATCTCCGCGAAAATATGTTGCTGACCCGGCTGGTATGTGATCATCAGTTAGACGCGCATCCGACTGAGCTACCGAGGCCGGCATAAGTCAGTTGTATTGAAAGTAAAATGATTTGAATATTTTGCAGTCAAAACATGTATTGATTGTTTTTGTCCATTGTTTGTCAAACCCAAAGTCACTTCGCACAGAAGCTTTCCGATGTTGATGTCCACGTGACAATCACTGCTTTTGTAGACTATCCAGTAGGTAACAATTCATTATCGAAAATTCGCGTAATTCTTACTGCTGTGAGGTTGCGTAAGAGGGTAATCAATAGAATCTGGACTGCAATGCATGTGTTGGGTTTGGCAAAATCAGACGCCACAGAACGCGTCGTCTGATTGCGGTCTACACTGTTTGCTTGCAGTGCGGGAATTGAATCCGTATACCCCTGATCACTACAAGCCTGGAGAAGCTATCTAACCAGGACCATTCCCTTTGTGAATTTGAAGGAGTAAATCACATCAAAGTCAGAAATGGGTGTGGCTAAATTAATTATTCAGCGGGATAAGGTTAAGGGTTAAACGAAACAGTAGGTACACACAAAGACAGTCGTCAATGCGCCTATATAAATGCATTGTAAACTTTACCGCCGACAAAAAAAAAAAAAAAAAAAAAAAAACACGAAAATTTTAAGATGAAATTTTGCGATATTTTTTCTTATTTCTGCTCAAAATATAGATTGTGGCTACCCGTTAGAACCGCCTCGATTTCTAACGAGTACCCACAATCTATATTTTAGAGCAGAAATAAGAAACATAATGTTTACCCCATGTTTTCTTACATAAAAGTGGGGTTCAAGGGGGTCAAAATTATATTGGCGCGGTTTCGTGATATTGAAACTGTTTCGAACAGCACATCCAATGTATGTGAAATAATGCGTTTTTGGGTCGATTGGTTTACAACCGACCCAATGTTATAAAGGACAGAAACTGAATTCGTGCTGTTGTCCACGTGACTATCGAAATCAATATAAGTTATTTATAGAAAATAGCAGAGTTAGTTCAGCGTGTTGCGTATAAGGGTTATCTGTAAAATCTGGGCTGGAATCATGGTTTGGGCTTGGCAAACAGTGTAGACCCAGATCAGACGCCGCAAAATGCGGCGTCTGATCAGGGTCTGCATTATTTGCTTACAGTACAGGAATTTAAGGGTGAGCCACCAAAAAAAAACAAAACGAAGCGTCTGATCAGGGTCTACATGGCTTGCTTACAGCTAAGGAATTTAAGGGTTAAATGTCTAAGTGTAAGTCCTCGTTCCAAATCTACACTCGGAGACAATCGACCCACCAGTACTCTCAGTGCTTTGATTACATCAGTCAGACTTATAGTATATAGTTAACCCAATCACGGTTAACAACTTTTGCTTCCCTCTTTAACTTCACGCCGGTGGGTCAGGCCTCAGATTCTATGACGATGCCTGCGTAAAGGCATACTGAGAATTAGAATTTAATTTTATGTAATGTTGGTTGTTGCCTAATGTTCTGTCTCTGGTCGGGCCATCGGAGTCTAACTGTTAGTTTTCTTTTGCTCCAGCATTTTAGTGGTTTCTTGCTTTCGAGTCCTAACCGTTGTTTCATCTCTGTGGTTGTTTGATTTATGAGTTCTCGGAGATGTTGCACTGATAAGTCAGAGGGCCTTCATGCGGACTTGTCTAAATCGAAACGGAAGTAGGGGCGTGTAAAAGCGATTTACCCGCCCTCCCCGCCCTCCCCGCCCCCCGCCACACACACACCAGTGAAATTCTTTTAACTGACCGTTCCTAGGCGGTTTTTCTTTCGCGAATTATTTTTGTGATGGTTTGTGTGTGTGTGTGTGTGTGTGTGTGTGTGTGTGTGTGTGTGTGTGTGTGTGTGTGCGTGCGTGCGTGCGTGTGTGTGTGTGTGTGGCCTATATCTTTCTGGATAGCCAATTGACCATTTTGTGGGAAAGTATACTGTCCTTTTGGCTTGGCGCTATTGACATTTCCATTAGGGTCTAATTATTTCATGTTTGTGTTTCTTTTTCTTTCGTGTCTCTGACTGGAGCCATCACGAAAACACGCCTATATCATTTTGACCCCATTGAACCCCAATTTTATATAGTATAACTGGGGTTTCCGGGGGTATACCTTATTTTTTCTTATTTCTGCTCTAAAATATAGACTGTGGGTACTCGTTAGAACCGCCTCGATGAGGCGGTTCTAACGAGTGCCCACAATCTATATTTGGAGCAGAAATAAGAAAAATATCAGAATTTTTTATCATAAAATTTTCATTTTTTTTCGGCGATAAAGGTGGCAATGTATTTGTATAGGCGTGTTTGCGTAATGTGTGGGCTTATTGCATTGCCTTCACTTCCTCTTTTCTTGTTGGTGCCACCAAATTTTTTCGTGATAGTGGTGAAGTGAACTACTGAGTGTGTATCATAGCACCTGTTCAAGAGGCATAAATGCGGCTGTCTTTATGGATACTTTATATAACAAAGGGCTGCTGTGTGTATTCATTTGAATCGCCTCATTGAGGCGAATCTAATGTGTACACTCACCACGTATTTTCTTGAGTCCCTAGGGAATATCTCTACATAAGAAAAAGTGAGGGAACATTTGGTATAATTTCGCCTTTTATCTAGCAAATGTATGCTGTGTGTACTCATTTGAATCGCCTCAATGAGGCGATTCTAATGAGTACACATAGCATGCAATTATATTATAGAAGACCGAAATGAAGTCCCAAAATTTTCCCCGTTATGCCTCCTGGCAGTAACCCTCAGTAGCTCGAACTACCTCTGTCTCGAACAGATTTTCGTTGCCCCAGAGGTGTTCGAGGCATTGAAGTTCGACTATATTGACATCTAGAGTTTGCGGAAGGATTTTGCAGGGACCTAAAAACGAGTTCGAGTTAATGAGCTATCCGTGTTCCAGCCAATGAAGTTTTAAAAATATTTCTTAAATGAGTATTTCTCAAATAACACATCCGTGTGACATAGTGCATTCTCATATACCTTCAAAAGGCTACTTTTCTGATAAAATTCGTGTCATTTTTCTGCAAACGTAGGTTGTGGGTGTTCGTTAGAACCGCCTCATCGAGGCGGTTCTAACGAGTATCCACGACCTATTTTTGGAGCAGTAATGAAGGGCATATGTATACCCCTGTAAACACCACTTTTTCTATATAAAGTTGAGTTCACTTGGGTATTCAATACACGGACATTTTAACGTGATGAAAATTCTGGTATTTTTGCGACTCAAACTTTTCAGTAGGCACTATAAGTACTGACACATTTTTAAACATGCAGTTCTTGAAATACTTAAAGCTTCTTACTTGAACGTTTTGTCGTTAAAATTGAAGCGAAGTTCGTTTACTGAATTTGAATAGTTCAATTTGCCGATATCTTTCTTGCTGTGTAACATTGTACAATAATTTTTTGTTTGATTTGAAGTTTAACGTCCACGTCAACACTGCAAAGGTCATTTTGGAGACGTTGCTTCCAATTTTGTTGGACTTTTACCCGACACTGAGATGAAATGACATCTCAAGCCCTGCCGCCCAATGAAACTAATAGGGTTTATAAGCATGGACGGGCCGACTCGCATCGCATTGCCTGGGCAGGCTTAGATCCTCTAAGCTGTTTACCAGTACTCGTGTGCGGGTCGGTTTCAGCTCTGCGTGGAAGCATCATGCAGCCCATCTATTTCTACAAGCCCCGATGGGCGGGGAACATTATTGATGTTCAATAATATATATACGCACATGAAAAGACATGTCTTTCGCCTCTTAGTTTCTAAATCTTACAGACAAAAATCGTTAAAAGACCTTCAAAGGCACTGCGAGGTTTGTTACCGTTTAAAAATGGACTACACCTCCCATCAGAGACACCAAAGAATTATGTTCTTCTACTTTTTCAGATATTTATTGCAAATTAAAGTTATGCAATATATTTCTTGCTGGACATTGTTCAGTAATGAATACGAACATGAATGCACGAAACATCAAAGACACTTTGCGGCTTGTTACCCTTTCGATGAGGCAGTTCTACTCAACAACTCAACTCATCTTTATTCAAGCTTAGGTTACATAGGTAACATTAAGCGAAAATCAAAATATGCAAACAAAACATGCAAACAAATGAATGTACCTTCCTGGAAGCAGAGAGGAACGCATACATACAGAAACTCGCAACAAGTAATATTCTGTTACCAGAAGCTAGCCAACAACTCCAAAATCCGGCATTCTTAACACAATTGACTTTAGACGCATTTAAATTGGTGAATTATGAGACTATAGACCAGGAAAAGTTGGGGTCGTTAGAACTGTATACAAGGGAATTTATCAATAAGATACATGTAAGGAGAGTGATTGCCTTAAAGCGGGCTGCAGAACCTCCATGAAGTGGATACAGAGACAGCACAGTGAAGTTTTAACATTGTACATAAGTTAAATAAGTTACCAGCACATAACTGTACATATCACCAGCTTATGAACTTTTATTACTCCTTTTATTAAACTTTTTATTAGAACGCCAGCCAAATTTTTAACGTCATAGACGTGTGCCTCGAAGAAATAAGCGGGGGAGCTATAAGATACAACAACAACAACAACAATGGCGTAGTCAATAACAGATACTAGTTGGAACGAGAATTATCATCAGCAGTTTTTTTTTTTTGTGGGGAAAACAATAAAGTATCAAAAAATGCTAAATTTGTAATAATGTAGATTAGGTCAGCTGGGGTCAAGTTGAGCCCGCGCGTCTCACCATGACCGCCGCTGAACATACTCAGCATAGCCAAACCTTCCAAAAATAATCATTGTAGATAGGCAAGGTCACCGAACAGGACCTGCTCTTGAAAAATGAGCTTACAATGAGATAAATATGGAACTGTCGTGCGAGGAGCCCCGACCCGAATTACCAAATTTAATCCGTTGAGGTGGTTTATATGGTCATATCGACTGTGCATGTCTATTGTCTCGTTCATAAACCGAAGATGCCAACTCATGCCATCCTCAAGTTTATGAGCAGGAAAAATCTCACGCTCCGAACACCAAAAAACCTCAAGTACGTTGCGGTCCTAGTAAGGCACAGCAAAATTCCTATGTTAAGGCAACATTTGGGACGCTCAAAAGTGGTTTTTAAGATCACTCTGGAACAGTCCCAAATGTGGCCTCTTATAAGCAGACATGCGGTATAGAGAACACAAAGAAAGAATAAATGAAACCTTCTCAGTAAGCTTTTAAAATCATACTCATCCGAATAGCGGAATCCTACAGTATTTGGGAACCCACACGACATGTTTATGAATTTATACGTCATATTAGCCTAGGCTCGGTTGAGCGTGCAAAGGCAACGCCTACCCATGCACTCCCACCGTAACCCGCATCGAAGTTTCACATCATATAGTAAGCGAATACAGTAGAAATTCAATGGCTCGAACACCGATGGCTCGTTTACCATGGATGTGTCGAACCACTTATTGAGCCCCCAGCGAAACCCTCCACAAAAGAAAAAGTGGGGGATAACTAAGGAGATTTTAGTCTTTTATTTTCCAAATGTAGGCTGTTTGTACTCATTAGAATCGCCTCGATGAGGCGACCCCAACGAGCACACACAGCATAAATTTTCACCACAAAACACCGAAAATATGTTTAAAAGCATCGCGCTATGCCCCCTGACAGCAACCGCAGTGGCTTCAACTACCCATGTCTCGAACAGATTTCCGAGGTCCCAAAGGTGTTCGAGCCACCGAAGTTCGACTGTATAGTATGACGGTTCAGCAGAGACCTAGACGAGCATGCTCGTACGCTAAGTCCCGCTAGAGCATACGCTTTTTTATTTCTTATGTGAGTCTGCCTGGGTCCGAGGCTATAAAGCCCCTCTAACGTGCTCCCACAATCTATATTTTAGGCAAAAATAAGAAAAATATCACATTTTTTCATCTGAAAAAAAGTATCATTTATTTTTTTTTGACGGCAAAATTTACAATGTAAATAGGCGTGTTTTCGCATTGAAATATGAAGGAACTGCATAGCATTGAAAACCTTACTTTTCTCTTTACAAGGCAGGATTTACAATACCGTTCAAGAATGCCTACTACATAGACTTCACGTCATAATAAGACCCCATGACTTAAAATGGCGTCTATAATATCTCTTAAACTAGCATTTTTAGATGATATATATATATATATATATTTTACATTTTTCTTATTTCTATTCCAAACAAAGATTGTGGGTGCTCGTTAGAGCCGCATCACATCATTGAGGCGGTTCTAATGAGTACCCACAATCTATGTTTTTGAGCAAAACAATATATCCCCATTTACACAACAGTTTTCTCTATATAAAGTGAGTTTAGGGATATTTTCTTTACACGGACTTCTGTTTGGGAGTTAAGTTTATGTTCATGGAAGGGTTTGGTTTAAAAATATTTGTTTTATTAACCAACATATTATATGCATGCAATATATACTAACTATACCAACTTCCGAGTGAAAATCACTAGATATCTGGCAGCTATAGAGCTAAATTTGGCTGTAGACATGTAAACCGGACGTTTAGCTAAAGAATGCTCCAACTTGCAAGTGTCCATACCTTTCTGCTCCAGAGTTGTCTTGCAATATGTGCCTAGAAAGATTTTGGTAGAAACTGGTCATTGCGCATGCGCGGAAATCTATATTTGTCTAAGACGAAAGACAATATCCTCTGAACATCTGATAACACTTTACTTTTACAATATCTCGTGATCTCGCATTATAAGCGAGGTTTTAATTTGTGAAATTCTCAAATTATCTCCCTTGCAATTAAAAATATAGCAATTTTCGAACTGCTGTAATTTTTATTCCTGTCACTCAATTTTTGCCAGTTTTTTTAAAAAAAAACGCCTTGTTTTCTCCATTGCTGTTCATGATGATGCTAAAAATACAGAAAATTCATGTAGCATGTAGCACTAGCGGTTGCGATTTTCTATGGAGTTCCCGTTGAAAGCAGCATTTGCACACAACTTCTAAGAATTGGAGGTCAACATGTGATAGCCTGTTACTCGTAGTTGATGCAACTAAAGTTCCAAATCTTTTGTGAATAGTCGCAAATTATATGTAAAGAAATGTAACATGTATCAAATTTTAGAAATTTTGGGTACAGGGAAAGTTTGTGATGTTAAATCATAGCATGGTTTAATGATTTTCTCTGTGAAAATGACACAGTGACCCCTTGGGTGTTTAAAGCAATAGTTTACGATGGTATGTTTATGAAAACAAAAATGAATGGGGCTTTTGCACGGAAAAATGAGTCTTCTTACCAAAACATAACAAACTTTGTGTAGTTTTTATCTGTAGAAGCCATAGTAACAGAAGCAATTTTAAGTATAGAAACTTTTTTATATGAATGAACAATTTTATAATAGAAAAAAGGCTCTTCGGTAAAATAAAGAAGCACAATCCTAGAGTCTGACCTCTAAATTGTTCCATTACGAAAACACGCCTATTTAAATACATTGTAAATTTTACCTCTGAAAAAATGAAAATTTTCCGATAAAAATCGTGATATTTTTCTTATTTCTGCTAAACATATAGATTGTGGTTACTCGTTAGAACCGCCTCATCTGTGGTTACTCGTTAGAACCGCCTCGATGAGGCGGTTCTAACGGGTACTCACAACCTATATTTTAGAGCAGAAATAAGAAAAATAATGTTTACCCCCTTTAAACCCCAGTTTTACTGTATAAAAGTGGGGTTCAAGTGGGTCAAAATTGTATAGGTGTGTTTTCATGATGAATTTTGAAGACAAAACTGGTCAAGATCAGCAACCCTTCTGTCCCAATTATTAAATTAGTTTCTGTTAACATCACACACGACACCTTTGGTACATGTTGACTACTTGTTTTAGCGCTAAATTTGCAACCTATCCCATTTTATGGTGGGAAATAAAAGGATGTGTAAGATGCTGTTTCAGTAAATACGAAAGTCGTCGGAAGCTGATGTACAAGTTGACAATTTTATTTTCGCCAATAAACCGCCACTTCGTATAATAAAATCTAATCCGATCTTGTAACTGAAATGTAGTAGCGAAATACATAAAACAAAGCATGTTTACAACTGACCAACAGACACGCGCGACATTACTGTTTTCTTTGATCTCGTTACAAATCAGGTGACGAGAATCTGAATGCGAGACTTCCCTGTGACCTTCTACTCCTCCAAGAAGCAAAGAACCGGGACGCAGCAAGATGTACAAATTGGCATGTGCGAATGGAGACAACTCTGATCAGCCTGCGTTTAAACACTGGCTGATCAGTCTCGATGTATATCTGGATCCTGACGCATTTACAGAGCGAAAACCTAAGACGTCTACATGGCTGGACAAGTGCGCAGTAGATTCTCAATCTTCGCCTGTAACACACGACATCTTTTGTCAATTGGTGAACCCCGGCTGTATGTTGATGTATGTCGGACATCATGAACAGGTCTTGTACAAGATGACGACAATGTCCTCTAGTAGATGCTATAAAAGTGGGACCAAGATTGTGGTTACTTTAGGCCAGGCAACTCGGACCTCAAACACTTCCATAGTCTTTCATAGTAAGTACGAATCCTTTGGATTTTCCAGTGATATTTGGTGTTGTGATTTATAGCTGTTTTGTTCTAGAAAATAAGTAAGTTGCTTTGAATATTAAATATTATTTTGCGGATTGAAGGGTTTTTTCAATATCTTAATTATTGTATATTAACTTCTGCATTGCATGCGTTGAAAAAGCGGTCTACTTTATATGAGAACATCATTATTTTGATTTTCCTATTATTTAGCCAGCTAATAATATCATCATTTTATTATTTAATTATTGTATTTTATTTTAACTTAATTTACATTAGCTCAGACCGCATTTTTTTTTTTATAAATATGTCAAGTTTCATTTATTTTCTGAGACTAAATTTATGTTTCCAATGACTTTTTCAAAAGAAACGATTGTAGCAAAACACAAACATGTGACACATTACGATAACACACCCGTGTGACATAGTGTATTTTTTCACATCTCCAAAAATGGGTACTTTTCTGATGAAAATCCGTGATATTTTTCTTACAGTTACTGCAAACATGGGTTGTGGGTGCTCGTTAGAACCGCCTCATTGAGGCGGTTCTAACGAGTACCCACAACCTTTGTCTTGGAGCAGAAATAAGAAAAATAATGAATACCCCCTAAACCCCAGTTTCCTCTATATAAAGTGGGGTTTAGGGGGGTCTTCATTTCACGGACTTGTTCACGTGATGATATCTTGAAAACTGACTCACTGGTTAATATTTTTGATATACTTCTTATTTCTTCTTGCATAGATTGATGATACTCATTAGAAACGCCTCTATGAAGCGGTTCTAACGAGTAACCACGCTCTATAGATTTGTGCACGAATAGTTGTTATAATGCATACCCGTGTAAACCCCACTTGTCTCTTGATTAAGTTGGATTTTCTAGGATATTTATTGCACGTACTTGATGACGTCGTGATTTTATATCTTAATAAAACTTCAAACATAGAGTCTAAAGTCTTATAGACGTGGCTCAAATACATACCCGTGATTTATGTTTTCAAAAGAAACAATTGGCCTCGTCCTTAGGGGCTTGAAGAAATATACCCAGCAGGCACACGTCGCTAGGGCAACGTCAAATCAACGTCGGTGCAACGTCACGACGTTGCACCGACGTTGATGTGACGTTGCATAATGGTCATGACGTTGAACCGACGTCGATATGACGTCACAAATACGTCATGTGCCTGCTGGGTATGGGCTGCATGATGCTTCCACGCAGAGCTGAATCCGGCCCGCACACTAGTACTGGTAAACCGCTTAGAGGATCTAAGCCTGTCCAGAAACCGCGGTGCGAGGCGGACCGTCCATGCTAATAAACCCTATTGGTTTCATTGGGCGACAGGGCTTGAGATGTCATTTCATCTCACTGTCGGATAAAAGTTCACAAAATTGGAAGCAACGTCTCCAAAATGACCTTTACAGTGTTGACGGGGACGTTAAACCTCAAATCAAACAAAAACAAAATCAAAAGAAACAAGATGATTTTGTATGTTCATCTTATTAAAGCTCCCAACATAGAGTCTAAAGCCTTATAGGTGTGGCACAAATAAGTACCCATGATTTATGTTTTCAAAAGAAACAAGAAAATTTTGTATGTTAATCTTATTGAAACTACAAACATAGAGTCTAAAGCCTTATATGTGTGGCACAAATAAGTACCAATGATTTATGTTTCCAAATGAATCCGTAGGTGAAATTGTATGTTAATTTTATGGATGTGGCACAAATAAGTACTTCAAAACAAAGATAAATGGTTGTCCCGCAAACCATTCTTATTTTGTCTATGGTTCCGATCACCTATACACAGAACTGAAAGCATGTATTATAGCATGAGACCGCAGACTATGTATTCGCGCAGTCTGACTACAGCATTTAGTGTCCGCATGAAGCTTGTGTGAAACTTAGGCTCTCTTTAGCGAAAGCATTGCTGTCTTCGTTTCAGTATGTGTATAGTTTAAACCTCAATCGAGGGATCAAAATTAAGCCGCACCATGAAAAAATGTTTTATAGCAGATACGAACATCAAGGTTGCAGATCAGACTGCGCATCGCTAATCTGTATAACCCAACAGGCCGATTTGTGTCTTAGCAGGTATAAAATGAGCCCCGCCAAGCGAATTTGTGTCTTCGAGCATTCCGTCATAACAAATTTTAACTGCGCATGCCCAGCCATTCAGAGGGGCCAGGGATATGGCTTTCTGTCTGAAGGTTCCCTTGATTCACTGCTTGTATGAGCGAGCAGCGAAGGTTCTGGCGAGACTGCGCGGATGCGCAGGCTCGCCTGAACCTTCGCTGCTCCCATAGGCGATATGTACCAAAATCGCTTGACGGGGCCCAAATTGAAGCCAGGTTTTCTGGTGGTGCGGCTTATATCCTGTAAATGTGTTTTCATCATAAGGCTAGCTAACACTGTCATGTGACATAACAATTTCTGTCATGGCGTAAAAACTGAAATTATTTCTGAGGACCTTTTCATATTTTTTGCTATTCCAGCCTTAAACATAACAAAAGGTATCCCCTGGTGAAAATACAAGTTTTCTATATATGTATATATAAAGTAGGGTTTACAATGTTGCTCGCGACACGGACTTGTTCATGTGGTGTTAATATTCATTGGGCACATTTTTTCCTTTAAAGAGGATAAGATTCATTATAAAATGAAGTCATTCTTATACAAGGAAATCAGAGACCAAAGATGTTAACAAAAATTTGATAAACCTCAGATGCCAACAAAGCAAGGCATGCATGTGAAACGATATATTATATGGTTTGTTTGATTTGAGGTTTCACGTCCCCGTCAACACTGTAAAGGTCATTTTGGAGACGTTGCTTCCAATTTTGTGGGACTTTTACCCGACATTGAGATGAAATGACATCTCAAGCCTGTCGCCCAATGAAACCAATAGGGTTTATTAGCATGGACGGTCCGCCTCGCACCGCGGTTCCTGGACAGGCTTAGACACTCTAAGCGGTTTACCAGTACTAGTGTGCGGGCCGGATTCAGCTCTGCGTGGAAGCATCATGCAGCCCATATATTTCTTCAAGCCCCTATGGGCGGGGGCTTAATATTATATTATATTGTAACCTAGGTTTCAAAAGTAAAAATAACGGCTGTGTTAAGATTTCCAATGAACTTCAAATGCAATAAAATGGAGCCATTTCAGCCATGAAAATTTAACATTTTAGAAATATGAAATGTGAAGGGAATTTCAAAATAACCGTCCTCCATGCAGAGCACAACAATGCCTTTTGAAAAGATAGATCTTAAAAAAACTACTGGTCTGATATTGTTAATTTTTTTTTCACCAAACCTAATTACACCTTAAGGCCTTTCATGTGAAAACTCTGTAGCTGTTTCCGAGTGTCCCCATTTGTGAATAAACCCCTATTGACAGGAGACCCAAAATAAAGGGAGTCAAAATTGTTAATCAGTGCAACATGTTTACTTGATTTCCAAAGAATCGTCAGTTTTAGGGGGCTCGCAAGTGCTCACTCTACTGTATTGTTTTGTATTTTTTTTTTGCGCGCGCAAGTGCTCACTCTACTGTATTTTTTTTTTTGAAAAAAAATAAAAAAATAATAATAATAATAATAAATAAAAATGAGTATATAGCTTTTGCATTTGCAAAACCTACTCAAATGTTTCAGCAAAAAATTAGAATATTTCCCTATCTAATGGTAAAAGTTTTAATACGACGCCAGTTTTCAATTACTGTTCCAAGGTATCTTATAGCTTTATAGAAAAGAAGCAGCACCAGCAGCAGCAATAACAACAAAAACAACAATAACAACAACAACAACCTGGGTGCTACCAATGTCTGTGTAGGCTGTACCTTATTTACCTTATGTATTCGGACAGTCAGAACTGAGCAAACTGTGTATACCAAAATGTGGCGTCGCAACAGGTTCTACACAGTTTGCCACTCATCAAGCTATTTTTGGCTCAACATCGGATATATAATGAGCCCCGCCAAGCGAATTTGTGTCTTCCAGCATTCCGTCATGACAAATGTTAACTGCGCATGCCCAGCCATTCAGAGGGGCCAGGGATATGGCTTTCTGTCTGAAGCTTCCTCTTGATTCACTGCTTGTATGAGCGAGCAGCGAATGTTCTGGCGAGACTGCGCGGATGCGCAGGCTCGCCTGAACCTTCGCTGCTCGCATAGGCGATAAGTACAAAAATCGCTTGACGGGCCCAAATTGTACTTGATCAAATTTTAGAGCAAGTATGGTAAGGAGTTTAGGTGTCCGAATATTTAGGGTAAGTACGGGAGTTTATTTTATTACAGAGCTGCTGCACCATGAATCCTGCACGTTTCTCCCTGCTCTCTGTCGCTCTCCTTGTGGCCTCCGCGGCTGGTTATGGAGGTAAGTCTTCCTTTATCGTGTCAATATAAGGTAACGGTTTGTGCCGTACTGTCACTTGACGTTCATGCTTTATATTGCTTTGGTCTCATTTGTCCATCCGTCCGTCCATGCAACATCCGTCCGTCCGTCCCTATGGTAATATTAAATGTTCTTACGACAATGATATATAGTAAGAACTATTTGATATACGAGCAAGGGGCTTGAATCAAGTTGACAAATATAATTAGTCTATATAATACGGAGATGATTTGGTTACATTGTGAGCCTAATTTACTGTTATTGAAATTTAGAATATAACATCGCGTCTGAGCATGCAATAACGCCATATAATAAATTCGGTAATCCAGTAGTGGATTAAATATGCAAATCAGTTAGATGCGCCCCGTTACGTTACACATACGACGCCTTTAACGACATCGCGTTCTATCTATCTTCCATGACATCTTAACCTCCGCAGAGGACTTCAGGTGGTGTTCCGGTAAAACCAAGTGCTAAAGGGGGTTAGTTGAAGGAAAAGGGTGGGGGGGGGGGGGGGAGAAAAGTGATTGAAATGAGTTTGTACAGTGCGATCGAGAGTGTTAGTATACGGTAGATACTTGCATTTAAAGTGTTGATTGGACTACCTGGCATTTAATAATCATTCGGGCGGAAATTGACATTTTTGTAAATATCCTGAATAAAATGCGTTTCTTAATCATCATATGATAAATAGAATCTTGCGTTTGTACTAATGTATAATTGAATTTATTAAACTCGTTGAGCAAAAGCGATAAAATGCTCGGCAAAACGTTTTTCCTCAGCTTGTTAAATAAGAACACTCATAAAGGATCCTCTTTTTAACATGAGTTGTACATACACAGAGGCAAAAATGAATGTATAATAATTTAGTTTGACACATTTCGACATTCGTGCATGTTATCGTTTTTTTTTTTTTAAATTGAGGTTTAACTTCCCCGTCAACACTAGTTCGGTCATTTTGGAGCATTGCTTTCAATTTTTGTGGAACTTTTATCAGACATTGAGATGAAATGACATCTCAAAGCCCCGCCACCCAATGAAGCCAATAGGGTTTATATGCATGGACATTCCGACTCGCACCACTTTACCTGGGCAGGCTTAAATCACTTGATAGAAAACGGAAATCACAGTGACCTCTTGTATCTTGGGTCTAGTAATTAATTCAATAATTCTTGAAATCAGCCATATGAAAAAGCAAATGACCCCATACATATGAAATCACTATGACCTACAGTTTTTGTGCCACCCGAGAATGTTTGATTCGGGGGGGGGGGGGGGGGGGGCATATAGTATTTGCCCTGTCTGTCTGCTTGTTAGTTTGTCTGTCTGTCCGTGTCTTTTTGTTTGTTTGTCTGTCTGTCCGTCACAAAAACTTTAACCTTGATCATAACTTCAAATGGATTTGACCTAGCCCCATTCACACACTTATTCACCATCACAAGGGCCAAGGACCATAACTATGTTGTCATTTTAGCTGAATTATCTCCCCTTGAAATTTTGCAAAAACTCAGAAAATGGCTGCCACCGGGGGCATTGGTCACCTATAGTGACAGCTCTTGTTTCTCTATGTCCTTAGCTAAACTTTAACCTTTAACCTGCTGAATATTCAATTAAGCCACACCCATTTCTGACTTTGAACCAATCAGATTACTTCATACAATTTATTTATACATATTCATAAACTGAATGTCAAACAGAGTAGATCCTGATCAGATGGCTTCTTCAGAAGCCATCTGATCTGGATCTACACTGTTTGCAAAGATAGGGCTTGTCGCCTACAGCAGGATAAAGGTTAAATATTTTTTGGATTATATTTTGTTAAAAATGGATTGTGACGAAAAAAAAAAGCATTCCGAAAACACACCTATACAAATACACTGTAAATATTACCGCCGAGAAAACGAAGTTTGTTAGATGAAAAATTGTAATATTTGTCTTATTTCTTATTTCTGCTCGAAATATTGACTGTGGGTACATGTTAGAACTACCTCATCGAGGCGGTTCTAACGAGTACCAACAGTATATTTTACAACAGGAATAAGAATCAAAGCACTGGGAGTACTGGTGGGTCGATCGTCTCTGAGTGTAGGTTGGGAAAATAGTCCTGAGCTGAGAATCAAACTGTTCATTTAACTTTAAGCAAGCACAGTAGAGCTGATCAGACATCGCGTTATGTGGCGTCTGATTATGTAGATTCTGTTTGCCAATGCCCAAGTGTACGAGCACAGTCAACCCGCCCCGCCCATCGGGGCTTGAATAAATAGATGGGCTGCATGATGCTTCCACGCAGAGCTGAAAGTCCCGTAACATTGGAAGTAACGTCTAAATGACCTATACAGTGTTGACGGGGACGTTAAACCTTAAATCAAACAAACGAGCACAGTCCAGAATTTTCTTCTTCCGCTGCGCTCTGACGTTTTATGGTAGTACTTGGATTTTGTTCAACAGAGTGGGGAGGGTGCAATCGCAGCCCCCTCCCATCTTTTGGAAATTATTTCAGATTCATAAAGTTTTTCACCCTCTGCAAAATACCTGAAATTCGCATCCTCAACCCGCCCATTTTCAGAGTCTGCGTGCGGCCCTGAATCATGTTCAAAACTGTTGTTGCATACAAACGGCGAACAGTGCCGACCTGACCAGAAGCAATGTACTCTATATCCGATCTTGGTCTACGCTGTATGTCTAATAACGGTACAACCTATAAAGTCTGGGCTACTCACTTTTGCACTTAAACATTTCAGGGTTCTAAAATTAAGTTCTTAGCAGGAGTGCGAAAAGTTTATTTTTACTCGACTTGATATACATTTGTGTAACAGTTTTATAAATAGAATGTTCCGAAAGACGTCACGTGAAATCGTGGCCTGGATTAAAATATTGTTGTTCTTTCATTACGTGAGCAACCTGGCATTATTATACTATTTCGTTTAACCCTCAAATGCCACTTTTTAAGCAAACAGTGAAGTTCCTGTGCAACCTACTGATCAGAGGCCACATTCTGCGGCGTCTGATCTGGGTATTATCCAGCACACGATTCCTGCCAAGACTCTATATATAGCTCTTGTTGCATCGATAAAAATAGCGCAACGTTTCAAGTTCTATTAATAAAACATGATATTGGTTTTCCCAAATCAGTGATGGTCACGTGAACAAGTGCATGATTTCCGTTTGGCAATTTAGTAAATTTGGGTCGATCGTAAACCCAAAACTTAGGTTTACCGCCTTAAACCCCAGTTTTACCATACAAAATTTGGGTTCAAGGGGGTCCGAATCAGGCGCGTTTTCGTGATGAAAAGAACAAAGCATCTATAGTCTACATTTTCTAGTAATGATAAACTCCAGTCACACGTTGTTTCAAACATAAAATGGATAATTAACCTAATATTAAAGTTGAACTTTTCAATTTTTACAGGTAAAGGTGGCGGGGGTGGAGGCGGCGGTATGATGCCTCCAATGATGGGCGGTGGTATGATGCCTCCAATGATGGGCGGAGGTATGATGGGCAGCGGTATGATGCCTCCTATGATGGGCAGTGGTATGATGCCTCCTATGATGGGTGGTGGTATGCCTCCTATGATGGGCGGTGGCATGATGCCTCCAATGATGGGCGGTAAAATGATGCCTCCAATGATGGGAGGTGGTATGATGCCCCCAATGATGATGCGTCCTATGATGCCTCCGATGATGGGAGGCGGTGGAAAAGGTGGAATGCCTCCAATGATGATGCCCCCCATGATGCCCCCGATGATGCCCCCAATGATGGGAGGCGGCGGTAAAAGAGGAATGATGCCACCAATGCCGATGCGCCCGATGATGCCTCCTATGGGCGGTGGAATGATGCCTCCTATGGGCGGTGGAATGATGCCACCAATGATGGGAGGTGGTAAACCAATGGGCGGTGGTGGTATGTATGCTTTATATAGCTGTTTTATAGGTTATTTATCAAGGTACTGAAACCTTTACGTGGTTAAATGTTCAGGCGATCGTTTCAAGAAAGTAAACTTCGAAAACCCAATGAAGTTACCTTTCATGTTTCTGATATATTCTAAGTTGAAGTCTGAAGAATGAAACTTCAAGGGGCCTCAGTAATATTGATGAGGTAATCTATGACGTCATTGTTGCGTAAGATCGTCACACTTTCCAAAAAAGTACTGGAATATCTATTATTGTCAGAAAATATGTAACCTCTTATCAATAATAAAATTGATCACAGTTGATTTGCAAAAAAAAAAAAAAATTACCTCTTATTTCCAACTTGAATTGCGATATCCGTCATCTTGGAAATACTGCAAAGTGGATGAGAAAAAAAGGTAAACTAATTTCATGCATCACAAAAGATGACTTTACTACAGCTGGTGTGTGGGAATGTGTGGCGGCGGTCGTCTCCCTACCCTACATCATAGTGTAGATTATATTTACTTGTCGTTTGGGATCTTTGGTTCCATTGTTGTATTTTGATAATATTTGAGGGTCACTGATGAGGCCGAATTGGCCGAAACTAGCTAGTCTGGCCCAGAAAACATGTACACTCCATATTTTTCACTTCTGTGGTGTATTCCTTGCTTAAAAAGGATAACCCTTTTATAGAACATATTAAATAAAACAGTGGAATTCGTTTCCGCTGACCGTTCCAAGGCGGTTCTTCTGTCGCGGTTTATTTTTGTTATTGTTTGTCTTTGGGCGTTTGTGTCGCTTATATTATTTTATTTTGGATAGCCTATTGGCCATTTGGTGGGAAAGTAACTGTCCTTTTGGCTTTCCGCTGTTAATGTGGCCATTAGGGTCTGTTGTTTCATGTTTGTGTTTCTTTCCCTTTGGTGTCTCTGATGGGAGCTGTGAGTTAATTGTATCGATTACTGATCATTGCCTCCACTTCTACTTTAAATAAAGCAAAAACATTCAATTGTCTTAAATAAATCATTGTTTCCATTATTTAACTCCCATTCTGTCCAACATGATGTTTAAGATTTTCTACTGAGCACCACGATCAATATAATACGTGCAGAATGCGCGTTTGACGTGGCAACAAGTCTTTAAAAACTGACAAGTTATTTTGCTTCTTGACGCCGAAAATTGAATTACATTCACATTCAGCGATATTTTCCGGCATTAGGGAATGTGATCCCATGTCACCTGCCAAGAATCAAAACAACTTTTAATATATTCATAGGTGCTCTGCAATGTGTACCGAAAATCTCATAACGAAAACTTGCCTATTCAAACATATTTAAAATTTTACCACCACAAATTGAAAAAGTTCAGACAAAAATGGTCATATCTTAATATTTCTTCTCCAATCATAGATGCATGTTTTAAGCAGAAATCAGAAATAATAATGCATGTCCCTACAAACCACAGTTTAACCATATGAAAGTTGGGTTTAATGGGTTCAACATTATGAAGAAGCAAAGTCAGTCAATTTCCCGTGTACATTGTCCGTCTTCGAATGTTTTTTTTTAATTTCCTGTGTTATATACATTAAAATATTAATATTTTTATTTGCAGGTGGCGGCAAACGTAAGTAAACTTTTCAAGCTTTCAAAATGTTCTTCTGGTCGGGCCCGCCGGAGTACAACTGCTGGATTTCTTTCGCTAAAGCATTTCAGTTATTACATGATTACATACTATCGAGTCCTCATCGTATTCGTTGGAATTTTATCTTTTCGGAGATTTTGCACTGTTAGAAATCCTCCATGCGTACTGAACAAATTATTCGTCTAAACCACGACAGAAGCAAGGGCGAGAATTGTGGCCATAAGATCCCCGTCCTCTTATCCTCCCCACCCGCACACACACTCCAGGAAAAAAAATGTTACTGACCGTTCCAAAGCGGTTCTTCTGTTGTGGTTTATTATTGTTATAGTTTGTCTTTGCATGTATATGTTGATAATATATCTTTCATGTTGGATAGCCGTTTGGCCATTTTTGGGGAAAGTAACTGTCAATTTGCCTTTCCGCTTGTGACGTTTTTATTTTGGTGATTTTTTTATGTTCGTGTTTCTTTCCTTTTGATGTCTTGGATGGGAGATGTGGCGTAATTGTGTCGATTCCTGATCATTTCCTTCACTTCTATTTTGGGCTGGAGATGCAAGTTAATTGTATCGATTCCTGAACATTTCCTTCACTTCTAATTTGCCATGATTGAATAGATGAATTAAGAATGAGATAGTGTTAGATTATTTTGTCTGTATTATTTAGGAATTATGACCAGATTTTAATGTTTTTATGCACCTGGCATAGAATAACGACACCAGTGACCCTACAGGGCAGCATCAGTTGTTTCCTCAAATAATTCAAATATGAAGATGTTTTATTTGTTTAATTTAAGAAAATATCGTTTAAAGCTGTACGTGTTCAAGTAACATTCAGTTTGGTTCCGTTTGCTTGTGTTTGTTAGATTATATTCTATATTTTGAACTTCTTTTATTGCAGGTTACAAGAGATACGCAAACGGTAATTATATATTCCCATTTTGTCATGGCTAAGTGGGTCCTGTCTGGAAAGAATTGGAATTTCTGCTCTCCTCGTCCAGTTTAAAGATAGGGGTCCTATGTGTTGTAGGATCTGTGTTTTTAGATTTCATTTTGTTCACTTGCATGTCTCCTTGTTAAAAAGTTGTCTTCATGCCGTACGAAGTTATAATATTCTTGAGTAGATGGCATGGTCTACTGCAAATAGTTGGAGATGTTATTTTTAAGCATTCATTTCCTTTTTTTCAAACAAAATCATTTAATGTACAGATACAAATTTTATTTAAAGATACAAATTTTATTTAAAGTCGGAAGGTTTCAACAACTGTAACATTAGTTATGTATAGCTATTAACCGACTAATTACTCTTAAAAATAAAGCCTTGTTTCTCTGAAAAAATAATTAAACATAAATAAACAATGGTACTATAAGGGTTATTCGTTGTCATAAAAGCCAGACCAACACAAGACTTGCAAAGCGAATTGTGCGACCAGTGCGAGTATTCACTGACTGCACGAGCCTTCAATAGCCTAAAGTCTATCAAATAGAGTCAGACACTGGGCTTACGGAGTGAACAAATTATTTGTCTAAATCAAAGGCGAGGACTGTTGCCACGTAAAACGATTTAAGCACCAACCCACCTCCGAGTAACAACTTTTTACTGACTGATCGTTCCAATGCGGTTCTTCTGTTGTGGTTTATTAGCGTTTGGTTTCATTGGGCGACAGGGCTTGAGATGTCATTTCATCTCAATGTCGGGTAAAAATCTCACCAAATTGGAAGTAACGTCTTCAAAATGACCTTAACGGTGTTGACGGGGACGTTAAACCTCAAATCAAACAAACAAAAATCGTTTTTCGATTCCACAGGGAGCTTTTCTCGAGTTAATTTACCTCAATTTAGGGCGATTTTTCTACTTTTGTCATGGACGTGTACGTTGGCAGTTCTCATTAGAATCACCCCATTGAGGCGATTCTAATGAACACGAACAACAGATGACATTTCTTTATTTTAAAGAAGATCGCAAACATGTTAGCCAGGCACAATCGTGCCGCCATAATCCTAAGTCTTCCCCTTATATCGCTTCATCTCGTGCAATAATTTGTACTCAGACAGACAAATTAACCCTTTTTGTACCAAATGGAATCTTACTGCTTATATATAGAAGGAGCCTATTTCAAAATTTGGGGGTTACAGGTTATGTTATCTTTAAAAAATTAAACTTTTTGCAAACAGTGCCTCAGATCTCGGCCTGCGCTGTTTGACAATTACCTTTTTGTGGTTTCTGATACAAACTGGGTTAAATTCAGACAATCAGGATAAAACATGTTTGTCATACCATATATTAACTGATTTGACTACTCCCCATATTTCCAAGAATGTATATGTATAAATTCAAGGAAGCAAAGATCTCAACCCTTCTGTTATTTGCAGGTGGTAGACGCAGTGGCATGATGGGAGGAGGAATGATGATGATGCCAAGAATGGGAGGTAATGCTCTCGACCAGGTTCTAATGCAGTTGCTTTCGGGAGGTGAGCAGTAGACGCTGCTCTCAGTTTCAGCTTTCAGATTCACCTGCTTTGCTTTTGTTTGCTTTTTTAGATTTTTGTCCTTGGAAAGAATTTTTGAAAAGCAAATTTCTGTCTCAGTTTGGTAGACGAAACCGTTTGCCAAATGTCTTTGATCATATTTTACCAGACACGCAAACACTTTTATTTCATTTGCGACCATCGACCCAATCAAGGTCTCAATAATGAACACATAGGTCAAGGATGAGGCCTGATTTCCCAAAACTAGCTTGTCTGGCCCAGACAAGTTCACTTTTGATTTTCATTCCTGTTTGTATTGTTTGCTTCTACAAACAACTTGTATGTTGTTAATTGCATAAGGTATCCATTTCAGGTAAACAAACCATTCGTCATGAAATGTGTCTGTTAAAATTATGTGCATTGGGGCCACCTATTTTGGCGCCTGTAATGGCCATTACGTAAGAAACTCTATTTGTGGTCTGAAACTCCTAGAAATGCGAAATTTCAACCCTCGCTCCCAATTCCAGTGTAGTATCATATATAGGAGAGGCAATGACCAGGAATCGATACTAGCGTAATGATCCTAAGTGATCGGACAGGTAGGCCTAAGCAAACAGTGCAGACCCAGAACAGACTGCTCCTTCAGGTATACGCTCTTTGCCATTCCACCTGCACCTTTTGGACTCCTTGCTGGATCATGAAGCGTATTTGTTAATTTTTTGAGAGCTCAAGGCGTCCGATTCTTTGAATTTTTACGGTCTTACATGTAAGTTACACCGTCCGTCCAAGACACCAAAGGGTAAGAACGACGTGCATAGTGCAACGGTATTACAGTCGAACTTCAATGAAGAAGTAAAACAAAGATCAGGAATCGATACAATAAACTTACTCCACCCACAAAAGACACCAAAGGGAAAGAAACACAAACACCAAGCGACCAGACCAAATCGCGGCGGAAGTAAGGGCGAGGATTGTGGCCACGTAAAATCGATTTAAGCCCCCAGTGGAAATCTTTCCACTGACCGTTCCAAGGCGGTTCTTCTGTGGCGATTTATTTATGTTGTTGTTTGTTACTTACTGTGTCTACCACTTGTGTCTTTTAATTTTGGATGGCCATATGGCCATTTTGTGGGAAAGTAACTGTCCTTATGGCCTTCCTTTGTTTAGGTTTCCATTATGGTCTGGTCGCTTAATGTTTGTATTTCTTTCCCTTTGGTGTCTTTGATGGGTGGAGTAAGTTAATTGTATCGATTCCTGATCTTTGTTTTACTTCTACTTAGTCTTGAACGAGGACTGTTTTGTCTAACCAAAAAAAAAAGATCCTGTAAACAAACGGTGTGAACTCTTGTAAGATGACGCATTCTACACTGTTTGCAAACCCAACACATGATTCCTGTCGAGATTCAATAGATAACCCTCTTAACCAACACTTTGATCTCACATCGATAAGAAAAGCGTTGATAACTGGATTTCCTACAAGTCAGTGAAAGTCACGTGGACTTCATTATTGAAAAACTACTGTGGTTTATAACTTTGTGTTGATTGATATACAGTCGACACAAAAACCATTTATCAAGCAAGGCGATTATTTCTCAAAGTTTAGTTTAGAAAGATTATTTCTCAAAGTGTCTATGATGGGAGCTGTGGGTTAATTGTATCGATTCCTGGTCATTGCCTTCACTTCTATTTATGACGCGGCAACAATCCGATGTCGCAGCAGAAACAAGCTACCAGATAGATAGTGAACTTCCGCTTCTAGTGCAATAAGGATATATTATATGCGGCCTTGCAAGTTCTGTTTCTAATATGAACGAAAGCTCCGATTCGCATTCTTCGTATACACAGATGTACAGCGTTTGAACCAGCTTTATCATATGACGTCGCGTCAGAGAGTGTAATAACGCCATGTTATATTTTCGATAATCCACTAGTGGATTAAATATGCAAATTAGCTAGATACGTCCCGTAACGTTACATGCACCACGTCCTTAACGACGTCGCGTTTACTAATTGCGGAATATTGATATTTTTGTTAACAGTCGTGAATAAAATGCGTTTTAAATGTCATATGATAAATAGAATCTTGCATTCGTGGTCATGTATTATTGAATTTATTAAACTCGTTGAGGAAAAGGGATAAAATGCTCGGCAAAGCCTCGCATTTTATCCCTTTTCCTCAACTCGTTTAATAAATTCAATAATACATGAGCACGCATGTAAGATCCTCTATATCACTACTTCTTTCATATCTGAAGGCTGGGCTTGGGTAGAGAAACATGCTTTGCATGACCTTATCTTGCAAGGGTCAAATATCGCACGCAGCTTAAGCTGATGTTGCGTATGGATTAGAGCTTTTTTTATAGAGGATCTTACATGAGTGTCCATGTATTATTGAATTTATTAAACGAGTTGAGGAAAAGGGATAAAATGCGAGGCTTTGCCGAGCATTTTATCCCTTTTCCTCAACGAGTTTAATAAATTCAATTATACATGAACACAAATGCAAGATTCTATTTATCATATGACATTAAAAACGCATTTTATTCACGATTGTTTACAAAAGTGTCAATATTCCGCCGCTAGTAAACTCGACGTCGTTAAGGACGCCATACATGTAACGTTACGGGACGTATCTAGCTAATTTGCATATTTAATCCACTAGTGGATTATCGAAAATAATACATGGCGTTATTACACTCTCAGACGCGACGTCATATGATAAAATAACTTTAATGGCTTTCAGTCGGAGGTATTACATAAAGCATTTTGTTAAGGCTCTTTTTTACTAGGATCGTTATGCTTTGCATCGACTTTGTCTAGAACTGAATCGAGTCTCACACGATGGGAGCTGGTATGACATTTTTATATTTATGATAATGCATGTTCTTCAATTTAATACGAAGCTTTTTGTCACATTTGCCGCCATGCTTTATATACAAAATCGGTTTCTGTGGAAGTATACTTTGCCTTCACTTCTATTTTGTATAAATAGCTTAACACTTATGCTGCTGGAGCAGGACATACTCCGCCTTTGTAAATAGTGTGAATCCAGATCATTACGATAACACATCCGTGCGACATTATAAAAATCCAATATGGGGTTCTGTTGTAGCTTAACGTTTCCAACCCGAGGGATGACCGTGCTGAGCGGAACCGAGGCTACGCCGAGGTTCCGCTCAGCACGGTCATCCCGAGGGTTGAAAACGCCCATCTACAACAGAACCCCATATTGGATTCTTTTTCTTGCACAACACCTCCTGTTAGTTTGGACAGCTCGCACATGTATATTATTTACAAAAAAGTAGTGCGGAAGTAGTTCCGCCAGTTGAGTAGAATTGAAGACAACTTATGTTACTTGCCTGGGTCGGAACACTAGGGTCAGAACATAAATTTCTTTCCCAGGGTAAAATCACGGATTTCCTTGTCTGGTGTGCAAGAAAGTGTATTTTTCCACATCTCCAAAATTGCTACTTTTCTGAGGAACATCTGTGATATTTTCTTATTTTAAACAGCAAACATAGGTTATGGGTGCTCGTTAGAACCGCCTCATTGTGGCGGTCATAACGAGTACCCAAAACCTATGTCTTGGAGCAGAAATAAGAAAAAATATGTATACCCATCTAAACCCCAGTTTTCTCTTCATAAAGTGGATTTTAGCGGGGTGTTCATTTCACGTGCTTGTTCAAATGACGTTCTAGTCTGGATCCTCACTGTTTGGCATTTATTTGGGAACTTATACAAATAAATTACATCAAGTTATTTGACAGGTTAATAGTCAAAATGGAATGGGTGTGGCAAAATTTCATTTTTTCAACAGAACAATGGTTAAGCGACCTGCGTATTTATCATTATTTTTCACCTCAACAGCTAGAATGTATCTGTGCAAGTCAGAGACCAAATCGCAACCGGCTATGTGTTATTAATATTGAGTCTGCTCTGTGCAAATGTATGTGTTTGACAAAATTAAAACGCACATATCTGAGATTAAATCTACATTTGTACACGTGCATTCTGCGAGTCCTTATCTCAGATATGGGTGTTTGAATATCGAATCAATGATCCAGATACTTTCGAAGAGCTTTGATTTATGAACGTGCATACAGCGATTTCTTTGTTTACGAGTCGTGTTAATGGTCAAGATACTTTCGAAGAGCTTCAAGCCAATAGAACTGACATTCAGTACTTTTGTAGCCTTGTTTTGCATGTTTTTTTGCTTCCATGTACCTGTTGTTAGTGTATGTATATATAGTAGCATTCATTTCGTAAACGTTTACACCATACATAATAAATTGAATATCAACGCCATAATGATTTAGTTGCTTATTTTGTATATCATTTCTTTGCGTTAATATGCTGAAAGGAAATCAATATTTGTTTCTATTCTACGTTTTAATAAGTCTGATTTCACATTCACATTCAAAATACACGTTTAGATGACTAGAAAATGCCACAACATCAGAATACATACTGTCGCGATTTATTTTTGTTATGGTTTGTCTTTAGATGTTTGTGTCGCTTGTGTTATTTAATTTTGGATATTAGCCATTTTGTGGGAAAGTAACTGTCCTTTTGGCTTTCCGCTTTTGGTGTTTCCATCATGTTGTTGCGTGTTTGTGTTTCTGTCCCTTTGGTGTCTCTGATGGGAGCTATGGGTTGATTGTATCGCTTCCTGATCATTGCCTCTACTTCTATTTTTATTATGTTTAGATAAAAATAGACAAACTGGACTGGTTCGAATCAGTTGAGACAAAAATGGTCCTGGGTTTGCTTCAACATCACAAGACAAAGTAATACGTAGTAAACCATCACAGTCGTCGAATAAAAATCTAAGAGATTCATAAAACAAGTTGGCTGCTTTCAAAAAGCATCCAACAGGTTTGGTCTTGTCAGTCTACATTCTGATTTGAGCCAGCTGATTTCATTATCCCACTTAATGCATTTTTTGAATAAAAATAATAATTTTTAAACGTTCCAAGGCGGTTCTTCTGTCGCGGTATATTTTTGTTATGGTCTGTCTGAAGTTTGGAGGCCTTCATGCGGACTATATGTCTAAAACGGGACGGAAATAAGGGCGAGGATTGTGGCCACGTAAAATCGATTTAAGCCCCCCCAGTGGAAATCTTTCCACTGACCGTTCCAAGGCGGTTCTTCTGTGGCGGTTTATTTATGTTGTTGTTTGTTACTTACTGTGTGTATCACTTGTGTCTTGTTATTTTGGATGGCCATATGGCCATTTTGTGGGAAAGTAACTGTCCTTATGGCCTTCCTTTGTTTAGGTTTCCATTATGGTCTGGTCGCTTAATGTTTGTGTTTCTTTTCCTTTGGTGTCTTTGATGGGCGGAGTAAGTTAATTGTATCGATTCCTGATCTTTGTTTTACTTCTACTTCACAAGACAAGGAGCAAACAAAATTACATTATACGGGATTCATGTTCTTATCAAGCAGTTAGAAAGAGCCCTTTTCCTAACCAACCTTCCGTTTTCACAAGTTTTATTTAATAAATCTGTTTTGTTTCATTATGATTATTATTATTATTACTTCTGACTGGTATGATTTCCACATGATTCAACTGGTATATGTGCGTTAAAGAAGGCTCTGGTACAGATTTGGAGGCTCGGATTTAGAAGCAGTTCTTACCATTTAACAATTAGTTGACATAATATGGATTTCAGCCTAAGAATTAGGAGCATCAGACATAATGTAACAGGTATGTCAATTCAATTCCAGTGTTATTGTAAAGCTTTATTTCAGGTATGGGCGGTAAAATGATGGCCGGCGGAATGCCACCGATGATGCCACCAATGATGCCACCAATGATGATGATGCCACCACCGATGATGGGTGGTGGAAAAATGGGCGGAGGAATGCCACCAATGATGGGAGGCGGTAGGCCACCAATGATGCCACCGATGATGGGCGGCGGTATGCCACCAATGATGGGCGGTAAAATGGGCGGTGGTATGCCACCAATGAATGGCGGTGGTATGCCACCAATGATGGGCGGCGGAATGCCACCAATGATGGGCGGTGGTATGCCACCAATGATGATGATGATGCCACCAATGATGGGCGGTGGAAAGATGGGCGGTGGAATGATGGGCAGTGGCATGCCCCCGATGATGATGATGCCTATGGGAATGCCAGGTGGTAAAGGAGGTAATGGCGTTACGTCAATATTTCAGAATAATGTTTAACCCATACACCCCTGAGGTGGACACTTTTATATTTGAAGTTTGTAAAGTTCATTATTTCAGTGATGAGACATGAAATTTGCAAACCATCACGAAAACACGCCTATATAATTTTGACACCCTCAATCCCCACTGTCATAAAGTAAAACTGGGGGTTTACAGTGGTATAATTCTTTTTTTTGTTTCTGCTGTTTAGGGCAGAAATATGAAAAATAGGAATATTTTATCGGAAATTTTCATTTTTTAGTGGCAAAAGTATCAATATATTTGAATAGATGCTTTGTATTGCAATCTCATTAGGAGTCACTGTTTGCCAAAATTTCTCTGTCGATCAGAATCAGAATCAGAACTGTTACTGGTGACACGTTAGATGGCATTCATTCACCATGACCTGTGATATGGGAAGTTAGTTGCTAGCTGTCACAAAGAGATGGAGTTAGCAGAAAAACTTCAACTGAACAAAAAAAAAAAAAAAAAACATAGAACGATTTGTATCCAGATACTGACAATCACACTAAGTTTTGTTTAAATATGTTGCCATGGTTTCTTCCAGGTATGATGAGTGGAATGATGATGATGCCAATGCCAATGATGCCGGGTGGTGGCGGTATGATGCCGGGTGGTGGTGGTATGATGCCGGGTGGTGGCGGTATGATGCCGGGTGGTAAAGTATCATTTATCACACTATATACAATAAAACTCCAGTGGCTTGAACATAGTTGGCTCGTTCTCCAGGGTTGTTTCGAACACGGTTTGGAGTCCCTAGAAAATTTCTTCCCAGATAATTTTGACCACTTATTATTATTAATTCATCTTTAAAAGATTGTTGTTTCCATCAAACATAAATTATCTTAATGATAAGATAAACCTAAATCATTCTGATCTGTCACTCTGACTAACCCTAACTGCCTTGTTCTTACACCTAGAGGTTAATTATGACTTAATTTTAATGCGCTAAATCTGTTTGTCTTTAAGATATAAAGTGATGAAAATGATCAATGGTACGTAAAACATGTTTGGTGTCTCCAACATGGTGAAAACTGCATTGTTTGCAATCGACAATCTTGATAACGCTGTCCGCCTGAAGCGTCACGAAAACATGCCTATATTAATCTGACCCCTTTAAATCCCATTTTAAAAAAGAAAAAACAAATTTTACATTGGTTTATTATTTTTTATTATTTCTGCACTAAAATATAGATTATGGGTACTCGTAAGAACCACCTCGTCGATGTGGTTCTAAAGAGTTCCGACAATTTCTATTTTGAACAAAAATAAGAAAAGTAATACAATTTTTCATTATGATATTTTTCGGGTGTTGTTTTTTTTTCGGCTGTTAATTGTACAGTGAATTTGTATAGGCGTGTTTTCGTAATGCATATCTCACATGTACACAAATGAGTAACTTTATTGGCATTGGCAAACACCCAAAACTCGAAGAAACTATATGTGTCGTTTTTGCACAATGCACATTCATTCCACTAATTTCAGGTGGTAAAATGGGAGGTATGGGAGCTGGTATGGGACCTGGCGGCATGGGAGGTAGGACTCATTATTAAAACCTTTCTTTGTTTATTTCTTGTGGACGACATTAAACCCTTATCCAGCTGAGCGCAACACCAATTACTTTCACAAACAACGTAGATCCCGATCAGATGGCTTCTTATCCCGCTGAAGACAACAACAATAAATTTTAGAAATAGCATAGATCCAGTCTTGATGGCTTCAGATCTTCATCGTGGAGCACTGTGGCGCGATGGTTAAACATTTGAGATCGAGGGGTACATGTAGCCCGTTCGATCCCCGCGAGCGCCAGGTATCCTCATTGCTTATTGCTGGGTTTACCCAAGAAGAGGAAGGAAAAGAGGGTCACTTGGAAGATTAGTACTAGTTAACTAAATAGGTTACCCTTAATAAATATAATAGATGTTTATTATAATTATTATTATTTACAGTTTATTAATTTGTAGAAATAATGACACCAAGTTATCTGATTCGTAGGAACTGCCTCGGTTTTAACGAGCACCCACAACCTATGTTGCAGTATAAATAAGAAAATTGCACATAGTTTTTTTTTATTAGCAAAGAAGCCATTTTGAATATATGAAAAATGCACTTTGTCGAACTATTGTGTTATCGTTATGACAAACAGACGGACATTTTTTTTCTGCTGAAAAGTAGTTTTGTAGTATTTTTGTATATTTTTACTCCAAACATAGGTTGAGAATACTCATAAAGGCGGTTCTAACAAGTACCCGCAACTTATGTAAAATAACGTATACTCTCATAAATAGAAGTGAAGGCAATGATCAGGAATAGATACAGTTAACCAACAGCTCCCTCAGAGACACCAAAGGGAAAGAAGCACAAACACGTAACAAAAGACACCAATGGAAACATCAATAGCGGAAAGCCTAAAGGACAGTTACTTTCCGACAAAATGGCCAATTGGCTATCCAAAACAAAATAATATAAGCGATACAAACACTCAAAGAGTTAAACCTCACGTTTCTATATATACATCAAGGTTTACAGGGCTATTCATTATACGGGCATGTTAACGTGATGTATTTCTATTAGGGTCATCGAGACCATTCAGGATCTCACTGATGAGGCGTAATTGACCAAAACTAGTCTTCTGTTTGTGTTTTTTGTTTAAAATGTCAATATTTATTAATATGTCCATTTGTTCACAATCATTATGACACTAATATTAACTTTGGCTGTCGCGAACAAATTTCCATGATCCTAAAGGGGTTCGAGCCATCGAAGTTCGTTCGAACCCTTTTCAATCGACTTTTCAAATTTTCCCATCGAGGTCATTTGAACACCCACTTCCAAAAATGGACATCAATCTTATGGTAAGAATTGTTCCTGACATACACATTTTAAATATTAATAACACATCAGTCCGATTATAAATCATTTATTAAAAGACATCACGTTGACAATTCCACACACTACAATGACTAGACTCTCCGAAACTCCACTTTAATCTCGCTCTAAAGGGTACTCCGTAGAACAGCCGCAACTATCAGAAATCCAGTAGAAAATGGCTGAAGTGAAAGCCCTGATCTGTGGTCTGATTTGGGTCTGCACTGTTGATGCTGTACCGTTTTGGTATTTCCCGGCTGAAATGGGTTAAAATGTGATAGGAGGTCCCCGCATATTTCTCCATACCATACGCTAGGTTGAGATTCGACATCTTTAGAATCCTAACACCTGTTCAAATTACAGGTATGATGATGATGAGCGGTAAAGGCGGAATGATGAGAATGGGTGGCGGTGGTGGTGCTGCTGGCGGTGGTGCCAGGGGAGGCGCAGGTGGCGCTGGTGGTGGCGCTGGTGGTGCTGCTGGTGATTAAGGAGTTTTATCATCTAGGTTATGTAAGTATATCTGTTGTTGTAATTGAAGAATATGTGTTTAATAAAATAAACTTTATAGATTAAAACCACCTCTGGGACTGTTCAAAACCGGTCTCTTTTTAGAGGACACTTGGTGTGAAGATCACAAAGGAACAAAACCTGAACCTTCTAGATATGATATTATTCACTGTACATTTACCAGTTTGACACGGTCTGGTGTAATATCCTTGAACATATGAACATTGCGGATCGAGAGTCATGGGATTCACATACTTCTATATGAACTTTTCAATTCTTACGACACTTTGTGTGCATGCTAGTGTTTAGACATGACTCCGATTTTTGTGATCGATATATCTGTTTATACAAAGTTATCGATAATCGATTAATGAAAATATGCTAGAATAATTTATAACAATATTCTTAAGGATATGAATTAGGCTTTGATAAGTTGAAGCCTGTTTTAAAATGTTAAAGATAATATAGAAAAATGACCGTAATTTGTCATTTTTTATGATATGTACATTTTAAATTAGTTATTACAGATTGTATAGTGAAAACAAAATGTCATTGAACCCTGACAATAATATAACAATGTTTTGTAAAGAGAGACAAAGATTTGATTAACCGTCTTGAGCACTTGTGCTTAAAAATTGTTATATTTACGAGTAATTGGCACACGACATCAGACTGTAATGCATCACTTGAATGGTTTCAGCGGTGACTAGACTAAAAGAGGCCTGATAGAATAATAATTCGTTCTGACTTTTAAAACGTTGAGAATTCTTCGCAGTTATAATCTCTAACAACTTCGCCACTGAGTCGACTCGACATACTGTTCCCCAAAGGAAGATCAGTCGGACAGACCTTTGCGAGTGGTCTTTTAAAACAATAAACATATTTACCTTCACCAATCTTTAGGCTAGATCAACACACGTCAAATTGTCGACATCTTTCTTATTTTTTCCCAGAAAATAGGTTTTTGACATGCCATGCAAACAGCTCTCCCATGGAAACAATTTGCATGAGATGTCAAATCCCGTTTTCTAGGCAAAAATAAGAAAAATATTTCAAAATGCCGTCTGCTGGTAAATACCTCACAAGCAGAGCGTAAATCATAAAGCTATAAATACTAGGTAATTAACATCACGAGAATACGCCTATATAATTTTCACCCCCCCTGGCCCCATTTTTATATAGTAAAACTTGGGTTTACTTGGGTAAACCTTATTTTTTTATGTCTGTTCTGAAATATAGAATGAGGGTACACGTTAGAACCGCCCCGATGAGGCGGTTCTAACGTGTACCCACAATCTTTATTTTGAGCGGAAATAAGAAAAATATCACAATTTTTAGCTTAAATTATTTGCTTTTTGGCGGTAAAATGTTCAATGTATTTGTATAGATGTGTTTTCGTCATGGAAATGAATGACAAAATCTGTGGAAAAATCTTTAATGCGTTGAAAACCATGGTTGTTCCCTGTATTATCGGGATAGCCATGGGTGCATAACAGCGACTATGATAACACTACATAGATGAGCAGTGTGGGACATTCGCTGGGCACATTTGTTAAAAAGTGCGGGGCTTTAACTTGTGATTTAACGCAAACATGAAAGATACGTGATCATCTTTTGCAGGTATATATCAAATTCGGTGTTAGTATTCTACTCTCCATGACAACGGCCCTCTCAAAGACCTCGGAACGGAATCCACTTAGCCCTCAGCAAATTGTACTCTGCAAGACTTGAACAAACATGAACATATATTGATCTCACTCTGCCTCGTGCTGGTTAGGATAAGCTGGGCTTTTCACCAGGATGGTCTTGGGCAGTGCCTTGCAATCTATAAATTTACGTTCGTCAGATAAGACTTAGTCAGTGAGTTGCAGTTTAAGAGTTATGCCATTATCATGATTATAGCTTGGCGCATTTCTAATTTTCTAAAAGGGCAGACAACTTTCAGAACTTATTGTTCGCTTTAATGTTCCCTGGTGCCATATGAAGAAGGAATCCACTCTTGAAGGAAAGAATTTGATCCTTCTCATGAGAAAAAATCTTTCCTTCAAGAGAATGTACCAATGGATAAGAGTAACAGAATATTTTTGAAAAAAGGTCTCCCCTGAAGGTGAAAGCTGTTGCCATTTCCCTTAAACTGCTGAAGGTACGTGCTTTTATGAGAAAGAGCATCGCCAATATCATCTGAATGGCTCCCTATCCATTGAAAAACATGAGATTTATCAAGGTTTCTCAGGGTAATGTAAGAGAGGTTGTGAGCAAAGGAAACACAGTTGTTTGAAAGATACTGAAAATGTCTGTTGCAAAATAGATAAAGCAACGAGATTCATAAGGGAAGAAAACAAACTTTCTTTCTATGTATGGTTCTTACCAATGGATGGCGGAGCATCTCCTTGACATTCCTCTTTTTTTCGACCAGTGAGAATCAGGGCTGTTGTGAACTAGCGCATTTGATTGGCTGTTGTGGCTACAAAGGTTACACCAGACAAACGTGCAGCGGAAACAGCAACAAAGACGGAATTTGGAAACATGTCTTGATGAGAGCCTGCCTTGAAACTTAGATGGTTAATCTAACATGCAAACTGTGATACAAGCAATATACGCATGCGTGGTTAGTCGTTGAAGCACAATCTTATGGTTCGTTGTCCACAGCTACAAACATTCATATTTTAATCGCATTTGTGGAACAGAAAAGGTTATTGCGAGACTTACGCATGCGCAGGCTCGTCAGAACCTACACTGTTTATGCGATGCTGCTGTTCGGGCATCTTGAATGGCATTGTTTCTGCATAGATAGGACGTTAATCTATGACGATTATTGGGTGACATTACATAAGGGCCACACTGAATATGACAGATATGATTCAGGGAATAATGATATACTTTCAGACAGCTGTGTTTCAGTATTTTGTCGGTAAGATTAAAATGTTCATGTTTCTTTATTCAGGTCCGAGTGCAATTCTGTTATATGTTAGATTTGTATGTCTGTGTACATTTGAAAGTGCGTTTAATAAATAAATGTTTGCATATAAGTTTTTTGGATTGTCAGTATTCCCTTGTTCGCTACTTCCACTGCCCAAAGCACGGGCTGCTGGATTTCATCTTATGGCGTTTTTTGGTAAACACGCGGAATATACCATTATTATAAGTAATTGAATGTCGCGTGCAGGCATAAAAATCGGTTTGTTACCCGTGAAGCATAGAAAAGCATTCAACAAGGGGCGCTGTAGTACGAAGTCTTTGGGCCAGTGTGTTTTTTTTTCAAACACACGGGAGCGACTTTACGTCAATGAAAAAAGAAAAAAACAGATGAGAGAATGTCAAAGGATATCGTACATTATAGGACACAGTCAGATGGGCTGATCACCAAGAAAAAGGTCCACAGTCCGATTAACCTTTACCCCATCGCTCGGCGAATTCATTACGCAAACACGCCTATTCAAATACATTGTCAGCTTTATCGCCGAAAAAATGAAAATTTTATTTTGAAAAATTGTCATATTTTTCTTATTTCTGCTCAAAATATAGATTGTGGGCACTCGTTTGAACCGCCTCATCGGGGCGGTTCTAACGAGTACCCACAATCCATATTTTAGAGCAAAAATACGAAAAATAAGGTATACCCCCGGAAACCCCAGTTTTACGATATAAAAATGGGGTTCAAGGGGGTCAAAATTATATAGTCGTGTTTTCGTGATGCATCAGTCGACAAAATGATAATATTTTCCCCCGAGAGCAGGTTTTGACACTCCATGCAAATTGTCCCCAATAAAGATAATTTGCATGAAATGTCGAAATCTGTTATTAAATGTCTTCTGCTGAATGTTTACCAAATGTGCTGTGGTAGGAGCGACTTGGGGCGAAAACGTCCTTGGACGGCGTACGATGGCCCAAGGAATGAAGTGCAACCCGGAGCACATGCGGGTTAAATACGAACGCACAACCACCTATTATGGTCAGAAGACTGAATGTTTGCTTGCTGCCTCCCCGAGGTCCCTACTAAATGCCTACGAGCAGAAAAGTCTCTGATGAGACTGCGCTGATGGACAGACTTGTCTGAGGATCACAAAAACACGCCTTTATAATTTTGACCCCCTTGAACCCCACTTTTATATTGTAAAACTGGGGTTTTCAGGGGTAAACCTTATTTCTCTTATTTCTGCTCTAAAAATAGATTTAGGGTACTCGTTAGAACCGTCTCGATGAGGCGGTTCTAACGAGTACCACTATCTATATTTTGAGCAGATATAAGAAAAATATCATAATTTTTTACCTGAAAATATTCCTGTTTTTTCGGCGGTAAAGTTTACAATGTATTTTTATAGGCGTGTTTTCGTAATGGGCTGAGCTAGTCGCCTATGTGATCTGTACTCTCTTCGCTTTCCGCTATAGGGTCAAGTTATTTCATGTTTATGGGAACTGTGGGTTAATTGTATCGATTCCTGATCATTGCCTTCAATTCTATTTTACCGGGGCCAGTAAACCTTATTTTTCTTATTTCTGCTCTAAAATATAGATTTAGGGTACTCGTTAGAACCGTCTCGATGAGGCGGTTCTAACGAGTACCCACTATCTATATTTTGTGCAGATATAAGAAAAATATCATAATTTTTTACCTGAAAATATTCCTGTTTTTTCGGCAGTAAAGTTTACAATGTATTTTATAGGCGTGTTTTCTTTATGGGCTGAGCTAGTCGCCTATTTGATCTGTACTCTCTTCGCTTTCGCTATAGGGTCAAGTTATTTCATGTTTATGGGAGCTGTGGGTTAATTGTATCGATTCCTGATCATTGCCTTCAATTCTCTTTTACAGGGGCCAGTAAACCTTATTTTTCTTTTTTCTGCTGTAAAATATAGATTGTGGGTACTCGTTAGAATATCTAAAATATAGATTGTTAGAGTACCCACAATCTATATTTTGAGCAGAAATGAGAAAAATATCACAATTTTTCATCTTTCGTTTTTTCGGCGGTAAAGCTTACAATATATTTGTAAAGGTGTGTTTTCGTAATGGTCTCTGTTGGTCGCCTATATGATATGTACTCTCTTCGCATGAGCTTGCTCAAAGAATGTTTCCAAGAAAAATAAGACATAGATGACAATGCATACAGCCCATATCACTTAAATACGTCCATTCAATGAACTTGTATGAGACAAATAAAGTTTATCCCTGTAAATAAGTGCTGAATAATTGGATCATTTGGAAGCAACGAATACACCAATTATGCAGCGTATATTGTTTCGAGGTTACGATCCACCAAATAATAAAAGGGTTATGCCCCTTTGAGAAATTCTGTAAAGATTTTGTTTCAGGATAACTCCTCCTACATTTTACATCCGATGAAGCTGAAACTTTACATACAGTAAGACCATGACGTGGGACAGCATATATTAATTTGAGATTACGGTCAGCAAAATATTACCAGAGTTATGCCCCTTTCACAGATTTTTCTAAACATTTCGTTTCCGGATAACTCCTACATTTAACAGCTGATGAAGCTGAAACATTACATATAGTAAGACCATGATGTGGAACAGCGCATATTATTTTAAGGTATCGCTCTGCCAAATATTACCAGAGTTATGCACCTTTCACTGATTTATATTAACATTTCGTTTCCGGATAACTCCCCCAACATTTTACATCTGATGAAGTTGAAACTTTACGTATGGTAGTTTGAGCCATTGAGGATTATTAATAGTGCCAGGTAAGAATATGTGGAGCACATATTGTTCCTTGGTTACATTCCACAAAACCAAACTTGAACAACAGTCAGTATATATATGCCCCATCTTACTAATTGTATAATGTCCCGCTTTCGGAGCTCTTGTTTTTTGTTTTTTTTTGTTTTAGGGCCCTTTTCAAAATTATTTCAAATATCCAGCCGAACGTTAATCAGAGGTGTGTGAAACCGGAGTACCCGGAGTAAAACCAACTGACCTTCCGTTGCAGAACTTGGCGTCTCCCATGTGACCCGAGCCAAGCAAGAACAGGCGACCATGCTATTTTGTAAGATAAACGTTCCGAAATACGAACAATTTTACATATTATTATATGGGCCCCGTCAAGCGATTTTGGTACTTATCGCCTATGCGAACAGCGAAGGTTCAGGCGAGCCTGCGCATCCGCGCAGTCTCGCCAGAACCTTCGCTGCTCGCTCATACAAGCAATGAATCAAGAGGAACCTTCAGACAGAAAGCCATATCCATGGCCCCTCTGAATGGCTGGGCATGCGCAGTTAAAATTTGTCATGACGGAATGCTCGAAGACACAATTTCGCTTGGCGGGGCTCATATTATTATTACATATGTACCTTCTACATTTACTAAAAATTTGGCCAGAACTTAAATATCAGATAGGCAGTTGTCCGATTTGAATACCTAAGTTTCTCTTAAAGACAAAACCCCAGATTAGACGTGTTATCCACAAATTATTTTTCATATTTGAGGCGCTTCTAGTGAATACCTTCAACGTATGTTTTCCTGCAGAAATAAGAAAAAAATACCAATAATTTTTGGATGAAAAAGCACTTCATCTGTAAAGGGAGACGACCTATCAAAAGCTGTGCATCTTTCTGCGTATCTCCAATATTTACATATCTAGAATCAATGGGACTTCAATGGCTCATCCAACTTAGGGACCAGGAAAAATTTGTACAGACATGACTAGTTTGACCAACTGAGGGTTTATTATAGCTCCAGGACATGAGGTATAACATTACTTTTTTCGATTTTCTTTAAAATAAAGGTACAGTAGATATTCGATGGCTCGAACACCGATGGCTCGTTTACAATGGCTGAGTCAAACTCGTTTTTGAGTCTTAGGGAATTTCGCTACATAAGAAATAGTGAGGGGAAAGTTCAGGATACGTTCGTCTGTTATCTTGCAAATGCATGCTGTGCTTACATATTAGAATCGCCTGAGTACACACAGAATATGTTTATATTATAGAACACAGAAAAATCCCCATCAAGCCTCTAGGTAGCTTTGCACTAAATACGGGAGGTACTGGATTTTATCACTTTGGGACAGAGCTTTTAGTTGCAGTCTAAATACCAGGCAGGCTTCGATTGGATAAACATTCCATGTTTCATTTCAATGTGAGAAAAGGTTAGTTTTTAGGAAATAAAATGATGTGTGTTTTATAATCATATCTGCAAGCTCAAAGTAATTGTTGCTGATTTTATATTGTCACCTCTCCTTCAAAAAGCCGGCTTGTATTCACTGCGAATCTGCATGTAAACAAACATGGCGGACCATAACTTGAAAAGGAGACAGGCAACGTGTGGAGTTTTTCTCATCAACTTGTTGAGCTAGGATGGCTCTATAAATGAGTAAGGTTTGAAAAGTTTTGTATGTGTAGTTTTTGTGGGAGCATGTAAAAGGTTACTATTGTCGCCTATGGAAAATATTTAGTGGTAAGTTCCCATTAGGTAGCTTTGCACTAAATACGGGAGGTACTGGATTTTATCACTTTGGGACAGAGCTTTTAGTTGCAGTCTAAATACCAGGCAGGCTTCGATTGGATAAATATCCCATGTTTCATTTCAATTTGAGAAAAGGATAGTTATAAGGAAATAAAATGATGTGTGTTTTATAATTATATCTGCAAGCTCAAAGAAATTGTTGCTGATTTTATATTGTCACCTCTCCTTTAAAAAGCCGGCTTGTATTCACTGCGAATCTGCATGTAAACAAACATGGCGGACCATAACTTGAAAAGGAGACGAGCAACATGTGGATTTTTTCTCATCAACTTGTTGAGCTAGGATGGCTCTATAAATGAGTAAGGTTTGAAAAGTTTTGTATGTGTAGTTTTTGTGGGAGCGTGTAAAAGGTTACTATTGTCGCCTATGGAAAATATTTAGTGGTAAGCTCCCTCTAGCAGCCCTTAGTGGCTCGAACTACACCTGTCTCTCAAAGATTTGCGTAGTCCCAAAGGTGTCCGAGTCATTAAAGTTCGACTGTTTGTTGTGTGTATTCGTTATAATCGCCTCGATTCTAATGAGATGACACATACATTTTTTAAGACAAAATAATAAGAAACTTATCCCAAATATATTAATATCTACAGTTATGGGAAATGTTTTCACTGTGGCTCAATAATAAGTTCGAAAGAGCCATCGGTGTGCGAGCCATCGACGTTTCACCGTTAGTGACCCATATGCTTCTCTCTCCTTGATTTCCACCTTCTCCTTGACTTCGTGCTTTTGAAAATCGCGTGAAAAGTACGTTTGCGCATCTGCCTCACGTGCTCCGATTCAATTTCACAACGTTCTGTTGTCTTCTTTTTTTCCTAATTAAAATCGATGATTTGCAGTTAATTTTGATTATTTGTGTTATGTTAAGAGGCACGAATCAGGGCGAAAATAGCACATAATGACAAGCATGTTTTTTGTTGTTCTTTGGAGTTAAGTGGCCCAGACAACACTGTTTTAGCTGAAATTGAGCCGGTCAACTTACCTCTACGTATTAGTACAGTGTACATTCGTTGCCAGAATTGTTTTGGATCAGCAGAGAGGAGAGAATGACAGTAGAAAAGATTTCATGATCAAACTCCAGGAAAGGCCCGGCCGGTATCGAAACCGCGACCTCCTGATTACCCAGTAGGCGCGCATCCGACTGAGCTACCTAGGCCGCCGCCAAGCATATATACTATTCAAAGTTTGATAGGGATCACTTTTTTAATGCAAAATAATTTTTAAATAAATTAATCAGCTGAATCCAAATTTGATACATAATGATAGAAAACGTATCCTTCACAAAGACTAGTGATTAATTTTGTCAACTGGCACTGCATTAAAGCGTGACAACAAAGACCGTCTTGGCACCCACAAAATTTGCCGCAAAACGATGGGATTTGGACAATTGATTTTTCACAAATTTCCAAATTAGTTTTGACAAACGTGCCTTATAACGTATATGGCATCCACGGGCATCAATTACAGCACGACATCGCCTGCGCATGCTCGTAATCAGATTCTGTATCCGGTGTTGTGGAACCAGCCTTCATTCAGAAACCATTGCGTCTTTGAGCTCCTGTAAAGTCCTTGGCTGCAGAGGTCGGGCGGAAACAGGACACTGTAGCATGTCCAACGCATGCTCAATCAGATTAACAGCTGGTGTGTGAGAATGTGTGGCGGCGGTAAAACGTCTCCCTGCCCTACATCATAGTGTAGATTATATTTTCCTGTCCTTTGGAATCATTGATTCCATTGTGGAATTTTGAAAATATCTGAGGGTCACTGATGAGGCCCAATTGGCCGAAACTAGCTAGTCTGGCCCAGAAAACATGTGCACTCCATAGTTTTCACTTCTGTGGTGTATTCCTTGCTTCCAAAGGATAACCCTTTTATAGAACATATTTAAGTCCGGTGATCGAGCAGGCCAGTCCATACGAACGATTGTCTCACGTTCCAGATGGGCGTCAGTGACTTGGGCACGGCGGGGACGGGCATTATCGTCCATCAGAATAAAGTCCGGGCCGATAGCATCCGCATATGGTCTAACAAACTGATCAAGAATCCCATTGCAGTACCTCACTGTCATTAACGTTCCGTTGTCAACGACGTACAAGTCAGTTTTACCGTTCACGCTTATCCAAGCCCAAACCATGACTGATCCCTTTCCATAGCGATAATGCTCGGCCACATTCAAGTCATCGAATCGCTCTTTAGATATTCGCCACACCAACTGACGTTTATCAGTGAAGTCTAGACAGAATCTGGACTCATCAGTAAACATTACTGGCGTCCAGTCACGAACCGTCCACCTGACGTGAGTTCTGGCAAAGTCCAACCGGTCTTGCACGTGCTGTTTCGTCAACGGAACACGTACAGCAGGCCTCATGGCATTACGTCCGAACTCGTGGAGCCCGTTTCTGACAGTTTGTGTAGCAATATGTACTCCAGTTCCGTTTCAGCTGTTATGCAAACACGTAGCGTTCAGGAACCGTTGTCGTCGAGACTGAATCAACAAAAACGGCCCTACGTTGAGTTGTAGCCCTTTCTCGACCCCCGCCCTGTCTGTGTGAAGGATTTCTGTGGGTAAGATGCCGGCTCAACAGTCCCAAACAACGCTCTGAGACACATTCAAAATCCCAGAAACACGACGTTGTGAGACGCCAGATTCCAACATTCCGACCACGATTCATTTCTTCGGGGCTCAGACGGTTTCTTAATTGTCCCTAAGGTATTTTAGAGTTTCACAAATAAAATAAAAACCTTTTTACGCTGCTTAGTAAAGGAACACGGACAAGTTTGATTTTTCTGTTGGAATGCAGTGTTACGCAAGAGTTTTGAGGTATATGAATTCATTTGCAAAGTGTGAGAAGTGTGCACTTTCATGAGTACTGAATTGCACATGCGTTTCTGCTACAGATATTTATCAATATACCTAGTACAAATTCTCTCAAGAAACGTTAAATTTTCACTGCAAAATTTGGTATATTACAAGTGATCCCTTTCAAACTTTGAGTAGAATATAAACTTGTACTGTATTACATGTATACATGCCTTAACCATGCATGTATACATTGAACGTCAAAATATGTTCTATAAGAATGTTATCCTTTGGAAGAAAGGGGTCAACCATCGAAATTTGTGTCAAAGTTGTTTTTTTTTCTGGTCCAGACTAGCTAGTTTCGGTCCGTGACCTTCAAATATTTTCAAATTTCCACAATAAAATCGATGTAAAAAGAACGCGGCGCCTGATCAGGGTCTACACTGTTCGCTTACAGTACAGGAATTTAAGGGTTAAACGAAACAGTCTAAGTCCACGTTCAGGCCCCTTTTTTCTCAATTCTTTGACTCAACAGCTCAAATATCTGTTGGGGCCATAAGATGTGTTCGAGATAACAGTAGATTGGACTACTGAGTGTGTATCATATATAGCACATGTTCAAGAGACATACATGTGGATATCTTTCCTTTATAAAACAAAGAGATGCTGTGTGTATTCATTTGAATTGCCTCATTGAGGCGAATCTAATGTGTACACACAACATATAGTTTTCAAGACAAAATCAGGAAATTATCCTTGATACTTTGGAATTTCGATGGTTCGAACACAGATGACTCGTTTACCATGGCTGAGTCGAATCTGTACTTGAGTCCCTAGGGGATGTCTCTTCATAAGAAATAGTGAGGGAACATTCATATGGAACAGTATTTAGGTAAAAACTCAATTATGCAACATTGAGATTGCAATATGCAATTTTGATATTCTGTTATGCTTTATTCAGTTACAATTGTGCAACACTGCATTATGACATTCATTTTTGTAGTCTGCTTTTGGAATTTGTGTAGTTTTCTTTCTGTTTCTCGTCCTATTTTGCAACTTGAAATTCCACTTCTGCTTCTTCTAGTTCCCATTATTCTCGTTCAGTGGCGCTGTGATCGTTCTTTCGTACCGTTCCCGTAAACGTCCGCCTGTATTCGGCAGATACCCCAAAAAATCTGCAAGCGTATTGGTGACACGGAGGAGTGAAAGAAATGAGAGAACTATATTTTTGGCATAAAACGGACGATTTGGGGACACTACACCCTTCCCGATAAAATCATTTACACATAATTTTTATTTTATATGTCAGACCAGGAATCAGCTTTGCTTGGTTTGTTTTGTGCACAAGTTTTATCTAAATATATCGTAAATGTGTTCAGGCCATTGCACCTCTAAAATATAAATTTGTTGTAAATACTTATACTAATTTTGTATGGCACAGAAAGGCTCCTGTCCTAATCGTGTAGACCTTTGTGAGACTGCTCCTTTATGATCACTTGAAAGCAAACATAGTTACAACTCTCTTCATGGCCAACTATATCTGACATTAGCCCAATGACTTTCAACCGTGACAGTCGCACAGAAAGTCAATATTGGGTTGTCTCCCTTTGACTGAGGCCTACGATAGATACCTATCGTGTAATCAATATTGTGTTTTAATCCGGCTGTGTGTGACAATGACCCCGGGGGATATTGAACGATAGATACGTCTAGTTAATTTAGAACAGCGAGTTTTGGTACTTTAAGAGAGAAAAATTCTCTTTTTGTCAAACGGTGACAATTGAGCCTTTTTGTACTTAAAATATTATCGGTTCTCATAAATCCATTTTTTTCTGGAATGTGATATTCCACATTATTTTTTTGAAAAAAAAAAAAAAAAAAAAAAAACATTTACAGTTAATGGATGTCAGATTGCATTATTTAAAATTGCATTGTTTAGAAAAGCAGCATGTTCATAAGTTCATGTAATAAAAAACCCTGTAAACCCCATTTTACATTATATACAGAAAAGAGAGGTTTAGAGGGGTTACAATGTGTGTGTTATCCGCACCAAGACATTGTATTGTTCATCATAAAAATAATGTGCCTTTTTTTTTAGATATAAATTAACATTTCGAAGATAAGAAAGAAAACATTGTCACAAGGATATGTTTTCGTAATGGGTTGACAGTTTTGTTTGATTGGAGGCTTAACGTCCCCGTCAACACTGTATAGGTCATTTTGCGGACGTTGCTTCCAATTTTGAGGGACTTTTACCCGACACTGAGATAACATCTCAAGCCCTGCCACCCAATGAAACCAGTAGGGTTTATCTGCATGGACGGTCCAACTCGTACCACTTTTCATGGGCAGCCTTAGAGCCCCCTGGCAGTTTACCAGTACTCATGTGCTGTGCAGTCAGTTTCAGCTCTGCGTGGAAGCATCATGCAGCCCAATCTATTTTTTCACATCACGATAACACACCCGTGTGATATAGTGCATTTTTTCATACCTCAAAAAAGGTCATCTTTCTAATGAAAATGTGTGATATTTTTCTTAAAACAATAAACTCAAAACATAGGTCGTGGGTGCTAACGAGTACCCACAACTTATGTCTAGGAGCAGAAATAAGAGACATAATGTATACCCCCGTTAACCCCAGTTTTCTCTATATAAATTGTACTCGTTAAAATCGAGGCGGTTCAATATGTAATCTAACGAGTAACCGCAATCTATATTTAATCTAACGAGTAGCCACAATCTATATTTAAGAGCAGAAATTAGAAAAATAGGCTTTACCCCTGTAAAACCCAGTTTTACTACATAAGATGGGGTTCAACGGGGTCGAAATTATATATGCGTGTTTTCATGTTTGTTACAACCGCCTCATAGAGGCATTTCTAACGAGTATCATCAATATTTTTTTTAGAAAAAATAAGGAAATCAATGATTACCCTTGTAAACCCACCTGTAAAGTGGGTTAAGAGGTGTGTACATTACACGGACATGTTAACCTGATTGGTATATTGACAAAGGCGTCAATGAGGCTCTTCTAAACGAGTACTAATATAGGATCAAAAATACGACTAATGATTTATATCATAGTAAACTCCATTTTTTTATCATTAGAAAGGCCTCGATGAGATTTTTCTGATCAGTATCCACAATCTGCGAGGTAATAAAATTAACTAAGGATTATAACCATTGTAAATCTAAATTTGGGGGTTACTTACTTTTACTTTACACGGGTTATATTGCTTCTGTGAACGTTCTTTAACATAAAGACATAGCGTAACCCTACGGGGTTATAGCAGTGCGTGAGCATGCCGTGTCTCGCATGCCTTTATTTCAATGACGTCCAACTTCAGTATCATAAAGTGATGATTATCAGCCATAAATCAAGCGAGAAAATATACTGATTTAAAAGATCAGAATGTTAGTACATTGGACAAACGTGAAATAGCACTCGAAATAAACAATAAATAATGTCGAATAACAATAATAACAATAATTGTAATAAAACTAACTTTGCTATATTGTGTCTGTGAACGTTCTTAAACATAAAGACATTAGCATAACTCTACTGGGTTATAGCAGTGCGTGAGCATGCCGTGTGGTCCGCATGCCTTTATTTCAAAGACGTTCAACATCAGTATCATAAAGTGATAATTATCAGCCATAAATCAAGCGAGACAATATACTGATTTAATAGATCAGTGAAAATATTTTCAACGTTAGCACATTGGACATACGTGAAATAGCACTCGAAATAATAATAATAATAACGATAATTGTAATAAAACTAATTTTGTTTGAATTGAGGATTTACGTACCCGTCAACATTATTAGGGTCAATAATAATAATAATCAAAGCACTGGCAGTAGTATACGGGTTGATGTTCAATGGGCGGTTCTAGCAATAACCCACAACCTATACATGGAAATATGAAAGACGTCAAACGAATGTATCATCGTAACTCGGACCCAGTATACAGCCGGCCTCGGTGGCTCAGTCGGATGCGCGTCTGACTGGTATTCAGGAGGACGCGGGTTCGATATCTGCCGGGGTCGGCAACTTTTTAGCGAGGATATTGATCATGAAATCTTTTCCGGTCAATCTCTCCCTCACGCTGATTCAAGAAGGGCAGTTGTCAGACGCGCACTGTACTAATTAGCCGCTTACGTATAAGCCTGCCCTAGAAAAGTGTGGAGTAAACTGACCGGCTCATAAATGACCTAAAAATGTGTTGACTGGGCCGTTAAACTCCAACACAAACAAACAAAAGCCGAGTTTACATGTAAATTCGATTCAAGATATAATAATTAGCCCCCGCCCATCGGGGCTTGAAGAAATAGATGGGCTGCATGATGCTTTCACGCAGAGGTGAAACCGACCCGCACACGAGTGCTAGTAAACCGCTGAGAGGATCTAAGCCTGCCCAGGCAATGCGGTGCGAGTCGGCCCGTCTATGCTTATAAACCCTATTGGTTTCATTGGATGGCTGGGCTTGAGATGTCATTTCATCTCAGTGTCGGGTAAAAGTCCCACAAAATTGGAAGAAACGTCTCCAAAATGACCTATACAGTGTTGACGGGGACGTTAAACCTCAAATCAAACAAACAAAGATATAATAATAATAACAACAACAACAACAACAACAATTGGTACTCATTATCTAAATAGCACCAATATTTCATATGAATAAAGAATGCACAGTAGTACCCATGACACAATCTTTCCGGAAATAAGGTAATCCATAATACGTGCACGCGTGTCCATTAATCTTCGGACTTCATGACGGTCGGTAGCCGGAACGCAATACACAATCCACGTGTCATAAAAGCGATAATTGTCTTCTGCTTAAATACCCGTGATATTTTCCCCTGAGTGTAATAAAACGTCGATTATGGGCACAGAAGCGCCAAATTGAAATCTTTCTACCTATGTTTTGTGTTTATTAAGTCAAAATCATGCTCAAAACATAGGTTGTGTGTGTCGTAACGAGTACCCACAACCTATATCTTGGAGCAGAAATAAGAAAAATAATGAATAGCCCCGTAAATCCCTTTTTTCTCTATATAAACTGGGGCTTAAGGGGTCTTCATTTCACGGACATGTTCACGTGATGCATAAATAAATTAAAAAAAAAAATCAGAATGAGCTGGTTCTAAATAGTACCATCAGTCAACGTATTGAGCAATCAATAAATTTTAAATAAATAAATCGTTAATAAATAAATTACGATAACACATCCGTGCGGCATTTTTTTTTTTTTTTTGGTTTTGGGTTTTACGGCCGTTTCAAGATTATTTCACTCATATCGAGCCGATCGTTAATCAGAGGTGGGCGAAAACCGGAGTACCCGGAGAAAAACCACCTGACCTTCAGTTGCAGAACTTGGCGTCTCACACGTGGCCCGAGCGAGGCTCGAACCTACGGCGGTGAGAGACCTAATGACTAAGAGTCAGCGCTCTTATCCACTAGGCCACGGAGGCCCGTTCATCCGTGCGGCATAGTAGGGTATTCTTGATATCTCAAAAACAGTGAATTTGTTAATGAAAACTTATCAATACTCAAAACCGGTTTTGTATTCTCGTTAGAACCGCCTCATTGAGGTGGCTCTAACGAGTACCCACAACCTATGTCTTGGAGAAGAAATAAAAAAATGAATACCACAGTAAACCCAAGTTTTCTCTATATAGAGCATGGTTTGGGGGGTGTTCATTACACGGCTTGTTTCCGTGATGAAAAAAACAACAGTGACTAAAATAATATAGAAGAATAAGAAGCAAGTACTTTCGAACTATGTTTTTGTGTTATGTTAAAATCATGCTGATCCCTGATTATCCGACTGTTCAATATATAAATTGGGTGTTACTTACTGTGTGTATCACTTGTGTCTTTTAATTTTGGATGGCCATATGGCCATTTTGTGAGAAAGTAACTGTCCATATGGCCTTCCTTTGTTTAGGTTTCCATTATGGTCTGGTCGCTTAATGTTTGTATTTCTTTCCCTTTGGTGTCTTTTATGGATGGAGTAAGTTAATTGTATCAATTCCTGATCTTTGTTTTACTTCTACTTTACATGCAAATTCTTTTCCCCGGTATGATGGAAGGAACACCAGAAAAGGTGTACACCCTGATCTTAATAAATCATTTAACAGTTGAAATAAATACATAAATATAAAAATAAATAAATCGGAATGAGCTGATTCTAAATATAACCAACAATACACGCATTGAGCAAAAATATAAACAAATAAATAAATAAATTACGATAACACATCCGTGCGGCTCAGTCAATTCTTGATAATTTGTTAATCATCACGTGAACAGGTTCGTGAAATGAAGACCCCCTATACCCCACCTCATATAGAGAAAACTGGGGTTTACGGGGGTATACATTATTTTTCTTATTTTTGTTTCAAAACATAGGTTGTGGGTACTCGTTAAAACCGCCTCGATGAGGCGGTTCTAACGATCGAGGCGGCTCTAAGGAGCACCCACAACCCATGTTTACACTTTTACCCAATCAAGGAAATAATAATGAATAAAAACAATTTACATGGGCATTAATGACCCCTTTAACGGCTATTATCTGGTTTGCCAGACGGAATTAATAATCAAACGTATGTTACGAAAAGGAAAATACAAACATCTCTTTTGTGTTCTTGTATTCAATCAAAACAATGTGCGAAGAGCAAAATGTCAGAAATGCGAAAATGCGAACAGCGAAATGTCTGATTAGCCTGCACATACGGCATCTTTCTTTCTTTCTTTCTTTCTTTCTTTCTTTCTTTCTTTCAATTGTAATCTTATTACTAGCAATGTTTGTTTAAATTGCTTAGTAAGTATAAAAAATCTAATCGGGTCATGAAAAATAAATAAATAAATAAGACGCAGATCAGACACTGCGTTTTAGATAGATAAATAAATAAATAAATAAATAAAATAAATAAGACGCAGATCAGACACCGCATTTTAGATTGATTTACATTCCAAGGAGATGCCCAGGCGAAGATGTGTTCATTTCACGGTCGACGAAGAATGACACGCTTTGGGATTACACGCGTGTGTAGACGATAAAGCGTTTTCTGAATAAGCTCCAAATTTAATCGCAAAATGCCGCTATTAAATATAATTTTGAAATATTATAATTGCTATCAAAGTGCACAATATTGTAACCACATTGCGTCTGATGCGGCCGTTTGTTTGCAATATTAACAGAAAATGAAAATTTTAGCCGTTAAAGTAGGGTACTGTCGTTGGTTTTCCACAGTTTTGTATGATTCGTATAAGGATTAAGGGTTGTTAATTTGAAAATAAAAATGCCGGCAGCTAATTAAATAAAAGTTCCACTTATTTGATATCTTTTTAAAGGTATTTAAACGGACAATTAGATTAAATCGGAACTTGTTTGTCAAATTGAAAAATAAATAAGTTATATTTGTTTAAAAAATAGTTTCCATTAAAGCGCCTGCTATTTCCAACAAGACATTCTGTACAGGTAAGCCGAGAAGGTCAGCGCACAGTAAAAGGCTTAATCCTTTGCGCCAACGGCATAAATGTCAATAATAGTTGCGGATGTTGTGAAAATGCTTTCAGATGAACTACGACTTACGTTCCCTCTAACATTTATTTCTGATTTAGGGCAGATCCAACGGAATTTCTAAAACTAGGCATTTTGGCTCTGTTGTTTGATGTTTTAACTTCACCGTCAACACGATATAGGTCATTTTGGAGACGTTGCTTCCACTTTTGTGGGACTTTTACCCGACACTGAGGTGAAATGACATATCAAAGCCCTGTCGCCCAATGTAAGCACCGCTTTGGCTCGGTAGACTTAGATCCTCTAAGCGGTTTACCAGTACTGGTGTGCGGGTCGGTTTCAGTTCATGCAGCCCATCTATTTCTTCAAGCCCCGAAGGCCGGGGGTCTGATTCCCTGTTTATTTTGTCACATGTTTATATAGATGTTCGTAACTGTTTGTGTTAAATGCATTCATTAATTTATAAGAAAATAGAAAACTATCTGACTTTTTATACTAGATTTTGGGCTTCAAGTGACAAAACGCAAAGGTTTTCACTTTTTTGACAAAACACAACGCGAAGCAAATTCTTTCATACCGGAGTGCAGGTGGAAAACCCGCACCTGCTACAATGTAATATAGCAAGCGCTGGAAGCCTCTGTGGTGTTGTGGTTATGCTACTCGCCTCATTAACCAGGGATCGCAGGATCGACCCCGGGCTTCTCCAGAATTTCGGATGAGTCTTTAAAACCAGGTCCCATCTCCGTATGACCTTAGCTGTTGGTGAGACGTAAAACTAAAAACGCACTCACATACCAAGCGCATCCCACCATTAAACACATCTTTATAATTCTGACCCCCCCCCTCACACACACACACACTTGATCCCCACTTTTATAGAGTAAAACCGGGATTTACAGGAGTAAACATTATTTTTCTCATTTCTACTCCAAAATATAGGTTGTGGGTACTCGTTAGAACCGCATCGAAGAGGCGCTTCTAACGTGTACCCAAAATGTATATTTTAAGCAACAGTCAGAAAAATATCATCACGACTTTTCATCTTACAATTTTTGTTGTTGTATTTTTCGGCGGTAAAATGTACAAATCTAATGCATCAAAAACATTTTTTTTCTAGATTCTGTACACTTTAATAATAAGTGCATAAATAAATAAATAATGTCGTTAAGTTCCGCCAAGTAAACCTGGGTACGCTGTACGCGGTCTAACTGTAATAAAACAAGAAGAAAAAAAACTTTGGTGTAGACCTAATACATGGAAATACATGTAAGTACAAAATGGTTTGTATTCAGCCACTCCATTTGCCAAATCGTTACATGTAGAACTTGAAGAAATATGTAGTAGGCTGGTTAAGACAGTCGCGACACTAGCTCAGCAAGGTTTTGCTGGCTGAAGACAGACGGACAGACGAACTGACAGACGACCAGCTAATATTTTTGCGTCGTGATTCTGTTGGATGAAAGCCGTCTTGCCCAAGTCTAACTTATGACGACAGACGGACATATGAATACGACAGCTGTCAATTTGACCACAGGTGCGTTTCTATGGTTGTGGGTCGGGGCTGAGAATGAGTAAGTAACGTTCGTCAGAGTTACAATGGGAATTGAGGCACTGGTTGTTGTTTACCAGTTTCACCGTTTTTTTTTTGTTTTTCATAAATTTATTATACTAGCCTATTTACAATAAAAACCGGTGGGGTGTAAGGAGCCCCACGCGGCCGACACCTTTGATATTACAATATGAAACCTAACCGAAAGACCTAGAAAAAACGTTACACATCGAGATATAGAAAAAATAAAAAATTGGAGAGAATATTGCAAAAGCCTAGATAGAATTTTTTAATTGAACATTGATATGAGGAAAGAAAACTGGAAAAGGATAGATTTGCCGTGGATGAAATGAACCTTATGTGCACACAATAACGGTGCACAGAAATACAAATATATGAAATTAAATTATAAACCTAGCCCTAACAGGTGTCGTAATTGCAAGGTATATATTTATGCAAATATAATGATATATAAAACGAATAATGCCTATGAAAAATTAATGTGTGTTTTCCAAAAATACCGAAAAAAGTAAGGAGTAGGGATTTTTCAGTCCTTCACTGGTGATCTGGCTGATGTCGCAAGCGTCGTACAACAATGTTGTCCGAGGCTCACGGCACCAGCGAGAAAAGCACCAACCTGGGTCTTAAAGTATTCTTATTAAATGAATCAGAGTGAACATCCAGCAGTAATAGTAATGGAAACAACGTTGACAATGACACTAGGGATAAACGACAATAGACGATCACACACTGACAAAAATGGGACACAAATTGGCTAGAATATGAAAAAGCAGTAGAAAAAAACTGGGTTTGGTATACGGTGTAAATATGCGCTAGTTTGTGAACCTTTGCAATGTGTGGGGTAAAAATACACCGTATATAGCCAGGGAGAGGAAAAATCAAAATTAAACCTTATCTCTTTTTTATATATTGGACCCTGTTTCACCGTATGGTTAGCTGATGCAGGGGGATCATCGCTCGGTTACTGACTGAACTGGTTTTTAAGGTAACCGGGCGCTATAAGCACATAGGGGCTACCCCTAGAACGTGTCCAGGATTAGTTTTCCCACTTTCTGAAAGGCTTTCGCATGGAGTTGTACACTAATTCCGGTGTACTCCTCTCGCCTCAGTCGCCGTGCAATAAAGGTGAAAGTGGTCTGTAAGTTACCGTGGTTTTTGACATAGTTTCCAAATAGTTGTGGGCTGTCAATCGCGGCTATGGAACCTGGTCAATTCCGACCTGCAAATCGTGTTCCATAGCCATTGCCCGTCTGGCCGTGGTAGAGGTGGAAGGCAAGGAGGCTAAGTTTTAGTGCTTCCGGGCTGCGAATCGCGGCAATGGTCAGCGGAATACGAATCGTGCTGATCTGCCAGTGCCCTCTCCTTAGTAAAATAGAAGCACTTGTAATTTTGAATTTTGAACGCCAGGTCGAAAGTGGGCATGAAGCAACAGAGAAATCAATGCCAATTTCGGCTGCAAATCGCGATTTCTCTGTTTCGCCCGAGCAAACTAGGTCATGTTGCTCTCTCTTAGGGCCGCGTGATTGGCGTCGGACTGGCTACACATGAAGTAGCCTTGCAGTACCCATGGTAAACAGGGTTTTCGGACATGCGGCCCTAAGTTCACGATCTCGGTCCGGTGCAGGTTTAGGAGGGATGCGCCCTCCTAACTAACACTCCCTCCGTCATCGCCGTATCTAGGAATAGCTTGTGGACCTTCCGGGTTTTCTTCTTGTTCAGAGGGGTCTCTTCGGTGCGTTTTTCAATGGAATTGTAGATGTGCTCGTCGTAGTACTTTGAGGTGGGTCCCTGTAAATTATGAAGATGGGCGTATCTTTTGTCTTGAAGGCATGTACGGCAAGGTCCACGTTGATGGTCTCGTTAGGTCTTTTCAGGCGGTGCAATTCTAGGATGGTGGTGGGGGAGTCGGAAGTAGCTGCCATCCAGGCTCTACCCAGGTGGTATTTCTCATGCCATGGTTGTTGTGGGTTGGGTGGCAGCTTCTCGAAGTCTTTTTCTTCCGATGTCCAGATTCTCCCTCTTCTAGTGGGTTTGGCTGGTGACGAGCGTCGTTGTGCTTTAGGCGGGGGTGGTCTCTCTGTGGGTGATTGAACGGTGGTCGCTGGCTGTGGACTTTCTTCGGGCTGGGGATGAGCTGGTGCTGGCGATGACGGCGTTGGCGGGAGCGTCGGTTTCTGTATCGTTGGCGCTGGCTCGGCGCTGACTGTTGTCTGCGGCCTCTGTTTCCTGGTGATGGTCGCAGTGGTCGTTGAGACTGTATTGACAGCTGGAGGCGCTGCTTGTTGTAGTCTTTGCTGTTGGATCTTGACTGTCTTCTTGGATCTGGCTGGAGCAGGAGTGCTTAGATCCCAACGAAGGCTGACAGTCACGCACTGGTGCTGAAGGCCTGTGGTCACTTCAGGCACCCCATGCAGTCGGCATGACTGCAAGAAAGCCACAAGTGGCTCTGGAAGTCGATATTCTTTCATCGAGACAGACATGCTGAGAGTTGATCTTGACGATTGAAGAGCTGAGAAGCGAAAATGATCGCTCGGTTACTACCTGAGCGGACATATACATACTTCTATAATATCCAAACATTTGAGTTTTGAGTGAGGTTGCAATTAGTAACTAATATCTTTATAAGTAACACCTCAGAAGGATCAGATTTATGAAAATTGTATGAATTAATCAATTTTAACAATCTATGCTCAGTTCAAATCCATGGATTCGGCACAAACCAATCCCTCATGGTAATTTATTTTAGTAAATATTCAACGATAGAGTATTTTCCCCTTCGTCAAACAAGTATTAACTTTTAAATAAAAATCCTGTTTCACATAAATATATAAATAAGGAACCCCGCTGTAATTTTAAAGATGCAAACGTACACATTATTGTAAATATCCGAATTATTATATAGCTGGATAAAATTTATCGCTGCTAGCTTGAATTTGGCCCTGGAAAAGCGAATGCGATCTTCTCAAACGGACGCTTGTCATCGGAAAAAAATACGGCAAATCCACGGACATTACCGAACGTTACCGTCACCTCAATGACTGGTACCCCGTCTAACCACAGCAGAATCGAAACTGAATATGGCAAAATAGGACGTCCAAATGCCATATTTAAATACAAAGGTCTCAAATTAGAATGTGCATGTTGCATATTCGAATAAAGTAGTAAGATATGGAAAGGTTCATAATGCAAAGTGCGGTTTCAACAATTCATTTTGTAATTGCACATTGCATAATTGAGTTTTTACCTTAATACTGTTCCATACATTCATGATATGATTGTCTTTTATCTTGCAAATGTATCCTGTGTGTAGTCGATGGAATCGCCTCAGTGAATTTATATCTTAGAACACTGAAAATAAATCAAAAGTTATCCGCCAGCTATGTCTGCTGGCAGTAGCTCTGAGTGGCTCGAACATCCCCTGTTTCGAACAGATTTTCCTGGTCCCAAAGGTGTTCGATCCATTGAAATGCAACTGTTTTGACTGAGTTGCGGTTTTACGTACCCGTCAATAGCATTTAGGTCATTTTGGAGACGTTGCTTCCTACTTTGTTGGACTTCTACCCAACACTGAGATGAAATGGCATCTCAAACCTTACCGACCACAGAAACTGCTAAGGTCTCAAGCCCTACCGACCACAGAAACATGGCTAACCCCGGCTATATTTGATTCAGAATTCTTCCCACCTGAACTGGGCTACACTGTATATAGACGTGACCGTTTAGGCCAAAAAGGGGGCGGGGTGATCATCCTAATTAAATCCTCGTATATATCAGAAGAAAAAAAGACAGAATTAAAAACAAACTGTGAAAACAGTTGAAACTTTCAGGCTCCAAACCTGTCCTTGTTGGTGTGTATTACAAACCGCATGAACTGGACAAACCTAGCTTTGAGGAGTTCAGAAAATCTCTAGCTATGGTCCAAAAAGGTGGCTCCCGAATTTTGTTACTAGGGGATTTCAATCTTCCTAAGGTCGACTGGGAGCTGATGTCACTCAAACCCGACTGCAGCCATCCAACATTTTATAGAGAATGCCTGGAAGCTTTCAACGACAGCCTCTTGGAGCAAGTTGTGACCTCACCTACTCGAGGTCAAAACATTTTAGATCTCTTCCTCACATCCATCCCCACCCTCATAGAGAAAGTCTCTATCCTCCCTGGTCTGTCTGACCATGACATCGTAATGGCCGAAGTAAACACCACGCCAAAAAGGATCAAAGCAGGTCCCTCGTAAAATTTTACTGTATAAGGAAGCGGAGCGGGGCCAGCTAAAAGCATCCATGAGGGAATTTCTATTAATTATACAGTCGGACCTTGCACCGATAGTGCGTCGCGTGACTGATGGAGCTTATGAAAAATATACAGGGGATATCTTATTAGGAGTGAACAGGGATGCCGATGACCTAACCTCACCCCCACCCCACCCCCCACCCCCCCCCCACCCCCCAAAAATGGTCAACATTAAAAAAACTTTATTCATTACTTAAGCATTCGAAACAAGACTCCAGGGGCATCTCGTCTTGGAAGGCAAACGGGAACAAATTCTCCTCAGACCCAGACATACCTAATACACCGAATCAACAGCAGTTTCAGTCTGTATGTAACTCCAAGTCCCCAACTTTTTTAAATCTCTAGCACAAAGGAAACTACTGGACTTACCTGACTCATCAGGAATAAATTTACTTTTCACTCCGAGCCCTTGTTCCAAAATGCCAAACATACAGATATCAACTGATGGAATTGAAAAAATCCTCAAACAGCTAAATCCTCACAAGGCAGCAGGACCTGACCAACTCAAGCCAGTCGTGCTTCAGACCCTCCATTCAGAGTTAGACCCAATCTTTCAGGTAATATCCCAACGGTCCATTGACCAAGCGAAATTACCTAATATAATGGACAGACGCCAACGTGTCCCCAATCTTTAAAAAGGGAGACAAGACTGAGCCCTCTAACTATCGCCCCATCTCACTTACATGTGTCCTCTGTAAGGTGCTGGAACACATTGTAGCCTCAAGTCTCTCTAAGCATTTCTTACATCAGAATATACTTTATGACCTGCAGCATGGTTTCCGAGAAAAGAGATCTTGCGAGACTCAGCTTATCATGCTCGTCGACGAACTATACAAAAATATGCAAATGGTGTTGCAAACAGATCTGATTCTACTAGATTTAAATAAGGCTTTCGATAAGGTTTCACATGAAAAACTTCTCCAAAAATTGCACTACTACGGTATTAGGGGGCAACTCTAAATTGGATAAAGGACTTTTTGGATAACAGAAAGCAATCAGTAGTTATTAATGGTATCACATCCGACAGCATTCCTGTATCTTCTGGTTCAGGGCTCTGTTCTCGGACCAATCCTCTTTCTGACATACATTAACGAACTCTCTGAGCAGGTCCGCTCCAGAGTTAAGCTTTTTGCCGATGATACGGCCATGTACCCGGTAATTACTTCACTGTCCGAGTCCAACATCCTCCAAGATGATCTTCTGACCCTTGAACAATAGGAAAAATCCTGGGATATGAGCTTAAATCCCTCAAAATGACAGGTCCTACATATTACTCGGTTAAAGCAACCTATTCCATCCAAGTATTTCCTGTATGGCATTGAGTTGGAAAGTGATTCTGCTGCCAAGTACCTCGGGGCCACCATTGCGGATGACCTCAGCTGGGGTACCCACATAGATAACATCGCAAAGAAAGGCAACCAAACACTGGTGTTTCTAAAACGGAACATCAGAGTGCATAACCAGAAACTAAAATCAACAGCTTACAAGGCACTCCTTAGACCACAATGTCTCCACTGTTTGGTCATCACACACAGCCACCGACATTTACAAATTAGAATCTGTGCAGTGCAGAACTACCAGATGGGTCACCCGTGACTACAGGTATACATCTAGTGTTACCGATATGCTCAACAACCTTCAGTGGCGTCCATTAGATCAGAGACGCATAGACAACCGGCTCACTATGCTGTACAAGGTAACATATGACCTTGTTGCCATTCCTGCAACTAAATACATCACTCAACATATCAGGAGGGACTCTAGACAAAACCACCCTTTGGCATACAGACTCATCACTACCCCTACAAACTACTACAAATTTTCTTTCTTACCCAGAACCATTTTTCATTGGAATGCTCTACCCCGCCAAATAGTCAAGCTCCCCAACCTGGCACAGTTTAGTGATGCTGTGTGCCGGCAGGTGCAAGTGACCCCGTAGTCACTGGCCTCTGTTTTTACTTTTAACTATACTAACACTCTCCTCCCACTGTACAAACTAATTTCACCTGCTATACTTACCTTTTATTTCAATTAACCCCCTTCAGTACGTGGTATACTGGAACCCCTTCTGAAGATAAATAGATAGATAGATAGATAGATAGATAGATAGATAGATAGATAGATAGATAGATAGATAGAAGGAGCGATTCGACGCGCATCACATTTTCTGGCGAGGCTTAGACAGTACATCATCACGAAAACATGCCTATATACCTTTGACCCCCTTTGAACCCCACTTTCATATAGTAAAACTGAGGTTTACAGGGTTAACCCTTATTTTTCTTATCTCTGCTCTAAAATATAGACTGTGGGTACTCGTTAGAACCGCCTCGATGACAATCTATATTGTGTGCAGAAATAAGAAAAATTTCACAATTTTTCATATTAAAATTTTCTTTTTTTTCTTTCGACGATAAAGGTTACAATACATTTGTATAGGCGTATTTTCGTAATGATTGATAACTAGAACTTTGGGAAGAATTTTCTATGGACTTAAAAACGAGTTCGAGTTAGCAATGGTAAACGAGCTATCCGTGTTCAAGCCATTGACGTTGTATTGTATTTCTTCAATGAGTCTTTTTCACAAAACATTTTACAATAACACATCCGTGCGACCATGTGCAAAAATTGCACCTTGCTAGTTAATACACTATTTAGATACGATTTGATCACTCACTTTCGTTTGCAAAAACACTCATTCTCAGTCGCCATTCATCATCATTTGTAATATTATACATGTATAAACAATATAATATGTAATGGCAAACGCCATTTTTCACACCACGTGGACAGTAGAAGTGGGAGCAATGATCAGAAATCGATACAATTAACTCACAGCTCCCATCAGAGACACCAAAGGGAAAGAAACACAAACATGAATCTACAGACCCTAATGGAAACATCATTAGCGGAAAGCCAAAAGAACAGTTACGTTCCCACAAAATAGCCAGGCCATCCAAAACAAAATAATATAAGCGACACAAACACCCAAAGACAAACCATTACAAAAATAAACCGCGACAGAAGAACAGCCTTGGAACGGTCAGCGGAAACGAACTCCACCGGGAGGTGTGTGTGTGTGTGTGTGGGGGGGGGGGGGCTTAAATCTATTTTACGTGGCCACATTCCATCTCCGTGAACACAAAAATCAAACAACCACAGAGATGAAACAACGGTGAGGACTCGACAGCAAGAAACCACTGAAATGCTGGAGCAAAAGAAAACCAACAGTTAGACTCTGATGGTTCCGACAATAGACAGCGCATCAGGTACCAACCAACATAAGCCTTTACGTTGGAACCGTCATAGAATCTGAGGCCTGACCAACCGGCGTGCAATTAAAGAGGGAAGCAAAGTTGTCAACGGTGATTGGGTTAACTACCATGCATGCAGTCTGTCGTATAACATTTGTGTTTTACCCAATCTTTTTATATCGAAGAATGATTTAACGAAATTGGGTGCTGAAGTCATTGCGGTTATATATTTTTTTCTGAATTTATATACTAAGTCACCATAAAATTCGGGTTCCGATTGACCTTGTTGCAGAAGATATTTAAGTCCATTATTAAATTTTGAAATTAAATCAGAATGACGTCTACAAAATTTTGAAAAGTCTTTTCGTAGTTTATGGTACCGATAACCCTGATTAAGAAGTTTAGCCGTTAACAATTTATTACGAGTGTTGAAGTCTGTTACATGACTACACACTCTAGCAAATCGAATTAATTGTGAAATATAAACACCATAGGATGGCGCACGAGGAACATCACCATCCAAAAAAGGAAAATTTACAATCTCAAAATCAAAATCACCGCGTTTATCATAAATTTTGCAAGAAACAAACCCATCTACAATAGATAGATGTAAATCCAAACACGGTGCCTCGGTATCAGAAGATTTTGCTTTATTCAACTGAAGTTCTGTAAACCGAAGGTAATTCAATTTTGTATCGCGATCACCAGGCCAATTTAGCAGTTCGAATGGGATGCGTTTTTTTCGAACACTCAATGAGAACTGCCTTTGCGTGTCTAGCGTCCTCATAAAATACAAACGGATACAAATATTCATATTATTTATTTACATGTAGCTAGATGTTTTCCTCTCGTTTTGACGGTTTTCATTACGATACATATTGTCAAGTTTTTTAATACTACTGCGTCCGGATGGTTCATTCATTCGGAAATCTTATGAGTATTGGGTCGATTTCTGAAATATGTTTTTATAAATCGCATGTGTTGGTCGTTTAAAAAGCTGCACTTGAAAATGTAGTGACACTCGTCTCCGACTTCGGTTTTACAAAGCTGGCAGGTCGTTTCATGTGGTGGAATGTTGGTCCAGCGAACCGTCTTCACGGTAGTTTTTCGGTGAACTTGGATATCACTTATATTTGTATATAGGAAGGATGTCGCCAAGTGCTCAGCTTACAGGCACTATTCCTGAATCAAAGTTTGGTGTATATTGGTTTAAAGTAAATGCGCTGTGCTTTTTATGTGCTCGTTTAGGATGTTATCAATCTCAGGGAATTTGTTATTTTTAACTGCTTAATTACCCATTGTACCTCTGCTTGGGTTACGGGCTGGTTTATTTGTTGGTTAATGATTCGTAGGTGGTCATCTTGCAGGTTGTTTGGTGTATCGTCTGTGGATCGACCATTTTATCACTGTTTAGTTTTTTGTTTAATATTTATAGAGATCTTGTAACGGGGTGGGGAAGGGGGGGGGGGCAACATGATTTTAAGTTTAAGTTGAGTTTATTATTCGCCAGTAATCTTTTGCGTTTGTAGAGCGTAAAAAAGAAATGGTGACCATTATCAGGAATCGATACAATTAACCAACAGCTCAGACACGACATAGGGAAAGAAACACAAACATGAAACAACAGACCCTAATGGAAACATCATAGCGGAAAGCCAAAAGGACAGTTACTTTCCCACAAACCGGTCACCAAGTAGAAGTGGGGGCAATGACCAGGAATCGATACAATTAACCCACAGCTCCCATCAGAGACACCAAAGGGAAAGAAACACAAAACACGAAACAAGAGACCCCAGTGGAAACATCAATAGCGGAAAGCCCAAAGGACAGTTACTTTCCCACAAAATGGCCAATTTGCTATCCAAAACAAAATAATATAAGCGATACAAACACTCAAAGACAAACCATAACAAAAATAAACCGTGAAAGAACCGCTTTTTGTGTATCTCTTATATTACTTTGCTTTGGATAGCCAGTTGGCCATTTTATGGGAAAGTAACTGTCCTCTGCCCGCGAGGGATGTTTCAATTAGGGTCTAGTTGTTTCATGTTTGTTTTTCTTTCCCTTGGTGTCTGTGATGGGAGCCAAGGTTAATTGAATCGATTCCTGATCATTGCCTTCACTTCTATTTTGCGTGGCTATGTCTTGTCTAACTGGTGGTTTACTTCTGCTCTGACGTCGGATTGTTTTTGAGTCCTCAATCCTGATTCATGATAATATTAATCTATACACAACCATTTTACCATGTGTTTTATCATGACTGACTGTTGAGCTAGAAAGCCGCCATGCGGATCAATTTGTTATTGTTATTTTGTTTGATACTGTACTGGAATTAATGCGTAACTTTACCAAATTTTTAGTGACACAGAGGCCATTCTGATATTTAATCTTCATCAGTGTGTCTAAACCCCAAAGTTTTGAAACATAAACCGATGATGGACTGAGGGCGAGGGCTGAAATTTCATAAACTCCGGCGATGAAGCCCCCCGTTGTTTCTGCTACTGACCGCCCCAAGGCGGTCGTTGTTTTGCAGTGTGTTATTTGGCTTTGTGCCGTTGGTTCATGTTTCGTCTGTTTTTGTGTGTGCCTCCTGATCACTTTCTATAGATTACTTGGGACGGCTGCGTTCTTGGATTGTGGCCTTTCCTGAATGACCTTTTCTTACTAGTTTCTACTGGCTGCATTTTGTCTTTGTGAGTATACATCAATTGATAGTGTAAGCGGACAATGTGCGTCTCAATATGAATTATTTAAATCTAAAATACTAAAGGAATGTAAAAAATTGAAGTTGTACGCAGTCGATAAAAATAATCAACAGTGCTACGGTCTTTGCATTTCAGTTTGAGCGTTTCGATATCTTTATCCCTCCTACTGTTCAAAATAAAGATATTGCTGTATTTGCAGAAGTCAATCATTTGCTGACCATAAAAATTGATGACAGTGTCGGCCTTTGGAGTGGAATGTTTGACATGTCAAAACGGTCCAATACATCTTGGTTTACCATGTACAGTTCGTCATTTCCTTGTATATCGTTGTATATCGCTTATGAAGCTATCACATATTAGATAATCATTATGGGACGCAACCCTAGAGTTGTAATCACCAAAAGCATTATATTTTTGTACCTTTGCTATGAAGTTTACTAACCTCGTTTTGCAATTCAAGATATGGATAGATCAGTGTGGGCATATATTGCGTGATATGGCAGGATATATACAATACCGCAGTGTTGATATTCATTGTTTGGCATGATTTGTTTTGAAATTGTAAACCATAAAAAAGAGTTTACTGTCATATTTGTGTGCCGTAATGAATGCTATACCACCTGATCGGCATTTTGATATTGCTTTACGATTGTTAGTAAATATTTCGTACCCTTGTATCTGGAGTTTGTCGACGTAATCTAATTTGCTTTCTTGTTTACCAATGACGTCATATTTTCGAATCAAAGTATTAAAAGTAGAAGTAAAACGAAGATCAGGAATTGATACAATTAACTTACTCCACCCATAAAAGACACCAAAGGGAAAGAAATACAAACATTAAGCGACCAGACCATAATGAAAACCTACACAAAGGAAGGCCATAAGGACAGTTACTTTCCCACAAAATGGCCATATGGCCATCCAAAATTAACAGACACAAGTGATACACCCAGTAAGTAACAAACAACAACATAAATAAATCGCCACAGAAGAGCCGCCTTGGAACGGTCAGTGGAAGATTTCCACTTGGGGGCTTAAATCGATTTTACGTGGCCACAATCCTCGGCCTTACTTCCGTCGCGATCCAGACAAACAACCCGCTCAGTCCGCATGAAGGCCTCCTAACTCATCAGTGCAACATCTCCGTGAACACAAAAATCAAAGAACCACAGAGGTGAGACAACGGTGAGGACTCGGCAGCAAGAAAACCAACAGTTAGACTCCGATGAGCTCGACCAGAGACAGATCATCAGGCACCAACCAACATTATCTCTCTAATTCTCGATAAGCCTTTACGTTGGAGCCGTCATAGAATCTGAGGCCTGACCCACCGGCGTGCAATTAAATAGGGAAGCAAAGTTGCCAACCGTGATTGGGTTAACTACCATGCATGCAGTCTGTCGTATAATATCCATGTTGTACCCAATCTTTTTATATCGAAGAATGATTGTACGAAATTGGGTGCTGAAGTCATTGCGGTTATATATTTTTCTGAATTTATATACTAAGTCACCATAAAATTCGGGTTCCGATAGACCTTGTTGCAGAAGAGATTTAAGTCCAATATTGAATTTTGAAATTAAATCAGAATGGCGTCTATAAAATTTTGAAAAGGCTTTGCGTAGTTTATGGTACCGATAACCCTGATTAAGGAGTTTAGCCGTTAATAATTTATACGAGTGTTGAAGTCAGTTACATGACTACACACTCTAGCAAATCGAATTAATTGCGAAATATAAACGCCATAGGATGGCGCACGAGGAACATCACCATCCAAAAAAGGAAAATTTTCAATCTCAAAATCAAAGTCATCGCGTTTATCATAAATTTTGCACGAAACAAATCCATCTACAATAGATTGATGTAAATCCAAAAACGGGGCCTCGGTATCAGAAGAATTTGCTTTATGTAACTGAAGTTCTAGGGGGTAAATCTGACTGATCAAACCATCAAAATAGGTATTATCAATATTTAATAAATCATCTAAATATCTAGAAGTAGAGCTAAAAGCTTCAATAATGTCAGATTGGTTAACAATGGAAAGCGACAAAATGAAGTCTCTTTCATAACAATACAAGAACAGATCAGCCACAAGAGGTGCGCAATTAGTACCCATCGGAATACCCACAATTTGTCTAAATAACTTAGTACCGAATCTAATATAAATATTGTCAAGTAGAAAGGTGAGGGCATCACACACTTTCTGACATGACCAAAGTGTATAATTTTTATGCTCTTTAGAAGTGCAAAATGCATTTCTGACATTACATGCAAGATAGAGAGAATCTTCTCTGTGAAAAGCCCATTCAATTAAATCATTAAGCTTTTCTTTTATAAGATTATGAGGAAATGTAGTGTAAAGAGTGGAAAAATCGTAGGTAGACAGACTAGAAGCACGAAAATGTCTAGATTTCAATTTATTTAAAACCTCATTCGAATTTTTTATAGACCAAAACAGATTTCTTCCTGATCTTTCAAAGACTTTATCACAATATTTAATTACATGCGTTTTAATAGCAGTAAGACAGGAAGTTAATAATTTAGAAAGTTCAGTGGTAGTGCAAGAGCTAGAATTTGCAATAAACCGTGCTTTGTAAGGTTTTTTTATGAAGTTTTGGTAACCAGTATAGCGTAGGAAGCTTGTCTTGGCCTTCGTTAACACACACAGCAAACTTGGTGACTGAAAGACAAACATGTTTATCTACTATAGCTCTCTCTTCAGCTAAAGGCTGCAGTTCATAGGCCTTAGTACCACCAAGCTCCTGCTTAAGCGTGTTAACATAGTGGAGCCGTCACACAACGACGACGTTGTTAGCGGCCTTGTCTGCATGGGCCAAAACAAACTTCTTATGAAATTCTTGAATACCTAGTTTAAGATGACGTAAAGACGTCTTGGGCTTTGGAGGTAATAAGTTAGTATTTTGAGAATAGAAAGAAATGCGTTTATTCACTAGTTTTAAAATGCTATGTTTCCAGTCCTTAAGGGCTTTATGCTCAACATACTCTCGCTTACACCATCGATTACCGAATTCATTCAAGGAAGCAGCGATTACATCTCCACATTTACTGAAATCAATTTTAGAAGGAAACCGATATTTCGGTCCTTTAGAAATTATATTCCTTATCCTAGAATCAGGAATAATTTTCAAATTGCCAATAATTACATGACCAGCAGCAGGATAGCAATACTTTGAGTTTTTACAATCACATGAATCAGGAGTATTAGTATCAATATCAAGATCTGAAACAAGTTTATTGAAATTAAAAATGATAGATCTAACAGGTTTGTTATATTTATAGCAAATTATAGGTGTTTCAGTATTTTGAAAATAAGCAGGAATGGAAGAAAGTACCGATCTCTCACGGAAGATACTGGGCAAATCTATAAAATCCATACCCTTATTAATGAAGGATATTTTGAAGAAATGGCGTTTATGATTAATTTCAGAATCAATGTAAGGACGAAGAGTATGCTGAGTATAGCCTCTAGTTAAGAGAGCCGCATCATATAACTGATGAGAACTATCGTAGAATTTATTCGCCTCGGTGTCTAGAAGACGTAAAACAGAAACGGGTAATGAGCTTAAAAATGAAAGCATAGAGTGGCGTCCATGATTTAATAATATAATTGACAGTCACTTCAGTCTAGTATTGTTTCGTTTAAACGCACGTGATTTACGTTTAAAGTTACCATTTTTCCTGGTGCCGTGAGATCTAGTTCTGCGTTTTCGACATTCCAGGAGTGAGAAAATATCAAAGTCCGGCATTCTGGAAATATTACCCTCATGAAAAATGTTGTCATTAAATTCCAGTGGAAAAGGGGTCTGTAAAAATTTAATCCATTTCAGTTCAGCTTCATGTCTTTTGATTATTTTGAATCTAGATGTAGAATTTGCATCGTAATACAGTTTTTCCACTGGTTGTATAACAATGTTATTTACAGAATGACCTGTACGTCGAAAGTGACGGTACAAGAAAGTGTCAGTTTTTCTAGGCTTACTCATTCTACGATAATGCTCGTTCAATCTAGTTTTAAGCATGCGGTTAGTTTGACCGACGTACTGCATATTACAGTTTGCAGCACGTCAAGTAATTAGATAAATTAAATCTGTAGACTGTCATGTCAAATCAGACATGTTAACTACAGAGAAGCGTCTACCGTTTACAGATGAAGTAACGGTAGACGCAGTGCTTAAATGCGAACAACATCTGCACCTCTTGGCATTGCACATAGAAATACTAGGATACATTCCACTTCTTTTCCACGGATTAGTATATTTTCGAAGGATGGGCGATTTGAGAGGAGATAGTCTTATACGAAGACTGCTCCCAAAAACATTGGTATTGCCTGCTCCTTTGAGATTAACTGAAGTTGCAGAAGACAAATTTAAGGGTCTAACCAATACCGAAGGCAACATAGTATTAAAGTTCTTAATAGAATGGGGAATCCGTACAGAAGAAGCCGAGTGTAACCTAAGGGGTGATATTGATATTTTAAATGTATTTGTAATACTCATTTTGGTTAATAAGGTTGTGATACCGTCAAAACTAAAGCGATGTTCATACCGGTTATTAAATAAACTAGAGCTGTCAGTGAAACTGACTAGGGCCCCGGCAGCGCTATCAGAAATTTGTGGACGGACAGACGGACAGACGGACGGACAGACAGACAGACAGACGGACGGACAGAATGATTACTATAGGGCACCCACACTTTCAGTGCGGCCCCGGCAGCGCTATCAGAAATTTGTGGACGGACAGACGGACAGACAGACAGACAGACGGACGGACAGAGTGATTACTATAGGGCACCCACACTTTCAGTGCGGGGCCCTAATAAATAAAACAGCATATAAAATTACTGAAGAAGATTCCTTCGAATAGAAGGAAGGTACAACAAAAGCCCACAAAACATCCTAGTCTACTTAAAGTACAGGGATGTCAAACAAGCAATTGTTATACAACGAGGAACGAACATCGGTTTAATAATGACCTTCAACAGGTATCTAAAGGATGTCAATTGATGGAACAGTGAAAAGCATTTGCATAAGCAATCCCCGAGGATTGGAAAAATAAGAGCATTAAATGCATGTACGGGGAGAAATCCGGGCATAACAATTTGGTTTTCAAACCACACACGTTGACTTGTAGTACGGACACTTAAAACTCGCATGATTCAAGTTTTCATCAGAAGTAGAGTCATCGTTTTCAGAAGACAAGTCGCCCTCGGCGGCATGCTAGGCCTCATTCGGGACCCTTTCGTTACGGTTGGTCTCGTTGCTATTATCGGGAGTCGAGTCGACTTTCACTGCATGTTCGTCTGAGTTTTGTTTGGAAGTTAGGGTAGATGACCTCATTTCCTTGTAGTTTTTGTTTGTTCATTCAGGTGGCAGTAACTAAAATTTCACTGCTGTCCTTCAGCTGGCCATTTTCGGTGTTATCGTATGATACGTTCATTTAAGAGGTATCTGAGTCTGAGTTGTATTGGCCGTGTTGTTTCTTGTGTGCATATGTCTGATCATTCAGCGGCAAGGGCGCTGGGTGGTTTATCGACGTGGTATTGTATTCTGGCATATCCGTGCACCTAGCTCCAAGTACACTGTAATTATTTGATAATGGTATAGAGAAATCTAGCGGCCGTTTATTATCAATCTGGGATGTCCACAGGGTATTCGATCGTTTGCCATTACGGTAGAACACGCGACCTTGGGGTTAGATGACCTTGCGGTTTCCCGGTATGAATGGGATTGTTTACGAAATCGCTGCTCAGTGTTTCGCCGCCGTTCTGACTCATTATCCTCGGATTCTTCTGGTTCTACTATCACTTCTTGGTTGTTCACAAAAAGTCTGTCTCGCACCAGACGAGCCTGATTTTGATCAGTTTGTCTTGCTTTTTTCGCCTCTGGATAGTAGGTTACGTTTGTCTTAGGGAATTGTTCGCGCACCCCAAAATCTTTGAACGTTTCGATGATTAATCCCGGTTTTGTGTCGTCGTCCGGATTTTGTTCGCGGGGTGCACCCTGTGAAAGTCAATTGGTGTGTTGATGCCCATCTCTCTATAAAGGAAGCTGTTTAATGTTCTTTCAACATTTTCGTACTCCCTCCTCTTCGTCAATTCCCGTGAATATTAAATTTACGCGCATTTGGCGACACCGGATATCTACCACATCATTTTCGATTTTCGAGTTCGCGATTTCGAGGTTTCAAACCCGTCCTAGCAGGTCTCCAATAATGTAATCGGATGATTGTTTGCACTTGGTCATTTCATCATAGAGTTCACGGAATGTATCTATACTTTCCTGGTATTCTAGTAGTTTTGTTCGACTGTTTAACCTCGGAATTTAACATCTGGACGATGGTATCTATGCGCGTGACGTTTTCTTCCAATGTAGTTAGTAGTTACCACGTGCATTGGTTTTCCATGCTCAGCAAACGACGAATTTGGTTTTGTAATGTTTCAGATTGGCTTTTAAGAGCTTCTTCAATTTTATACCATCGTGCAATTTGGGCTGTTTTCTGCGTTTCGATATGTTGGAACCGTGAAACTATTACTTGGAATAATTGGGTCACTCATGCTGGGGCTGCGTTATCATCTTGCACAGCTTTCATCGGAATAGAGTTTTCATGGGTTGGGTAACTGATAATTGGTATCTGGTTCATGTAATTCAATTGGTACCCAGGGCTTGCGTTTACTGGGTTTGCCGGGTTGGGACAACTTTGTGGGCTCACGAAGCTGGCACCACCAACCTGGCTCAAGTCAAAACTAGGGGGTGCAGTTAGGTAGAAGCCGTTGTTCGAGCTCATTGTAGTATTCGTGGTACTATTAAGGCGTAACTATACCAAATTTAGTGACACAGAAGCCTTTCTGATATTTATCTTCATCAGTGTGTCTCAACCCCACATGTTTGAAACCGAAACGGATGACGAACAAGACCCGGCAAACACAGCACATCCCCCCTCCGAGCACACACCGACCGACGTAGCTCATGAGACAGGTCAACTGGAGGCATCAGGCAAGAGAAGCCCACCCGCGGACCTATATACTATCGTGTTTATCTGCTTGTGCACTCGGCTGTGGTGATGTTGTGTATTGACTAATCGGTACCTATTGGTATAAAGTCCCAGATTTATTCCATGCCATTAGAGGTTGACGAATGAACAGTACTTGGCTGGCATTGAAAATATCAATCGAACTGTCTGTTGTTCTCATAATAGTGGCGTCTGACTGGTGATCAGGAGGACGCGGGTTCGATACCTGCCGGGGTCGGCAACATTCTTTCCAGGAGATTGATATTGAAATCTTCATTGCGGTCCTTCTCTCTCTTCCGCTGATCAAGAAGGACAGTTGTCAGTTTCTGGCGAAAGAATGTGCCCTGTACTGGTGAACCGCTTACGTATAAGCCTGCTCAGGAAAATGTGGATAGATAAACTGACCAGCTCAAAATGACCTAAATAGTGTAGACTGGGCCGTTAAACTTCAATACAAACAAACGAATACACATAATAGTGTGTGACACTTTTGTTGACTGGTGTGAAGTATGGGTGGGGTACCCCTACCTTTGCTATTCGATTTTGACTTGACATTTACACGTTTTTGTCAGGTAATTCCGCCAAATGTCGTGCCATTTATGATATACACACTGTCCACTAATTTCGCAGGGTCAAAATATTCCACCATTACCCCATATGGAGGTGGGGGATTTCGTCCACCGGGGGGATTATATCCAGGGGGGGGGGGGGATTTTTCTCCGGGGTGGGGAGTATCCGCCTATAAAAAACGGGGTTATGTCCGCGGGGGTGGGGGTCGTGTGATTTTGTCCGTTACTTGGATACTTGTTAGAAAGGTGGTTCTAACGAGTAACAATAATCTATGCTTTAACGAGAAAAAAAATGAACATGATTAAAACAAGTTTTGTGACTATTTCCGTGGCTTTTTTTCTAAGACTTTCTTTCTACATTCGTTAGAACCACCTCAGTGGGGCGCTTCCAACGACACCATAACCTGTTTTAAATATAAATGAGAAAATAATATCACAAGTTTTCATCAGATTATTAACAGCTTTGGCGATATTAAGGTATGCACTATGTCGCACGTTCATACATATTATTCATTTATCAGTTCTGAAAAGTAACCTGTCATTCTTTACTTTTGCCCATACTGGTCATTTGCATTGGCAAAATGAAAAATATGATACGATTGACTCTTGTTATGTCAAACTTTGGCTTTAAACAGCTAAATTCTGTGCATCATTTTAGTTTTGCTATATCTTTGTTATATTTCTCATTGTGGCGGTTCTAACGAGTACCTACGACCTATTATTGATGCAGAAATAGGGAAATAATGTATGCCCCCCGTAAACCCCAATTTTCTCAATATGAAGTGGGGTTTAGAGGGACATTCATTACACGGACTTATAAACGTGATGGGTTCCTATTATAATCTTTGTGGAAAAAGTGCACAACATTGGAAGCAACGTCTTAGAAATGACCGCCCTAGTGTTGACGGGGACATACAAGCTATATAGCAGCATTTCACTTACCCCACCCACTAATCTTTACATACAAAAAATCATGACTCCACCTCACTTTGACAGATCCTGTGAATTTACTCCCAAAACACCAGTACTTGGCACCTGTTGAAATCTCATGTACACTCAGTCACATGCAAAGAAATAGACAGAAAAGTATACCATAACCGGTAAACTTTTTCAGGAATCCTCTTTGAAAAACAGCCACTTTTTAGTGCCAAAGCTACCTTCGTGAATTCAGATATGCCGCTGCACCTTGAACTTGCACAGCATCCAGACAGCCGGGGTGTTAGTTTCGTATTCCATTTCATAAAAGTACAGATAGTCAGCAAATAAGCCCACATTGGCAAAAATATCCACATATCACAATTTTTATGAGCAACCATGCCATTATTGACCCTCCTACTATAATATTTTGAAAAACGTCCACCCTCAAATGCGAAACTGTCCCATGATGCCTTAAATTTGGAAGTTTTCTTCGATTTTCAGCCATTGGTGATCCCACATTGTAATTTGGCTTATTTGTAATAAAAATAAATAAAAAAGTGTTGACTAAAATACATGTTGTTGCTTTCATAGCCCTTTTGGAATTTCATTAATACTGAAGAGTGGCCAAATTCAATTCGGAGAATTGCGCACTAAGTCCATGATGGATGATGCTTTCTGGAGATGTCATTTGATAATACACAGCAATGCCATTATTGACCCTCCTACTATAATATTTTGAAACACGTCCACCCTCAAATGCGAAACTGTCCCCTGATGCCCAATTATATTGGAAGGGAAAATACTCCACATGGTGCGTATACTAAGTATATCAACAACTGCAAAACCGCCTCAAGGGAGAATACTTCACATGATTTTGGAACTGAGTATATCAACAACTGCTAAAATTGGGCACTAGCAACTCGCAATTATTATTATTATTATTTTAATTAGTTTTTGAGATATTTTGCTGACAAATTTTATAAAAAAAAGTCAAATGGCAATAACCCTTGAAAGCGGCATAATCCGGTCGAGAAAAAATACGCTTCCCTAATTTTCCATGAGGAATCCATAAATGAAATTTCAAAACCCAAGCATACATGGTCATAAAGTTATGCTATGCATCACAAAGCATATATAGGTAATATGTAAACATACCAAAGTGACAAAGGGCCATAGATCATTAAGTATTTTTTAGAATTTAGTCAAAAGTTAATCAAGTCATCTACTCATCACCAACAATCTATTCACCGACTGTCAATGCTCTAGCTCTTATAATTTTTGAGATAATTTGCTGATAAGATTTTATAAAAAAATCAAAGGGCAATAACTCTTGAAAGGGGCATACTTCGGAGGAGAAAAATATGCGTCCCCTAATTTTCCATGAAGAATCCATATGTGAAATTTCAAAACCCGAGCATACACGGTTATAAAGTAATGCTATGCATCACAAAGCACATAGAGATACAATGTTAAAATACCCAAAGTGACAAAGGGCCATAACTCCTGAAGTATGTTTGGGAATTCAGTCAAAATATAGTCAGGTCATCTACTAAACACCACCAATTTATTCACCAACTTTCAAGGCTCTAGCTCTTATAGATTTTGAGATATTTTGCTGACAAGATTTTATCAAAAAAAAAATCAAAGGGCAATAACTCTTAAAAGAGGCATGATCTGGATGAGATAAAAATAGGCGTCCCCTAATTTTCCATGAGGAATCCATATATGAAATTTCAAAACCCTATCATACACTGTTCTCAAGTAATGCTATGCGTCAAAAGCGTAACAGACGGATAAACAGACGAACGGACGAACGAAGCAGAAACAATATGCCCCTCCAACTTCTTCGAAGTTGTGGGCATAAAAACACCCAAAGTGACAAAGCGGCGTAACTCATTAAGTATTTTTCGGAATTTAGTCAAAAGTTAATCAGGTCATCTACTCATCACCACCAATCTATTCGACAACTTTCAAGGCTCTAACGCACATACATGTAGTGTTTGAGATATTTTCCTGATAAGATTTTATCCAAAAAATTTCAAAGGGCAATAATCTTGAAAGGGGCATAATACGGACGAGAAAAAAAAAATACGCGTCTTCTAATTTTCCGTGAGGAAATCATATATGAAATTTCAAAACCCTTTCATACAGGGTTATAAAGTTATGCTATGCATCACAAAGCACAAAGAGGTACAATGTAAAAATACCCAAAGTGACAAAGGGCCATAACTCATGAAGTATTCTTGGGAATTCAGTGAAAAGTTAATCAGGCATCTACCCATCACCACCAATCTGTTCACCAACTTTCAAGGCTCTAGCTCTTATAGTTTTTTAGATAGTTTGCTGACAAGATTAAAAAAAACAAATTCAAAGGGCAATAACTCTTGAAAGGGGCATAATCTGTATGAGAGGAATCCATATAGGGAATTTCAAAACCCTAGCATACACGGTTCTTAAGTTATGCTATGCATCAAAAGCGTAACGGACGGACGAACAGACGAACGAACGAACGAACGAAGCAGAAGCAATATGCCCCCTCCAACTTCTTCGAACTTGGGGGCATAAATATACCCAAAGTGACAAAGGGCCATAACTCATAAAGTATTTTTGGGAATTTAGTCAAAAGTTAATCAGGTCATCTACTCATCACCACCAATCTATTCACTAACTTTCAAGGCTCTAGCTCTTACAGTTTTTGAGATATTTTGCTGACAAGATTTTATCCAAAAAAATTCAAAGGGCAATAACTCTTAAAAAGGGCATAATCCGGACGAGAAAAGAAATACGCGTCCCTTAATTTTCCATGAGGAATCCATATATAAAATTTCAAAACCCTAGCATACAGGGTTAGGAAGTTATGCTATGCATCATAAAGCATATAGAGGTACAATGTAAAATACCCAGAGTGATAAAGGGTCATAACTCATGAAGTATTTTTCGGAATGTAGTCAAAAGTTAATCAGGTCATCTACTTATCACCACCAATATTTTCACCAACTTTCAAGGCTCTAGCACTTTTGAGATTTTTTAGATATTTTGCTGACAAGATTTTATCCAAAAATTTCAAAGGGCAATAACTCTTGAAATGGGCATACTCTGGACGAGAAAAAAAAATAGGGGTCCCCTAATTTTCCATGAGGAATGCATATATGAAATTTCAAAACCCTTGCATACAGGGTTATTAAGTTATGCTATGCATCAAAAGCGTAACGGGCGGACGAACGGACGAACGAAGCAAAAGCAATATGTCCCTCCAACTTCTTCGAAGTTGACTTCTTCGAAGTTGGGGGCATAAAAACCTATCGCAATTCTTTATTTTTATCTGCAAACTCTAATTATTTTCAATAAATTTGAATATCCATGTTCGTTGTCGTGATGTCGTGTATTAGAATTATGGTAGCTGGTGTTCAAGACGAGGATGGTCTGAGACCCAATAAACTGCCCCAGTAGCGATGGGGAATATATCAAACTCACTAACTATGTGTGATTTCGGCTACTGGGAAGCGACGTGTTCATTGTTTTATTATCCACTGACTATACTCTACACTAGTTTTCATTTTTCAGCTTTATTTATTAATTATTTATTTTAAAGAAGGAATGTTAAACTAACCTATAAAATGATTACAAAATCAATATCAAGTTTAAAAAAAAAAAAAAAAAAAAACTCGTCCGGTTAACCATTCCGTTAAATGACCCCCTTTAGATCGCACGTTAAATAGAGATTAGTGGGGTTTTAGTAGGTCTTCATTATTTTCCATATTTTATATCAAATACACGGATAGTGGGCGGTTACCCTGAAATGCTTTTTTCGCAAAAAAGAAAAAAAAAAAGAAAAAAGGAATGCCCTAAAATGCGAAACATAGAAGTGGAAGCAATAATCAGGAATCGATACAATTAACCCACAGCTCCCATCAGAGACACCAAAGGGAAAGAAACACAAACATGAAACAACAGACCTAATGGAAACATCAATAGCGGAAAGCCAAAAGGGTAGTTACTTTCCCACAGAATGGCCAATAGGCTATCCAAATTAAAATTATATAAGCGACACAAACACCCAAAGACAAACCATAACAAAAATAAACCGCGACAGAAGAACCGCCTTGGAACGGTCAACGGAAACAAATTCCACTGGGGGGGGGGGGGGGGGGGTGGGGGTGGGGGGGGGGGGGCTTAAATCGATTTTACGTGACCACAATCATCGCCCTTACTTCCGTCGCGATTAAGACAAATAATGATGGCCTGCTAACTCATCAGTGCAACAACTCCGTGAACACAAAAATCAAACAAACAAAGATGAAACAACGGTGAGGACTCGACAGCAAGAAACCACTGAAATGCTGGAGCAAAAGAAAACCAACAGCTAGACTCCGATGGTCCCGACCAGAGACAGAGAATCAGGTACCAACCAACATAAGCCTTTACGCTGGAACCGTCACAGATCCTGAGGCCTGACCCACCGGCGTACAATTAAAGATGGAAGCAAAGTTGTCAACCGTGATTGGGTTAACTACCATACATATTGTCTGTCGTATAAAATTTATGTTGTACCCATTTTTTTTTATATATCGAAGAATGATTTTACGAAATTGGGTGCTGAAGTCATTGCGGTTATATATTTTTCTGGAATTAATGTCTAAGCCAAAGAAGACTACTTTTGGAATACCCGAAAAGGCGAAAGACAATTCTACTTTTCGGATAGAAAAGAGTAGTCACGAGTTCTGTACTAGTGTCATAGACGAGATGGGGTATGAGATATTGTGAACTTCTTACTGATCACCCAAACACGCCTACATAATTTTGACACCCTTAAATAGAAGTGAAGGCAGTGACCAGGAATCGATACAATTAACCCACAGCTCCCATCAAAGACCCTAAAGGGAAAAAAACCACAAACATGAAACAACAGACCCTAATGGAAACATCAACAGTGGAAAGCCAAAAGGGCAGTTCCTTTCCCACAAAATGGCCAATTGGCTATCAAAAACAAAATAAAATAAGCGATACAAGCACTCAAAGACAAACCATAACAAAAATAAACCGCGACATAAGAACCGCCTTTGAAAGGTCAGTGAAACGAATTCCACTGGGGGGCTAAAATCGATTTTACGTGGCCACAATCCTCGTCCTTACTTCCGTCGTGATTTAAACAAATAATTTGTTCATTCCGCATGAATGCCTCCTAACTCATCAGTGCAACACCTCTGTGAATCCAAAAAATCAAACAACCACAGAGATGAAACAACGGCGAGGACTCGACAGCAAGAACCACTTGAAATGCTGAAGCAAAAGAAAACCAACAGTTAGACTCCGAGGGGCACGACCAGAGACAGAACCCTACTTTTATATAGTAAAACTGGGGTTTACGGGGTTTACATTATTTTTTCTTTTTTTTCTGCTCACAAAAATAGATTGTGAGTACGTGTAAGATTTGACCCGCCGAGGCGTTTCTAACGTGTACCCCCAACTCTATGCATCACAAAAACATGCCTATATAATTCTGACCCCCTTTAACACATTGTATACTAGTGGAATCTTCCATTGCTATATGTGTGACAAGTCCATTTGTCATAAAAGCGGTGTCATGTTTTATGCCCACGCCTGCCTTGGCAGGAGTGGGGCATATAGCGTTTCGCCATGATGTTACGTGCGTACGTGCGTATGTCACGTTCGTAACCACATCGGGCTGAAATGTCGAGCTCAAAACTCGGGCTCGCATTGGAGCTCATAATTGTTTTACCTGTTGTGCTACAAAGTTGAAATTTGGTATGACATTAACTCAGACCAAGGCCTATCAGTTCATGTTAAGTTGACCCAAGGTCGTGCCCCTGAGTGGGACCATGGGTCAGATTGCGAAACAGGTCGAAATTGTCATATAGGAATTTGTATGCAAAGCTGTCAAAATGTCTAATTATCTTGAAAATTAATCAGATTCGAACACCTAAACCATATATATTATTGTTCCTTATGATATGGCACATTCCATGACACAGACTTTGGGTCCCTACGGTCACCCCTGGGCCATGCCCTCCCCCCCCCCCCTTTGCTTCATTAAATTCCTTATATCTCAGAAACTATCCAAATCCCCTACCCTTAACCATATATATTATTGTTCCTTATGATAAGATGCATTGTCTGATACAGACATTGATTGGGTCCATCCCGACACACCCCCTCCCCCGTTATATAGCAATTTGTATGCAAAACTGTCAAAATGTCTAATTATCTTGAAAATAAATCAGATTCGAACACCTAAACCATATATACGAGGACTGTTCAAATATGAATGCAACTAAGCACATAAAAATGATTCCGTGATAGATTTCGATGAAGAATTTATTTTGTCCCCTCAAAGTATTCCCCTTAAACAGATATACAAACTTTCATTCTACTGATCCAATCATTGAATGCATTTTGGTAGTCTTTTCGAGGTATACTATGAAGACACTTGAATATTGCAGAACCGAGGTGTTTGCGCTGTACAAATTTTCGACCAGAAAGGTATTTTTTCAGCCGCGGGAACAAAAAAAGTCACACGGGGCAAGGTCAGGGGAATACGGGGGATGAAAGAATTCAACAACCTTTTCCTGCTTCAGATAGTCTTGCACAATGAACGCCTTGTGCGATGACGCATTGTTATGTAGCAATCTGGCATTGGCCAAACCAGTTGCGGGTCTTCGTTCTTTGAAATATTTCTTCAATTTTCGAAGAACTTTATTCTTGTAAAACTTCGCATATACGGATTTGCCTTTAGGCACAGCAACCTGAATAGCAGGGCCCTGATTTGAAAAGAATAAGGCATACATTACCTTCTTGACGCTCATGGTCCGCTTTTCAATGCATGGTCTTTTGCAATACTTTGTTGCCCATATTTTGTTCTGAATCTTTCGTTTTGGCTCAAAAAATGAACCCATGTCTCGTCACCTGTTACGATATAAGCGAAAGACCGTGCATTATAATTTGGAAACTTTTTAAGCAGCTTCTTGGCGCACTGAACGCGTGTCTTTTTCTGCTCATCTGTCAACAGATGGGGAATCAATCTAGCACAGATCTTTCTCATTTTCAAATCCCGTTTCAGAATTGTATGAGCTGCTCCTAATGAGATGCCAACCATACTAGCTATTTGCCTAGTGGTGTATCGTGCATCGGTAGCAACTATTTCTTTCACTCTAGCAACCATCTTGGCAGATGTTGCTCTTTTCGGCGGACGATCATGCGGTGCATCTTCTGTTGAGCCTAGCCCACAGCTGAATTTCTTACACCAACGAAAAACTGTCGGAAAAGACATTTCATTATGCCCATAAACCGAACATATTTCACCAAAAATGTCTTTCCACCGTATACCAAGAATACAACGATTCTTAATATAGGACCGTATTTCAACGGCGTACTCTGACCTTCTTCCAACCATGTTTTGTATTAGAAAACAAGAGTAGACAGTGTTTATCGAACGATATACATGGCTAAAGTGTACGGATTTTAACAGGTTTGGTATCAATGTATAGGTAAAATGTTTTTCTACGCTGTGATTATATTTTCAGGTGATTTTCGCATTAGTGCATGAAAAAACGTTCTACTTGCATTCATATTTGAACAGTCCTCGTATTATTGTAACTTATGATATGACACATTCCAAGACACAGACTTTGGGTCCCTCCGATCATCCCTGGGCCATGCCCCGCCCCCTTTGCTTCATTTAAGTCTTTATATCTCAGAAACTATCCATATCCCCACCCCTTAGCCATATATATTATTTTTCTTATGAAAAGATGCATTGACTGAAACAGACATTGGGTCCATCCCGACACCCCCCCTCCCCCCGTTATATAGAAATTTGTATGCAAAACTGTCAAATGTCTAATTATCTTGAAAATTAATCAGATTCGAACACCTAAACCATACATATTATTGTTCCTTATGATATGACACATTCCATTACACAGACGTAAAACGTCTCCCCGTACATCAACCATAGAGCAGTTTATATTTTACTTTTGGTCCTTTGAGATCAGTGTGAATATTCTGAGAAATCAGAAATAAATTATTGGTTTAGACTCATATTCTAGACAGGTTTTTAATTATTTGGACCCCATTTTGATTTATATCAGTCTTTGAATCGACTGCCTATTCGAAATTCGCAAAATTGCAGTATGTTTCCTCTGGCTTTCTTTGCCGGATCATTACAGGGTCACTGATGAGGCTTTATTAGCCGAAACTACGTAGTATGACCCATTTTCATTCTTATGAATGTTTTCATTGCTCTTAAAGGAACTCATTTTTGATTATTATTTGGGTCCCTTCGGTCACCCCTGGGCCATGCCCGCCTCTTTGCTTCATTAAAGTCTTTATATCTCAGAAACTATCCATATCCCCACCCCTTAACCATATATATTATTGTTCCTTATTATAAGATGCATTGACTGATACAGACATTGGGTCCATCCCGACACCCCCTCCCCCCGTTATATAGAAATTTGTATGCAAAACTGTCAAAATGTCTAATTATTTTGAAAATTAATCAGATTCGAACACCTAAACCTTATATATTATTGTAACTTATGATATGACACATTCCAAGACACAGACTTTGGGTCTCTTCGGTCACCCCCGGGTCATGCCCCGCCTAATTATCTTGAAAATTAATCAGATTCGAACACCTAAACGATATATATTATTGTTCCTTATGATAAGCTGCATTGACTGACACAGACTTAATTAGATTCGAACACCTAAACCATACATATTATTGTTCCTAATGATATGACACATTCTAAGACACAGACTTTGGCTCCCTCTGGTCCACCCCGGACCATGCCCCGCCCCATTCAGTTCATAAAAGGCCTTATATCTCAGAAACAATTCATAGCCCCACCACATAACCATATATATTATTGTTCCTTATGATAAGATGCATTCACTGACATAGACCTTGGGTCCCTGTGGACAGCTCCGGGTCCCTCCGGACACTCCCGGGCCATTCTAGAGGATGGGTACAAGCCATATCGACAAAGATATATGGCGGGGGCATCTGTGTACGGAAGTAAGGGCGAGGATTGTGGCCACGTAAAATCGATTTAAGCCCCCCAGTAGAAATCTTTCCGCTGACCGTTCCAAGGCGGTTCTTCTGTGGCGATTTATTTATGTTGTTGTTTGTTACTTATTGTGTGTATCACTTGTGTCTTTTAATTTTGGATGGCCGTATGGCCATTTTGTGGGAAAGTAACTGTCCTTATGGCCTTCCTTTGTTTAGGTTTCCATTATGGTCTGGTCGATTAATGTTTGTATTTCTTTCCCTTTGGTGTCTTTGGTGGGTGGAGTAAGTTAATTGTATCGATTCCTGATCTTTGTTTTACTTCCACTTTGGACACATGTCTTGTTGGTTTTGTTATCGTTTTTATTCTCTTTGGACAGAAACAGTGCCGGCCCTAATCAGCCGACGCTTTCTGCAGCATCTGATCTGCGCCTGCACTGTTTGCCTTGGTACCCCTTTCGGTTGTTTTCCCACATGCAATGGGTTAACCCCATTTTCAGTAAATCTGGGGTGTACAGGGGTATACCTTATTTTTCTTATTTCTGCTCAAAAACATAGATTACGGATACTCGTCAGAACCGCCTCGATGAGGTGGTTCTAACGTTTAATAACAAAATATACTTTGAGCAGAAAAATGGTATATCAAAATATTTCATCCTAAAAATTTCGTGTTTTTCTTTTTCGGTGATAAATTTTCAATGTATTTGTATAGGTGTGTTTTTGTAATGGTTTTGAGCAGAAATTCGAAAAATATCAAGATTTTTTTTTTCATAAGAAAAAATGCATTTTTGGGTGGTAAAAGTTTCAATATCTTTGGATTGGCGTGTTTTCATAACGTATAGACTCATTATCTCTCTCTCTCTCTCTCTCTCTCTCTTAAAATTACCCATTCCTCTCATTTGTCTTCAAAAGATATATGAGTTATTTGAATTAAAAATTTGCCTTTGAAAACATGTTTTCATAGTCATAACACTCGTTCATTTCACAATGCCACCCTCTCTCTCTCTCTCTCTCTCTGCCGAATGATAGTCGATATAAAAATAAATACACTACATAAGCGTGTTAAATAAACTTCTTTCTTTCATTGTGGAGCGCTGTGGTGCTCCATTTCAGCTTTCAGTATTGCAGACTGTATTCGAATGATTTGATAAAGGGAAGACCTATTTTCCCTAGTTCCCTTTCTTTCTTCCGAGTCCAGCCCTTCCCTAAAAAATGTAGCGATCCCACCATCCTTTTACCCAGTACGTATATAGGAGACTGGTTGTTTGTAACCAATAAAGGACGGGTTACAGTTTTCTATTGCAAAGGACCTACTGAAAGAGCTAATTCTTGAAGTCAACAAAATTTGATCAAAACACACTCATAAGGTGTCCAAATATCTCTAGTTTATTGCAAACTGTTTTATTTTGTCATCCGCATGCGTTTTCGTCATAAAATTTCCGGTTGAATACATGCACTGTCGGTCATGTGCAACATTGTGCCTATGGACAAACTGAAGACCCCTGTGGTGTTCAACGGAAAATTGCATGGTCGTCCACATTGTTAACCGGAAATAATACACACCACTTTATTTTAGAAACTAGAAATGCGTCCATAGGACACGGATGCCCCCGCCCGAAAATATGTCTATGTTCATATTCATCCATAGAAAGTTATTGACAATGTTTAAAGTTTTGGACCCTTTTTATGCCATTTGACCTCCCAAGTATGACCTTGGAGGTACGGATCTGGGTTTGCACGTGACACATTGTCTCATGATGGTTAACATTTCTTCAAAATAATTTCAAAATCCATCCAAAAATAAGTAAGTTATTGGCTGCGTTTAAGTTTCGGACCGTTTTTTTTTTACCTTTGACCTCCAAGTATGACCTTGACCTTTGCGGTACGGACCTGGATTTTGCATGTGACACATCGACTCATGATGGTTAAAATTTCTACAAAGTAATTTCAAAATCCATCCAGAAATAAGAAAGTTATTGACTGCGTTTAAGTTTCGGACCCTTTTTTTGACCTTTGACCTCCAAGTATGACCTTGACCTTGGAGGTACGGACCTGGGTTTTGCACGTGACACATTGACTCATGATGGTTAACATTTCTCCAAAGTAATTTCAAAATCCATCCAGAAATAAGAAAGTTATTGACTGCGTTTAAGTTTCGGAGCCTTTTTTTTACCTTTGACCTCTAAGTATGACCTTGACCTTGGAGGTACGGACCTGGGTTTTGCACGTGGCACGTCGTCTCATGATGGTTAACATTTCTGCCGAGTAATTTTAAAAATCCATCAAGAAATAAGGAAGTTATTGACTGCGTTTAAGTTTCGGACGCACGGACGGACGGACGGACGGACGGACGGACAGGGGCAACGCTATATGCCCTTTCCACCATTCTTCGAATGGCGGGGGCATAACAATAATGCTTTTAAAACTGCTGATTTTTTGGCGGTTTACGATGTGGAGGATGTTGAAAAATAAACTTTTATCGATAAAATAAGGCGAGAAAATCAATGCAATCAAAGTACAGTACATACTCGCAAAGGAAAAAACTCAATATACTACATATACAGAAGAGCAATGGCTGGTCATCTATATGAGCATGACCATGATTCTTTGCTGGACAAAAGAGAATGCTCTTCATTAATCCCCCGCCGCGAAGCGGAGTGGGGATTATAGGAATGACCTTTGCCTGTCCATCTGTCCGTCTGTCTGTAACACATTCTTGTGCGCTCCGAATCTTCTGGACCCTTTGATAGAATTTCACTAAACTTTGGTCATATATTCTTCTCAGTGAGACAAAGTGTCGCCCGCGAGACCCAGTTCTGTACCTCAAAGGTCAAGGTCATACTTAAGAGGTCAAATGTCCAAAAAGGTCTTTTATTGTGTCCGATCAATTACTTTCTTATTCCTGGATGCATTTAGAAATAACTTTGCAGAAATGTTATCTATAATGTGATAGTGTGTCGCGCGTAAGACCCAGGTCCGTACCTCAAAGGTCAAGGTCATACTTAAGAGGCCAATGGTCAAAAAGGTCTTTTTATCATGTCTGATCAATTACTTTCTTATTCCTGGATGCATTTAATAATTACTTTGCAGAATTGTTAACTACAATGTGATAATGCGTCGTGCGCAAGACCCAGGTCCGTACCTCCAAGGTCAAGGTCATACTTAAGAGGTCAAAGGTCCAAAAAGGTCTTTTTATCATGTCTGATCAATCGATCAATTACTTTCTTATTCCTGGATGCATTTAAAAATTACTTTGCAGAAATGTTAACTATAATGTGATACTGTGTCGCGCGTAAGGTCAAGGTCATACTTAAGAGGCCAATGGTCCAAAAAGGTCTTTTTATCATGTCTGATCAATTACTTTCTTATTCCTGGATGCATTAAAAAATAATTTGCAGAAATGTTAACCATAATGTGATAGTGCGTCGCGTGCAAGACCCAGGTCGGTCGGTACCTCAACGGTCAAGGTCATACTTACAGGTCAAATGTCAAAAAGGGTCTTTTTGTCGTCAATAACTTTCTTATTCCTAGATGGATTTTAAAAAAGAATACTTAGCATAAATGTTAACAACAAAGTGACAGGGTGTGGCGTACATTATCCAGATCGGTTCCATAAAAATCAAGGTCATACTTAGAGGTCAAAGTAAAAAAAAAGTTATTTTTGTGCTCGATTAATAGCTTTCTTACTTCTGGATATTTTAACAATTACTTGGCAGAAATGATAACCATAATGTGACAGTGTATCGCGTGCAAGACCCAGGTCGGTCATACTTAGAGGTCAAAGGTCAATAAGGTTATTTTGGGGGGAGTTTTGTCAATAACTTTCTTACTCCTGGATGGATTTTAAAATTACTTAGCAGAAATGTTAACCATCATAAGATTACCAATTCAAGGTCAAAGTCACAGCTTAAGGTCACAGGGTTGAGCTTTGTTACTGAAGGCAGCGAGAGATTTGAATGTCCCTCATACTATTTTCTTGTTGATGAATTAAAGACGTATCATGTTACACACACGAGCACCTGTCTGAAGATAGTAAATGCAAGTTCAGTATTCACAAAGATGACAGCCTAATAAGTGTTAGGATTGACTCTCGTCACACAACATCAAAGGCATATTTCTATGGCTTTCTTATCAATCTGGTGCTGAGAGTATAAGCGTTTGGTATTGTCTGTGAAAAGCTGGTGCAAGAACTGTTGGCTGTAACTGTAGATTCGGTACTTTGGTACCTTGGCTTTCAGTGCCACAGTTCAGCTACTCTAGCTCCTGTTAGTGATCCAAAAGAGCATCTTGAAATGCTGCTGATGAAGACTGGGAGTCTCGGGATGGTGAGAAAAGTGGGGAGTAGGTCATGCCTTTCAAACAATCATCATGTATTTTAGAAATACATCTTTAGTATTATTTTCAAAATATCAAACAGTATTGTCTATTTTCCTTTTTATATGTAAAAAAAGTTTTAAACGTCTTATTATATATTTGATTATAAGTTTAAAAGACTGATTTTAGTCATATCCTTAAAAGTGATATTCTGTTTTGAATGCCTTATTTCTAAGTTTTATTCTTTTAATCACAGCATACTTATTATGTATACGGGATTTCTAATCTAAGTGTGATTTACTTAGTTTCTTTTAAAGTGGAGTATACTGGAATATTAACTCTGTTCTAGTCTTTTTGCCAAAATTTTAAGTATATATTACGGAATAGAAATGATACGCCGTAATTTATTAAGCAATTCTAACATATTATATATTAATACATATAAGTTAACGTGGTTAAACACAATAGAAAAGTTAAATGCACATTCTGTACAAAAAAAAATGTGTCACGTGATACAAGACACATAGATTATGATATGTACATGTAGATCAGCAACAGACGCGAAATATATGGAATGTAAGCACGCTTTGGTGCGGTTTATTATTTAAAAAATGTCATATTACTTTGGTAAATCACCAAACACTGGCAATTACCCCACTTGTAGAAAAACGGAAGTCACGTGACTGCATATGTCATGGTTAATTAAATATTGTCGTCAAATGAACGTGCACATATTGGACTGTGTTGCATATATGTTTAATCAAGATCCATCGTAGGCACAAATATGACGAAACTGTAACTCGTCCTTTTAGATAATTTTGTTAAGTTTCCTGAATGCAGACAACCTCTGGGAGATCTTTAAATGTTAACAAGTAGTGATAGAATTCTGCCTTTTTTGTGTTTTGCATGGCATGACCGTAGAGACTGCGGGCATTCCACTGCACTACTTTCAATTCTGTTCTGCGGTTTATTGAGCCCATTATCGCAACCTAATTGTTAAGAGGTAAAACTTATTTCTTACTTAGTTTTGGTTTGGTTGGGACAACGATTTTACCTCTGTAGACTTTACTCACATCAGGAGTCCTGCGATCCAGAACCTCATTTTGCAGGCTCTTCCCGGTTCGACGTGACTGGTTAAAACCACTGCTATTTGTGTTATATCTGCGTGCTGGTGTCGGTTTTGTTTTGCGTGGTTTAGGAGAGAATGAAATTGGTTTTGCTCTGTTTTCCTTAATTAACCTGTCATACAACTGCTAAGGTGTCTCTGATTGTTGCACAGTCGTTTGTTGTGGTTCTGGCAGCTTCATGTTGTTCCTTTTTTCGTTGGAAACAATTTGTTGAGGGGGCTGTGGAACTGGGGATTACATTAATGTAGGAGTATATCCAAATATCCATTATAGCCATAAATGGTTTAATGCTTCCATGCTTGCTGGTTTGGATTCTGATTGCAGTGGTGTGATTTGCACCCGTGTTCCATGTGTGTGTTGGTGCATGTGTCCCAGTGCAATACGTTGTGTTGTGCATTTGGAGGTGTTTGTAGTGGTTTAGATATTGGTTGTTACTTTCGTTCCATTCCTGTTGAACTTGTTGGATTTTTGTTTTAATTTGGTCCTTATATTTGATGAAAACAAAACAAGTCAGGCTGTTAACAGCATACCCTTGTTTACAGTTTGCATATTTGTGGTAGCCAGGCAAAACATTGTCTGATGACCATAACTGCAAAACTGTTCCTGCAGGCAGCGGGTGGTGGTATGTCCAAATTACTGGCAAGCGTTGCACCTTATAATTGAATAGAGGAGGGGTTCGGACTTCGGTGTTGTGTTGGTGAATGATATAGATGTTCTATGCCGTTGATTAAAGATCATGAAATGTTGACCAACCTTCTAGTAATTAGTTGATATCCAGTGACACTGGCCACCAAATGTCACAGGGGTGGAAAAAGAACATGGCTCGACCGGGACTCGAACCCAGGGCCTTTCGCATACCGTGCGAACACTCTACCGACCGAGCCACCGAGCCACACGGTCGACCTGCTACATTTTCCCCCTGCCTAAGTAGATTCGTCCCGAATCTCTCCTAATGAGATTCGTCCCGAATCTCCAAGTCCTATCCAGTCCGACTGCGAGACTCATCTTTCATACTCTTTCATGCCCTCAGACGCGGTGCTGACCCCCACACTGGCCACCAAATCTGTCACCATTCGGGTTCGATTATCACTGTATATCAACTAATTACTAGAAGGATGGTCAACATTTCATGATCTTTAATCAACGGCATAGGACATCTGAAATTATATCAATAATTTCACATAAATAACAATCATGTACAAACTATGTGAAAAGTATAAACTTATCACAACAAGCTCAAAATGGCGAATGCACCGGACCATAGTGCCTGAATATGCAAATTAGCTGTGCTAAAGGCCATAAGCGATTAAGCGGTACATGCATTGTTAAGGTATAGACAAGGACATATGGCAAAGGGAGGGAAGGCCTGGGAGTATGGGATTGACCTAAGTTGGGGTTTGCAAATAAAACTTCCCACTTCGTAGCAAGTTGGTATCGACCACCAAATGGTACGATCGAAAACTTCCAGTTGTTTAAAGACCAACTGGATTGCATCAAATCACAGCATAAGGGTAAAAAACTCCCAGCTGTACATGTTCTAGGTGACCTCAACTTCAGAGACATTGCTTGGCCCGACAGCTCAGCAAACAAGGCACAATGCTGAGTCAGTCGGAAGGACAAATATTAATTGATATTATGAACGATCATGGCCTTGAACATATTGTTAACTTCCCCACTCGTGATAAGAATACATTGGATCTGATCCTTACAACTTTGCCAGGACAATTCGAAGACATTCATTCCCCAGATAAACTAAGTGACCACGATATTGTCTCCGGATATTTAAAAATTCACATCCCATCAATAAAGAAACCTCGGAGGAAGGTGTTCTCATATCAGAAAGGTGACTATGAAACTATGAGGAAGGATGCACTCATATTTGCAAAGGAGAAATACTTTAATGGTCATTCAGATGCTCGGTCTGTACAGGAGAATTTTGATTTGATAACTTCTTTCATTCATACTTCGGCCGAAAATCATATCCCCTCAAAAACTAGTGGGTCTGTATCTTCTATTCCCTGGATCACCCCAGAGATAAGGAGAAAAATTCGCAGAAGGAATAAGATTCATGCAAAGGCAAAAAAGACAGGAAGTGGTAAACTCAGGACAAAATTTGAAAACTTGAGACGTGAAATCAAGACTGATATAAAAAAATCAGCATGATTTGTATGTGAATAACTTGGTAGGTGATGTAAAGGCAAATCCCAGAGACTTCTACAGATATATCAATAGCCAGAAGAAAGACAGGCAAGGTATCCCGCCCCTTAATAAAAGAGGAGGGAACGGGGTTGCTGAATCAGACTCTGAAAGGGCAGAGGAACTAGTTGGTCAATTCAATGATGCGTTTAATAAAACTGAGTTCACGGAGGTTCCATTGACTGGAAGATCGGCCCCATTCATGAATAATATTGTTGTGACAGCTGCAGGCGTGATCAAGTTACTTCAAGGCTTAAACCCCAGTAATGCATTAGGACCTGATGAGCTTCATCCTAGAGTCCTGAAGGAACTAGCAAATGAGTTGGGTCCAGTTTTTGCACACTTGTTTCAACAGTCTTTTGATACGGGTGAAATCCCCAAAGAATGGCTCTTAGCAAACATCTGTCCACTCTTCAAAAAAGGAGATAGGGCTCTTGCCCGTAATTATCGCCCTGTGTCTCTGACGTGTGTTCTGTGTAAATTGCTGGAACATATAGTCAAACATCATGGCCCACTTGGACGAACATAAACTTTTGTCAGACAGACAACATGCATTTAGGAAAAGGCACAGTTGTGAAACTCAGCTAAGCACAGTTATTAATGACTGGGCAAAAATCTTGGACAAAGGGGGACAGGTGGACACATTTATTCTGGACTTCGAGAAGGCTTTTGACACCCCTCCTCATGAACTACTTAAATCTAAGTTATTTGGTTATGGAATTGGGGGAAAGACCCTCAAATGGATAGATTCCTTTCTTTGCTACAGAAAACAGCGGGTTGTTGTTAATGGTGAATCTTCGGAGTGGGCTCCAGTTTTGTCTGGAGTCCCGCAAGGGACCGTTCTTGGTCCACTTTTGTTCTCCCTGTACATCAATGATATTTCCACTGACATTGACTCAGAAATAAGACTGTTCGCAGATGACTGTGTTTGTTACCGGCAAATTAGAGATACAGATGACTCAGTGAAACTTCAGGCTGCCATAGATAGATTAGGATGTTGGGCCCGAAAATGGGGCATGAGATTTCAGCCAGTTAAATGCAATATTATGCAGATAACTAGGAAGAGATCTAATAAAGTTGAGGCTTCTTACACCTTAGAGGGAACGGTCCTCGAGAATGTGGACTCCATTAAATACCTTGGAGTGACAATCTCACACAACTTGAGATGGAATACTCATATTAGCAACATGTGTACTAAGGCAAATAGAACGCTTGGTTTCCTGAGGCGAAATCTTCATCAGTGCCCCCAGGATGTTAAAGAGGCAGCATATAAAGGTCTTGTTCGCCCAATCTTGGGATATGGTAGTTGTATCTGGGACCCCAGTGGAGTGGTCCTTAACGATGAAATTGAGAAAGTTCAGAATAGAGCTGCTAGATTTGTAACAGGCAATTACTGTTTTGAAACTGGGAGCATGACTGGATTATTTGGAAAATTAAAATGGGAGTCTCTCAAGAAAAGGAGAAAAGACAGTAGGCTAATCCTATTATACAAAGGTCTAAAGGGTGCTGCCAGCATTCCAACAGATGACCTTGTTCCCCCAGCTAGAGACTGTAGAAATCACCATTCGTTGACGTTTCAGACCCTTACTGCAAGAACTGACATTTATAAAGAGTCGTTCTTTCCCAGAACCATTAGAGATTGGAATGCCCTTCCCGATTCGATTATTTCGACAGCTGAATGTGCTGATGATTGTGTAGCTAAATTTACCTCTTTAGTTAGAGCTAGGGACTAACTTCCCACATCACAGGTCCTGGTGTATGAATGTCGTTGGACGTGTCACCAGTAACAATTCTGATTCTGATTCTGATTCTGATGGTTTTGTGTTTTAATTTTATTCAATATTACAAAACTCGACCTATGACACTCAATTAAGCCAATCACTACTAATTACTGTGAAAACATTTATATAGTTCTATATGACAAGATTATGTTAGGCAGGTTTGAAGTGGCCAAAGCCCTTGGCTAGCATTGTCATGCAGAAAGTTGTTTCTTTAGCCCCTTCGTTATTATGACCATCTGCGAGTTGAACGGCTGAGAGATTATTGGAAGCCGAAACAGAACAAGTATTATTTGTTAAACAAAAGCGACTAATCAACGTCATGAAGATCAGCGTTATAAAGATGATCATGCTGCTGTTGATGATCATCATCATTATCATCATAATTTTCCGCAGGATCGCTGGAAAGGATATAGATGACTATCGTGGGTCCGAGGGTAGGACAGTAACCCACTATGACAATAACCCACTAGGACAATAGCCAGCTGGACAAAGAACCCACTGGGACAATAGCCCGCTTATATGCAAATTCATGCATTTAATTCAGAAATGCAATTCGGGCATGCACTGTGGTCGGTTTCGACTCTACGTGGAAGCACCATTTAGCCCCATGCATTTCTCCAAGTCCAGATGGGCGGGGGCGATCTCAAATAATATGTCTCATAATTATTTCGTAAAAATTTTAAGCAGTGTAGGTGGTTCTAACGGATACTCACAGTGTGTATTTTTGAGCAGAATTATAAAGAAAACGTATACCCCTGTAAACCCCAGTTTTACTATATAAATACCGAGTGGGATTTAAGGGAGTTAAAATTATATATGCATGTTTTCTTGATGGATGAAGCGATTCTAACGAGCACCCACACCATGTGTTTGGATATGTGATACGCCTAATAAATAAGAAAAATGCTACACATTTTCATCGGTAAAAATAAGCATTTTGGAGAAATTAAAGACTGCTTCTGGCCACACGGATGTGCTATTGTAATGGAATCGCTTGATGGCGCAGCGGATACTTAGTTATCAGGTCTCTCACTGCTGTGGTTCGCGCCGCACTCGGGCCACATGTGAGACGCCAAGTTCTGCAACGAGCGGTCATGTGGTTTTTCTTCGGGTACTCCAGTATTCGCGAAACCCTGGTTAACGATCGGCTCGAAATGAGTGAAATAATATTGAAAGGGTCGTAAAAGGACCGTAAAACAAAAATATTACTTCATGTATAGTAAGTAGCATAAAAACCCATTGCTCCAATAAAGGTATGCTTTTTTATATTAGGACCTAATTTTAACTTAACACTAATGCCATACTCTGAAAGTCATCGCATAGGTGAAAATAGTAATATATATGTAGTTGTTTTGATTTAAAATCCCTGGGTATTTATTTTTTATGGAAGTGTTCACAGACGACCTCTGAGTCCCTTTTAAGCTCACCTCGGCCGAAGGCTCCAGGGGAGCTCATGGTATAGTGGGTCCTCCGTCGTCCGTCCGTCGTCCGTCCACACTTTTGAGCAGCTATATCTCTGTATCCTGCAGGCTTATCTCAGTCATTTATCATCTGTAGCATGCCTCTGGTGGGGCATTGATGACATAAACTTTTTTTCGAAATCGCTCTAAAACTTTGGTTCCTATGGCAACCACAAGGTCCCATATACTTACATTGGAAAAATGCTTGTCGGCCCATTTATCATAGAGTTACGTCCCTTTGATTGCTGAAAATGCCCATTTTCGACCTTGTCATCTCCGTAGCCCCTTCAGTTTTGATCGGATCTTTCTGAAACTTATATGTAAGTAGGCTGGGGATAAAACCTCGGATGAGTTCGAAAACCCGGCCAAGTCGGTGCATTTATCATAGAGTTACGTCCCTTTGATTGCTGAAATTGACGATTTTTGACCTTGTCATCACGGTAGCCCCTTCAGTTTTGATCGGATCTATCTAAAACTTATATGTAAGGTGGCTGGGGATTAAAACTCGGATGAGTTCGAATACCGACCAAGTCGGCCCATTTATCATAGAGTTACGTCCCTTTGATCGCTGAAAATGCCGATTTTTGACCTTGTCATCACGGTAGCCCCTTCAGTTTTGAACTTATCTTTCTGAAACTTATAGGTAAGATGGCTGGGGATAAAACCCCGGATGAGTTCGAAAACTGGCCAAGTCCGCCCATTCAACATAGTGTTACTTCCCTTTGATTGCTGAAAATGCAGATTTTCGACCTTGTCGTCACCGTAGCCCTTTCAGTTTTGATCGGATCTTTCTGAAACGTTTGTGTAAGGTGGCTGGGGATAAAACCTCAGATGAGTTTGAAAACCGGGCAAGTCAGCCTATTTATCATAGAGTTACATCCCTTTGATTGCTGAAAATGTTGATTTTTGACCTTTTCTTCACGGTAGCCCCTTCTTTTTTATCGAATCTTTCTGAAACGTATGTGTAAGGTGGCTAGGGATAAAAACGTCGATGAGTTCGAAAGTCGGCCCATTTATCATAGAGTTACGTCCCTTTGATTGCTGAAAATGCCAATTTTTGACCGTGTCATCACGGTAGCCCCCTCAGTTTTGATCCGATATTTCTGAAACTTATATGTAAGGTGGCTGGGGATTAATCCTTGGATGAGTTCTGAAACCGGCCAAGTTGGTCCATTTGTCATAGAGATACGTCCGTTGGATTGCTGAAAATGCCAATTTATGAACTTGTCATCACCGTAGCCCCTTCAGTTTTGGTCGGATCTTTCTCAAACTTATATGTAAGGTGGCTGGTGGTAGCACCTAGGAAGAGTGCGAATACCAGCCAAGACTGCCCATTTGTCTTTGAGTTACGTCCCTTTGATTGCTGAAAATGCCGATTTTTTACCTTATTATCACTGTCCCCTTCAGTTTTGCTTGGATCTTTCTGAAACTTATATGTAAGGTGGCGGGGGATACAAACTTGGATAGGTTCGAAAAACCAGCCAAATCAGCCTATTTGTCATAGAGTTACGTCCCTTAGATTACTGAAAATGCCGATTTTCGACCTTGTCATCACCGTAGCCCCTTCAGTTTTGAGTTCTTGAACTTGAATGAGTTCGAAAACCAGTCAAATTGGCTCATTTATCATAGAGTTACATCCCTTTAATTGCTGAAAATGCCGATTTTCGATCTTGTCACTTGAAAGTTACATATAAGCAAGTCAGGAATAAAAGCTTGAATGAGTTTGAAAATCGGCGAGGTCAGCTGATTTATCGTAGAGTTACATTCTACTTGATTGCAGAAAATGCTTACCATGTCATCACCTTGTGTTCCAATAAATCCTTCAGGAAAGGTTTGCACTTCCTGAAACTTTGAATCTGTTAGCTCAGGTGAGCGATACAGGACCATCTTGGTCCTCTTGTTTTATAAGCAGTCCCTGTCAAAGTTTAGCAGTGGGCTATTGTCCAGTGGGATAGTGTCGGGATAGTATCGAGTGGGCGTCTGTTCCAGTGCGCTCTTGTCCGTTCACCATAATGGCACTTTTTGTGGCATCGCCCGCTATTGATGCAGAAACCGGAATGCGTTGCACAGAATATTTCTTTTTCGCCCTCGCATTACATAAACGTCTGTTGTCTATGGGTATCTGCTCACAAACCTAGCCGTTTGAGGCGGTTCTAACGAGTACCCAAAATCTATATTTTAGGGCAGAAATAAGAAAAATAAGGTATACCCCTGTAAACCCCAGTTTCCCTATATAAAAGTGGGGTTCAAGGTGAGAAAAAATTTATCGGTGTGTTTTTGTGACGGGTGTGAATATGAACGACGTTTACCCTGAACAACCCCACTCATTTTCTCTATATAAATGGTATTAGCTAATCAGACTCGATTTCTGAGAGAATGTATTAAAAGACTGAGGAATTCTCGTGTGATTAGCGGGTTGCTCTTACTGTGTTTTCTGAGAAAATCGCCAACATCCAAGCGTTTAACTTGATGCAAACTTACAATAAACAGCCCTGGTAATAGCCAAAAAGATCAGCACGGTAACAAGTTCGTGTAATGAATACCCCTAAACCCCACTTTTTATAGAGAAAAACTGGGGTTTGAGGGGGTATACATTTTTTATCTTATTTCTTCTCCAAGACATAGGTTATGGGTACTCGTTAGAACCGCGTCTATGGGTCAGTTCTAGCGAGCACCCAAAACCTATGTTTTCAGTATAAATAGGAAAAAAATATCACTGATTTTCTTGAGAGACGAAGCGATTTTGTGAGATGTCAAAAAATGCACTATGCCGCACGGGTGTTATCGTAATGTAAAATTCCTTAGAGACAGTCGACTGGTAATAGCCAAAACTCGTTAAAATAGATATTGCCGGTCGACTGACAATAGCCATTTTAACGTGTTTTGGCTATTTCCAGTCTTTTTTGTTTGATTTGAGGTTTAACGTCCCCGTCAACACTGTAAAGATCATTTTGGAGACGTTGCTTCCAATTTTGTGTGACTTTTACCCGACGTTGAGATGAAATGACATCTTAAGCCCAGTCGCCCAATGAAACAATAGAGTTTATAAGCATAGACGGTCCGACTCGTACCGGTTTGTCTGGGCAGGCTTAGATCCTCTAAGCGGTTTACCAGTGCTCGTGTGTGGGTCGGATTTAGCTCTGCGTTGAAGCATCGTTGATGGGCGGGGGCAGCTATTTCCAGTCGATTGTCAATAGCCACTCCGATGATAAACTCTAATCCGATCTTGTAACTGAAATGTAGCAGCGAAATACATAAAACAAAGCATGTTTACAACTGACCAACAAACACGCGCGACATTACTGTTTTCTTTGATCTCGTTACAAATCAGGTGACGAGAATCTGAATGTGAGACTTGCCATGCGACCTTCTACTCCCCCAAGAAATAATGAGCCGGGACGCAGCAAGATATGTACAAATTGGCATGTGCGACTGGAGACGACTTTGATCAGCATGCGTTAAACACAGACTGATCAGAGTCTCGATTTTGTATCTGGATCCTGACGCATTTACAGAGCGAAAACTTAAGACGTCTACATGGTTGGACAAGTGCGCAGTAGATTCTCAATCTTCGCCTGTAACACACGACATCTTTTGTCCATTGGTGAACCCCAGCTGTATGTTGCTGTATGTCGGACATCATGAACAGGTCTTGTACAAGATGGCGACAATGTCCTCTAGTAGATGCTATAAAAGTGGGACCAAGATTGTGGTTACTTCAGGCCAGGCAACTCGGACCTCAAACACTTCCATAGTCTTTCATAGTAAGTACGAGTCCTTTGGATTGTCCAGTGATATTTGGTGTTGTGATTTATAGCTGTTTTGTTCTAGAAAATAAGTAAGTTGCTTTGAATATTAAATATTATTTTACGGATGGAAGGGTTTTCAATATCTTAATTATTGTATATTAACTTCTGCATTGCATGCGTTGAAAACGCGGTCTACTTTATATGAGAACATCATTATTTTGATTTTCCTATTATTTAGCCAGCTAATAATATCATTTTATTATTTAATTATTGTATTTTATTTTAACTTAATTTACTTTAGCTCACCCGCATTTTTTTTTATAAATATGTCAAGTTTCATTTATTTTCTGAGACTAAATTTATGTTTCCAATGACTTTTTCAAAAGAAACGATCATAGCAAAACACAACCACGAGACATATCTTGAAAACTGACTCACTCATTAATATTTTTGATATACTTCTTATTTCTTCATGCATAGATTGATGATACTCATTAGAAACGCCTCTATGAAGCGAAACGCCTCAATGAAGCGGTTCTAACGAGTAACCACACTCTATAGATTCGTGCACGAATAGTTGTGATAATGCATACCCTTGTAAACCCACTTGTCTCTTGATTAAGATTTTCTAGGATATTTATTGCACGTACTTGATGACGTCGTGATTTTATATCTTATTGAAACTTCAAACATAGAGTCTAAAGTCTTATAGACGTGGCTCAAATACATACCCGTGATTTATGTTTTCAAAAGAAACAATTGGCCTCGTCCTTAGGGGCTTGAAGAAATATATGGGCTGCATGATGCTTCCACGCAGAGCTGAATCCGGCCCGCACACTAGTACTGGTAAAACGCTTAGAGGATCTAAGCCTGTCCAGAAACCGCGGTGCGAGGCGGACCGTCCATGCTAATAAACCCTATTGGTTTCATTGGGCGACAGGGCTTGAGATGTCATTTCATCTCAATGTCGGGTAAAAGTTCACAAAATTGGAAGCAACGTCTCCAAAATGACCTTTACAGTGTTGACGGGGACGTTAAACCTCAAATCAAACAAAAACAAAATCAAAAGAAACAAGATGATTTTGTATGTTCATCTTATTAAAGCTCCCAACATAGAGTCTAAAGCCTTATAGGTGTGGCACAAATAAGTACCCATGATTTATGTTTTCAAAAGAAACAAGATGATTTTGTATGTTAATCTTATTGAAACTACAAACATAGAGTCTAAAGCGTGATAGCTCAGTGGTTAGTGCACTTGCCTCTGATGCTAGAGGTCCCGGGTTCGATCCACGGCAGCGGCGATAAAATTTCGGTATCCGAACACGCTCCATTGGCATCATTTGCAGGGATGAATGTCATAAAGTGCACCGTCCTTCGGATCGGGACGTAAACTGGAGGCCCCCTGTGTAGGGAGTACCATCCCCTGTGCAGGTTAAAGAACCCTACCATAATTTCATGATTACTGTGTAGGCTTTCACCCTGCAAAACTGGAGTGTATTTAATATACACCTGCCTAGGATGCCCGCGAGGGCGTATGGCAGTATATATAGAAAGCCTTATATGTGTGGCACAAATAAGTACCAATGATTTATGTTTCCAAAAGAATCCGTAGGTGAAATTGTATGTTAATTTTATGGATGTGGCGCAAATAAGTACTTCAAAACAAAGATAAATGGTTGTCCCGCAAACCATTCTTATTTTGTCTATAACAATGGTTTCCGTGATGGTTCCGATGACCTATACACAGAACTGAAAGCATGTATTATAACATGAGACCGCAGACTATGTATTCGCGCAGTCTGACTACAGCATTTAGTGTCCGCATGAAGCTTGTGTGAAACTTAGGCTCTCTTTAGCGAAAGCATTGCTGTCTTCGTTTCAGTATGTGTATAGTTTAAACCTCAAATCGAGGGATCCAAATTAAACCGCATCATGAAAAAATGTTTTATAGCAGATGCGAACATCAAGGTTGCAGATCAGACTGCGCATCGCTAATCTGTATAACCCAACAGGTCGATTTGTGTCTTAGCAGGTATAAAATGAGCTCCGCCAAGCGAATTTGTGTCTTCGAGCATTCCGTCATAACAAATTTTAACTGCGCATGCCCAGCCATTCAGAGGGGCCAGGGATATGGCTTTCTGTCTGAAGGTTCCCTTGATTCACTGCTTGTATGAGCGAGCAGCGAAGGTTCTGGCGAGACTGCGCGGATGCGCAGGCTCGCCTGAACCTTCGCTGCTCGCATAGGCGATAAGTACCAAAATCGCTTGACGGGGCCCAAATTGAAGCCAGGTTTTCTGGTGGTGCGGCTTATATCCTGTAAATGTTTTCATCATAAGGCTAGCTAACACTGTCATGTGACATAACAATTTCTGTCATGGCGTAAAAACTGAAATTATTTCTGAGGAACTTTTCATATTTTTCTTATTCCTGCCCTAAATATAAGAAAAGGTATCCCCTGGTTAATACAAGTTTTCTATATATATTTTTTATATAAAGTGGGGTTTACAATGTTGCTCGCGACACGGACTTGTTCATGTGGTGTTAATATTCATTTGGGCACATTTTTTTCCTTTAAAGCGGATAAGATTCACTATTTAACGAAGTCATTTTTATACAAGGAAATCAGAGACCAAAGATGTAAACAAAAACTTGATAAACCTCAGATGCCAACAAAGCAAGGCATCCATGTTTAAACAATATATTATATTGTAACCTAGGTAAAAGTAACGGCTGTGTTAAGATTTCAAATGTACTTCAAATGGAATAAAATGGGGCCATTTCAGCCATGAAAATTTAACATTTTAGAAATATGAAATGGGAAGGGAATTTCAAAATAACCGTCCTCCATGCAGAGCAAAACAATGCCTTTTGAAAAGATAGATCTTAAAAATTACTGGTCTCATATCGTTATTTTTTTCACCAAACCTGATTACGCTGTGAGGCCTTTCATTTGAAAAAGCTGTAGCTGTTTTCGAGTATCCCCATTTGTAAACCCCTAATGACAGGAGACACAAAATAATTTTTAAAAGAGTAACTGCTCTTAAGGGGAGTCAAAATTGTTAATCAGTGCAACATGCTTACTTGATTTCCAAAGAATCGCCAGTTTTAGGGGGCTCGCAAGTGCTCACTCTACTGTACTGTTTTTGTTTTGTTTTTTGTATGTTTGTTGTTGTTGTTTTTTTTTTTTGTTTTTTTTTGTAGTAAAAAAAAAAAATAATTAAATAAATAAAAATGAGTATATAGCTTTTGCATTTGCAAAACTAACTCAAATGTTTCAGCAAAAAATTAGAATATTTCCCTATCTAATGGTAAAAGTTTTAATACGACGCCAGTTTTCAATTACTGTTCCAAGGTATCTTATAGCTTTATAGAAAAGAAGCAGCACCAGCAGCAGCAATAACAACAAAAACAACAATAACAACAACAACAACCTGGGTGCTACCAATGTCTGTGTAGGCTGTACCTTATTTACCTTATGTATTCGGACAGTCAGAACTGAGCAAACTGTGTATACCAAAATGAGGCGTCGCAACAGGTTCTACACAGTTTGCCACTCATCCAGCTATTTTTGGCTCAACTTCGGATATTAAATGAGCCCCGCCAAGCGAATTTGTGTCTTCGAGCATTCCGTCATGACAAATTTTAACTGCGCATGCCCAGCCATTCAGAGGGGCCAGGGATATGGCTTTCTGTCTGAAGGTTCCTCTTGATTTACTGCTTGTATGAGCGAGCAGCGAATGTTCTGGCGAGACTGCGCGGATGCGCAGGCTCGCCTGAACCTTCGCTGCTCGCATAGGCGATAAGTACCAAAATCGCTTGACGGGGCCCAAATTATACTTGATCAAATTTTAGAGCAATTATGGTAAGGAGTTTAGATGTCCGAATATTTAGGGTAAGTACGGGAGTATATTTTATTACAGAGCTGCTGCACCATGAATCCTGCACGTTTCTCCCTGCTCTCTGTCGCTCTCCTTGTGGCCTCCGCGGCTGGTTATGGAGGTAAGTTGTTCTTCCTTTCTCGTGTCAATATTAGGTAACGGTTTGTGCCGTACTGTCACTTGACAGTCATGCTTGATATTGCTTTGGTCTCATCTGTCCATCCGTCCGTCCATGCATCCGTCCGTCCGTCCCCATGGTAATATTAAATGTTCTTGCGACAATGATATATAGTAAGAACTATTTGATATACGAGCAAGGTGCTTGAATCAAGTTTACAAATATACTTAGTATATACAATACGGAGGTGATTTGGTTACATTGTAAGCCTATTTTACTGTTATTGAAATTTAGAATATAACATCGCGTCTGAGCATGCAATAACGCCATGTAATAAATTCGGTAATCCAGTAGTGGATTAAATATGCAAATCAGTTAGATGCGCCCCGTTACGTTACACATAAGACGCCTTTAACGACATCGCGTTCTATCTATCTTCCATGACATCTTAACCTCCGCAGAGGACTTCAGGTGGTGTTCCGGTAAAACCAAGTGCTAAAGGGGGTTAGTTGAAGGAAAAGGGGGAATAGAAAAGTTGGTGAAATGAGTTTGTACAGTGCGATCGAGAGTGTTAGTATAGTAGATACTTGCATTTAAAGTGTTGAATGGACTACCTGGCATTATTCGGGCGGAAATTGACATTTTTGTAAATATCCTGAATAAAATGCGTTTCTTAATCATCATATGATAAATAGAATCTTGCGTTTGTACTAATGTATAATTGAATTTATTAAACTCGTTGAGCAAAAGCGATAAAATGCTCGGCAAAACGTTTTTCCTCAGCTTGTTAAATAAGAACACTCATAAAGGATCCTCTTTTTAACATGAGTTGTACATACACAGAGGCAAAAATGAATGTATAATAATTTAGTTTGACACATTTCGACATTCGTGCATGTTATCGTTTTTTTTTTAAATTGAGGTTTAACTTCCCCGTCAACACTAGTTCGGTCATTTTGGAGCATTGCTTTCAATTTTTGTGGAACTTTTATCAGACATTGAGATGAAATGACATCTCAAAGCCCCGCCACCCAATGAAACCAATAGGGTTTATATTCATGGACATTCCGACTCGCACCACTTTACCTGGGCAGGCTTAAATCACTTGATAGAAAACGGAAATCACAGTGACCTCTGGTATCTTGGGTCTAGTAATTAATTCAATAATTCTTGAAATCAGCCATATGAGAAAGCAAATGGCCCCATACATATGAAGTCACTATGACCTACAGTTTTTGTGCCACCCGAGAATGTTTGATTCGGGGGGGGGGGGGGGCATATAGTATTTGCCCTGTCTGTCTGTTTGTTAGTTTGTCTGTCTGTCTGTCCGTGTCTTTTTGTTTGTTTGTCTGTTTGTCCGTCACAAAAACTTTAACCTTGATCATAACTTCAAATGGATTTGACCTAGCCCCATTCACACACTTATTCACCATCACAAGGGCCAAGGGCCATAACTATGTTGTCATTTTAGCTGAATTATCTCCCCTTGAAATTTTGCAAAAACTCAGAAATTGGCTGCCAAGGGGGGCATTGGTCACCTATAGTGACAGCTCTTGTTTCTCTATGTCCTTAGCAAAACTTTAACCTTTAACCTGCTGAATATTCAATTAAGCCACACCCATTTCTGACTTTGAACCAATCAGATTACTTCATACAATTTATTTATACATATTCATAAACTGAATGTCAAACAGAGTAGATCCTGATCAGATGGCTTCTTCAGAAGCCATCTGATCTGGATCTACACTGTTTGCAAAGATATGGCTTGTCGCCTACAGCAGGATAAAGGTTAAATATTTTTTGGATTATATTTTGTTAAAAATGGATTGTGACGAAAAAAAAAAAGCATTCCGAAAATACACCTATACAAATACACTGTAAATATTACCGCCGAGAAAACGAAGTTTTTTAGATGAAAAATTGTAATATTTGTCTTATTTCTTATTTCTACTCGAAATATTGACTATGGGTACATGTTAGAACTACCTCATCGAGGCGGTTCTAACGAGTACCAACAGTATATTTTACAACAGGAATAAGAATCAAAGCACTGGGAGTACTGGTGGGTCGATCGTCTCTGAGTGTAGGTTGGGAAAATAGTCCTGAGCTGAGAATCGAACTGTTCGTTTAACTTTAAGCAAGCACAGTAGAGCTGATCAGACATCGCGTTATGTGGCGTCTGATTATGTAGATTCTGTTTGCCAATGCCCAAGCATTCCGAAAACACACCTATACAAATACACTGTAAATATTACCGCCGAGAAAACGAAGTTTTTTAAAATTGTAATATTTGTCTTATTTCTTATTTCTGCTCGAAATATTGACTATGGGTACATGTTAGAACTACCTCATCGAGGCGGTTCTAACGAGTACCAACAGTATATTTTACAACAGGAATAAGAATCAAAGCACTGGGAGTACTGGTGGGTCGATCGTCTCTGAGTGTAGGTTGGGAAAATAGTCCTGAGCTGAGAATCGAACTGTTCGTTTAACTTTAAGCAAGCACAGTAGAGCTGATCAGACATCGCGTTATGTGGCGTCTGATTATGTAGATTCTGTTTGCCAATGCCCAAGTGTACGAGCACAGTCAACCCGCCCCGCCCATCGGGGCTTGAGTAAATAGATGGGCTGCATGATGCTTCCACGCAGAGCTGAAAGTCCCGTAACATTGGAAGTAACGTCTAAATGACCTATTCAGTGTTGACGGGGACCTTAAACCTTAAATCAAACAAACGAGCACAGTCCAGAATTTTCTTCTTCCGCTGCGCTCTGACGTCTTAAGGTAGTACTTGGATTTTGTTCAACAGAGTGGGGAGGGTGCAATCGCAGCCCCCTCCCATCTTTTGGAAATTATTTCAGATTCATAAAGTTTTTCACCCTCTGCAAAATACCTGAAATTCGCATCCTCAACCCGCCCATTTTCAGAGTCTGCGTGCGGCCCTGAATCATGTTCAAAACTGTTGTTGCATACAAACGGCGAACAGTGCCGAACTGACCAGAAGCAATGTTCTCTATATCCGATCTTGGTCTACGCTGTATGTCTAATAACGGTACAACCTATAAAGTCTGGGCTACTCACTTTTGCACTTAAACATTTCAGGGTTCTAAAATTAAGTTCTTAGCAGGAGTGCGAAAAGTTTATTTTTACTCGACTTGACATACATTTGTGTAACAGTTTTATAAATAGAATGTTCCGAAAGACGTCACGTGAAATCGTGGCCTGGATTAAGATATTGTTTTTCTTTCATTACGTGAGCAACCTGGCATTATTATACTATTTCGTTTAACCCTCAAATGCCACTTTTTAAGCAAACAGTGAAGTTCCTGTGCAACCTACTGATCAGAGGCCACATTCTGTGGCGTCTGATCTGGGTATTATCCAGCACACGATTCCTGCCAAGACTCTATATATAGCTCTTGTTGCATCGATAAAAATAGCGCAACGTTTCAAGTTCTATTAATAAAACATGATATTGGTTTCTGCAAATCAGTGATGGTCACGTGAACAACTGCATGATTTCCGTTTGGCCATTTAGTAAATTTGGGTCGATCGTAATCCCAAAACTTAGGTTTACCCCCTTAAACCCCAGTTTTACCATACAAAATTTGGGTTCAAGGGGGTCCGAATCAGGCGCGTTTTCGTGATGAAAAGAACAAAGCATCTATAGTCTACATTTTCTAGTAATGATAAACTCCAGTCACACGTTGTTTCAAACATAAAATGGATAATTAACCTTATATTGAAGTTGAACTTTTCAATTTTTACAGGTAAAGGTGGCGGGGGTGGAGGCGGCGGTATGATGCCTCCAATGATGGGCGGTGGTATGATGCCTCCAATGATGGGCGGAGGTATGATGGGCAGCGGTATGATGCCTCCTATGATGGGCAGCGGTATGATGCCTCCTATGATGGGCGGTGGTATGCCTCCTATGATGGGCGGTGGCATGATGCCTCCAATGATGGGCGGTAAAATGATGCCTCCAATGATGGGAGGTGGTATGATGCCCCCAATGATGATGCGTCCTATGATGCCTCCGATGATGGGAGGCGGTGGAAAAGGTGGAATGCCTCCAATGATGATGCCCCCCATGATGCCCCCGATGATGCCCCCAATGATGGGAGGCGGCGGTAAAGGAGGAATGATGCCACCAATGCCGATGCGCCCGATGATGCCTCCTATGGGCGGTGGAATGATGCCTCCTATGGGCGGTGGAATGATGCCACCAATGATGGGAGGTGGTAAACCAATGGGCGGTGGTGGTATGTATGTTTTATATAGCTGTTTTATAGGTTATTTATCAAGGTACGGAAACCTTTACGTGGTTAAATGTTCAGGCGATCGTTTCAACAAAGTAAACTTCGAAAACCCAATGAAGTTACCTTTCATGTTTCTGATATATTCTAAGTTGAAGTCTGAAGAATGAAACTTCAAGGGGCCTCAGTAATATTGATGAGGTATTCTATGACATCATTGTTGCGTAAGATCGTCACACTTTCCAAAAAAAGTACTGGAATATCTATTATCGTCAGAAAATATTTAACCTCTTATCTATAATAAAATTGATCACAGTTGATTTGCAAAAAAAAAAAAAAAAAACCAATTACCTCTTATTTCCAACTTGAATTGCGATATCCGTCATCTTGGAAATACTGCAAAGTGGATGAGAAAAAAAAAAGTAAACTAATTTCATGCATCACAAAAGATGACTTTACTACAGCTGGTGTGTGGGCATGTGTGGCGGCCGTCGTCTCCCTACCCTACATCATAGTGTAGATTATATTTACTTGTCCTTTGGGATCTTTGGTTCCATTGTTGTATTTTGAAAATATTTGAGGGTCACTGATGAGGCCTAATTGGCCGAAACTAGCTAGTCTGGCCCAGAAAACATATACACTCCATATTTGTTCACTTCTGTGGTGTATTCCTTGCTTAAAAAGGATAACCCTTTTATAGAACATATTAAATAAAACAGTGGAATTCGTTTCCGCTGACCGTTCCAAGGCGGTTCTTCTGTCGCGGTTAATTTTTGTTATGGTTTGTCTTTGGGCGTTTGTGTCGCTTATATTATTTTATTCTGGATAGCCTATATGCCATTTTGTGGGAAAGTAACTGTCCTTTTGGCTTTCCGCTATTAATGTTGCCATTAGGGTCTGTTGTTTCATGTTTGTGTTTCTTTCCCTTTGGTGTCTCTGATGGGAGCTGTGAGTTAATTGTATCGATTACTGATCATTGCCTCCACTTCTACTTTAAATAAAACAAAAACATTCAATTGTCTTAAATAAATCATTGTTTCCATTATTTAACTCCCATTCTGTCCAACATGATGTTTAAGTTTTTCTACTGAGCACCACGATCAATATAATACGTGCAGAATGCGCGGTTGACGTGGCAACAAGTCTTTAAAAACTGACAAGCTATTTTGCTTCTTGACGCCAAAAATGGAGTTACATTCTCATTCAGCGATATCATTGTTTCCATTATTTAACTCCCATTCTGTCTAACATGAAGTTTAAGTTTTTCTACTGAGCACCACGATCAATATAATACGTGCAAAATGCGCGGTTGACGTGGCAACAAGTCTTTAAAAACTGACAAGTTATTTTGCTTCTTGACGCCGAAAATGGAATTACATTCACATTCAGCGATATTTTCCGGCATTAGGGGAATGTGATCCCATGTCACCTGCCAAGAATCAAAACAACTTTTAATATATCCATAGGTGCTCTGCAATGTGTACCGAAAATCTCATAACGAAAACTTGCCTATTCAAACATATTTAAAATTTTACCATCACAAATTGAAAAAGTTCAGACAAAAATGGTCATATCTTAATATTTCTTCTCCAATCATAGATGCATGTTTTAAGCAGAAATACGAAATAATAATGCATGTCCCTACAAACCACAGTTTAACCATATGAAAGTTGGGTTTAAAGGGTTCAACATTATGAAGGAGCAAAGTCAGTCAATTTCCCGTGTAGTACGATGTACATTGTCCGTCTTCGAATGTTTTTTAATTTCCTGTGTTATATAAATTAAAATATTAATATTTTTATTTGCAGGTGGCGGCAAACGTAAGTAAACTTTTCAAGCTTTCAATATTTTCCTCTGGTCGGGCCCACCGGAGTATAACTGCTGGATTTCTTTCGCTAAAGCATTTCAATTATTACATACTATCGAGTCCTCATCGTATTCGTTTGAATTTTATCTTTTTTGGAGATTTTGCACTGATGAGTTAGGAATCCTCCATGCGTACTGAACAAATTATTTGTCTAAACCACGACAGAAGCAAGGGCGAGGATTGTGGCCATAAGATCTCCGCCCCCTGATCCTCCCCACCCGCACACACACTCCAGGAAAAAAACTTTTTTTCTGGCCGTTCCAAAGCGGTTCTTCTGTTGTGGTTTATTATTTTTATAGTTCGTCTTTGCATGTATATGTTGATAATATATCATTTATTTTTAGAGCCGTTTTGTGGGGAAAATTACCTGTCATTTTGCCTTTCCACTTGTGACGTTTTCATTATGGTGAAGTTGTTTTATGTTCGTGTTTCTTTCCTTTGTTGTCTTGGATGGGAGGTGTGGCGTAATTGTGTCGATTCCTGATCATTGCCTTCACTTCTAATTTGCCATGATGGAATAGATGAATAAAGAATGTGGTAGTGTTATATTATTGTGTCAGTATTAGTTAAGAATTATGACCAGATTTTAATGTTTTTATGCACTTGGCATAGAATAACGACGCCAGTGACCCTACAGGGCAGCATCAGTTGTTTCCTCAAAGAATTCAAATATGAAGATGTTTTATTTGTCTAATTTAAGACAATATGGGTTAAAGCTATACATATTCAAGTTACATTCAGTTTGGTTCCGTTTGCTTGTGTTGGTTAGATTATATTTCTTTTATTGCAGGTTACAAGAGATACGCAAAAGGTAATTATATCATTGCATTTTCCTATGGCTAAGTGGGTCCTGTCTGGGAAGAATTGGAATTTCTGCTCTCCTCGTCCAGTTTAAAGATAGGGGTCTTATGTGTTGTAGGATCTCTGTTTTTAGATTTCATTTTGTTAACTTGCATGTCTCCTTGTTAAAAAGTTGCCTTCATGCCGTTAGAAGTCGTAATACTCTTGAGTAGAAGGCATGGTCTACTGCAAATATTGGATATGTTATTTTTAAGCATTCATTTCCTTTTTTCTGACAAAATAATTTAATGTACAGATACAAATTTTATTTAAAGATACAAATTTTATTTAAAGTCGGAAGGTTTTAACAAATGTAACATTAGCTATGTATAGCTGTTAACCGACTAATTTCTCTGAAAAATAAAGCCTTATTTCTCTGAAAAATAATTAAACATAAATAAATAAACTATGGTACTATAAGGGTTATTTGTTATCATAAAAGCAAGACCAACACAAGACTTGCAAAGCGATCTGTGCGACCAGTGCGAGTATTCAATGACTGCATGAGCCTTCAGTAGCCTAAAGTCTATCAAATAGAGTCAGACACTGGGCTTACGGAGTGAACAAATTGCACGACCCGCAGAAAAAGCGACCGACTGAAGTCGGTTGATTTTCTAAGAGTGCCCTATAGTCGGGGATTTGAAATTCGTAGCACGCGTATTTAAGGAGTTTAATGCACCTTACTTTCTCACACTTAACTATGATACGAATTTATTAAGAGGTCTCTCAGCATCTTGAAAATGGAGTTAGAAAATCAAAAAAGTGGGGAAAAGGACTTAAAAAGGGGAGATAAATGTACCTACCCTCTTTTCTCATTTAAGCATCCAAACGACATCTCCTCTGAAACTACAAGGCCAACTGGAACCAAATTATATGTGAAGCCGTCATGGGGTGGAAGAACAAACATATATTCTGAATATCTGGGTTACATGACCAAAATTTCCGCCATGCCCATATATGGTAAAAACCTTTGAAAATCGCCTTCTCAGGAACCAATCGACCGATGACCTTGAAACTTGGTATACAATATATGGGACCCGGGCCCTATCGAATTTGTTCAAATGATGACGTTTTGTTGACCTTAACCTTTCTTACGTCAAGGTCACATTCGGCACTTAGGATTTTGTATGGAAAAGTCAGGGTTTTCTGGTTCTGTTGCAGCTTATGACATCATAGTTGATATTTGCAATCAGCTTAATGATCCTTGGGCCATAAGATTAAATAGTTTTTAATTTTTCTAAAACTACTGGGTTAACTGATACCAAATTACATATACTGCAGGTGGTCGAGAAATCCAAGTTTGTTAGAGGGATCTGTGTGATCGTCACACCAATAAACGGCCAAAAGTGATTTTAAATTCTGCATCTCAAGAAATACAAGACCTTGGTATGCAGCATTTTGGACTCTAGCCTTAAGATGGTTCAAAGCTGACTATAATGTATGCGACGGCAACAAAAGAAAACAATGGTTGATTTCAAAATAATTTGGCATCAATGGTCCTGGGATTGGCTTCTACTAAACCATTATGGCCTGTTAAAATAAATGGCCACCACGGGTGTGTGTTGGGGGGGGGGGGGGGTGAGATTAATGCCCACTTGAGCTCTGGTAAGCGTAGTTTCCCATCGGCCGCTTGCTTACAATTTTGTGTTCAGGGAAAAGTCGCGTAAACTTGATGGCAAGCGTAAACCATATCTAATTGGCGTTGTCATGATACAGCAGCCACAGTTTTCTGCTTTACTGATTGCGCTTGTTTGGTTATCTTTTGTTGCTTAGCTTCATAAACAATTAATTGGTGACCAGTGATAGTTTGGTATGAAGTTACCATGACAGCAATACCTCTGAAAGACGACAATGTTCAGTGAAGATAACAGCGCGACCCTATTTCAGTTTTGTTTTTTCAAAGGGTTGGCAGATTTTTGTTCAGTATTTCATAATTGAAGGAAAGTCGTTTTTTAATGAGTTTACGCCTCTGAACAATCAAGCCTCCTTTTGACTGAACGTGTGCGAAATTTTACTGCGAACAAAAAAGAAACATTATACAGTATTTGGTGGAACGATTTTACTTAAAATATTTTAGAGTTTTTTTTGGTTTTGGTTTTTAACATTAATTTGCTGCAAAAAAGATACTCTACTAAATTTAAATATCGGCATCTAATTTTCCAGCTGCGGATTTGATATACTCCAACTTATTTGCTGATTGAATGACTCTGGTTTTGGTCGATCTTTTGGCAAACATGCGCAAATTGAGGTCACCAAGTTACATGAAGATGCAGAAAAGTTCAGTCGAGGGTCGGTGTTGAACCCTATGGTCCCACCCTTCTTGACAAAGGTGAAGAGAAGAAGCTTGATTTACGTAGGAATCGTAACATTCCTTATGCCAAACATCGTCCCTGTTCACTGTTCAATATATCTGACATATTAGGTTTCAACATCAAGTAAATTAACCCGCCCGCCTAGTTCCTTTCTTATGTACGAACGCATTTCCGCCAGAACGCCTGAAGGTAGGTGTCTGATGCTCGGTCTCTGGTAGGGTTAACTGGAGTCTTAATTGTTTGGTTTCCTTTGCTGCAGAATTCTAGCTATTTCATGCTGTCGAGCCCTCATCGTTCTTTCATCTTTTTAGCCGTTTGATTTTCTGTTCTCGGAGATGTTGCACTGATGAGCTAGAACTCCACCATGTAGAGTGAACAATTTATCGGTTTTAACCACGACAATCAAGGGCGAGAAGTGTGACTATCTAAAATCTATTAAAGTGTTCAACCCCACCCCGCCCCCGTAAAACTTCTTACTGACCCCGTCGTCGATCCTTTTTTTTGTGGTTTATTTTTTTCATAGTTAGTCCTTAAGATGTATGTATTGCTAATGCCTTTTTTATTTTGGATAGCCGTTCGGTCATGTGGGGAGATAACTGTCATTCTGGCTTTCCATCCATGACGTTTTCATTTTGGTGTTTTGAATGGGAGGTGCGAGATATTTTGTATAGATTCCTGATCATTGCATACACTCTGTTTTTCAAAGGTGATAACTCCTGATGGCTTGTCATAGAAGGCCTTTTTGGCCAATCTATATGGGACAATTGGGGTGGTTGGGTGAGGCAAAGGTGACGTGTATCTTGCGTCAATAGGGCGTCCAGCTGATAGTGGCTTACAGCTGGACAAGACCTGCTGTTCTTCCAGCAGTTATGGGTAGAGGGGGGAAACAGTTAGTTCTTCTGTTTCTGCTTTTCCATTTTCCTATTTCTCCTCTGCCCCTTACTTTTATCTGCTCAACTATCTCTTCTGTCGCTTTTCTCCCTTTCTCTGGAGAGAGGACAAAAATGACAACAAGGGGTGACGTGCCTTTAAACACAAAACAATCAATATATGGGACAAATGTCAGAAAAAGGAAGTTGTAATAAAGGAGATGAAGAACAGATTAATCAGTGTGTGACAAGAGACACAGGATGATTAAGAGCTAATGGTGAATAGAGGGACAAGGCTATCGTAGACAGGTTGCCCAACAAAATGGTAGAAAGTAAGTGCAGGTAACATCTTAAGATGCACGTTTACAGGTTATACCACAACTCTTGGAAAAGGGAAGATAGAAGAATGTTTAAGGGATGGCTTTACTTTACATTAAACCTCGGGTACAAAGACGTTTTAGTCGTGCGACTTAACAGAAAATTAGGTACCCAATAAGATTTCAAGTGGCCAGTAACATTTACGTGTTTAAAATATAATAATGTCGATGTTACTTTGGACGCCTTCCGCACAAACCGGAAACTTTGGATAATGATTCTTGAAAGATGCAATGTATTCATTAAATGTTGATTGTTTCAAGTCACCAGTTTAGAGAATCACTTGCCAATTCACCCGCTGACAAATATATGCTTGGTGATGCATACCCCCCCCCCCCCCCACCCTTAAAATATAAACCGGAAGGAAATGGCCATCAGTAACTTTTCAAAAATATATATATCGGTCCCTGTTATGATACATCTATGACCAGCCAGTAAAATAATTTAGTTTTTGTTGGTTTTTATATATTTTTTATCACGATCTGTGACACAACAGGAAAAAGTGGTACAGTGGTCCATAGGTATCGGAGTCCCTTGTTCATGCCCGGATTGAAACAGAGTCATCAAGTTTCACATGCCCGTGCAAAAATTACCGTCCTTCATACTGACGAAAAAGAAATTGTTTCAAAAAGTACTAAAAATTATTTAGCGCGAAAATAGTGTAAAATTTACCAAATTTTGGGGGTCAACTTTCAATGGTCAAAATTTATGGTAACACCGGATGTAATTACGTCATATCATGAATTTTGGTGTCTTCGAGTATTGACAAATATTTTGGCTGATGCAATAAATCAACATTCATATGTAAGTGCAAGCTACACATAACTAAACTCAATCCAACTATACCATCCGCATGGGGGTGGGTGTAAACTCATAGAATTTTCAACCCCTTTTCCCCACCAGATTTGCTAAATAATCACATGTCATATAGGTTAGGCTCCTATCACAATGAAACGGCACAAATAAAGCGTGAGAATTTTGGGTGCATTAAATTTTTCGATATCTGGTCTCAAATCCCGGACTACTAAAATCACCGTGTCATTCTGTCATTCTGTCAGTCTGTCAGTCAGTCTGTCCGTCAGTAACCCGTTTGTGAAAATTGGTGATAGTGACTTGACCGCTTGGAATATTTAAACAAATTTTGGCATACTGATAGATATCAATGAGATCTAACCAATGAACTTGCGAAATATTACATTCCATTTAGTATAGCCTCGCCGAGGCGAAAAATGTGAAAATTTTCGAACTGTTTCTCCTCGGAAACCGTTGGGCCGATTGAAGTCAAATTTCATATGGAACCTCTATGGGATGGGGGAAACTAAAATTTGCTCATGGGGTCCAGGTCACATGACCAAAATGGCCGCCAAGCCATATATGGTCTGTCTGTCTGTCCGTCCGTAACCCGTTTGTGAAAATTGGTTAAAGTGACTGAACTGCTTGGAATATTTGAATAATTTTTGGCATACTGATAGATATCAATGAGATCTAACCAATGAACTTGCGAAATATTACATTCCATTTAGTATAGCCTCGCCGAGGCGAAAAATGTGAAAATTTTCGAACTGCTTCTCCTCGGAAACCGTTGGGCCGATTGAAGTCAAATTTCATATGGAGCCTCTATGGGATGGGTGAAACCAAAATTTGCTCATGGGGTCCAGGTCACATGACCAAAATGGCCGCCAAGCCATATATGGTAAAAACCCTTCAAAAATAGTCTTCTCCAGAACCACTGGGCAGATTTCCACGAAACTTGATAAATAGCATCTGGGACGTAGGCCCGTCATAAATTGCTAAAATGGTGACCCTGGGTTGACCTTGACCTTCTTTGTGCATACGTCAAAATTTTGACACATATGCTTTTGTATTGGAAAAGTGAGAGTGCATTTTATCCTGCAAACGATTCAGAATACAGTACTAAAGTATAAGATATATTTTTGCTCCTTACGATAAGGCGAATTTATTGGGGGAACCATTTTAGGTCCACGTCACATGACCAAAATGGCCGCCATACCCATATATGGTAACACTCATAAAGCTAAATGCATCCGGCGGGTCGTGCACTTCAGCTGAAGCACTGGTTATTTGTCTAAATCATGACGCAACCAAAGGCGAGGACTGTTTCCACGAAATACGATTTAAGCACCAACCACCTCCCAGTAACAACTTTTTACTGACTGGGTTCTTCTTCGGTTGTGGTGTATTATCGTTTGGTTTCATTGGGCGACAGGGCTTGGAATGTCATTTCTTTTCAATGTCGGGTAAAAATCCCACAAAATTGGAAGCAACGTCTTCAAAATGACCTTAACGGTGTTGACGGGGACGTTAAACCTCAAATCAAACAAACAAAAATCGTTTTTCGATTCCACAGGGAGTTTTTCTCGAGTAAATTTACCTCAATTTAGGGCGATTTTTCTACTTTTGTCATGGACATGTATGTTGGCAGTACTCATTAGAATCGCCCCATTGAGGCGATTCTAATGAACACGAACAACAGATGACATTTCTTTATTTTAAAGAAGATCGCAAACATATTAGCAAGGCACAATCGTGCCGCCATAATCCTAAATCTTCCCCTTATATCGCTTCATCTGGTGCAACAATTTGTACTCAGACAAACAAATTAACCCTTTTTGCACCAAATGGAAACTTACTCCTTATATATAGTAGGAGCCTATTTCCAAAATTTGGGGGTGACAGGTTATGATTTCTTTAAAAATATTAAACTTTTTGCAAACAGTGCCCCAGATCTCGGCCTACGCTCTTTGACAATTACCCGTTTTGTGGTTTCTGATACAAACTGGGTTAAATTCAGACGATCAGGATAAAACATGTTTGTCATACCATATATTAACTGATTTGACTACTTCCCACATTTCCAAGAAAACATATGTATAAATTTAAGGTATCAAAGAGCTCATCCCTTCCGTTATTTGCAGGTGGTAGACGCAGTGGTATGATGGGAGGTGGAATGATGATGATGCCAAGAATGGGAGGTAATGCTCTCGACCAGGTTCTAATGCAGTTGCTTTCGGGAGGTGAGCAGTAGACGCTGCTCTCAGTTTCAGCTTTCAGCTTCACTTGCTTTGCTTTTGTATGCCTTTTTTAGATTTTTGTTCTTCGAAAGAGTTTTTGAGAAGCAAATTTCTGTCTCAGTTCGGTAGACGAAACCGTTTACCAAATGGCTTTGATCATATTTTTTTTTACCAGACACACAAACACTTTTATTTCATTTGCGACCATCGACCCCAATCAAGGACTCAAAAATGAATACATTGGTCACGGATGAGGCCTGATTGCCCGAAACTAGCTTGTGTGGCCCAGACAAGTTCACTTTTGATTTTCATTCCTGAGTGTATTGTTTGCTTCTACAAACAACTTGTATGTTGTTAATTGCATAAGGTATCCATTTCAGGTAAAAACAAATCATTCGTCATGAAATGTGTCTGTTAAAATCATGTGCTTTTGGGCTACCTATTTTGGCGCCTGTAATGGCCATTACGTAAGAAACCCTATTTGTGGTCTGAAACTCCTAGGTATGCGAAATCTCAACCCTCGCTCCCAATTCCAATGTAGTATCATACATAGGAGAGGCAATGAGCAGGAATCGATACTATCGTAATGATCCTAAGTGATCGGACAGATAGGCCTAAGCAAACAGTGCAGACCCAGAACAGACTGCTCCTTCAGGTATACACTCTTTGCCATTCCGTCTGCACCTTTTGGATTCCTTGCTGGATCATGAAGGGTATTTGTTAATTTTTTGAGAGCTCAAGGCGTCCGAATCTTTGAATTTGTACGGTATTACATTAAGTTACACCGTGGGTCCAAGACACCAATGGGTAAGAAGGACGTGCATAGAGCAACTGTGTTGTTATTTAACCCTTGTCCTGCTGATCCCAGATATGCCTTATCTTTGAAACAATGTAGATCCAGATCAGATGGCTTCTGACGAAGCCATCTGATCAGGATCTACATTGTTTGCCATTCAGATTGTGAATGTATTGCAATAATTTGCATCAGGTAATCTGATTGGTTGATAATCGGTAGTGCATGTGCCATATATGAATATTCAGCAGAACAAGGGTTAACATTTCAAGTAGATAGTCAAAAGGTCAGTTTCTTTTCTATTGCCATTTAACATTGAGCAATCCTATCTGAACAGTGAGTCATGTTAACAACAGGGGAAATCAAAGCACTGACAACACTCGTGGGTCGATTTTTCCCGAGTTTAGGCAAGACAAAAATGTTCTGAAAGAGGATCTAGTCTTGAACGAGGACTGTTTTGTCTAACAAAAAAAAAATATCCTGTAAACAAACGGTGTCAGATGACGCATTCTACACTGTTTGCAAACCCAACACATGATTCCTGTCGAGATTCAATAGATAACCCTCTTAACCAACACTTTGATCTCACATCGATAAGAAAAGCGTTGATAACTGGATTTCCTACAAGTCCTGGATTTCCTACACGTGGACTTCATCATTGAAAAGCTACTGTGGTTTATAACTTTGTGTTGATTGATATACAGTCGACACAAAAACTGTTTATCAAGCAAGGCGATTATTTCTCAAAGTTTAGTTGAGAAAGATTATTTCCCAAAGTGTCTCTGGTGGGAGCTGTGGGTTAATTGTATCGATTCCTGATCATTGCCTTCACTTCTATTTATGACTCGGCAACAATCTGATGTCGCAGCAGAAACAAGCTACCAGATAGATAGTGAACTTCCGCTTCTAGTGCAATAAGGATATATCATATGCGGCCTTGCAAGTTCTGTTTCTAATATGAACGAAAGCTCCGATTCTCATTCTTCGTATACACAGATGTACAGCGTTTGAACCAGCTTTATCATATGACGTCGCGTCAGAGAGTGTAATAACGACATGTTATATTTTCGATAATCCACTAGTGGATTAAATATGCAAATTAGCTAGATACGTCCCGTAACGTTACATGCACCACGTCCTTAACGACGTCGCGTTTACTAATTGCGGAATATTGATATTTTTGTTAACAGTCGTGAATAAAATGCGTTTTAAATGTCATATGATAAATAGAATCTTGCATTCGTGGTCATGTATTATTGAATTTATTAAACTCGTTGAGGAAAAGGGATAAAATGCTCGGCAAAGCCTCGCATTTTATCCCTTTTCCTCAACTCGTTTAATAAATTCAATAATACATGAGCACGCATGTAAGATCCTCTATATCACTACTTCTTTCATATCTGAAGGCTGGGCTTGGGTAGAGAAACATGCTTTGCATGACCTTATCTTGCAAGGGTCAAATATCGCATGCTGCTTAAGCTGATTTGGCGTATGGATTAGAGCTTTTTTTTAATAGAGGATCTTACATGAGTGTCCATGTATTATTGAATTTATTAAACGAGTTGAGGAAAAGGGATAAAATGCGAGGCTTTGTCGAGCATTTTATCCCTTTTCCTCAACGAGTTTAATAAATTCAATTATACATGAACACACATGCAAGATTCTATTTATCATATGACATTTTAAACGGATTTTATTCACGATTGTTTACAAAAATGTAAACATTCCGCCATTAGTAAACGCGACGTCGTTAAGGACGTCGTACATGTAACGTCACGGGACGTATCTAGCTAATTTGCATATTTAATCCACTAGTGGATTATCGAAAATAATACATGACGTTATTACACTGTCTGACGCGACGTCATATGATAAAATAACTTTAATGGCTTTCAGTCGGAGGTATTACATAAAGCATTTTGTTAAGGCTCTTTTTGACTAGGATCGTTATGCTTTGCATCGACTTTGTCTAGAACTGAATCGAATTTCACACGATGGGAGCTGGTATGACATTTTTATATTTATGATAATGCATGTTCTTCAAATACGAAAGCCCCCGCCCATAGGTGCTTGAAGAAATATATGGGCTGCATGATGCTTCCACGCAGAGCTGAATCCGGCCCGCACACTAGTACTGGTAAACCGCTTAGAGGATCTAAGCCTGTCCAGGAACCGCGGTGCGAGGCGAACCGTCCATGCTAATAAACCCTATTGGTTTCATTGGGCAACAGGGCTTGAGATGTCATTTCATCTCAATGTCGGGTAAAAGTCCCACAAAATTGGAAGCAACGTCTCCAAAATGACCTTTACAGTGTTGACGGGGACGTTAAACCTCAAATCAAACAAAACAATTTAATACGAAGCTTTTTGTCACATTTGCCGCCATGCCTTAAATACAAAATCGTTTTCTGTGGAATTATACTTTGCCTTTACTTCTTTTTTGTACAAATAACACTTTTGCTGCTGGACCAGGATATGCCCCGCCTTTGTAAATAGTGTGAATCCAGATCATTACGATAACACATCCGTGCGACATTATAAAAATCCAATATGGTGTTCTGTTGTAGCTTAACGTTTCCAACCCGAGGGATGACCGTGCTGAGCGGAACCGAGGCTACGCCGAGGTTCCTCTCAGCACGGTCATCCCGATGGTTGAAAACGCCCATCTACAACAGAACCCCATATTGGATTCTTTTTCTTGCACAACACCTCCTGTTAGTTTGGACAGCTCGCACATGTATATTGTTTACAAAAAAGTAGTGCGGAAGTAGTTCCGCCAGTTGAGTAGAATTGAAGCCCATTTATGTTAGTTGCCTGGGTCGGAACACCAGGGTCAGAACATAAATTTCTTTCCCAGGGTAAAATCACGGATTTCCTTGTCTGGTGTGCAAGAAAGTGTATTTTTCCACATCTCCAAAATTGCTACTTTTCTGATGAATATCTGTGATATTTTCTTAATTTAAACAGGAAACATAGGTAATAGGTGCTCGTTAGAACCGCCGCATTGTTCCGGTCCTAACGAGTACCCACAACCTATGTCTTGGAACAGAAATAAGAAAAAAATATATATACCCGTCTAAACCCCAGTTTTCTCTACATAAAGTGGAGTTTAGTTGGGGTGTTCATTTCACGGACTTGTTCACATGACGTTCTAGTCTGGATCCTCACTGTTTGGTATTTATTTGGGAACTTATACAAATAAACTAAATTAAGTAATTTGTTAGGTTAATAGACAAAATGGAATGGGTGTGGCAAAATTAAATTTTTCAACAGAACAAAGGTTAAGCGACCTGCGTATTTATCAATATTTTTCACCTTAACAGCTAGAATGCATCTGTGCAAGTCGGAGACCAAATCGCAACCGGCTATGTGTTTTTAATATTGAGTCTGCTCTGTGTAAATGTATGTGTTTGACAAAATTAAAACGCACATATCTGAGATTAAATCTACATTTGTACACGTGCATTCTGCGAGTCCTTATCTCAGATATGGGTGTTTGAATATCGAATCAATGATCCAGATACTTTCGAAGAGCTTTGATTTATGAACGTGCATACAGCGATTTCTTTGTTTACGAGTCGTGTTAATGGTCAAGATACTTTCGAAGAGCTTCAAGCCAATAGAACTGACATTCAGTACTTTTGTAGCCTTGTTTTGCATGATTTTTGCTTCCATGTACCTGTTGTTAGTGTATGTATATATAGTAACATTCATTTCGTAAACGTTTACACCATACATAATAAATTGAATATCAACGCAATAATGATTTAGTTGCTTATTTTGTATATCATTTCTTTGCGTTAATATGCTGAAAGGAAATCAATATTTGTTTCTATTCTACGTTTTAATATGTCGTATTTCACATTCACATTCAAAATACACGTTTAGATGACTAGAAAATGCCACAACATCAGAATACATACTGTCGCGATTTATTTTTGTTATGGTTTGTCTTTAGATGTTTGTGTCGCTTGTGTTATTTTATTTCGGATAGCCTATTGGCCATTTTGTGGGAAAGTAACTGTCCTTTTGGCTTTCCGCTGTTGGTGTTTCCATCGGGTCATGTTGTTGCGTGTTTGTGTTTCTTTCCCTTTGGTGTCTCTGATGGGAGCTATGGGTTGATTGTATAGCTTCCTGATCATTGCCTCTACTTCTATTTTTATTATGTTTAGATAAAAAATAGACAAACTGGACTGGTTCGAATCAGTTACGCATTGAGACAAAAATGGTCCTGGGTTTGCTTCAACATCACAAAGACAAAATAATACGTAGTAAACCATCACAGTCGTCGAATAAAAATCTAAGGGATTCATAAAACAAGTTGGCTGCTTTCAAAGAGCATCCAACAGGTTTGGTCTTGTCAGTCTACATTCTGATTTGAGCCAGCTGATATCATTATCCCACTTAATGCATTTTTTGAATAAAAATAATAACTTTTAAACGTTCCAAGGCGGTTCTTCTGTCGCGGTATATTTTTGTTATGGTCTGTCTGAAGTTTGGAGGCCTTCATGCGGACTTATATGTCTAAATCGCGACAGAAATAAGGGCGAGGATTGTGGCCACGTAAAATCGATTTAAGCCACCCAGTGGAAATCTTTCCACTGACCGTTCCAAGGCGGTTCTTCTGTGGCGGTTTATTTATGTTGTTGTTTGTTACTTACTGTGTGTATCACTTGTGTCTTTTTATTTTGGATGGCCATATGGCCATTTTGTGGGAAAGTAACTGTCCTTATGGCCTTCCTTTGTTTAGGTTTCCATTATGGTCTGGTCGCTTAATGTTTGTGTTTCTTTCCCTTTGGTGTCTTTGATGGGTGGAGTAAGTTAATTGTATCGATTCCTGATCTTTGTTTTACTTCTACTTCACAAGACAAGGAGCAAACAAAATTACATTATAAGGGATTCATGTTCTTATCAAGCAGTTAGAAACAGCCCTTTTCCTAACCAACCTTCCGTTTTCACAAGTTTTATTTAATAAATCTGTTTTGTTTTATTATGATTATTATTATTATTACTTCTGACTGTTAAGATTTCCACATGATTCAACTGGTATATGTGCGTTAAAGAAGGCTCTAGTACAGATTTTGAGGCTCGGATTTAGAAGCAGTTCTTACCATTTGACAATTAGTTGACATAATATGGATTTCAGCCTAAGAATTAGGAGCATCAGATATTATGTAACAGGTATGTCAATTCAATTCCAGTGTTATTGTAAAGCTTGATTTCAGGTATGGGCGGTAAAATGATGGCCGGCGGAATGCCACCGATGATGCCACCAATGATGCCACCAATGATGATGATGCCACCACCGATGATGGGTGGTGGAAAAATGGGCGGAGGAATGCCACCAATGATGGGAGGCGGTAGGCCACCAATGATGCCACCGATGATGGGCGGCGGTATGCCACCGATGATGCCACCAATGATGGGCGGTAAAATGGGCGGTGGTATGCCACCAATGATGGGCGGTGGTATGCCACCAATGATGGGCGGCGGAATGCCACCAATGATGGGCGGTGGTATGCCACCAATGATGATGATGATGCCACCAATGATGGGCGGTGGAAAGATGGGCGGTGGAATGATGGGCAGTGGCATGCCCCCGATGATGATGATGCCTATGGGAATGCCAGGTGGTAATGGAGGTAATAGCGTTACGTCAATATTTCAGAATAATGTTTAACCCATACACACCTGAGGTGGAAACTTTTATATTTGAAGTTTGTAAAGTTCATTATTTCAGTGATGAGACATGAAATTTGCAAACCATCACGAAAACACGCCTATATAATTTTGACACCCTCAATCCCCACTGTCATAAAGTAAAACTGGGGGTTTACAGTGGTATAACTCTTTTTCTGTTTCTGCTGTTTAGGGCAGAAATATAAAAATAGGAATATTTTATCGGAAATTTTCATTTTTTAGTGGCAAAAGTATCAATATATTTGAATAGAAGCTTTGTATTGCAATCTCATTAGGAGTCACTGTTTGCCAAAATTTCTCTGTCGATCAGAATCCGAATCAGAACTGTTACTGGTGACACGTTAGATGGCATTCATTCACCATGACCTGTGATATGGGAAGATAGTCGCTAGCTGACACAAAGAGATGGAGTTAGCAGAAAAACTTCAACTGAATAAACAAACAACAACATAGAACGATTTGTATCCAGATACTGACAATCACACTAAGTAGAAGTGAAACAAAGATCAGGAATCGATACAATTAACTTACTCCACCCATCAAAGACACCAAAGGGAAAGAAATACAAACATTAACCGACCAGACCATAATGGAAACCTAAACAAAGGAAGGCCATAAGGACAGTTACTTTCCCACAAAATGGCCATATGGCCATCCGAAATAAAAAGACACAAGTGATACACACAATAAGTAACAAACAACAACATAAATAAACCGCCACAGAAGAACCGCCTTGGAACGGTCAGTGGAAAGACTTCCACTAGGGGGCTTAAATCGATTTTACGTGGCCACAATCCTCGCCCTTACTTCCGTCGCGATTTAGACAAATAATTTGTTTAGTCCGCATGAAGGCATCCTAACTCATCAGTGCAACATCTCTGTGAACACAAAAATCAAAGAACCACAGAGGTGAGACAACGGTGAGGACTCGACAGGAAGAAACCACTGAAATGCTGGAGCAAAAGAAAACCAACAGTTTATGGTACCGATAACCCTGGTTAAGGAGTTTAGCCGTTTATAATTTATTACGAGTGTTGAAGTCAGTTACATGACTACACACTCTAGCAAATCGAATTAACTGCGAAATATAAACGCCGTAGGAGGGCGCACGAGGAACATCACCATCCAAAAAAGGAAAATTTACAATCTCAAAATCAAAGTCATCGCGTTTATCATATATTTTGCACGAAACAAACCCATCTACAATAGATAGATGTAAATCCAAAAACTGGGTCTCGGTATCAGAAGAATTTGCTTTATTTAACTGAAGTTCTGGGGGGTAAATCTGACTGATCAAACCATCGAAATAGGTATTATCAATATTTAATAAATCATCTAAATATCTAGAAGTGGAGCTAAAGTTTTGTTTAAATATGTTGCAATGGTTTCTTCCAGGTATGATGGGTGGAATGATGATGATGCCAATGCCAATGATGCCGGGTGGTGGCGGTATGATGCCGGGTGGTGGCGGTATGATGCCGGGTGGTGGCGGTATGATGCCGGGTGGTGGCGGTATGATGCCGGGTGGTAAAGTATCATTTATCACACTATATACAATAAAACTCCAGTGGCTTGAACATAGTTGGCTCGTTCTCCAGGGTTGTTTCGAACACGGTTTGGAGTCCCTAGAAAATTTCTTCCCAGATAAATTTGACCACTTATTATTATTAATTCATCTTTAAAAGATTGTTGTTTCCAATCAAAAATAAATTATCTTTCTGATAAGATAAACCTAAATCATTCTGATCTGTCACTCTGACTAACCCTAACTGCCTTGTTCTTACACCTAGAGGTTAATTATGACTTAATTTTAATGCGCTAAATCTGTTTGTCTTTAAGATATAAAATGATGAAAATGATCAATGGTACGTAAAACATGTTTGGTGTCTCCAACATGGTGACTCAAGAGAAAATAATCGTACAAAACTGAATTGTTTGCAATCGACAATCTTGATAACGCTGTCCGCCTGAAGCGTCACGAAAACGTGCCTATATTAATCTGACCCCTTTAAATCCCATTTTAAAAAAGAAAAACTAGAGATTACATTGGTATATTATTTTTTCCTTTTTCTGCACTAAAATATAGATTATGGGTACTCGTAAGAACCACCTCGTCGATGTTCCGACAATCTCTATTTTGAACAAAAATAAGAAAAGTAATACAAGTTTTCATTATGATATTTTTCGGGTGTTGTTTTTTTCGGCTGTTAATTGTACAGTGAATTTGTATAGGCGTGTTTTCGTAATGCATATCTCACATGTACACAAACTAGAGCTGTCAGTGAAACTGACTAGGGCCCCGGCAGCGCTATCAGAAATTTGTGGACGAACAGACGGACGGACAGACAGACAGACAGACGGACGGACAGAGTGATTACTATAGGGCACCCACACTTTCAGTGCGGGGCCATAATGAGTAACTTTATTGGCACTGGAAAACACCCAAAACTCGAAGAAACTATATGTGTCGTTTTTGCACAAAGCACATTCATTCCACTAATTTCAGGTGGTAAAATGGGCGGTATGGGAGCTGGTATGGGACCTGGCGGCATGGGAGGTAGGACTCATTATTAAAACTATTTTTTTATTTCTTGTGGACGACATTTAACCCTTATCCAGCTGAGCACAACGACAATTACTTTCTCAAATAACGCAGATCCCGATCAGATGACTTCTTATCCCGCTGAAGACAACAACATTAAGTTTTGGAAATAGCGTAGATCCAGTCTAGATGGCTTCAGATCTACATAGTGGAGCTTTGTGGTGCGATGGTTAAGCCTTTGAGTACATTTTGCCCGTTCGATCCCCGCGAGCGCCAGGTATCCTCATTGCTTATTGCTGGGTTTACCCAAGAAGAGGAAGGAAAAGAGGGTCACTTGGAATATTAGTACTAGTTAACTAAATGTGTTAGCCTCTATAAATATAATCGATGTTTATTATTATTATTATTGTTTACAGTTTATTAATTTGTAGGAATAATAATACCAAGTAATCTGATTGATTGGAAGTCAGAAATTGGTGTGGCTGAGTTAATTTTTCAGTGGGATAAGGGTTAAAAACTAAAAGCTGGCTGGATAACAAGGCCGTGAGCCAAAGTGCAATGTTTCCAATCTCACATGTATACGAGAACGTCCGTGAAATGAACATCCTCAAAACGCCACTTGATACAGAGAAAACTGGGTTTTATGGAGCTATTCATTATTTTCCTTATTTCGCCTCCAAGACATAGATTATGGGTACTCGTAAGAATCGCAACTGTTTAAACGAGCACCCACAACCTATGTTTGCAGTATAAATAAGAAAATAGCACAGATTTTCTACTAGCAAAGAAGACATTTTGAAGATATCATTAGGAAAACATGTCTGTGTGAAATAATGGCGTCCAACATGGTGTCAGAAGTTACACATTTTGGGTAAAAATGATAACATCTTTGTTATTTCTGCTTTTAACATAGATTGTGAGTGCTCGTTAGAACCGCCTCAATGAGGCGGTTCTAACTAGTACCCCCAATCTATGTTTTTGAGCAAAAATAAGACAGATAATGAATACCCCAATAAACCCCACTTTTCTCTATATAAAGTGGAGTTTAGAGGGGTCTTCGTTTCACGGACTTGTTATCATGATGTGAAAAATGCACTTTGTCGCACGGATGTGTTATTGTAATGACAAACTGACGGACATTTTTTCTGCTGAAAAGTAGTTTTGTAGTATTTTTTTATATTTTTACTCGATACATAGGTTGAGAATACTCATTCAGGCGGTTCTAACAAGTACACACAACTTATGTAAACTAACGTATACTCTCATAGAAGTGAAGGCAATGATCAGGAATCGATACAATTAACCCACAGCTCCCATCAGAGACACCAAAGGGAAAAGGAAACACAAACACGAAACAACAAACACCAATGGAAACATCAATAGCGGAAAGCCAAAAGGAAAGTTACTTTCCCACAAAATGGCCAATTGGCTATCCAAAGCAAAATAATATAAGCGATACAAACACTCAAAGAGTTGAACCTCACGTTCCTCTATATCAATCAGGGTTTACAGGGTTATTCATTATACGGACATGTTAACATAATGTATTTCTTTTAGGGTCATCGAGACCATTCAGGATCTCACTGATGAGACCTAGTTGACCAAAACTAATCTTCTGTTTGTGATTTTGTTTAAAATGTCAATATTTATGAACTGTCCATTTGTTCACAATCATTATGATACTAATATAAACTTCGGCTGAACAAATGTTCATGGTCCTAAAGGGGTTCGAGCCATCGGAGTTCGTTCGAACCCTTTTTAATCGACTTTTCAAATCTTCCCATCGAGATCATTTGAACACCCACTTCCAAAATGGACATCAATCGTATGGTATGAATTGTTCCTGACATTTACATTTTAAATATTAATAACAGATCAGTCCGATTATAAATCATTTATTGAAAGATATCACTTTGATCATTCCACACAATGACTACAATGACTAGACTCTCCTAAATTACACTTTAATCTCGCTCTAAACCGCCGCAACTACCAGAAATCCAGTAGACAATGACTGAAGTGAAAGCCCTGATCTGTGGTCTGATTTGGTCCTGCACTGTTGATGCTGTACCGTTTTGGTATTTCCCGGCGGAAATGGGTTAAAGTTCCAGCATATTTCTCCATACCATACGCTAGGTTGAGATTCGACATCTTTTGAATCCTAACACTTGTTCAAATTACAGGTATTATGATGATGAGCGGTAAAGGCGGAATGATGAGAATGGTTGGCGGTGGTGGTGCTGCTGGCGGTGGTGCCAGGGGAGGCGCAGGTGGCGCTGGTGGTGGCGCTGGTGGTGCTGCTGGTGATTAAGGAGTATTATCATCTAGGTTATGTAAGTATATCTGTTGTTGTAATGGAAGAATATTTGTTTAATAAAATAAACTTTAAAGATTAAGACCAGCGGTGTCTTTATAGTGGAAACTTGGTGTAAAGAACACAAAGGAACAAAACCTGAACCTTCTTGATATGATATTATTCACTGTACATTTTCCAGTTTTACACGGTCTGGTGCAGTCTCCTTGAACATATGAACAATGTGGGTCGAGAGTCATGGGATTCACATACTTGGTGTCCTTGATGGGTGGAATAAGTTAATTGTATCGATTCCTGATCTTTGTTTTACTTCTACTTCGTAATGAACGTTTCAATTCTTACGACACTATGTGTGTATGCTAGTGTTTAGCCATGACTCCGATTTTTGTGATCGATATATATGTTTATACAAAGTTATCGATAATCGATTAATGAAAATATGCTAGAATAATTTATAACAATATTCGTAAGGATATAAATTGGGCTTTGATAAGTGGAAGCCTGTTTTAAAATGTAAAGATAATATAGAAAAATGACCGTAATTTGTCATTTTTATATGATATGTACATTTTAAATTAGTTATTACAGATTATATACTGAAAACAAAATGCCATTGGACCCTGACAATAATATAACAAGAACGTGTTTGGTAAAGAGAGACAAAGATTTGATTAACCGTCTTGAGCACTTGTGCTTAAGAAATGTTATAATTATGGACTGCACAGACTAAATGTCCACAATTAAATCAATCAGCTATTTCTTGACACTTTTGTCATCTTTTATAGTTTAAATATTCTCTTATATTTTGTAATCTAAACTTTTTATCTTTCCTTTTTCTCATAAAATAGTCTAAAATTTACTCTTTTACATTCCTAATTAAGCTCAGACTATTTTACATTTTTAATTAGGCTTAGACACCCATTGAGATTACACATTATATAGCTCAATTTCCTTTAAAATAGTATAGTCTATGACTATTTTTACTGTGATATGTACTCATCGTAAATTATTTTAGCTTGTGCAATTTATGTGTAATTTATGTTTAGCCTTTCAATTGCATGCAGTGTGATATGTTTGTTCTATTTATTGCTTTACAACTGTTTGTCGAAGTGAAAGCCCTACTGGGTTTATGTTATATGTTACTCATATTCGACAGAAAATAAATATTCTATGTCTTTGTCTATAACCATAGAAAATCAAGATCGATTAAATACTCATATTCCTGAAATTAAGCATCATAGACTGATTAATTGGCACAGGACACCAGACTGTAATGCATCACTTGAATGGTTTCAGCGGTGACTAGACTAAAAGAGGCCTGATAGAATACTAATTCGTTCTGACTTTTAAAACGTTGAGAATTCTTCGCAGTTATAATCTCTAACAACTTCGCCAATGAGTCGACCCGACATACTGTTCCCCAAAGGAAGATCAGTCGGACAGACCTTTGCGAGTGGTCTTTTAAAACAATAAACATATTTACCTTTACCAATCTTTAGGCTAGATCAACACACGTCAAGACATCTTTCTTATTTTTTCCCAGAAAATAGGTTTTTGACATGCCATGCAAACAGCTCTCCCATGGAAACAATTTGCATGAGATGTCAAATCCCGTTTTCTAGGCAAAAATAAGAAAAATATTTCAAAATGCCGTCTGCTGGTAAATACCCCACAAGCAGAGCGTAAATCATAAAGCTATAAATACTAGGTAATTAGCATCACGAGAATACGCCTATATAATTTTGACCCCCTGGCCCCATGTTTATATAGTAAAACTTTGGTTTACTTGGGTAAACCTTATTTGTCTGCTCTAAAATATAGAATGTGGTTACTCGTTAGAACCGCCCCGATGAGGCGGTTCTAACGTGTACCCACAATCCTTATTTTGAGCGGAAATAAGAAAAATATCACAATTTTTAGCTTAAATTATTTGCTTTTTGGCGGCAAAATTTTCAATGTAATGACAAAATCTGTGGAAAAATCTTTAATGCGTTGAAAACCGTGGTTTATCCCTGTATTATCGGGATAGCCATGGGTGCATAACAGCGACCATGATAACACCACATAGATAAGCAGAGTGTGGGGCATTCGCTGGGTACATTTATTAAAAAGTGCGGGGCTGTAACTTGTAATTTAACGCAAAAATGGAAGAAACGTGATCATCTTTTGCAGGTATATATCAAATTCGGTGTTAGTATTCTACTCTCCATGACAACGACCCTCTCAAAGACCTCGGAACGGAATCCACTTAGCCCTCAGCAAATTGTACTCTGCAAGACTTGAACAAACATGAACATATATTGATCTCACTCTGCATCGTGCTGGTTAGGATTAGCTGGGCTTTTCACCAGGATGGTCTTGGGCAGTGCCTTGCAATCTATAATTTTACGTTCGTCAGAAAAGACTTAGTCAGCGAGTTGCAGTTTAAGAGTAATGCCATTATCATGATTATAGCTTGGCACATTTCTAGTTTTCTAAAAGGGCAGACAACTTTCAGAACTTATTGTTCGCTTTAATGTTTCCTGGTGCCATATGAAGAAGGACTCCACTCTTGAGGGAAAGAATTTGATCCTTCTCATGAGAAAAAATCTTTCCATCAAGAGAATGGATAAGAGTGACAAAATGTTTTAGAAAAAAAATTGTCTTCTCTGAAGGTGAAAGCTGTTGCCATTTTCCTTAAACTGCTGAAGGTACGTGCTTTTATGAGAAAGAGCATCGCCAATATCATCTGAAAGGCTCCCTATCCATTGAAAAACATGAGATTTATCAAGGTTTCTCAGGGTAATGTAAGAGAGGTTGTGAGCAAAGGAAACACAGTTGCTTGAAAGATACTGAAAATGCCTGTTCCAAAATACATAAAGCAACGAGATTCATAAGGGAAGAAAATAAACTTTCTTTCTTTGTATGGTTCTTACCAATGGATGCCTGAGCATCTCATTGACATGTGTTGTGAAGTAGCGCATTTGATTGGCTGCTGTGGCTACAAAGGTTACACCAGACAAACGTGCAGCGGAAACAGCAACAAAGACGGAATTTGGAAACAGTCTTGATGAGAGCCTGCCTTGAAACTTAGATGGTTAATCGCACATGCAAACTGTGATACAAGCGATATACGCATGCGTGGTTAGTCGTCGAAGCACAATCTTATGGTTCGTTGTCCACAACTACACACATTCAAATTTAATCGCATTTGTGGAACAGTAAAGGTTATTGCGAGACTTGCGCATGCGCAGGCTCGTCAGAACCTTCACTGTTTATGCGATACTGATGTTCGGGCATCTTAAATGGCATTGTTTCTGCATAGATAGGACGTTAATCTATGACGATTGTTGGGTGACATTATATAAGGGCCACACTAAATATGACAGATCCGATTCAGGGAATAATGATATACTTTCAGACAGCTGTGTTTCAGTATTTTGTCGGTAAGATTAAAATGTTCATGTTTCTTTATTCAGGTCCGAGTGCAATTCTGTTATATATTAGATTTGTATGTCTGTGTACATTTGGAAGTGCGTTTAATAAATAAATGTTTGCATATAAGCTTTTTGGCTTGTCAGTATTCCCTTGTTCGCTACTTCCACTGCCCAAAGCACGGGCTGCTGGATTTCATCTTATGGCGTTTTTGATAAACACGAGGAATATACCATTATTATAGGTAATTGAAGGACGCGTGCAGGCATAAAATTCGGCTTGTTACCCATGAAGCATAGAAAAGCATTCAACAAGGGGTGCTGTAGTACGAAGTCTTTGGGACAGTGTGGAATTTTCAAACACATGGGAGCGACTTTACGTCAATGGAAAAACAAAACAAAACGAAAATAACAGATGTTAGAATGTCAAAGAATATCGTACACAATCACATGGGCTGATCACCAAGAAAAAGGTCCACAGTATTCTCCGAATAACCTTTACCCCATCGCTCGGCGAATTCATTACGCAAACACGCCTATACAAATACATTGCCACCTTTATCGCCGAAAAAATGAAAATTTTATGATGAAAAATTGTCATACTTTTCTTATTTCTGCTCAAAATATAGATTGTGGGCACTCGTTAGAACCGCCTCATTGGGGCGGTTCTAACGAGTACCCCCAATCCATATTTTAGAGCAGAAATACGAAAAATAAGGTATACCCCCGGAAACCCCAGTTTTACGATATAAAAGTGGGGTTCAAGGGGGTCAGAATTATATAGGCGTGTTTTCGTGATGCATCAGTCGACAAAATGATAATATTTTCCCCTGAGAGCAGGTTTTGACACTCCATGCAAATTGTCCCCAATAAAGATAATTTGCATGAAATGTCGAAATCTGTTAATAAATGTCTTCTGCTGAGTGTTTACCAAATGTGCTGTGGTAGGAGCGACTTGGGGCTAAACGTCCCTGGACGGTGTAGGATGGCCCGAGGAATGAAGTGCAACCCGGAGCATGCGGGTTAAATACGAACGCACAACCACCTATTATGGACAGAAGACTGAATGTTTGCTTGCGGCCTCCTCGAGGTCCCTACTAAATGCCTACGAGCAGAAAAGTCTCTGATGAGACTGCGCTGATGGACAGATTTGTCTGAGGATCACGGTAACACGCCTATATAATTTTGACCCCCTTGAACCCCACTTTTATATTATGAAACTGGGGTTTTCATGGGTAAACTTAATTTTTCTTATGTCTGCTCTAAAATATAGATTAAGGGTACTCGTTAGAACCGTCTCGATGAGGCGGTTCTAACGAGTACCCACTATTTATATTTTGAGCAGATACAAGAAAAATATCATAATTGTTTTATCTGAAAATATTCGTGTTTTTTCGGCGGTAAATTTTACAATGTATTTTTTAGGCGTGTTTTCGTAATGGGCTGAGCTAGTCGCCTATGTGATCTGTACTCTCTTCGCTTTCCGCTATAGGGTCAAGTTATTTCATGTTTATGGGAGCTGTCGGTAAATTGTATCGATTCCCGATCATTGCCTTCAATTCTATTTTACAGGGGCCAGTAAACCTTATTTTTTTCTGCTCTAAAATATAGATTATGGGTACTCGTTAGAATATCTAAAATATAGATTGTTAGAGTACCCAAAATCTATATTTTGAGCAGAAATGAGAAAAATATCACAATTTTTCATCTTTCGTTTTTTTCGGCGGTAAAGTTTACAATGTATTTGTATAGGCGTGTTTTCGCAATGGTCTCTGTCGGTCTCCTATGTGATAGGTATCGCCTATATGACATGTACTCTCTACGCATGAGCGTGCTCAAATAATGTTTCCAAGAAAAATAATACATAGATGACAATGCATACAGCCCATATCACTTAAATACGTCCATTAAATGAACTTGTATGAGAAAAATAAAGTTTATCCCTGTTAATAAGTGCTGAATAATTGGATAGTTTGGAAGCAAAGAATACACCAATTATGCAGCGCTTATTGTTTCGAGGTTACGGTCCACCAAATAATAAAAGGGTTATGCCCCTTTGAGAAATTCTGTAAATATTTTGTTTCAGTGTAACTCCTCCTACATTTTACATCCGATGAAACTGAAACTTTACATACAGTAAGACCATGATGTGAAACCGCACATATTAATTTGAGGTTACGGTCCGCCAAATATTACCAGAGTTAAGCCCCCTTTCACAGATTTTTCTAAACATTTCGTTTCCGGATAACTCCTCAAACATTTAACATCCAGGATGAAGCTGAAACGTTACATATAGTAAGATCATGATGTGGAACAGCGCATATTATTTTAAGGTTACGCTCCGCCAAATATTACCAGAGTTATTGGTTGGTTGGTTGACCTGAGGTTTAACGTCCCTGTCAACACTGTAAAGGTCATTTTGGAGACGTTGCTTCCAATTTTGTGGGACTTTTACCCGACATTGAGATGAAATGACATCTCAAGCCCTGTCGCCAAATGAAACCAATAGGGTTTATTAGCCTCGCACCGCGGTTCCTGGACAGGCTTAGATCCTCTAAGCGGTTAACCAGTGCTAGTGTGTGGGCCGGATTCAGCTCTGCGTGGAAGCATCATGTAGCCCATATATTTCTTCAAGCCCCTTTCACTGATTTATCTAAACGTTTCGTTTCCGATAGCTCCCCTACATTTTACATCTGATGAAGTTGAAACTTTACGTATGGTAGTTTGAGCCATTGAGGATTATTAATAGTGCCAGGTAAGAATATGTGGAGCACATATTGTTCCTTGGTTACATTCCACAAAACCAAACTTGAACAACAGTCAGTATATATATATGCCCCATCTTACTAATTGTATAATGTCCCGCTTTCGGAGCTCTTGTTTTTTGTTGTTTTTTTTTTGTTTAAGGGCCCTTTTCAAAATTATTTCACATATCCAACCGAACGTTAATCAGAGGTGGGTGAAACCGGAGTACCCGGAGTAAAACCACCTGACCTTCCGTTGCAGAACTTGGCGTCTCCCATGTGACCCGAGCCAAGCAAGAACAGGCGACCATGCTATTTTGTAAGATAAACGTTCCGAAATACGAAATACAATTTTACATATTATTATATGGGCCCCGTCAAGCGATTTTGGTACTTATCGCCTATGCGAGCAGCGAAGGTTCAGGCGAGCCTGCGCATCCGCGCAGTCTCGCCAGAACCTTCGCTGCTCGCTCATACAAGCAGTGAATCAAGAGGAACCTTCAGACAGAGAGCCATATCCCTGGCCCCTCTGAATGGCTGGGCATGCGCAGTTAAAATTTGTCATGACGGAATGCTCGAAGACACAATTTCGCTTGGCGGGCTCATATTATTATTACACATGTACAGTCTACATTTACTCAACATTTGGCCAGAACTTAAATATCAGATAGGCAGTTGTCCGATTTGAATACCTTAGTTTCTCTTAAAGACAAAACCCCAGATAAGACGTGTTATCCACAAATTATTTTTGCATATTCATTACGATAACACACCCGTGCGACATAGTGTATTTTTTCACATCTCCAAAATGGCCTTTTTTCTGATGAAAATCCGTGATCTTTTTTTTATAAATACTGCAAACATAGGTTGTGGGTGCTCGTTAGAACCGCCTCATTGAGGCGGTTCTAACGAGTACCCACAACCTATGTCTTGGAGCAAAAATAAGAAACAAGAAGCTCAATGAGCCTAAACCGCTCACCTGAGGAACTTAAGTTTTAACAATTCACAGACTTGACTACTAAATCTGCTAATAGAATCCAGCCCATTGACCCTTACAGGATATAAGTCATCATTATTGCATTGCATTCCAAGTTTGAGACTTCTAGCTTCTATAGTTCCTGAGAAATCTTTGACGAAAATTTAACATTGGTCAAAATGGAGAGAAAGAAGAATGAAAGAACAGATGAACAAATAAGCTGAGAAAGCCCAATGTCTCTTACACAAAATAAGTCATCATTATTCTATTGAATACCAAATTTGATGCTTCTAGCTTTTATAGTTCCTCGGAAATCTTTGATTAAAAATTTAACATTGGTCTATTATCTCTATATGGAGAGAAAGAAGAATGAAGGAACAAATGAACCAGACTATCTCCAAAACCTAATGCAGCCTTTCCCTTTGCCCAATGGTGCTTCACATAAAATTTAAACAAGATTGGTTGACTGCCTTCTGAGATATGCTTCATTGAAAGTGTGGACGACGGATGGACGGACGACAGACGACGGACTCCGGAGCCTTGGTATACTATCAGCTCACTGGAGCCTTTGGCTCAGGTGAGCTAAAAATTCAAGTCGCTATTTCTGTCACAACATTTTCCCTACGTTAAGTCTATGGGCAAATTTTTTTGTCTCTCAAGGTCACGTAACTCCGAGGTCAATATTCCGATTCGGCCCAAAATCGAACTTAACCGAGATTTTATGCCTGTCCTCGTTACCTGCAAGTTTGAAGCTGATATGAATAAAAATAAAGTTGCTATCGTGGTCACAACGTATTTTTTTATGCTCAAGGGCAGGTAACTCCAAGGCAAATATTCCGATTCGGCCCAAAATCGAACTTAACCGAGATTTTATGTCTGTCCTCGTTACCTGCAAGTTTGAAGCTGATCTGAAAAAAATTCAAGTCGCTATCGTAGTCGCAACATTTTCCCTAATTAAGTCTATGGGCAAATTTTTTGTCGCTCAAGGTCACGCAACTCCGAGGTCAATATTCTTATTCGGCCCAAAATTGAACTTAACCGAGATTTTATGCCTGTCCTCGTTACCTGCAAGTTTGAAGCTGATATGAATAAAAATAAAGTTGCTATCGTGGTCACAACGTATTTTTTTTTATGCTCAAGGGCAGGTAACTCCAAGGCAAATAATCCGATTCGGCCCAAAATCGAACTTGACCGAGATTTTATGTCTGTCCTCGTTACCTGCAAGTTTGAAGCTGATCTGAAAAACATTCAAGTCGCTATCGTAGTCACAACATTTTCCCTATGTAAAGTCTATGGGCAAATTGTTTGTCGCTCAAGGTCATGTAACTCCGAGGTCAATATTCCGATTCGAACTTAACTGAGATTTTATGCCTGTCCACGTTACCTGCAAGTTTGAAGCTGATCTGAATAAAAATAAAGTTGCTATCGTGGTCACAACGTATTTTTTTATGCTCAAGGGCAGGTAACTCCAAGGCAAATAATCCGATTCGGCCCAAAATCGAACTTAACCGAGATTTTATGTCTGTCCTCGTTACCTGCAAGTTTGAAGCTGATCTGAAAAAAATTCAAGTCGCTATCGTAGTCACAACATTTTCCCTATGTTAAGTCTATGGGCAAATTTTTTGTCGCTCAAGGTCACGTAACTCCGAGGTCAATATTCCGATTCGGCCCAAAATCGAACTTAACCGGGATTTTATGCCTGTCCTCGTTACCAGCAAGTTTGAAGCTGATCTGAATAAAAATAAAGTTGCCATCGTGGTCACAACGTATTTTTTCATGCTCAAGGGCAGGTAACTCCAAGGCAAATAATCCGATTCGGCCCAAAATTGAACTTAACCGTGATTTTATGTCTGACTTCGTTACCTGCAAGTTTGAAGCTGATCTGAAAAAAATTCAAGTCGCTATCGTAGTCACAACATTTTCCCTATGTTAATTAGTCTATGGGCAAATTTTTTGTCGCTCAAGGTCACGTAACTCCGAGGTCAATATTCCGATTCTGCCCAAAATCGAACTTAACCGAGATTTTATGCCTGTCCTTATTATCTGCAAGAATGAAGTCGATCAGAAAAAAATTGACGGAGCTAGAGTGATGACAAGCTTTTTCCTATGCTAAGTCTATGGGAGCTATATGTTGCCATGGTAACCAGAGTTCCACTCAGATCTGCATGAAAACCTTATGCAGTCTTTCCACTTGCCCAATAATGTTACACATGAAATTTGATCAAAGTCGGCCAAGTAGTCTTCAAGATATACATTTTTGAAATTCACATTAACCCTTATGCAAAAATGCACAAGGGCAGGTAACTCCTAAGTGTATGATCCGATTCTGCCAATTATCGAACTTGACCGAGATTTCATGGCTGTGCTGGTTATCTGTAAGAATGAAGCCAATCCGAACAAAATTGAAGCAGCTACAGTGATGACAACATTTTCCCCATGTTAAGTCAATAGGCAATTTTTCGGGCGCTCAAGGGGACGTAACTCTTGAGTGAATTATCTGATTCGGCCCAAAATCGAACTTGACCGAGATTTTATGCCTGTACTGGTTATCTGCAAGAATGAAGTCGATCAGAAAAAAATTGACGGAGCTAGAGTGATGACAAGCTTTTTCCTATGTGAAGTCTATGGGAGCTAGATGTTGCCATGGCAACCAGAGTTCCACTCAGATCTGCCTGAAAACCTAATGAAGCCTTTCCACTTGCCCAATAATGCGACACATGAAATTTGATCAAAGTTGGCCAAGTAGTCTTTAAGATATACATTTTTGAAATTCCCATTAACCCTAATGCAAAAACACACAAGGGCAGGTAACTCCTAAGTGAATGATCCGATTCTGCCAGTTATCGAACTTGACCGAGATTTCATGGCTGTGCTGGTTATCTGCAAGAATAAAGCCAATCTAAAAATAATTGAAGCAGCTACGGTGATGACAACATTCTCCCCATGTTAAGTCAATAGGCAATTTTTTCAACGCTCAAGGGCACGTAACTCCTGAGTGAATAATCCGATTCAGCCCAAAATCGAACTTGATCGAGATTTCATGCCTGTCCTCGTTATCTGCAAGAATGAAGTCGATCAGAAAAAAATTGACGGAGCTAGAGTGATGACAAGCTTTTTCCTATGTTAAGTCTATGGGAGCTATTTGTTGCCATGGCAACCAGAGTTCCAATCCGATCTGCCCGAAAACAGTATGCAGCCTTTCCCCCTACCTGATAATGCTTCACATGAAATTTGATCAAGATTGGCCCACTGGTTCCGGAGATATACTTCTTTGAAAGTGTGGACGACGGACGACGACGACGGACGACGACGACGGACGACGACGACGACGGACGACGGACGCCGGCTCGTGGTATACTAATACCTTACATGAGCCTTCGGCTCAGGTGAGCTAAAAATAATGTATACCCCTTAAACCCCAGTTTTCTCTATATAAACTGGGGTATATGGGGGGTTGGTCTTCATTTCTCGGACTTGTTCACGTGATGTTGAGGCGCTTCTAATGAATACCTTCAACGTAAGTTTTCCTGCAGAAATAAGAAAAATACCAATACTTTTCGGATGAAAAAAGCACTTATCTGTAAACCTCACAAAAGTTGTGCATCTTTCTGCGTATCTCCAGTATTTTCATATCTAAAAATGAACGTCTTGAATAAATCGAACTTCAATGGCTCATCCACCCTTGGGACCAGGAAAATTTGTACCAGACATTGCGTTGGGCTTGGCAAACAGTGTAGACTCAGATCAGATGCCACAGAACGCGGCATCTGATCAGGGTCTACACTGCTTACAGTACAGGAATTTAAGGGTTAAACGAAACAGTCTGTCCACGTTCAGGCCGTTTTTTCTCAATTCTTTGATTATATCAGTCAGACTTCAACAGCTCAGATATCTGTTTGGGGGCATAAAATGTGTTCGAGGTATCGGTAGTTTGAACTACTGAGTGTGTGTAGCAGCTTTTCCCAAACTGTTTAAAATATGGGGACAGAACAACAGTCAATACGTGCGTCGCTAGATAAAATCTACGACGTCTAAACATCTCTGACGCCGACGGAACGTATCCACGATGACGACGGTTATCCGCAAGTTACAAATGCACAATTATAACGTAGCAATAACAAATATTCAAGTTCATGTAAAGCACTACAATATCCAAGCAGGCATTCAACGCTGAATCAACGTTGAGTCAACGTTTCGTGTCGACATGGATATCAATAAACATTATGGTGAAAAGCATGCATAATTTGTTCCTCTAAACATGGCCTAAGCATACTAAAGGTGTGTCATTTAACAGTATCGTTTATTTCTACAGAAATCATATTAGGCAAATATTGAGTCAAGGGTATATAATGAAAGAATAATAATTATCATTATACAGATAAAGCATTCAGCCAAAATGAGTGAGTGTTTCAGTTTACGTCCCACCAACAGCTAGAATCATACGGAGAAGGGTACTCGGTTCAAAGGCTAATCCCAAAGTCTTGAGAAGCCCGGAAATCGTACCCGCGACCGCCTGCTTAAGAGGCGAGCAGCATAACCACCGCACCACGGCCAATATGAATCCAGGCAAAACAATAATAAGAATAACAAGTAAATAAGTCAAACTTACTGAATGATGCCGAAATTCCCAATTTCAACATACGAAAATACAAAATGAGAAGTGTTCTCTCTACGTGGATGGCTCGAACTACTCCTGTCTCGAACAGATTTTCGTAGTTCCAAAAGTGTTTGTTCCATTGAAATGCGCCTGTTTTGATTGATTGAGTTGCGGTTTTACGTCCCCATTAATACTATTAAGGTCATTTTGGAGACGTTGCTTCAAATTTTGTGGGATTTTTACCCGACATTGAGATGAAATGGCATCTCAAGCCCTACTGGCCAAAGAAATTAATAAGGTTTAAGGAGCGGTTCGACACGGATCACATTTCCTGACCACACTTAGACTTATATCGTCACGAAAACATGCCTATATACGTTTGATCCCCTTCAAACCCCACTTTTATATAGTAAAACTGGGGTTTACAGGAATAACACTTATTTTTCTTATCTCTGCTCTAAAATATAGGCTGTGGGTACTCGTTAGAACCGCCTCGATGAGGCGGTTCTAACAAGCACCCACAATCTATATTGTGAGCAGAAATAAGAAAAATATCACATTTTTTTCATCTTGAAATTTTCATTTTATTTCGACGATAAAGGTTACAATGCATTTTTTTATAGGCGTGTTTTCGCAATGATTGATAACTAGAACTATGGAAAGAATTTTCTATGGACTTAAAACGAGTTCGAATTAGCCATGGTAAACGAGCTATCTGTGTTCCAGCCATTGAAGTTGTACTGTATTTCCTAAATGACTCGTATTCTAGACGGGTTTTTAATTATTGGGACCCCATTTTGATTTATATCAGTCTCTGAATCGACTGCCTATTCGAAATTTGCAAAATTGCAGTATGTTTCCTCTGGCTTTCTTTGCCGGATCATTACAGGGTCACTGATGAGGCTTTATTAGCCGAAACTACGTAGTATGACCCATCTTCTTTCTTATGAATGTTTTCATTGCTCTTAAAGGAACTCATTTTTGATTTTTATTTGCCTTCCCTGCAGCTGGTGTTGTGCCGTGTGGCGGCAGTAAAACGTCTCCCCGTACATCAACCATAGTGCAGTTTATATTTTACTTTTGGTGCTTTGAGATCATCGTGAATATTCTGAGAAATCAGAAATAAATTATTTGTTTAGACTCGTATTCTAGACGGGTTTTTAATTATTTGGACCCCATTTTGATTTATATCAGTCTCTGAATCGACTGCCTATTCGAAATTTGCAAAATTGCAGTATGTTTCCTCTGGCTTTCTTTGCCGGATCATTACAGGGTCACTGATGAGGCTTTATTAGCCGAAACTACGTAGTATGACCCATCTTCTTTCTTATGAATGTTTTCATTGCTCTTAAAGGAACTCATTTTTGATTTTTATTTTTCACAGAAACATTACAATAACACATCCGTGCGACCTAGCGCAAAAATTGCACCTTGCTAGTTTTTACGCTATTTAGATACGATTTGGTCACTCACTTTCGTTTGCAATAACACTCATACACAGCCGCCATTCATCGTCATTTGAAATAGCATACATCTTTATACATTATAATATGTAATGGCAAATGCCATTTTTCACATCACATTGACAGGTCTATGCAACTTTGTTGCACAAACCTGTCAAACGAAGGTTATTTAACTTTGTATCGGGCTCACCAGGCCAATTTAGCAGTTCGAATGGGATGCGGCTTTTCCTAGCACTCATTGAGAACTGCCTTGCGTGTCTAGCGTCCCCATAAAATACAAATGGATACAGACATTCATATCATTTATTAACATGTAGCTAGATATTTGTTATGACAGTTATCCTCTCGTTTTGACGGTTTTCTTCTTTCTTATGAATGTTTTCATTGCTCTTAAAGGAACTCATTTTTTATTTTTATTCATTAAAACACCGATACATATTGTCAAGGTTTTCAATACTGCTGCTTCTGGATGGTTCATTCATTCGGAAATCTTATTGGTATTGGGTCCATTTTATAAATCGCATATGTTGGACGTTAAAAAACCTGCACTTGAAAATGTAGTGGAACTCGTCTCCGACTTCGGTTTTACAAAGCTGGTGGTGGAATGTTGGTCCAACGACCCATCGTCACGGTAGTTTTCTGGTGAACTTGGATTTCCCTTATTTTTGTATATAGGAAGGATGTCGCCAAGTGCTCAGCTTTCAGGCACAATTCCTGAATCAAATATTATATTGAAAAGTTGGCGTATATTGGTAAAAATAAATGCGCTGTGCTTTCTATGTGCTCGTTTAGGATGTTATCAATCCCAGAGCTTTTGTTATTTTTTAACTTCTTAACTGCGCATTGTACCTCTGCTTGGGTTACGGGCTGGTTTAATTATTGGTTAATGTTTCGTAGGCGGTCATCTTGCTGTTTGTTCGGTGTATCGTCTGTGGATCGACCATTTTAATTACTGTTTAGTTTTTGATATATTTATAGAGATCTTGTAACGGGCGGCAAGGTGACTCTTTAGTTTCAGTTGAGTCTATTATTCGTCAGTAATCTTTCGCGTTTGTAGAGCGAAAAGCTCGTCATTTTTCTACTCTTGCATTTTTTTTTTTTTGTTAATTTTTGTGATATTTGATTTTTATATTCTTTACTTATAATTTTAAGTAGAAGTAAAACAAAGATCAGGAATTGATACAATTAACTTACTCCACCCATAAAAGACACCAAAGGGAAAGAAATACAAACACTAAGCGACCAGATCATAATGGAAACCTAAACAAAGGAAGGCCATAAGGACAGTTACTTTCCCACAAAATGGCCATATGGCCATCCAAAACCAAAAGACACAAGTGATACATACAGTAAGTAACAAACAACAACATAAATAAATCGCCGCAGAAGAGCCGCCTTGGAACGGTCAGTGGAAGATTTCCACTGGGGGGCTTAAATCGATTTTACGTGGCCACAATCCTCGCCCTTACTTCCGTCGCGATTTAGACAAATAATTTGTTCAGTCCGCATGAAGGCCTCCTAACTCATGAGTGCAACATCTCCGTGAACACAAAAATCAAAGAACCACAGAGGTGAGACAACGGTGAGGACTCGACAGCAAGAAACCACTGAAATGCTGGAGCAAAAGAAAACCAACAGTTAGACTCCGATGAGCCCGACCAGAGACAGAGCATCAGGCACCAACCAACATTATCTCTATAATTTTCAATAAGCCTTTACGTTGGAGCCGTCATAGAATCTGAGGCCTGACCCACCGGCGTGCAACCAAAGAGGGAAGCAAAGCCGCCAACCGCGACCGGGTCAACTACCATGCATGCAGTCTGTCGTATAATATCCATGCCGTACCCAATCTTTTTATATCGAAGAATGATTCTACGAAATTGGGTGCTGAAGTCATTGCGGTTATATATTTTTCTGAATTTATATACTAAGTCACCATAAAATTCGGGTTCCGATAGACCTTGTTGCAGAAGAGATTTAAGTCCAATATTGAATTTTGAAATTAAATCAGAATGGCGCCTATAAAATTTTGAAAAAGCTTTACGTAGTTTATGGTACCGATAACCCTGATTAAGGAGTTTAGCCGTTAATAATTTATTACGAGTGTTGAAGTCAGTTACATGACTACACACTCTAGCAAATCGAATTAATTGCGAAATATAAACGCCATAGGATGGCGCACGAGGAACATCACCATCCAAAAAAGGAAAATTTACAATCTCAAAATCAAAGTCATCGCGTTTATCATAAATTTTACACGAAACAAATCCATCTACAATAGATAGATGTAAATCCAAAAACGGGGCCTCGGTATCAGAAGAATTTGCTTTATTGAACTGAAGCTCTAGTGGGTAAATCTGACTGATCAAACCATCAAAATAGGTATTATCAATATTTAATAAATCATCTAAATATCTAGAAGTAGAGCTAAAAGCTTCAATAATTTCAGATTGGTTATCAATGGAAAGCGACAAAATGAAGTCTCTTTCATAACAATACAAGAACAGATCAGCCACAAGAGGTGCGCAATTAGTACCCATCGGAATACCCACAATTTGTCTAAATAACTTAGTACCGAATTTAATATAAATATTGTCAAGTAGAAAGGTGAGGGCATCACACACTTTCTGACATGACCAAAGTGTATAATTCTTATGCTCTTTAGAAGTGAAAAACGCCCCCCCGACACCACACGCAAGACAGAGAGAACCCTCTCTGTGAAAAGCCCATTCAACCAAACCATTAAGCTTTTCTTTTATAAGATTATGAGGAAGCGCAGTGCAAAGAGTGGAAAAATCGTAGGTAGACAGACCAGAAGCACGAAAACGTCCAGATTTCAATTTATTTAAAACCTCATTCGAATTTTTTATAGACCAAAACAGATTTCTTCCTGATCCTTCAAAGACTTTATCACAATATTTAATTACATGTGCCCCAACAGCAGCAAGACAGGAAGCTAATAACTCAGAAAGCTCAGTAGTAGTGCAAGAGCTAGAATTAAGTCTTGTTGTGCAGTTTCTTGTATAGTGGTATATATTTCGCGCTCTACAACCGACGCCATTGAACCATGGTTTTTGTGTGATATTTTTACCCGATTCAAGGTACTTTATGCCGAATACTGCCTTTGAGTTTGAAATAAATATTGTTTCAATTTGTTTTACGATATTATTTCCATTGATGGCATTTACATTTTCCGGATTTATATTGTTTACACATTGTAAAGGTCTGACAGATGTTCTCGACAAACTGGCTTGACTTATATTCGGCCCAAAATTTAATGTTGGTTTACGCGGCCATGTTTTATCAAACTGGTGGTATTCTTCTGCTCTAACGTCGGATTGTTGTTGAGACCTAAACCCTGATTCATGATAATATTAATCTATGCATAACCGTACCCTTGTATCTGGAGTTTGTCGACGTCAATTAATGTGATTTCTAAAATACCAGTGACGTCATATTTTCCGTTGAACTCGTATGATTCAAGTTCTTATCGGAAGTAGAGTCATCGTTTTCTGAAGACAAGTCGCCCTCGTCGGCCTGCTAGGCCTCTTTCGGGACCCTTTCGCTACCCTGGGTCAAATTGCTATTATCGGGAATCGACTCGAGATTCACTTCATGTTCGAAGTTAGGGTAGATGACCCCATTTCCTTATAATTTCTGTACGTTCATTCAGGTGGCAGTAACTAAAATTCCACTGTTGTCCTTCAGCTGGCCATTTTTGCTGTTATCATATTATAGGTTCAGTTTAGAGGTATCTGAGTCCAAGTTGTCTTGGTCGCGTTGTTTCTTGTGTACATGCGTCTGTTCATCCAGCTGCGAAGAAAATTTGTGTTTTTTTCAAGTGGTGTCACGTTCTGGCGTATCCGTGCTCCTAGCTCCAAGCACGCTGTATTTTTTGGATAATGGCATAGCCGTTTATTTTCAACCTTGGAAGTCCGCAGGGAATTCGTTTGCCTCTACGGTAGAACACGCGATTTGGGGTGGGATGACCATGCGGTTTCTCACCGGTATGAATGGGTTTGTTTACGAAATCGCTGCTCAGTGTTTCTCCGTCGTTCGGACTCATTATCTTCGGATTCTTCTGGTTCTTCTATCACTTCTTGATTGTTCGCACCAGACGAACCTTATTTTGATCATGTTGTCTTACTTTTTTTGCCTCTGGGTATAGTAGTTTACGTTTGTCTTCCATTACTTTAGGGATTTGTTCGCGCACCCCAAAATTTTTCGAACTTTGCGATGATTGGTTTCGGTCTTGTGTCGTCGTCCGTGTTTTGTTCGCGGGGTGCACCCTGTGAAAGTCAAATGGTGTGTTTATGCCCGTCTCTTTATAAAGAAAGTTGTTTAATGTTCTTTCAACATTTTCTACTCCTACCCCTCTTCAAGTTCAACTTCGTCAGTTCCCTGAATATTAAACTGTTGCACATTTGGCGACATCGGAGGTCTACCACATCATTTTCGATTTACGAGTTTGCGATTTCGAATTTTACAACCCGTTCTAGCAGGCCTCCAAATATGTTATCGGGTGATTGTTTGTCCTTGGTCATTTCATCATAGAATTCACTGAATGTACTTTCCTGATATTCTAGTACTTTTTTGGTTCGACTGTCTAACCTCGGAATTTAACAACTGGACGGTAGTATCTATGCGCGCGACGTTTTCTTTCAACCTAGTTACCATATGCATTTGGTTTTCCATGCTTAACAAACGCTGATTTTGGTTTTGCAATGTTTCAGATTGGCTTTTAAGAGCCTCTTCAATTTATACCATCGTGTATTTTGGGTTGTTATCTGCGTTTCGATATGTTGGAGCCGTGAATCTATTCCTTGGAATAACTGGGTCATCCGTGGCGGGAGTGCGCTATCATCTTGCACAGCTTTCATCGGAATCGGAATTAAATGTGGCGATTTATTTATGTTGTTGTTTGTTACTTACTGTGTGTATCACTTGTGTCTTTTAATTTTGGATGGCCATATGGCCATTTTGTGGGAAAGTAACTGTCCATATTGCCTTCCTTTGTTTAGGTTTCCATTATGGTCTGGTCGCTTAATGTTTGTATTTCTTTCCCTTTGGTGTCTTTTATGGATGGAGTAAGTTAATTGTATCAATTCCTGATCTTTGTTTTACTTCTACTTTTTCTATGGGTTGGGTAACTGGCAATTGGTATCTGGTTCATGTAATTCAGTAGGTACCCTAGGCTTGTGTTTACTGGGTTTGCAGGATTGGGACAAGTTTGTGGGCTCACGAAGCTTGCATCACCGACCTGACTCAAGTCAAAACTAGGGAGTGTAGTTAGGTAGACGCCGTTGTTCGAGCTCATTGTAATAACCGTGGTACTATCGTGTTTATCTGCTTGTGCACTCGGCTGTGGCGATGTTGTGTATTGACTAATCGGTACATTGGTATAAATTCCCAGATTTATTCCATGCCATTGGAGGTTGACACATGAACAGTAGTTGGTTGGCATTGGAAATAACATTGGAAATTTCAATTGAACTGTCTGTATAACTCAAAATAGTGGCGTCTGACTTGTGATCAGGAGGACGCGGGTTCGATACCTGCCGGGGCCCGCAAAATTCTTTCGTGGAGATGGATCATTAAATCTTTTCTACGGTCATTCGCTCCATTCCGCCATTCCGTTAAACTTCAATACAAACAAACAAACAAATAAACACTCATAATAGTGTGTGACACTTTTGTTGATTGTTGTGAAGAAAAGGATGGGATACCCCTATCTTTGCTTTTCGATTTCGACTTGACCCATTACATGTTCTTGTCCAGTAGTAATTCCGCCAAATGCACACAGGCGTAGACAATCTTAAGAATGACTTTTGCTCCGGAAGCATTTAAGAAAAGGTCATAACTAGTTGAATGCTATTTCTATTAGCATGTCATCCGTGTCATTGTCTACGCCTGAGGGTGTATACTACCTAAGGCTTATTCTTGCTCCAGAAGCATTCAAGTAAAGGTCATTACTGGCTGAATGCTATATTCTGTTGACTGTTGATCAGTGTTATTTGTTATAATGATTATAATAGAAGTGGACGCAATGATCAGGAATCGATACAATTAACCTACAGCTCCCATCAGAGACACCAAAGGGAAAGAAGCATAAACACGAAACAACAGACCCTAATGGAAACATCAATAGCGGAAAGCCAAAAGGACAGTTCCTTTCCCTTAAAATGGCCAGTAGGCTATCCAAAATAAAATAATATAACCGACACAAACACCCAAAGACATACCATAACAAAAATAAACCGCGACAGAAGAACCGCCTTGGAACGGTCAGCGGAAACGAATTCCACTATGGGGCGGGGGGGGGGGTAAAATCGATTTTACGCGGCCACAATCCTCGCCCTTACTTCCGTCGCGATTAAGACAAATAATTTGTTTAGTCCGCATGAAGGCCTCCTAACTCATCAGTGCAACATATCCGTGAACACAAAAATCAAACAACCACTGAGATGAAACAACGGTGAGGTCTCAACAGTAAGAAACCATTGATATGCTGGAACAAAAGAAAAGCAACAGTTAGACTCCGATGGGCCCGACCACAGACAGAGCATCAGGCACCGACCAACACTAGCTATTACGTTGGAACCGTCATAGAATCTGAGGCCTGACCTGGCGGCGTGCAATTAAAGAGGGAAGCAAAGTTGTGAACCGTGATTGGGTGAACTGCCATGCGTGCAGTCTGTCGTATAACCAATCTTTTTATATCGAAGAAAAATTTCACGAATTTGGGTGCTGAAGTCATTGCGGTTATATATTTTTCTGAATATATATTCTAAGTCACCATAAAATTCGGGTTCCGATAGACCTTGTTGCAGAAGAGATAAGTCCAGTATTGAATTTTGAAATTAAATCAGAATGAATCCTATAAAATTTTGAAAAGGCTTCGCGTGGTTTATGGTGCCGATAACCCTGGTTATGAAGTTTAGCCGTTAACAATTTATAACGAGCGTTGAAGTCAGTTACATGGCTACACACTGTGGCAAATCGAATTAGTTGCGAAATACAAACGCCATAGGGTGGCGCACGAGGAACATAACCATCCAAAGAAGAAAAAAATTACAATCTCAAAACGGTATCAGAAGAATTTGACTGATCAAACCATCGAAATAGGTATTATCAATATTTAATCAATCATCCAAATATATAAACCGGGATTGACCGGAACACTTCCGAAAGTTTATCACACCCTCTTCGCATACAGAATAAACATGTTTTCTGGGTTCACATGGTGTTGACTTCCCTCCCATGATACAGTACATCTATTTTTGTTTGTTTTCACTAAAAGAAGGCAGATGCATCTGTTCTACTGATTTTTCGTTTCCCTTGTACGAGTGGTTATCATAGTAAAAGATTGGTAGTTTTGTTTATATATGAAACTGGAGTCAACTTTTGGAATCGTTGGCTATTATACAAGTTTCCGTATTTACTGGCACGCTTATACCCGGATACACATGAACAGCTTTGTCAGTTGACTTTCCACAAATTAATGTGTGCTAAGCGTAGACTCAAGCTTTTTATAAAAGCTAATACTTGTGATATATATACTGTCAACTGATTTCACAGGGCAGAAAAATATTTTTGTTTCATGTCCTGTATTATTTTCCATGTGTTACCACCATAACCGAAAAACGTGTGCATATGGAGTGGGGGATTTCGTCCACCATTATAAACAGCAGGGGGATTATGTCCAGGGGGATTTTGTACGGGGTGGGTGGGGGTGTCCGTCTTTACAGAACGGGGGATTATTACCGGGGGGATTTTGTCCGTGAATCGGAGAAAATGGTGTTTAACGGGAGTATCGATTTTTATTATTATTATTATTATTATTATTGTTCAAGAATATAGATTTTGGATACTTGTTAGAAAGGTAATATAATATATGCTTTAACGAGAAAAAAAAAAAAAAAAAAAAAAAAGAAAGAAAGAACAGAAAAATATTGAACATGAATAAAATCAATTTTGTGACTATTTTTCGTGGCGTTTTTTTTTTTTTTTTTTTTTCAAAGACTTTCTTTCCTACATTCTATAGAACCACCTTAATGGGGCGTTTCCAACGATCACCATAATCTTGTTTTAAATATAAATAAGAAAATAATATCACACGTTTTCATCAGATTATTAACAGCTTTGGAGATTTTAAAGGATGCACTCGTACGCACGTTCATAAATATTATTCATGATCAGTCCTGAAAAGTAACCTGTCATTCTTTACTTATGCCCATACTGGTCATTTGCATAGGCAAAATGAAAAATAAGATTCGATTGACTGTCGGTGAGTCAAACTATGACTAAAGTTAGCAAAATTTTGTGCAAACCTATTATTTGGTGAAGAAACAAGTAAATAATGTATGCCCCCGTAAACCTCAATTTTCTATATAGGCAGTGGGGTTTAGAGGGGCATTTATTACACGGACTTGTAAACGCGATGGGTTCCTATTCTAATCTTTGTGAAAAAGTGGACAAAATTGGAAGTAACGTCTTAAAAATGACCCACCTATAGTGTTGACCGGGACATAAAATCTATATAGATGCAATTCTACCGAACGCCCACAATGGATGCTTCTCAATAAAGGTTTGGAAAAATATTGTTTAATTATGAAAACCACGATTTTACAAGGCCTATGCATTGTACAGAATTCACACTTATATCATGGTGAGCCCTTTAACTCCAACTTTTAAAAAGTTAGACTGAGGTTTACAAGTGTATACATTATTTTTCTTATTTCTCCTCAAAAACATAAATTGTGGGTACTCGTTGGAGCAGCCTCGACGAGTCGGCTCTAACGAGTTTCGACAATCTACGTTTTTGGAAAAAACATAAACATATCACAATTCTTTATCTGGAATCTCTAATTATTTTTGGTAAAACCTTTTCAATAATTTAAAATAGGCGTGTTCGTTGTCGTGTAATAAAATTACGGTAGCTGATGTTCAAGACAAGACTAGTAAAAAGCCCCAGTAGCGATGGGGAATGTCTCAAAATCATTGACTATGTGTGATTTAGATTACTGGCATCACGAAAACACGCCTATATAATTTTGAACCCCTTGAACCCCACTTTTATACAGTAAAACTGGGGTTTACTTGGGTAAACCTTATTTTTTCTTATTTCTACACTAAAATAAAGATTGTGGTTACTCGTTAGAACCGCCTCGATATCCAGTTTTTCAAAAAAAAAACGCATCAGATTGACCATTCTGTTAAATGATGCCCCCGTCTAAGTAGAAGTAAAACAAAGATCAGGAATCGATACAATTAACTTACTCTACCCATCAAAGACACCAAAGGGAAACAAACACAAACATGAAGCGACCAGACCATAATGGAAACATAAACAAAGGAAGGCCATAAGGACAGTTACTTTCCCATAAAATGGCCAAATGGCCATCCAAAATAAAAAAGACAAGTGATACACAAAGTAAGTAACAAACAACAACATAAATAAACCGCCACAGAAGAACCGCCTTGGAACGGTCAGTGGAAAGTATTCCACCGGGGGGCTTAAATCGATTTTACATGGCCATAATCCTCGCCCTTACCTCTGTCGCGGTATACACTAATTTTGTTTAGCCCGCATGAAGGCTTCCTAACTCATCAGTGTAACACCTCCGAGAACATACAAATCAAAAAACTAAAGACATGAAACAAGGTTGAGAACTCGACAGCATACAACAACAGAATTGCTGGAGCAAAAGAAACCCAACAGTTAGACTCCGAGGGCCCGACCAAAGACGGAGCATCAGGCACTTTAAATAGAGAATAGCGGGGCTGTAGTACGTAGTCATTATTTTCCATATTTTAGATTTTGTTTGTTTGTTTGATTTGAGGTTTAACGTCCCCGTCAACACTGTAAAGGTCATTTTGGAGACGTTGCTTCCAATTTTGTGGGACTTTTACCCAACATTGAGATGAAATGACATCTCAACCCCTGTCGCCCAATGAAACCAATATGGTTTATTAGCATGGACGGTCCGCCTCGCACCGCGGTTCCTGGACAGGCTTAGATCCTCTAAGTGGTTTACCAGTACTAGTGTGCGGGCCGGATTCAGCTCTGCGTGGAAGCATCATGCAGCCCATATATTTCTTCAAGCCCCTATGGGCGGGGGCCATCAATATTTTAGATCGTGGACGGTTAACCTGAAATCGTAGGCGGTTAACCTGAAATGCGTTTTTCGCAAAAACGAAAATGCGAAAAAATACTACTTTTTTGGAATACTGAAAATGCGAAAAAGTCTACTTTTCGGGTAGAGGACTGTTTTGTTAAAAGAGTAGTCACGAGTTCTGTTCTAGTGTAGTAGACGAGATGGGGCATGAGATAATGTGAACTGCTTACTCATCACCCAATCACGCTTACATAATTTTGACCCCCTTAAATAGAAGTGAAGGCAATGGTCAGGAATCGATGCAATTAACCCACAGCTCCTATCAGAGACACCAAAGGAAAAGAAACACAAACATGAAACAACAGACCCTAATGGAAACATCAATAGCGGAAAGCCAAAAGGACAGTTCCTTTCCCACAAAATGGCCAATTGGCTATCCAAAACAAAATAATAGCCACAATCCTCGCCCTTACTTCCGACAAATATTTGTTCATTCCGCACGAAGGACTCCTAACTCATCAGTGCAATATTTCCATGAACACAAAAAATCAAACAACCACAGACATGAAACAACGGTGAGGAACCACTGAAATGCTGGAGCAAAAGAATACAAACAGTTAGACTCCGATGGGCCCGACCAGAGACAGAAACCTACTTCTATATAGTGAATCTGGGGTTACATGGGTATACAATATTTTCTTTTTTTTTCTGCTCAAAAAACATAGATTGTGAGTACTCGTAAGAACTGACTCTCCAAGGCGTTTCTAACGAGTACCCACACTCTATGCATCACGAAAACGCGCCTATATAATTCTCACCCCCTTCAACACATTGTATACTAGTGGACTCTTCCATTGCTAAATGTTGGACAAGTTTCTGTTTTATTCTTTTTTGACAGAAACAGTGCTGGCCCTAATCAGCAGCCGCGTTCTGTAGCATCTTTTTTTTGCGCCAGCATTGTTTGACAGGGTACCCCTTTAAGGTTTTCCCAACATGCAATGGGTTGACCCCATTTTTCAGTATATCTGGGGTTTACAGGGATTAAGATGAACATGGTTTGTAAGGATCATCCAGCCACACACTACTGTGCGATGCCAGATGGAAGAAATAAGGAAGGATACGTAAGAAACTGTGCTGTGCCAGCCGAAAACAAAGGATCATTTTGCAAATGAAAATCAAGATCCTTTTCGCAACGAGTCCGTTTTGTATAAAAGTTTTGTATTTTAGGGTAGTCAGTAAGGGGTATCCACAATATGCTTCGAGCGCCCGGTTACCTTAAAAACCAAACCAAATCGATCAATCAATTTTAGGGCAGTAAAAAAATCCTTTTCGCATTGGGTGGTCGTTAGAATTGCCTTATTGAAACGCTCGTAACGAGCACAAGCGCGCTTGTAACGAGCACAAACGCGCTTGTAACGAGCACAAACAATCTATGCTTCGACTCTAAGCAAGAAGAAAAAAGACATATTTTTATGCCCCCGGAATCAATGATTCGGCATATAGTTTTTGGTCTGTCTGTCTGTCCGTCTGTGTTTGTCTGTCCGCAAAAACCTTAACATTGGGCATAACTTTTGAATGGTAACTGATAGGGCTTTCATATTTCACATGTCCATTCCTTGTCACAAGACCTTTCAAGAGGTACCATAAATTGTGACCTTGACCTTGGCATTTGACCTGCTTTAGACCTCCTTTTAAATAACTTTAACATTGGCCATAACTTTGACTGGTTAGTGACAGGACTTTCATTATTCCATGTAGCAAGACCTTTCCAGTAATACCATAATTTTTGTCCTCGTGGCCTTGGCCTTGACATTTAGCCTACTTCTTCTTTAAAAAAAACTTTAACCTTCGCAAAACATTAACATTGGGCATAGCTTTTGAAGGGTAACTGATATCGCTTTCATATTTCACACGTTCATTGTACTTGTGCATTGGAAATTTCAATTTGAAAGATTATATGGATTAGCTTCTGATTGGTCATAAGCTTAGATGACCGAGTCCATCGGGAGAGGCGGCGAGGTAATGCGGAACGAACTGAGTGCGTTATTAATTAAGCCAGTCACTGCTAATTACTGTGGAAACATTTATATTGTGCTATATGACAAGATTATATAAGACAGGTATGAAGTGGCCAAAACCTTTGTCCAGCATTGTCATACAGAAAGTTGTTTCTTTAGAACCTTCGTTATTATGACCATCTGCAAGTTGAACGGGTGAGAGATTAATGAAAACCTAAACAGAAAAAGTATTATTTGTTAAACGAAAGCGACTAATCAACGTTATGAAGATCAACGTTACACAATGTATAATCACGCGACCGCTGACCGATGATCGCAAAGTTGGCCTGGGTTTTGAAGGTAAGAAAGGCTTGTTTTTCTGCATTTTTTTTTGGCTTTCAGTAGATTGCTTGTATGAAACTGATGAATGCAGTATGACTATATAATTATATTGAACAGCTAAAGTGAGGGAGGCTTCGAAAAAACCCATAGTTGTCGTCTGAAGCGAGAAAACATATGAAGAAATCATTGGAAGACGGAAAAATAACATCCAGCTCAACATCAAATTTTCTTTGCTGTAGTTTTCCATTTCAGGCAAAAACTGTGTGCGTATGTGCGGAAAAATATTTGTTCTAAGGTACAACTTATTGGTTTTGACCTTTCTGGCCAAATTTGACATTTTAATGACATTTTGTCATAGTACTGAACCGCTTACATTGTTCGCAAAGTTGAAACTGTACGAGCCGAAAAGTTGTGGATGTCAATATCTTGACTGTCCGCAATGTTGCTGATAGCTAGCAATAGTAACAAATCGAAGCACAGGTGTGTCGATTGCAACTAATTGTAGGGTGAAAAAGTGGTCATAGACGTTGACTTATAGTTTCTTTTAACCCTTAAATGCCTGTACTGTAAGCGAACCGTGCAGCTCCTGAATAGATGCCATATTCTGCGGCAGTTGATCTCGGTCTACATTGTTTGCCAAAGCCCAGTACATGATTCAAGGTTAGATTCTACAGATAAATCTATTACGCAACAGTCTGATTTCACAATAATATGAATAGCGCGGCTATATTGAAAAGAATAAAAGCACTGACAGCACTGTTGGGTAGATTATTAACATTTCTTTTAACTTTTACTTCACGGGTCCCGCACATCGGGGCCTGGAGAAATTGATTGGTCCGCATGATGCTTCCACGCAGAGCTGAACCGACCGTACATAAGTCATGGTAAACCGGCCAGTAGGTCAAAGCCTGGCCAGACAAATTGATGCGAGTCACATCTTCCCAACATAAAAACCTTTAATAAGGGTGGTCGGACTTTGAGATGTCATTTCATTTCAGTGTCGGGTGAAAGCCTCACCAACTTGGAAGCAACCTCTCCAATATGACTTCAGTTGTGTTGACGGGGTCGTATAACCTCAATTCAAACAAGCAAAGCCTTTACCTTACTATGATGTAAGCAAACAATATAGACCCTGATCAGACGCTGCGTTTTGCGGTGTCTGGCCTTTAAATTCATGTACTGCAAACAAACAATGTAGACCCTGATAAGACGCCGCGTTCTGCGTCATCTAATCGGGGTCTAAATATTAGCCAAGTCCAACCCATAATTGTAGTAGGCAATACACCAATCTAACGCGGCAATTTTTAAATAATTACCCTTATCAGTCATTGTCACGGAGTTTTAGCATTAGCGAGTTTAATGCTACATGTATGTAATCATGGTAAGTAGTGTCGATTGACAAACTCGATTCACAAACACTCAACCCTATAACCGTTACCCGGATTTCCTAAAGACCAGTGTAAGTCACGTGGACATCATGGAAGCAAAACTTCTGTGCTTAGTCACTTTGGGTCGATGGACAAAGAATCGATCCAAAATCAGGGTTATACTAAAGGGTCTCCGTGGCCTAATGGGTAAGAGCGCCGATACTTGATCATTTGATCTCACGGTCGCAGTTGTGGTTTTCGACTCGCTCGGGTGACATGTGACATGCAAGGTTCTGCAATGGAAGGTCAACCGATTTTTCTCCAGATTCTCCTGCTTTCTTCCACTTTTGAGAAACAATTGGCTCGAAACATAAGCGCTTGAAGTTTAGTCCATCAATACGGATTGAAAATGTCCAAAAATAAAGACTCTGATGCCATTTCTTACGAAATGACTTAGTGTCACGTCCCAGCAGGCACATGACGTAATTGTGACGTCACATCAACGCCGATACAACTTCATGACCTTTTAGGCAACGTCACATCAACGTCGGTGCAACGTCATGACGTTGCACCGACGTTGATTTGACGTTGCCCTCGCGACGTGTGCCTGCTGGGGTTTGATTTTGAACCTTATGAACTGCTTATGAACAGACCTTCAAGCTCCTGTGCTCGAAATAAGTGAAATAATCTTGAAAGGGTCGTAAAAACAAACACATGAATGGTTTTACATCAAGTATTCTTCCAAAAGGTCCAAGACAATTCCTAAAACCGTCAGCCGTATATTCTATGCCGTTGTCAGAAAGTTTCGTAATAGTGTAAACAACGTTTCTCTGCATGATGGGGGGGGGGGGGGGTTGTACGGGTGTTCTTTACACTCGTTACAACCGCCTCATCGAAACATAGATTGTGGGTGCATGCTGCCTACAGAATATGCTTTTGAGCAGCCGTAGGGTAGTCATGGACTTTTTGTTAATGCTAAAAAAATGGAAAAATGTGACCAGAACCATCAGACCATAGCCTTCATGAATCAAATAAAATGATCAAGACCACGACATTTCCTGCCCGCCCAGCATCCTCTCATCGGGGCTTGGAGATTGGGCTTCATGGTGCTTCCATGCATAGCTTAAATGTGCACATGGGTACTGATATGCCGCTGAAGAGGTCTAAGCCTGCCAAGGCAAAGTTTTGCGAGTTAGACCATCCACGTATATAAACCCGTTTGGTTTCATTTGGCGGCATAGCCTGGGATGTCATATCATCTCAGTGTTGGGTAAAATTCCAACCATCTCCGATGACGTAAATAGTGCTGACGGGGACCGGAAACCTCAAATAAAACAAACCACATTTCCTACAATATTGTTTTTGCGATCAGCGAAAACGCAGCCTGTGCATTTACGGTCTGAACAGAAACTTCGACATATGGTGGTAATGGTTGAAAACCCTAGTCTTTTTATAAGGACAGTGGATTCTCTGATCAGACTGCGCGAATTAGCAGACTGATCTGATGATTTGCTCGGTTTGGCACGAAGTCTTGCAGGAAATGCCGTGCCCCGGACTTAAATGTTGCCCGACTGGGCGCCCCGCCCGCCGGGCTTGGAGAAAGAAAGTGTGCTGCGTGATGCTTCCGCGCAGAGCAAGATTTGAGGGAACTTAAGTACAAATAAATCACATAGACCTTAGTCTGCACAGAAAAGTGGTGCGAGTCGGAATGCTCCTTCGACCCTAACGGTGTAAGGTAACAGTGGACATGCTTTCGCCAAAAACTAACAACTGCCCTTCTTGACTCAGCGGAAGGAAGAGAGTGACCGTACAAAAGATTTCATGATCAGTATCCTCGAAAGAATGTTATCGACCGAGCAGACGCACATACGACTAAGCTACCGAGGCTGGCAATATCCGTTTAATAAAATCGGGCGTCTACTTGATCAACGTCTTCAGTCTTTTTCGAGGATGGCAAATCCTCGTGTCAACAAATTTGTTTGTTTGATTTGAGGATTAACGTCCCCGTCAACACTGTATAGGTAATTTTGGAGACGTTGCTTCCAATTTTGTGGGACTTTTACCCAACATTGAGATGAAATGACATCTCAAGCCCTGTCGCCCAATGAAACCAATAGAGTTAATAAGCATGGACCCGCAGCACTGGGCAGGCTTAGATCCTCTAAGCGGTGTCATTAAAGTCATCGGCTTAGAGGGATATTATTTATTTGGGTTGATAAAATGTGATGTCTGCCTCATCGAAGTCTTATGCTTTTGTTCATTTTGTTTGATTTAAGGTTTAACGTCCTGCCAACAGTATATAGTTCTATTTGGAGACGTTGCTGCTTCCAACGGTGTGGACCTTTTACCCGACATTAAGGTGATATGGCATCTCAAGCCCTACCGTCCAAAGAAACCACTTTCTAAAATCATTTTCAATGAATAACAGAGATTTATCAGTGAAATCTTAATCGATACTTTCACCGTTTCAAACTGAAAATACCATTTTTATTTTTCACTGTTTGGGATAACCTTTTTCTTAAAATCTAGTTCTGTTGTCAGTTTTATCTTTGTCAGATGATTGGAAATTAATGGACTGTTTTAATTGGCGATTAGCCCGTACTAGCGCGAGGAGGACGTTAATGGCGTCATTTTCGACGCTGACGTCACGTATTTTGTCGCGCGACGTTAGACTAGCCCGCAACTTCTTTGGCCGGGAAACTACTCTTTCAATTATTTCAATAAGCATTCACAATGATAATGCAATCCCAGGTTATTTCTCAGGTGCAAACTTGAGTTTACACCCAATATTATGCCCACTTAACACGTTGGACACCACTAAATTGACGCGAAACGACGAGGAAAAAAAAATTCTTCGAGTCCGAGAATCTAAATAATGTATTGTCTTCTTGAAGCATATAAAAAACAGAAAATTTGATTTTTTTTTTTTCAGTGCAAGATCAAATTCTATTTCACTCATGAACACCAAAACTAGTATTTTCACTTCACGAGTGGCTGGTGTTCATTCGATGAAATATAATTCGATCTTACACTGACAAAATCAAATATCCTCTATAGGGTTTATATGCATAGACGGTCCGACTCGCGGTCCTCCGTGGCCTAGAGGCTAAGAGCGCCGACTCTTACTCATTAGGTCTCTTACCGCAGTAGGTTCGAGCCTGGCAGAGATAAGATTCCATGATCAATCTCTACAAAAGAATATTGCAACTCCCGGGTAGTTATTGAGGTACATAGAAACAGCTAAAGAGAGAGAGAGAGAGAGAGAGAGAGAGAGAGAGAGAGAGAGAGAGAGAGAGAGAGAGAGAGAGAGAGAGAGAGAGAGAGAGTATTACATCTTTCTTCATCGGATAACGAAAGTACAAGGTACACCGTTGGGAGACAATGGCACAGAAAATGCATAAATGAAAAAAAAAAAAAAAATTTTCGCTCGAATTTCAAGTACATAACGAGCATACGACACCGCATCAACGTCGATTCAACGTCAGACTGTTGCATCGACGCCGACGCGACGTCTCTTAAACCTCGTGTACCTTATCGGCTTTTTGCAAACGTGCAATATGTTGTCACTGTTCACATTTCACTGAAAACAGATTGATATAAGAAGTCTTCAGGCTCTCTACACCACCGACTTCACGAACTTAACAGGATATTTTCATGCACAAGTATACTTATATTACAGAAGTATACTTTCGCCTCCGCGGCTTGAAGAAATACACGGACTGTATGACGCTTTCAAGAAGAGCTGAAACCGGCCGCACATCCCTTTGAGGATCTAAGCCTGCCCAGGCAAAGCAGTGGAAGTCGGACCGTCCATGCTTATAAACCTTACTGGTTTCATTGGGCGACAGAGCTTGAGATGTCATTTCAACTCAGTTTCGGGTAAAAGTCCCACAAATTTGAAGCAACCTCTCCAAAATGCCATATAGAATGTTGGTGGGATTGTTAAGCCTCAAACCAAACAATCAAACATGAGTATACTTATATATACACCATAAACGTATTTACCTCCGCGCTTTGGTTCGAGCTTGGTTCGGGCCAAGTTCTGCAACGGAACGACCTTGGTTAACGATCGGCTCGATATGAGTGAAATAATCTTGAGAGGGCCGTAAAACCAAAACAAAAAATACGCCTTTAACGCATATTCAACTGTTTTCTAATGGGTCTTTAAACCAAGGACCCGTCTCCATATGATCTTAGTTGTTGGACTGGACGTAAAATATACTTACACACGCACGTACTCGCGCGCGTTTTATTAGCGCAAATTTTATACAGCGGCCAAAATTGGTTGTAATACACATATAAGAGCTTTGCCACAACACGAGGTGGGGGTGTGGGGGTGGGGGTGGGGGATGCAACCCGTCAAAATTAGAACTTCAGTATGGTTTGAAAACCTATGACTATGAAAATCTGTTCGATACAGAAGGCATAACTCCGTTAATTTTGAACATCTTTTCGATGTTTTATAACAACAAGATGTGTTTGTGAAACACTGATGTCCCTGGACAGCGCATCTGAAGTATGAAATCCCTATCACTAACCAATCAATAAGTATGGCAAATGTTCCATTTTTTTTAACCCTTATCTTGCTGTTCACAACAACCCCTTATCTTTGCAAACAGTGTAGATCCTGATCAGATGGCTTCTGAAGAAGCCATCTGATCAGGATCTACACTGTTTGGCATTCAATTCATGAATTTGTAGGAATAAATTACATCAAGTAATCTGATTGGTTTAAAGTCAGAAGTTGGTGTGGCTTAAATGAATATTCAGCAAGATAAGGGTTTAAATGTAAAATATGAAAGCCCTATCACTTACCGATCGAATGTTATTGCCAAAGATTAGGTTACATCTAGTCTTGTTCACCAAGCCGTTCCAGTGATCCAGATCAAGATCATGCGATCACATCTAGCTGTGTCTAGCGTCTGGATGATCAAGACTATATTACATCCCGATCGGAACTTGAAGAAATACCATTATGATAACTCACCCGTGCGACATAGTGCTTTTTTCACATCTCCAAAATGGCCATTTATCGGATGAAAATCCGTGATATTTTTCTTATAAATACTGCAAACATAGGTTGTGGGTGCTCGTTAGAACCGCCTCATTGAGGCGGTTCTAACGAGTCCCCACAACCTATGTCTTGGAGCAGAAATAAAAAAAATAATGTATACCCCCGTAAACCCCAGTTTTCTCTATATGAAGTGGGGTTTAGGGGGTCTTCATTTCACGGACGTGTTCACGTGATGCATTGGGCTGAATGATGCTTCCTCGCAGTGCTCAAACCGATCGCACATGAATACTTGTAAATCGCTCAGAGGTCCTATGCGTGCACAGGAAAATTGATGCGAGTCGGACCGTCCATGCATATTAACCTTATTGGTTTCATTAGGCGACAGGGCTTGTCATGTCATTCCATCTCAATGACGGGTAAAGTCCCACAAAAATTTGAAGTAACGTCTCCAAAATGACCTATACAGTGGTGACGGGGACGTTAAACATCAAATTAAACAAACAGTGATGACGGTTTCGTCTCCCGAAACCAAGCTTTCGTTTTGCCTCAGTACACATGTTGCTAATAAGTGAATCTGAATCGTTACTGGTGACACATCAATTGGCATTCTTCCACCAGGACCTGTGTAGAGGGAAGTTAGTCTCTAGCTCTCGCCATGCAGCTTCCGCCGATGAAATTAAAACTGGAAAGGCATTGCAATGTATTTATAATTGTCTGAGGGAGGAAGGATCCCATGTAGATGTCAGTTCTTGCAGAAGGCACCTGAAGTAGGAGGTGGTGGAGGCGAGGGGGACAAGGGCATCTGCTGGAATGTTGGCAGCACCCATTAGGTCTTTGTACAATAGTATAAGCCTACTGTCTCTCCTCCTTTTCTTGAGAAACCCCCATCCTAAGTTTTTCAGAATACTAGTCATACTCCCAGTTTGTAATTGCCCGATATAAATCTAGCAGGCATGTTCATAACTGTTTACATTTCTTCCTGGAGGACTATTCCTTGGGAGTCCCTGACACAACTCCATATTCCAAAATGGGTCGGCCGAGTCCCTTATAAGCTCAGGGACTAACTTCCCTCTCCCAAGATCCTGTTTCCATCTCGACCCGTGTGTCATTGTAACTTGAAGGTATTTTCTCGAGGACGGTTACCTCAATTTTATTGATTTTCTACCTGTTTAAAGGTCTTAAATCTCACGGACTAATTTCGTGTCCAACATCCTAGCCTATCCATATCATTGTGAAATTTCAGTGAGCCCTCTGTATCTCTAGTGTCCCGGTAGCAAAGACAGTCGTCTGCGAACAGTCAATTACAGTGCAAATATCATTAATGTACAGCAAGAACAGTCCCTTGAGGGACCCCAGACACATCTGGAGCCCACGCCGAAGTTTCACAAGTAACGACAACAGCAAAGAAATATATCTATCCAATTGTGTGTCCCCTTCCCTCCCTAATGTCGTAGCCAACTAATTTTGATTTATGTAGTTCATGAGAGGGTGTGTCAAAAGCTTTCTCGAAGGTCAGTGTAAATGTGTCCACCTGCCATTCTTTGTTTAAGATGTTCACCCTATCATTAATAACCGTTATCAACTGCGTTCCACAACGATCCTTTTTCCTAAATACATGTTGTCTGTCTGACAAAAGTTTATGTTCATCCAAGTGGGCCTTGATGTTTCTGAAATTAACTCTTTATTTAATGTGTGTACATATTTCATATTTCCACAGTGTGTTATATCATTAAATGTTTTAACGAAGTCTCTCTCTTGAGTTTCTACCTACGAGTAATGTATGTGTGCATACATGCAAATGCCCTTGTGTTCAATTGTATCTATCAGCTAGCCCATTTTATACCGGAAACCCAAAACAGATAATTGACAAACTGTACAGGCCCAGATCAGACGCCGCAGAATGTGGCGCCTGATCGGGGCCTTCACTGTTTGCACAGGTTTAAGACATTTTCTTAATAAATTTTTAAGATGGCGCAGCCTGACATCCGTTTCGAAATTGGCTCCTGTTTTATATAAGGTGGAAGTTTCCATTTGGTACAAAAATGGTTAGGTAGCGTTCTGCTTTACAAACAGCAATCCGATCACGCTGAACAATATGCCCACACGTGATGAGAGGAAGTTATTGATAGTTTTCACCACTGCCGAATTCGATCTATATCATGTTGATGGTGAAACTATGGCTCGTGGGGGTCTACATTGCATAGACTCGTTAACATATGGGTAATGGGAAGATGATTTGTTAATTGTTTGTGATTTATATTGTATCAGCCTTAGCCATTTATTGGAAATGTGTTTGTGCTGAATAAACTTTTGTCATTTGTCATTTGCATGCATACATATTCGAATACCCTACCTTTTTTATCCGATCATTCACACAATGTTGATACAAAACACGAAAGAAGGGGCAAAATTAGGACCCGGTACTGAAAGATACATCATACATGTACATGGACCGAAAACTAGTCATCTATATATTTCTGTGTGGATGTATTATTACTATATTTTCTCTTTATGCGCTATGCCATCATAATGAACTTGTATGCTTGTATAGTTTGCAACTCATGTATTTGCATACTTATGTGAACTGAGGAAATAAAGTTTGATTGACTGATGACTGATTGATTGATTAATTAATTGATTGATTCATTGATTGGGCAAATTATATATTCAAGCAATTTACAATGAACACAAGTCAGCGATAATTACGAGCATTAGCCCTGTCTTCTGTTTTTGAAGACCGGACAAAAGTTCGCTACAATAAAAAAAATACAACGTTACTTTTGGAAACAAAGAACACAGACAAGAACGAAAATCGGAGACTCGGTTTTATTGAGTCTCTCCATACACACAGCAATGTAGTTTGCAAGTCTGCATGCGCTCGCACAAGCCAGTCTTTGAAATTTTGCAAGCCACTGTTCGGGGATTTCAACATGATAAAGTTTGTGTCTGTTTTCATTTTTGCTTCATTTTTTTTTTAAAATTATACATTAATTTAATTTGCAAGCAAACATCGAATCATGACTTTTCGGACAGTGTAAACTTGCAAACGAACAACTTTGCGGACAGCCAAGACGAAGGGTGTGTGTATCTGTTACTGCCTCTAAATTCTAAGTTCTGGTTGACTAGGCTAAGACATGGCTGGAAATCGCATGGTAAATGATTATAACGGAAACAGTTGTTAAAAAATATACTTATGAACATTTTGTTTTGAAGTTAAACGATATGAAATGCAGCTCGGCGGAGACGAACATGCCAAAATTGTGTGATCGATCCGAAAGTTTTCTGTCTCTGTTTGTTATAAGAATATTTCCGCCGTATCATATTGTTTGGGAATACAAGCAGACATGCTGTCAATATTCTGCTTTGCTTGCAACAAGCAAATTACATGCAAAGGGTGATAAAAGTGGAAAAAACCACAGGAAACTCACTTTCGAAAGCCAAGACAACTTTGGAATCATCGGTCGGACAGATCGCAACTTCCGGTTTCGGTCACTGTACGGCGGTCACGTGATTATACACTGTGCGTTGTAAAGTTAACCATGCTGCTGTTGATGATCATCATCATTATCATCATCATTTTCCAGGATATAGATGACTATCGTGGGTCCGAGGGTAGGACAATAGCCCATTATGACATTAGCCCAGTAGGACAATAGCCAACTGGACAAAGAACCCACTGGGTCAATAGCCCGCTTATATGTAAATTCATACATTTAATTCAGAAGTGCAATGCGGGCATGCACTTAGGTCGGTTTCGACTCTACATGGAAGCACCAGTTAGACCAATGTATTTCTCCAAATCCCGATGGGCGGGGCGATCTTAAATATTCGGTCGCATAATTATTTCGTAATAAGTTTAAGCAGTGGAGGCGGTTCTAACGGATACTTACAGTGTGTGTTTTTGAGCAGAACTATAAAGAAAAAAAACGTATACCCCTGTAAACCCCAGTTTTACTATATAAACCGAGTGGATTTAAGGGAGTGAACATTATATATGCGTGTTGGTGATGGATAGAGTCGCTTCGCACCACATCTATTTGGATACTAAATACGCCTAACAAATAAGAAAAATGCTACACATTTTAATCGGTAAAAATAACCACTTTGGAGATATTAAAGACTGGCCTATGCCACAAAGATGTGCTATTGTAATGGAATAGCTTGATGGCGCAGTGGATACTCAATCATTAGGTCTCTCACTGCTATGGTTCGCGCCGCGCTCGGGCCACATGACGGGTGGTTTTTCTCCGGGTACTCCTGTATTCGCAAAACCCTGGTTAACGATCGGTTCGAAATGAGTGAAATAATATTGAAAGGGCCGTAAAACAAAATATTACTTCATGTATAGTAATTAGCACAAAAATCCATTGCTCCAATAAAGATATGCAGAAATTTTCTTTTTTTTTTTGTATTAGGACCTAATTTTAACTTAACAATAATGCAATACTTCGAAAGTCATCGCATAGGTGAAAATAGTAACATATTGTTTTGATTTAAAATCCTAAGTGCATGCTGGGTATTTATTTTTTCGGAATGTCTATTGCCAGACGTCTGGCAATAGCAGAAACTCGATAAAAATGCTATTGACAGACGGCTGGCAATAGCAGAAACTCGGTAAAAGTGCTATTTACAGACGTCTGGCTATGGCAGAAACTCGGCAAAATCGCTATTGACAGACGCCTGAGTTTTATGTGGTGATCTGTGCGGAAATATACTAATATAACCAAAGAATATGTAAATGTCGCTGGTTTATGTTTGGACTTTCATAGTCGAAATCCGAAAGTGGGCGATTTATTTATTTTTGTTGTGTAGTTGTTGTTCGCGTAACCCATGGGTTTCTGATTATCCTTTCTTTTGTGACAGAAACCTAATATACTAGATTCTGTTTAACATTTTTTCTTATACCATATTTCTCTGTCTTTTTCCCCTACGACACAAAGTTACATTTTGAAATTATTCAGAAGTCAGATTATGAAAAGCGTTTGTTCTGTTTATAACACACCCGTGCGACATAGTGCATTTTTTACATCTAAAAAAATGGGTTCGGCAACATTCTTTCGTGGAGATTGATAATGAAATCTTTTCCACTTTCATTCTCTCCCTTTTGCTGATTCTAGAATAGCAGTTGTCAGTTTCTGGCGAAAGAATGTGCACTGCACTGGTTAACCGCTTATGTATAAGCCTGCCCAGGAAAAGTGTGGGGCTAAAAATGACTTCTTTTCTAATGAAAGTCCGCATTATTTTTTGTTTTTACTTTAAATATAGGTTGTGGGTGCTCGCTAAAACCGTTCTTAAGAGTACACGCAACCCACGCCTTGGAGCAGAAATAAGAGAAATAATATATACCCCCGTATACCCCAGTTTTCTCTATATAAAGTAGGGTAAAGTGGGGGTTCATTTTACGGACTTGTTCACGTGAGGTTTACGATTCTTGGTATGGTTGTAGGCACAAAACGCAGTTTAACAAGTCTTCGCTGGACAAAGAAGAACTTTTGCTATCTATCAAACGCACACCGAAAACTTTGACCAGAAAGCGCTGATACGCAGGCTGATCTGGGTGCTGACTGGACGCCTATTAAATTAAAAACTTATACCGTGTAATTAGATTTCACAATTTCGCAGCCGACTCTTGAAATAGTTAAAATATATCCTATGTCCACAAGCAACCGACGGTATACCCGCATAATAAAGGCACTAACAGAACAGCGCATTTTGACCTATTGCGCATTACAGCAGGCCTATGTAATTTTGACAACGTCAAGTTATACGAAGAGCAACGACAGGAACTGATACAATCAGACCCCAAACCCTGTCCTAAACACCTTAGCCAAATTTCATGTAGTAAATTTCCTTCTTTCGGAGTACATATTAGTTTTCTTATTTCTGCTCTTAAGAAAAATAACAAAATGTTTCGTCTGAAACATTTCGTTTTCACGGGTATAACATTTGCAAAGATGTTAAACGTGAATTGTTCAGGCGTTGTCATATATAAATCAGGATAGCATCTGGTATAGAAAATGTCCTATAATTTTGTGTCTGGCAATAGCACATTTTCCGACATTGTGCATTGACAGACGTCTGGCAATAGCACATTTCCCGACTTTATGCTATTGACAGACATCTGGCAATAGACTCTTCCTTATTTTTTTTATGAAAATGTTCAAAATATGACTTCTGAGCCCCTTTTTAAAAGCAGTGGGCTATTGCCTTCCCTGCCAAAGTTAAGCAGTGGGCTATTGTCCAGTGAGATATCGTCGGGATAGTGTCCAGTGGGCTATTGTCCTGGTGGGCATTTGTTTTAGTGGGCTCTTTTTCGACACTTTTTTATGTCAGCGCCCGCTATTGATGCAGAAACCGGCATTCGTTGTACAGAATATTTCGTTTTCACCCTCGCATTACATTAACGTCTGTTATTTATGGGTGTCTGCTCACAAACCCTGCCATATGAATAAAATGCAGTCAATTCGATGTAATCATGAACGGCGTTTACCCTGAACAACCCCACTCCGTTTCTCTGTATAAATGTTATTAGCTAATCGGACTTGACTTCTGTCAGAATGTATTAAAAGATTGAAGAATTCACGTGTGATCAACGGGTTTCTTTTACTGTGTTTTCTGAGAAAATCGACAGCATCCAAGAGTTTAACTTGATGCAAACTTACATTAAACAGCGGCTGGTAATAGCCAAAAAAGATCATCACGGTACCAATGTTCTATCTATACAAGGGTTATCCTTTGGAAGCAAGGAATACACCACAGAAATGGAAAATATGAAGTGTACATGTTTTCTGGGCCAGACTAGCTAGTTTCGGCCAAGACAAGTCCGTGTAATGAACACCCCTTTAACCCCACTTTATATAGAGAAAAACTGTGGTTTAAGGGGTTATACATTATTTATCTTATTTCTGCTCCAAGACATAGGTTATGGGTACTCGATAGAACTGCCTCAATGAGGCGGTTCTAACGAGCACCCCCAACCTTTATTTTCATTATAAATGGGGAAAATATCACGGATTGTCATCAGAGACGAACCCATTTTGTGAGATGTCAAAAATGCACTTTGCCGCACGGGTGTGTTATTGTAATGTAAAATTCCTTAGGAACAGTCGACTGGTAATAGCCAAAAAACGTTAAAATGGACATTACCGGTCGATTGACAATAGCCATTTTAACGTGTTTTGGCTGTTTCTAGTTGATTGTCAATAGCCACTCCGATGATAAACTCTAATTCGATCTTGTAGCTGAAATGTAGTAGCGAAATACATAAAACAAAGCATGTTTACGACTGACCAACAGACACGCGCGACATTACTGTTTTCTTTGATCTCGTTACAAATCAGGTGACGAGAATCTGAATGCGAAACTTCCCATGTGACCATGATCCGGGACGCAGGAAGATGTACAAATTGGCATGTGCGAATGGAGACGACTCTGATCAGCATGCGTTAAACACAGACTGATCAGAGTCTCGATTTTGTATCTGGTCCCTGACGCATTTACAGAGCGAAAACTTAAGACGTCAATATGGTTGGACGAGTGAGCCGTCGATCCTCAATCTTCGCCTGTGACACACGTCATCTTTTGTCCATTGGTGATCCCCGGCTGTATGTTGCTGTATGTCGGACATCATGAACAGGTCTTGTACAAGATGGCGACAATGTCCTCTAGTAGATGCTATAAAAGTGGGACCAAGATTGTGGTTACTTTAGGCCAGGCAACTCGGACCTCAAACACTTCCATAGCCTTTCATAGTAAGTACGAGTTCTTTGGATTTCCAGTGATATTTGGTGCAGTGATTTAATAGCTGTTTTGTTCTAGAAAATAAGTAAGTTGCTTTGAATATTAAATATTATTTTACGAATGGAAGAATTTTCAATATCTTAATTATTTTAAATTAACTTATGTATTGCATGCGTTGACACTGAACAGCTTAGAAAGCGCTCTTCTGCATATGGGAATATAATTATTTTCCCCTATTACTTAGCTAGCTTATTATATAATTATTTTATTATTTAATTAACGTTAATTCAGATTAGCACAAACCGCATTATTTTATAAATTGGTCAAGTTTCACTTCTTTTCTGTGACTAAATTTATGCTTCCAATTACTTTTTTAAAAGAACCGATTATGTTTGTTTGATTTGAGGTGTAACGTCCCCGTCAACAATGTAAAGGTCATTTTGGAGACGCTTCCAATTTTGTGGGACTTTTACCCGACACTGAGATAAAATGACATCTTAAGCCCTGTCGTCCAATGAAACCAATTGGGTTTAACAACATGTACGGTCCGACTCGCACCGCTTTGCCTGGGCAGGCTTAGATTCTCTTAAGCGGTTTACCAGTACTCGTGTGCGGTCGGTTTCAGCTCTGCGTGGACGCATCATGCAGCCCATCTATTTCTTCAAGCCTTGATAGGCGGGGGCCGCAAAGAAACAATTATAGAAAAGCACACCCACGTGACATGTCTTTAAAACTGACTCACTGGTTAATATTTTTATATATTTCTTATTTCTTCTAAGATAGAGTGTCGATATTTGTTAGGAACGCCCCAAATAAGGCGGTTCTAACGAGTAAACACACTCTTTCATCACGAAAACACACCTATATAATTTTGACCCATTAAACCCCACCGTTTCATGTCATAAAACTGGGGTTTGCAGGTTATACATTATTTTTCTTATTTCTGCTCAAAAACGTAGATTGTGGGTACTCGTTAGAACCGCCTCGCCGAGGCGGTTCTAACGAGTATCCACAATCTATGTTTTGAGCAGCAGTAAGAAAAATAATACGATTTTTCATCTGACAATTTTCATTTTTCGGTGGCAAAATTTACAATGTATTTGTATAGGCGTGTTTTCGTCATGCGATTTTAGCATGAATAAGGAAGATAATGAAAATACCCTTGTAAACCCAACTTGTCTCTTGATGAAGTTTGATTGGGTATTTATTGCACCTACTTGTTAACGTGGTGGCTTTGTTGTTTTTTTTTTTTTAATCTTATTAAAGCTCCCAACATAAGAGTCTAAATGCTCAAAGGAGTGGCGAAATTAAGTACCCATGATTTAAGAAACAAAATGAGTTTGTATGTTAATTTTATTAAAACTCGAAACATAAAGTCTAGTCTTACAGGAGTGGCGAAAATAAGTACCCATGATTTAAGAAACAAAATGATTTTGTATGGTAATCTTATTAAAACTCCAAACATAGTCTTAAAGTCTTACAGGAGTGGCGCAAATAAGTACCCATGATTTATGTTTTCAAAAGAAACATGATGATTTAATATGTTAATCTTATTAAAGCTCCCAATATAGCGTCTAAAGCCTAATAGGTGTGGCGCAAAGAAGTACCCATTGCATTATGTTTTCAAAAGAAACAAGATATTAGAAAGAAAAAGTATTGTCCTGCAAACCGTTCTTATTTTGTCTATAACAATGATTTTTGCGATGGGTGCCGATAATAACATTGTTACACCTATACACAGAACAACAGAAAGCATGTATTATAACGTGAGACCACAGACTATGTATTCGCGCAGTCTGACCACAGCATTTAGCATGAAGCTTGGGTGAAACTTAGGCTCTCATTATAGAAAGCATTGCTGTCTTTTTTCATATTGAATATAAGCATGTACCGAATGTATGCATATTTTTAGTTTATCCTCAAATTGAGGGATAAAAATTGAGCAGCGTCATAAAAAAATGTTTTATGGCATTTGCTAACAACAATGGTGCTGATCAGACTGCGCATCGGTTGTCTGTGTAACCCAGCCAGCCGGTTAGTGTCTAACCAAGTATAGTGCCACCGCCCATCGGGGCTTGAAGAAATAGATGGGCTGCATGATGCTTCCACGCAGAGCTGAAACCGACCGCACACGAGAACTGGTAAACCGCTTAGAGGATCTAAGCCTGCCCAGGCAAAGCGGTGCGAGTCGGCCCGTCGATGCTTATAAACCCTATTGATTTCATTGGGCGACAGGGCTTGAGATGTCATTTCATCTCAGTGCCGGGTAAAAGTCCCACAAAGTTGGAAGCAACGTCTCCAAAATGACCTATACAGTGTTTACGGGGACGTTATATCTCAAACCAAACAAAAAACTTACCAAGTATAGAATGGAAGCCAGGTTTTCTCATGGTGTAGCTTATTTACTGAAAGAATTTTCATCATAAGGCTAGCTAACATGCACAGTCATCTGCCATAATTACTGTCATGGCCTAAAAACTGAATTATTTCTGGGGAATGCCTATTCCTGCCTTAAACATAGATTGTTGGTACTCGTTAAGACTGATAAAAACCGCATCAAGGAAACATAGATTGTAGGTACACATTAGAACCGCCTCTTTGAGGCGGTTCTAACGAGTACCAACAATTTATGTTTTTGAACAAAAATAAGAAACAACACGTATCCCCTGCTGAACCCCAGTTTTTTATATAAAGTGGGGTTAACAATGTCGCTTGCTACAGGGACTTGTTCATTTGGTGTTATTATTCATGGGAACAATGTGTTTTTCCTTCAAAAAGGATAGTATTCACTGTATAACGAAGTCATTCTTGTGTAAGGAAACCAGAGGCCAAACATGTACACAGAAAAATGATAAAATTCAGATGCCAATAAAGCAAGGAATGCAAATTTGAAACTTTCTGAGAAGCAAATATATTTTCGTAACCTAGGTTTCAAAAGTGAAAATAACGGTTATGATTGGTTTTCAAATATACTTGCAATGCAATAAAATGGAGACATGTTAGCCATGAAAAGTACACTGCTACACATTTGTATTTTAGAAATATGAGATGTGAAGGGAATTTCAAAATAGACGGCCTCCGTGCAATGCACAATAATGACATTTGAAAAACTATATCTTTTAAAAAACTGGTCTGACGTTAAAATTGATTCACCAAACGTGATTACACTTTAAGGCCTACCATTTGAAAAATATGTAGCTATTTCCGAGCTTCCCCGTCCCCTATTGACAGGAGAAACAAAATATATTTGAAGATTGTTAATCAGTGCAACATGTTTGCTTAGTTGTTCAAAGAATCGTTAGCTTCACGGACTCCTAAGCGGTCAAACTATAAAGTATTCTAGTAAGTACAATGTCTATTAATACTGTGGGATTTTAGCTGTAGCCGTTGCATTTTCGAGGCCAACTTAAGTGTTTCAGCAAAAAAGTAGTATAGTTGCCATATTAAATGGTCAAAGCTTTGACAAGGCGTCAGGTTTCAATTCACGTCTCAAGATATATGGGCCTCGTCAAGCGATTTTGGTACTTATCGCCTATGCGAGCAGCGAAGGTTCAGGCGAGCCTGTATAGGCTGTACCTTATTTACCTTATGTATTCGGACAGTCAGGACTGAGCAAACTGTGTATACCCAGATGAGGCGTCGCAACAGGTTCTGCACAGTTTGCCACTCATCCAGCTATTTTTTTGGCTCAACATCGGATATTAAATGAGCCAAGCGAATTTGTATCTTCGAGCATTCCGTCATGACAAATTTTAACTGCGTATGCCCAGCCATTCAGAGGGGCCAGGGATATGGCTTTCTGTCTGAAGGTTCCTCTTGATTCACTGCTTGTATGAGCGAGCCGCGAAGGTTCTGGCGAGATTGCGCGGATGCGCAGGCTCGCCTGAACCTTCGGTGCTCGCATAGGCGATAAGTACCAAAATCGCTTGACGGGGCCCAAATTGTACTTGATCAAATTTTAGAGCAAATATGATAAGGAGTTTAGGTGTCCGAATATTTAGGGTAAATAACGGTGGTATATTTTATTACAGAGCTGCTGCACTATGAATCCTGCACGTTTCTCCCTGCTCTCCGTCGCTCTCCTTGTGGCCTCCGCGGCTGGTTATGGAGGTAAGTTGTTCTTCCTTTCTCATGTTACAATTGTGTGCTGCATCAATATTACAGAACCGTTTGTGTCATACTGCTTGCTCTGGCCATCACTGACGTTCATGCTTAATATTGCTTTGGTCCCATCTGTCGATCCCTCCCTCCATCCATCAGTCCGTTTGTATGATAGTATAAAATTTTCTTGCGGGCATAGTACGAGTATATAGTAAGAACTATTTGATATACGAGTAGGAAGCTTGAATCAAGTATACATGTACTTAATCTTTACACTAAGGAGATGATGTGATTACATTGTGAGCCTAAATTACTGTTATTGAAATTTAAAATATAACGTCGCGTCTGAGCATGCAATAACGCCATGTACTAATTTCGGTAATCCACTGGTGGATGCGCCCCGTTACGTTGCACATACGACGCCCTTAACGACGTCGCTTTTAATAATCATTTGGGCGGAAATTGACATTTTTGTAAAATATCATGAAAAAAATGCGTTTCAAACATCATATGATCAATAGAATCTTGCGTTTGTACTAATATATAAGTGCATTTATTAAACTCGTTGAGAAAAAGCGATAAAATGCTCCGCAAAACCTCGCAGTTTAATCTTTGTCCTCAGCTTGTTTAATAAATTCATTTTTTAACATAAGTTGTACATACACAGAGACAAAGTTGAATGCATTATAAGGATGTTTCACACATTTCCACATTCGTGCAGGTTATCGTTCGTTTTGTTTTTTTTGTTTGAATTGAGGTTTAACTTCCCCGTCAACAATAGTAAGGTCATTCTGGAGCATTGCGTCCAATTTTTGTGGGACTTTTACCAGACATTGAGATGAAATTACATCTCAAAGCCCTTCCACCCAATGAAACCAATATGGCTTATATGCATGGACAATCTGACTCGCACCACTTTACCGGGGCAGGCTTAAATCACTTTATAGAAAATGGACATTACGGTGACCTCTGGTATATAGGTCTAGTAATTAATTCAATAATACTTCAAATCAGCCATCATGTTTACAAATGAACTTAGTCTATGCAATACGGAGATGATTTTGTTTCATTGTGAGCCTAAATTACTATTATAGCTAATGCAACTTGACATGATACTGATGACCTCTATTTCCATAATTTCACACACGACTGAATGCTTATATTTATCTTCGCCGTTTTCCGAAGAGGTTGATATTGTTATGCAATACATTGAGGTCGGCAAATGGGTCGCCATTCACGAGATGCCGAAAATTCAGGAGAAGTTTATGAAAACCGACCTGTCTGGCGATAACATTGACTAATTTATTCTTTGCATAAAGGTCAGTCTCGTGTCAAATTGCACTAGCTATATTGAAATTTAGAATATAACGTCGCGTCTGAGCATGCAATAACGCCATGTAATACTTTTGGTAATCTATTGATGGATTAAATATGCAAATTAGTAAGATGCGCACCGTTGCGTTACACATACGACGCCCTTAGCGATGTCGCGTTAAATAATCACGCGGCCGGAAATTGAACTTTTTGTAAAATATCATGAATAAAATGCGTTTCAAACATCATAGAATCTTGCGTTTGTATTAATGTATAATTGAATTTATAAAACTCGTTGAGCAAAAGGGATAAAGTGCTCGACAATACCTGGCATTTTATCCTTTTTCCTCGGCTTGTTTAATGAATTCAATAATACGTGAACACTCATATAGGATCCTCTTTTTAACATGAGTTGTACATACACAGAGACAAAGTTGAATGTATAATAATAAAGTTTTTGTTTTGTTTGTATTGGAGTTTAACGGCCCAGTCAACACTATTTAGGTTATTTTTGAGCCGGTCAGTTTACCTATCCAAACTTTCCTGGGCAGGCTTATACGTAAGCGGTTTACCAGTACAGTGCACATTCTTTCGCCAGAAACTGAGAACTGCCCTTCTTGAATCAGCGGAAGGGAGAGAATGACCGTAGAAAAGATTTCATGATAAATCTCCACGAAAGAATGTTGCCGACACCGGCGGGAGTAATAATAATACTGTTTGACTCATTCCCTCATTTGTGCAGGTTATCGTCCGGTTTTGTTTGTTTGTTGAATTGAGGTTTAACTTCCCCGTCAACACTGGTTAGGTCATTTGGAGCATTGCTTCCAATTTTTGTGGAACTTTTACCAGGCATTGAGATGCAATGACATCTCAAAGCCCTGCCACTAAATGAGATCAATAGGGTCTGTATGCATGGACAATCCGACTCGCAACACTTTTCCTGGGCAATCTTAAATCACTTCATAGAAAATTGACATCACAGTGACCTCTGGTATCTTGATCTAGTAGTTAATTCAATAATTTCTTGAAATCAGCCATATGAAACGGCGAATAGCCTCATACATATGAAGTCAATGTGACCTACTTGTTTTCCTCTATGTACTTCGCTGAACTTTAAATATACTTAGGATTATGTTTTGTTAATAATGGATCGTAATGAAAAAAACATTCAGAAAACACACCTATACAAATACAATGTAAATATTACCGCCGAGAAAACGAAAAAATTTAGATGAGAAATTGTAATTTTTTTCTTATTTCTGCTCGAAATATTGACTAACGAGTACCAGCAGTCTACATTTTATAGCAGAAATAAGAAAACATAGGTTTACCCCCGTAAACCCCAGTTTTACAAAACAAAATTTGGGTTCAGGCGTATATTCGTGATGAAAAGAACAAATAATTTGTAGTCTGCATTTTCTAGTAATGGTAAACTCCAGAAACACGTTGTTTCAAACACCGAAGGGATAATTAACCTTCCTTTTTTACAGGTAAAGGTGGCGGGGGTGGAGGCGGCGGTATGATGCCGCCAATGATGGGCGGTGGTATGATGTCTCCAATGATGGGCGGAGGTATGATGGGCAGCGGTATGATGCCTCCTATGATGGGCGGCGGTATGCCTCCTATGATGGGCGGTGGCATGATGCCTCCAATGATGGGCGGTGGCATGATGCCTCCAATGATGGGTGGTGGCATGATGCCCCCAATGATGATGCGTCCTATGATGCCTCCGATGATGGGAAGCGGTGGTAAAGGTGGAATGCCTCCAATGATGATGCGCCCCATGATGCCCCAGATGATGCCCCCAATGATGGGAGGCGGCGGTCAAGGAGGAATGATGCCACCAATGCCGATGCCTCCAATGGGCGGTGGAATGATGCCTCCTATGAGCGGTGGAATAATGCCACCAATGATGGGAGGTGGTAAACCAATGGGCGGTGGTGGTATGTATGCTTTATATAGCTGTTTTAAAGGTTATTTACCAAGGTACGGATACCTTTATATGGTTAAATGTTCAGATGCTCGTTTGAACAAGTAAACGTCGAAAACCCGATCAAGTTACATCTCATGTTTCTGAGATATTTTAAGTTTAAGTCTGACGAATGAAACTTCAAACGGCCTTAGTAATATTGATGGTGTAATCTATGACGTCATTGTTACGCAAGATTGTTACACATTCCAAAAAAGTACTGAAATATCTATTATCTTCAGAAAATATGTAACCTCTTATCTATAATAAAATTGATCACAGTTGATTTGCAAAAAAAACACAAAAAAAAAACAAAAAAAAAAAAAAAAAAAATAACAATTACCTCTTATTGCGAACTTGAATTGCGATATCCGCCATCTTGGAAATACTGCAAAGTTGATGAGAAAATAAGGTAATCTAATTTCATGCATCACAAAAGATGACTGAAATAAAACAAAAGCATTCAATTGTCTTAAATAAATCATTGTTTCCATTATTTAACTCCCATTCTGTCTAACATGACGTTTAAGTTTTTCTACTGAGCACCACGATCAATATATTACGTGCAAAATGCGCGTTTGACGTTACAGGGAACTTATTTATAAACTGACAAGTTATTTTGCTTCTTGACTCATAAAATTGGATCACATTCCCAGTCAGCGATATTTTCCGGCATTAGGGACCGTGATCCCATGTTACCTGCCAAGAATCAAAACAACTTCTAATATATTCATAGGTGCTCTGCAATGTGTACCGAAAATATCATAACGAAAACTCGCCTATTCAAACATATTGAAAATTTTACAACCACAATTTGAAAAAAAAACTCAGACAAAAATTGTCATATCTTAATATTTACACTCAAATCATAGATGCATGTTTTAAGCAGAAATAAGAAATAGTAATGCATACCCCTGCAAACCACAGTTTAACCATATGAAAGTTGGTTTTAAAGGGTTCCACATTATGAAGAAGTCAGTCAATTTCCCGTGTACATTGTCCGTCTTCAAATGTTTTTTCCTGTCTTAAATACCTTAAAATATTAATATTTTTATTTGCAGGTGGCGGCAAACGTAAGTAAACTTTTCAAGCTTTCAAAATTTTCCTCTGGTCGGGCCCACCGGGGTACAACTGCTGGATTTCTTTCGCTAAAGCATAACAGTTATTACATGATTACACGCTGTCGAATCCTCTCTGTATTCGTTTGAAATTTATCTTTTCGGAGATTTTTCACTGATGAGTTAGAAATCCTGCATACGAACTGAGCAAATTATTTGTCTAAACCACGACAGAAGCAAGGGCGAGGATTGTGGCCATAATATCACCGCCCCTAATCCTCCCCACCCGCACACACACTCCAGGAAAAAAAAAACACTTTTTACTGACCGCTCCAAAGCGGTTCTTCTGTTGTGGTTTATTATTGTTATAGTTCGTCTTTGCATATATATGTTGATAATATATCTTTCATTTTGGATAGCCGTTTGGTTATTTTTGGGGGAAGTAACTGTCATTTTGCCTTTCCGCTTGTGACGTTTTTATTATGGTGAAGTTTTATAGTGGTGTTTCTTTTCTTTTGATATCTTGGATGGGAGGTGTGGCGTAATTGTGTCGATTTCTGATCATTTCCTTCACTTCGATCTTGGACTGGAGATGCGAGGAAAAATGTATCGATAACTGATAATTTCATTCACTTCTAATTTGCCATGATGGAATAGATGAAAAAAGAATGAGATAGTGTTGGATTATTTTGTCAATATTATTTAGGAATTATGACCCGATTTTATGCACCTGGCATAGAATAACAACACCAGTGAGCCTACAGCGCAGCATCAGTAATACAAATATGAAGGTGTTTTATTTGTTTAATTTAAAACAATATGGCTCATAGCTGTTATGGTTCAAGTTAAATTCAGTTTGGTTCCCATTACGGAAACAGGCATATTCAAATACACTGAAAAGTTTATCGCCATAAAAATGAAAAATTTAAGATGAAAAATTGTCATATTTGTTCTTATTTCTGCTCAATATATATATTGTGCATTCCCGCTAGAACCGCCCAACCTATATTTTAGAGCAGAATTAAGAAAAATAAAGTTTACCTCTGTAAACCCCAGTTTTACTACATAAAAGTGGGTTTCAAAGGGGTCAGAATTATAAAGGCGTGTTTGCTTGATGGTTTTCTTTTGTTTGTTTGATTATATTCTATATTTTGAAATTCTTTTATTGCAGGTTACAAGAGATACGCAAAAGGTAATTATATCTTTGCATTTTCCCATGACTAAGGGGATCCTGACTGGAAAGAATCGAAATTTCTGTTCTCCTCGTCCAGTTATAAGAGAGGGGTCTTATGTGTTGTAGGATTTCTGTTTTAGATGTCATTTTGTTTACTAGCATGTCTCCTTGTTTTAAAGTTGTCTTCATGTCGAACGAAGTTGTGATATTCTTGGATGGCATGTTCTACTGCAAAGTAGAAGTAAAACAAAGATCAGGAATTGATACAATTAACTTACTCCACCCATAAAAGACACCAAAGGGAAAGAAATACAAACATTAAGCGACCAGACCATAATGGAAACCTAAACAAAGGAAGGCCATAAGGACAGTTACTTTCCCACAAAATGGCCATATGGCCATCCAAAACCAAAAGACACAAGTGATACACACAGTAAGTAACAAAAAACAACATAAATAAATCGCCACAGAAGAGCCGCCTTGAAACGGTCAGTGGAAGATTTCCACTGGGGGGCTTAAATCGATTTTACGTGGCCACAATCCTCGCCCTTACTTCCGTCGCGATTTAGACAAATTATTTGTTCAGTCCGCATGAAGGCCTCCTAACTCATCAGTGCAACATCTCCTTGAACACAAAAATCAAAGAACCACAGAGGTGAGACAACGGTGAGGACTCGACAGCAAGAAACCACTGAAATGCTGGAGCAAAAGAAAACCAACAGTTAGACTCCGATGAGCCCGACCAGAGACAGAGCATCAGGCACCAACCAACATTATCTCTCTAATTTTCAATAAGCCTTTACGTTGGAGCCGTCATAGAATCTGAGGCCTGACCCACCGGCGTGCAATTAAAGAGGGAAGCAAAGTTGCCAACCGTGATTGGGTTAACTACCATGCATGCAGTCTGTCGTATAACATCCATGTGGTACCAAATCTTTTTATATCGAAGAATGATTTTACGAAATTGGGTGCTGAAGTCATTGCGGTTATATATTTTTCTGAATTTATATACTAAGTCACCATAAAATTCGGGTTCCGATAGACCTTGTTGCAGAAGAGATTTAAGTCCAATATTGAATTTTGAAATTAAATCAGAATGGCGTCTATAAAATTTTGAAAAGGCTTTGCGTAGTTTATGGTACCGATAACCCTGATTAAGGAGTTTAGCCGTTAATAATTTATTACGAGTGTTGAAGTCAGTTACATGACTACATACTCTAGCAAATCGAATTAATTGTGAAATATTAATGCCATAGGATGGCACACGAGGAACATCACCATCCAAAAAAGGAAAATTTACAATCTCAAAATCAAAGTCATCGCGTTTATCATACATTTTGCACGAAACAAATCCATCTACAATAGATAGATGTAAATCCAAAAACGGGGCCTCGGTATCAGAAGAATTTGCTTTATTTAACTGAAGTTCTAGGGGGTAAACCTGACTGATCAAACCATCAAAATAGGTATTATCAATATTTAATAAATCATCTAAATATCTAGAAGTAGAGCTAAAAGCTACAATAATTTCAGATTGGTTATCAATGGAAAGCGACAAAATGAAGTCTCTTTCATAACAATACAAGAACAGATCAGCCACAAGAGGTGCGCAATTAGTACCCATCGGAATACCCACAATTTGTCTAAATAACTTAGTACCGAATCTAATATAAATATTGTCAAGTAGAAAGGTGAGGGCATCACACACTTTCTGACATGACCAAAGTGTATAATTCTTATGCTCTTTAGAAGTGAAAAATGCATTTCTGACATTACATGCAAGATAGAGAGAATCTTCTCTGTGAAAAGCCCATTCAATTAAATCATTAAGCTTTTCTTTTATAAGATTATGAGGAAGTGTAGTGTAAAGAGTGAAAAAATCGTAGGTAGACAGACTAGAAGCACAAAAATGTCTAGATTTCAATTTATTTAAAACCTCATTCGAATTTTTTATAAACCAAAATAGATTTCTTCCTGATCTTTCAAAGACTTTATCACAATATTTAAGTACATGCGTTTTAATAGCAGTAAGACAGGAAGTTAATAATTTAGAAAGTTCAGTGGTAGTGCAAGAGCTAGAATTTTCAATAAACCGTGCTTTGTAAGGTTTTTTATGAAGTTTTGGTAACCAGTATAGCGAAGGAAACTTGTCTTGGCCTTCGTTAACACACACAGCAAACTTGGTGGCTGAAAGACAAACATGTTTATCTACTATAGCTCTCTCTTCAGCTAAAGGCTGAAGTTCATAGGCCTTAGTACCACCAAGCTCCTGCTTAAGCGTGTTAACATAGTGGAGCCGTCACACAACGACGACGTTGTTAGCGGCCTTGTCTGCAGGGGCCAAAACAAACTTCTTATGAAATTCTTGAATACCTAGTTTAAGATGACGTAAAGACGTCCTGGGCTTAGGAGGTAATAAGTCACCGTTGTCTCACCTCTGTGGTTCTTTGATTTTTGTGTTCACTGAGATGTTGCACTGATGAGTTAGGAGGCCTTCATGCGGACTGAACAAATTATTTGTCTAAATCGCGACGGAAGTAAGGGCGAGGATTGTGGCCACGTAAAATCGATTTAAGCCCCCAGTGGAAATCTTCCACTGACCGTTCCAAGGCGGCTCTTCTGTTGCGATTTATTTATGTTGTTGTTTGTTACTTACTGTTTGTATCACTTGTGTCTTTTGGTTTTGGATGGCCATATGGCCATTTTGTGGGAAAGTAACTGTCCTTATGGCCTTCCTTTGTTTAGGTTTCCATTATGGTCTGGTCGCTTAATGTTTGTATTTCTTTCCCTTTGGTGTCTTTTATGGGTGGAGTACGTTAATTGTATCAATTCCTGATCTTTGTTTTACTTCTACTTAGTATTTTGAGAATAGAAAGAAATGCGTTTATTCACTAGTTTTAAAATGCTAAGTTTCAAGTCCTTAAGGGCTTTATGCTCAATATACTCTCGCTTACACCATCGATTACCGAATTCATTCAAGGAAGCAGCGATTTCATCTCTACATTTACTGAAATCAATTTTAGAAGGAAACCAATATTTTGGTCCTTTAGAAATTATATTCCTTATCCTAGAATCAGGAATAATTTTCAAATTGCCAGTAATTACATGACCAGCAGCAGGATAGCAATACTTTGAGTTTTTACAATCACATGAATCAGGAGTATTAGTATCAATATCAAGATCTGAAACAAGTTTAATGAAATTAAAAATGATAGATCTGACAGGTTTGTTATATTTATAGCAAATTATAGGAGTTTCAGTATTTTGAAAATAAGCAGGAATGGAAGAAAGCACCGATCTCTCACGGAAGATACTGGGCAAATCTATAAAGTCCATACCCTTATTAATGAAGGATATTTTGAAGAAATGGCGTTTATGATTAATTTCAGAATCAATGTAAGGACGGAGAGTATGCTGAGTATAGCCTCTAGTTAAGAGAGCCGCATTATATAACTGATGAGAGCTATCGCAAATAACTAATGAGAACTATTGCAAATCTCAATATTTGGAGATGCCATTTTTAAGCATTTATTTCCTATTTTTTCAGACAAAATCGTTTAATGTAAAGCATTATTTCGCTGAAGAAATAATTAATAGTTAATAAATAAACGGATACTTTAAGGGTTAAATGTTATTATAAAAGCCAGACCGACACAAGACTTGCAATGCGATTTGTGCGACCTGTGCGAGTATTCACTGTCTGCATGCATGAGCCTTCAGTAGCCTTGTGTCTATGAAAGAAGAGTCGGATACATATACTGGGCTTGCGGAATGAAAAAATTATTTGTCTAAACGACGACAGAACGAAGAGCGAGGATTGTTGCCATGTAAAAAGATTTCAGCCCCACCCACCCTCCAAGTAAAACCTTTTTACCGACTGGCTGTTCCAAGGCGGTTCTTCTGTTGTGGTTTATTACTGTTATGGGTTATCTTTGCATGTATGTATTGCTAATATCTTTTTAGTTTGCCCAGCCATTTGGCCATTTTGTGGGAAAGTAACATCTGACGTTTTCATTATGGTGAAGTTGTTTTTATGCTTGCGTTTCTTTCCCTTTGGGGTTTTTGGTGTCTTGGGCGGTGAGAGGTAATGGTTTCGATTCCTGATCACTGCGTTCACTTCTATTTTGCTTGGTAGGTGACCCGGTTGATTTAATACATGATACATGGCTGGTCGGACAGACCTTCCAATGATTTAGACCTTGTCACTGTCACGATCATTTATGATGTTAACAGCAATTCAACTATCTCATTGCAGGCCGATACAATACAGTAGTAAAATTTCGATGGAATGAACACCGATACCTCGTTAACCATATCCGATCCGACCTCGTTCTCGATTCCACAGGGAGTTTTCTTCGTTGTTCAAGATACCAGTATATTTACCACATTTTAGGGAGATTTTTCTACTTTTATCATGAAAGTGTATGTTGGTTGTACTCATTTGTATCGCCTCATTGAGGCGATGCTATTGAGAACAAACAACATTTCTTTATTTTAATGGAGATCGAAAACCTGTTAACTAGTAAGAAAAAGTCAGGGACAATCGTGCCACCTAAGAGTAACGACCAGGAACTGATACAATCAGATCCCAAATTCTTCCCTCAGTATCACTAAGGAAGGAAGTTTAAACTTAACCCTAAGTTATGCCGTTATGTCGCTTCACCTTGTGCAATAATTTACCGTCACTGTTTCAAATAATACCCCCTATCTTGGATGAAGTTTCATGGTCTCAAAGATGTTCGAGTTATTGAAGACTGACTGTACTCAGGCAGACAGATTTGCCCTTTTTTGTACCAATGGAATCCTCCTCCTTATATATAGCAGGAGTCCATTTCAGAATTTTGGGGTGACAGGTTGTGCTATCTTTAAAAATTGATTTGGAAAATGATTGAACATTTTGCAAATAGTGCAAGCCCAGATCAAATCTGGGCCTGCACTATTTGACAATTATCCGTTTTGGAGTTTCTGGCACAAAATTGGTTAAATCGTGATGATCAGGATAAAACTGTTTGCCATACCATATATTAACTGCTTTGACTACTTCTCACATTTCCAAGAAAATATATGTATGTATAAATTCAAGTTATCAAAGATCTCAACCCTTCTGTTATTTGCAGGTGGTAGACGCAGTGGAATGATGGGAGGTGGAATGATGATGCCGAGAATGGGAGGTAATGCTCTCGACCAGGTTCTAATGCAGTTGCTTTCGGGAGGTGAGCAGAAGACGCTGCCTTCAATTTCAGCTTTCAGATTCACTTGCTTTGCTTTGGTATGCTTTTTTAGGTTTTTGTTCTTGGAAGGCAATTTTTGGGAAGCAAATCTCAGCCTTAGTTTGGTAGACGAAATGGTTTATCAAACGTCTTTGATCATATTCTTTTTACCAGAAACACAAAAATTTTATTCCATTTGCGACCATCGACCCCAATCCGGCTCTTATAAAATATTATATATGTCACGGATGAGGCTTGATTGGCCGAAACTAGCTAGTCTGGCCCATTCATTGAGTGATTGTGCTGTTTGCTTCTACAAACAATTTGTTTGTCCATAAGTGCATAAGATATTCATCTGTGGTATAAATAATCATTCTGTTCATCATTTTGCTATGATATGTGTTTATAAAAAAACATGTGCATGGGTGCTACACATTTTGACGCTTTTCATTAATTTCAGCGAATGGCCATTCCGTAAGAAACTCTATTTGTGGTCTGAAACTCCTAGGTTTATGAATTTGCAAACCTCGCTCCCAATTCCAGTGTAGTGTCATACATAATAACAAAACAAAAGGGGAGGCAAAGATCAGGAATCGAGTTCAGACCCAGATGACTGAATCGGTATCGTTTGCATGGGACTTTGTCTAGATCTGTATCGAATCTCACATGCGATGGGGGCTGGTGCTTTTGATAATGAAGTTCTTTAATTAAATTCGACGAATTTTGTCACATTTGCCGCCATGCTTTATGCTTTATATACTAAATCGCTTTCTGTGAAAATATACTATGTAAAAATAACTTAACACTTGTCCTACTGGACCAGGATATACTCTGCCTTTGTTAACAGTGTAAATCTAGATCATTACGATAACACACCCATGCGACAAAGTGCATTTTCTACATCGCAAACATGGCTACTTTTCGTGATATTTTCTTATTTTATATTGCAAAATGTAGGTTGTGGGTGCTCGTTAGAAGCGCCCCAATGAGGCGGTTCTAACGAGTACCCACAACCTATGTCTTTGAGAAATAAGAAAAATTATGTGTACCCCCTAAACCCCAGTTTTCTCTATATAAAGTGGGGTTTAGCTCGTGTTCATTTCAAGGACTTGTTCACCTGATGTTCTAGATAAGACCTCTTATCTGGACCGTCATTGTTCATTGTCCATGTGGTGACTTATACAAATTACATTAAGTAATTTGATTGGTTAATAGTCAAAATGGGATGGGTGTGGCATAATTAAATTTTTCAGCAAAACAAAGGTTAAGCGACCGGCGTAAACTTTTATCATTTTGTTTTTCACCTTAACAGCTAGAATGTATCTGTGCAAGTTAGAGAACAAATTATCATCGTCTATGTATATTCAATTGAAATAAAATTGAGTCTGCTCTGTGAAAATGTATGTATTTGACAAAATTAAAATACACATATCTCAGATTAGATTTACATGTATGCACGTGCATACAGCGGGTCCTTATATCAGACATGGGTGTTTGAGAATCGAATTAATGAAGTAGATACTTTCGAAGAGCTTTGATTTATGCACGTGCATACAGTGATTTAATTTACTTATCTCGGGAATGCGTGTTTGAGAATCGTGTTAATGGTCAAGATACTTTCGAAGAGCTTCAAGCCAACAGATCTGACTTTCAGTACTTGTGTAGCCTTGCTTTGCATGATTGTTGCTTCCATGTACCTGTTGTTAGTGTATGTATATATAGTAGCATTTATTTCGTAAACGTTTACACCATACACAATCAATTGAATACCAACGCCTCAACGATCTTGTTGATTATTTTGTATATCTTTTCTATGGGTTAATATGCTGAAAGGAAATCAATATATGTTTCTGTTCTACGTTTTAACATGTCTGATTACACGTTCTGTATAATTTCAAAACACACGTGTATCTGACTAGAAAATGCCATAACAACAGAATGCATACTACACAATACAATGAGCAAACAGAATTACATTCTATGGGATTCATGTTCTTATCAAGTAGTTAGAAAGAGCCCTTTTCCTAAACAACTTTCCGTTTTCTCAAGTTTTATTTAATACAAATGTTTTGTTTTATTATGATTATTATTATTGTTTCTGACTGTCAAGATTTCCACGTGATTCAATTGGTATATGTGCGTTAAAGTATGCACTGGTACAGTTTCGAAGACTGGGTTTTAACAATTAAATGACATAATATGGATTTAAGCCTAAGGGTTAGAAGCATCAGATATTATGTAACAGGGTATATATATTCAATTCCTGTGTTATTGTAAAGCTCTATTTCAGGTATGGGAGGTAAAATGATGGCCGGCGGAATGCCATCGATGATGCCACCAATGATGCCACCAATGATGATGATGCCACCACCGATGATGGGTGGTGGAAAAATGGGCGGAGGAATGCCACCAATGATGGGAGGCGGTAGGCCACCAATGATGCCACCGATGATGGGCGGCGGTATGCCACCGATGATGCCACCAATGATGGGCGGTAAAATGGGCGGTGGTATGCCACCAATGATGGGCGGCGGAATGCCACCAATGATGGGCGGTGGTATGCCACCAATGATGATGATGATGCCACCAATGATGGGCGGTGGAAAGATGGGCGGTGGAATGATGAGTAGTGGCATGCCCCCTATGATGATGATGCCTATGGGAATGCCAGGTGGTAAAGGAGGTAATATCGTTACGTCAGCATTTCAGAATAGTGTTTAGTTAGTTTATACTAATTTATTTTAGTTCGATTGAGATGAAAGCTTCAAACTTATTGAATCGCTCTCGAACACTCATTCCGGTGGTTTTTACGCGCGCGCGCGAGAGAGAGAGAGGCAGTGGCCTTTACACCACTGCTACCCATTTACACCTTGGTGGAGTGGGGCAGTGTCATTACGTGTCTTGCCCAAGGATACACCCCGATACCGGTGGCCGGATTCGAACGCACAACCTCTCGATCATAAGTCGAACGCGTTAACCACTGCGCTATCGAGGCTGACGATACATGTGACGAATAATGTTTAACCCATACACCCCTGAAATGGACACTTTTATATTTGAAGTTGGTCAAGTTCATTATTTCAGTGATGAGACATGAAATTTGCAACCATCGCGAAAATACGCCTATATAATTTTGACCCCCACCATCCCCACTGTCATATAGTAAAACTGGGGGTTTACAGTGTTAACATTGTTTTCTTGTTTCTCTGTTTAGGGCAGAACTATGAAAAAAAAAATATCGGAAAATTTTCATTTTGGGTGGAAAGATTATCAATATATTTGAATAGATGCATTGTATTGCAGTCTCATCAGAAGTCACACTTTGCCAAAATTTCTCTATCGATCAGAATCAGAACTGTCACCAGGACCTGTGACATAGCGAGTTAGTCGCTAGCTCTCACCAAAGAGATGAACTTAGTAGAACAATTTCTACTGATAAAAAAGACTGGATTGTATCCAGATACTGACGATCACGCTAAGTTTTGTTTAAATATGTTGCCATGGTTTCTTCCAGGTATGATGGGTATGGGCGGAATGATGATGATGCCAATGATGCCGGGTGGTGGCGGTATGATGCCGGGTGGTGACGGTATGATGCCGGGTGGTGGCGCTATGATGCCGGGTGGTGGCGCTATGATGCCGGGTGGTGGCGCTATGATGCCGGGTGGTGGCGCTATGATGCCGGGTGGTGGCGCTATGATGCCAGGTGGTGGCGCTATGATGCCGATGGGTAAAGTATCATTTATCACACTATAAACATATACAATAGAACTCCAATAGCTAGAAGATTGTTGGTTCGTTCACCAGGCTTGTTGCGAACGCGTTTTGGAGTCCCTAGAAAATTTCTTCGCAGAGTTAGGGACCGTTTATTTTTATTATTATTATTATTATTATTATTATTATTACATCGTTAAATGATTGTTGTTTCCACACAACGTACATTATCTTTGTGATAAGATAACCCTATATAATTCTGATCTGTCATTCTGACTAAATAGAAGTGAAGGCAATGATCAGGAATCGATAGAATTAACCCATAGCCCGCAATCAGTGACACCAAGGGAAAGAAGCACAAACATGAAGCAACTAGGCCCTAAAGGAAACATCAAAATGACTGTTACTTTCCCACAATTGGCTATCCAAAACAAAATAATATAATATAAGCGATACACACACTCAAAGACAAACCACAACAAAATAAACCGCGACAGAATAACCGGCTTGGAACGATCATTGAAACGAACTCCACCGTGTGTGTGTGTGTGTGTGTGTGTGTGTTGTGTGTGTGTGTGTGTGTGTGTTTGTGTGTGTTTGTATGTGTGTGTGGGGGGGAAGGGAGTCGAATCTACGTGGCCACAATCCTCGCCCTTATTTCCGTCGCGATTTAGACAAATAATTTGTTCAGTCCGCATGAAGGCCTCCTAGCTCATCAGTGCAACATCTCCGTGAACACAAAAATCAATCAACCGCAGAGGAAACAACGGTGAGGACTCGACAGAAAAAAACATTGAAATGCCGGAGCAAAAGAAGACCAACAGTTAGACTACAGTTAAACCCTAACCGCCTTGGTCTTACACCTAGAGGATAATTATGACTTAATTTTAATGCACTAAATATGTTTATCTTTGAGATATAAAATGGTGAAACTTATCAATGGTGCGCCTAACATGTCTGGTGTCTCCAACATGGTGAATCAATAGAAAATGATCGTACAAAACTGCATAGTTTACAATCGACAATCTTGAAAATGCTGTCCGCCTGAATCATTTCTTGTGTTGTTGTATTTTTTCGGCAGCAAATTGTACAGTGAATTAGTATAGGCGTGTTTTCCTAATGAATATCTCATATATACACAAAGTGCTTCGTCCGGAAAACTGTCAGTACATGAGTAACTCTATTGGCACTGTAAAACCACCCGAAACTCGAAAAAACGTTTGTGTCGATTTTGCACAATGCAAATTAATTCCATTAATTTCAGGTGGTAAAATGGGAGGTATGGGAGCTGGTATGAGACCTGGCGGCATGGGAGGTAGGACTCATTATTGAAACTATTCTTTTTTGTTTTCTTGGGGACGTCTTTTAACCCTTATCCAGCTGAGCACAATAACAATTACTTTCACAAACAGCGTAGATCCCGATCTGATGGCTTCTTATTCCGCTGAAGACAACAACAATAAATTTTGGAAATAGCGTAGATCCAGTCTACATCGGTTCAGATCTACACTGTGGAGTGCTGTGGCGCGATGGTATTTGATTTGAGATTGATAGGTTCGATCCCGCGAGCGCCTCTATTATTATTATTATTATTATTATTTACAGTTTATTAATTTGAAGGAATAATTACACCAAGTAATCAGATTGGTTCGAAATCATAAATGTATGTGGCTGAGTTAATTATTCAGTGGGATAAATGTTAAAAAGTAAATAAAGTTAAACTGAAAGCTAACTGGAAGTGGTAGTTTTCATTACTCTCATTACGATAACAAGGCAGTGAACCATTGTGCAATGTTTTCAATCTCACAAAGGAGAACGTCCGTGAAATGAACACCCCTAAACCCCACTTGATACAGAGAAAACTGGGTTTTATGGGGGCATACATTATTTTCCTTATTTCTCTTATTTCTGCTCCAAGACATAGGTTGTGGGTGCTCGTGAGAACCGTCTCAATCGAGCACCCACAGCCTGTGTTTGCAGTATAAATAAGAAAAATATCATAGATTTTCATCAGAAAAGTAGCCATTTTGAAGATGTGAAAAATCCACTTTGTCGCATGGATGTGTAATCGTAATGACAAACAGACGGACATTTTTCTGCTGAAAAGTAGTTTTGTAGTATTTTTTTATATTTTTACTCCAAACATAGCTTGAGGATACTCATTGAGGCGGTTCTAACGAGTACCCACAACTTTTGTAAAATAACGTATACTCTCATAAACCTCACTTTTCTCTATATAAATCGGGGTTTACAGGGTTATATGTTCTCGGAGATGTTACACTGATGAGTTAGGGAGCCTTCATGCGGACTAAACAAAATTAGTGTATACCGCGAAAGAGGTAAGGGCGAGGATTATGGCCATGTAAAATTCGATTTAAGCCCCCCAGTGGAATTCTTTCCGCTGACCGTTCCAAGGCGGTTCTTCTGTGGCGGTTTATTTATGTTGTTGTTTGTTACTTACTGTGTGTATCACTTGTGTCTTTTTATTTTGGATGGCCATATGGCCATTTTGTTGGAAAGTAACTGTCCTGATGGCCTTCCTTTGTTTAGGTTTCCATTATGGTCTGGTCGCTTCATGTTTGTGTTTCTTTCCCTTTGGTGTCTTTGGTTGGTGGAGTAATTTAATTGTATCGGTTCCTGATCTCTGTTTTATTTCTACTTTTATTAATTATACGGACATGTTAACGTGATGTAGTTCTTTTAGGGCCATCGAAACCTAGTTTACCAAAGCTGATCTTATGTTTGTGATTTTTGTTTCAAATGACAATATTTATGAATCTGTCCATTTGTTCACAATCAGTATGTCACTAATATTAACAACCGCTGTCTCGAACACGTTTTCATGGTCCCAAAGGGGTTCGAGAAATCGAAGTTCGTTCGAACCCTTATCAATCGACTTTTCAAATTTTCCCATCGAGGTCATTTGAACACCCACTTCCAAAACATGGACGACTTTAAGCATCAATCCTATAGTAAAAAAGAAGTGGAGGCAATGACCAGGAATCGATACAATTAACCCACAGCTCCCATCAGAGACACCAAAAGGAAAGAAACACAAACACGAAACAATAGACCGTAATGGAAATATCAATATCGGAAAGCCAAAAGGACAGTTACTTTCCCACACAATGGCCAATAGGCTATCTAAAATAAAATAATATAAGCGACACAAACACCCAAAGACAAACCATAACAAAAATAAAACGCGACAGAAGAACCGCATTGGAAGAAACAGCGGAAACGAATTCCACTTGGGGTTTAAACCAATTTTACGTGGCCACAATCCTCGCCCCTACTTCGGTCGCGAATGGTTATTAAGAATGGTACTTGTTATTTACATTTTCAATATTGATAATGCATCAATTGTTTACTGAAAGGCATCACGTTGAAAATTCCACCTAATAACTACAATGACTAGACTCTCCTAAACTCCACTTTAATCTCGCTCAAAAGGGTACTCCGTAGAATCGGTTGAACTATTAGAATCCAATAGAAAAGCCAAGACGTTGTGTTCTGTGGTCTGATTTGAGCCTATCTGTTGCTGCTGTACAGTTTTGGTATTTCCTGTCTGAAACGGGTTAAAATATGATAGAAGATACCACGACAATGAGAAATTAAATATTTTTTTTCATACGCCAGGTTGAGATTTGACGTCTTTAGAATCCTAACACTAGTTCATATTACAGGTATGATGATGATGAGCGGTAAAGGCGGAATGATGAGAATGGGAGGCGGTGGTGGTGCTGCTGGCGGTGGTGCCAGGGGAGGCGCAGGTGGTGCCGCTGGTGGTGCTGCTGCCGATTAAGGGATATTATCGTCTAGGTTATGTAAGTATAGTTGTTGTTGTAATTGAAGAATATCTGTTTAATAAAATAAACATTATAGATTAAGACCACCTTTGAGACTGTTCAAGAACGGTCTTTAAGACCACTTTTGATCGTTCATAAAGGCGGTCTCTTTATAGAGGAAACTTGGTGTAAAATTCACAAAGGAACAAAAACTGAAACCTAGATATGGTCTTATTCACTGTTCATTTACCAGTTTTACACGGTCTGATGCAATTTCCATGAATATAGGAACAATGTGGGTCGAGAGCCACCAGGTTCTCATACTTCTTTATGAAAGCTTCAACTTTTGCGGCACTTTTTACGCATGCTAGTGTTTAGACTCGGCTCCGATTTTGTTAGCGATCATCGGTATATACAAAGTTATCGATAATCGATTAATGAAAATATGCTAGAATAATTTATGGCACTATTCTTAAGGATATAAACTAGGCTATCATAAGTGGAAGCCTGTTTTAAAATGTAAAGATAATATAGAAAAATTACCGAAACTGGTCATTGAAAGCAAAATGTCATTGGACCCTGACAATAATATAACAAGAATGTGTTTTGCAAAGAAAGGCAAAGATTTTATTAACCATAGAAAATCAATATCGATTATATGCTCATTGTCCTGAAATTAAGCATCATGGATTGATTAAGGCCCCCGCCCATCGGGGCTTGAAGAAATAGATGGACTGCATGATGCTTCCACGCAGAGCTGAAACCAGCCGCACACGAGTACTGGTAAACCGCTCAGAGGATCTAAGCCTGCCCAGGAAAAGCGGTGCGAGTCGGACCGTCCATGCTTATAAACCCTATTGGTTTCATTGGACGACAGGGCTTCAGATGTTCTTTCATCTCAATGTCGGGTAAACGTTCCTCAAAATCGGAAGCATCGTCTCCAAAATGACCTACACAATGATCACGGGGAAGTTAAATCTCAAATAAAACAAACAAAAAAATTGGACTCGACATACTGTTTCCCCAAAGAAAGATCAGTCGGATAGACCTTTGCGAGTTGTCTTTTAAATCAATAAACATATTAACATTTATCCATCTGAAGGCTATTTCAACAGACGACAAATTGTCGATATCGTTCTTATTTTACCGAGAAAATTAGTTTTTGACACGCCATGCAAACATTTCTACAATGAAGACAATTTGCATGAGAAGTCAAATCCCGTTTTCTAGGAAAAAAATCAAAATGTCGCCTGCGGGTATTTATCCCACATGCAGAGCGTTAATCACAAAGCTGGAATATCAGATATTGAGAAATGAACAAAACCTGTGGAAAAAATCTTAAATGCGTGAAAAACCGTGGTTGATCCGTGTATTATCTAGATAGGCCATGTGTGCACAACAGCGACTACGATAAAACTACACAGATGAACTGAATGTGATGCATTTGCTGGGCACATATGTTAAAAGGTGCGGGGCTTTACTATGACATGAAAGACACGTGATCATCTTTTGCAGGTATATATCAGATTCGGTGTTAGTATTCTACTCTCCATGACAACGACCCTCTCAAAGACCTCAGAACGGAATCCACTTAGCCCTCAGCAAATTGTACAAGACTTGAACAAACATGAACATATATTGATCTCACTCTGCCTCGTTCTGGTTAGGATAAGATGGACTTTTCACCAGGATGGTTTTGGGCAGTGCCTTGCGATTTATTAATATACGTTCGACAGAGGACTTAGTCAGTGAGTTGCAGTTCAAGAGTTATGCCATTATAACTTGGTACATTTCTAGTTTTCTAAAAGGACCGACAACTTTCAGAACTTAGTGTTCGCTTTAATGTTCCCTGGTGCCATATGAAGAAGGAATCCACTCTTGAAGGAAAGAAGTTGATCCTTCTCATGAGAAAAAATCTTCCCTTCAAGAGAATGTGCCAAATGAGTGACAGAATATTTTAGAAACAATTGTCTCCCCTGAAGGTGAAAACTGTTGCCATTTCCCTTAAACTGTTTAAGGTACATGCTTTTATGAGAAAGAGCATCGCCAATGTCATCTTAATGGCTCCCTATCCATTGAAGAACATGAGATTTATCAAGATTTCTCAGGGTAATGTGAGCGAGGTTGTGAGCAAAGGAAACACAGTTGTTTGAAAGATAATGAAAATGTCTGCTGCAAAATACATAAAGCATCGAGCTTCACAAGGGAAGAAAACAAACTTTGTTTCTATGTATGGTTCTTACCAATTGATGGCGGAGCATCTCATTGACAATTCTCAGTATTTCGACCAATGAGAATCAGGTTTGTTGTGCAGTAGCGCAGATTGGCTGCTGTGGATACAGAGCTTACACCAGACAGTCGTGCAGTAGAAACAGCAACAACGACGGATTTTGGAAAATCTTAATGAGAGGCTGCCTTGAAAATTACATGGTTAATCGCAAATGCAAACTGTGACACAAGCGATATATTAGTCGTTGGAGCACAATCTTATGGTTCGTTGTCCACAGCATTTTAATCGCATTCGTGGAACAGTAAAGGTTCTGGCGAGACTTGCGCATGCGATACTGCTATTATTCATTTTCAAACGGGCATCTCAAATGGCATTGTTTCTACATAGATGGGACGTTAATCTATGACGATTGTTGGGTGACATTTTATAAGGACCAAACTGAATATGACAGATCTGATTCAGGGAATAATGATATACTTTCAGACAGCTGTGTTTCCGTATTTTGTCAGTAAGATTAAAATGTTCATGTTTCTTTATACAGGTCCGAGTGCAGTTCTGTTATATGTTAGATTTGTATGTCTGTGTACATTTGGAAGTGTGTTAAATAAATGTTTGCATATAATTTTTTCTTGTCAGTATTCCTTTGTTCGCTACTTCTACTGCTTTATGCCCGAGCTGTTAGATTTCACCTTTTGAACATACGGAATATCCCGTTATTATGTGTAACAGAAGGGCGCGTGCAGACACAAAAATCGGCTGTTACCATAGAAGCATAGAAAAGAACTCAACAGGGGGCGCTGAAACATGAAGTGTTTGGGACAGTGTGGTATTTTCAAAGACATAGGAACGACTTATTAAGTATATTAACACTCTTCATAAAAAACTTGGTGGTACTAAGGCCTATGAACTGCAGCCTTTGGCTGTAGAGAGGGCTTTAGTTGATGACCACATTTGTCATTCAGCCACTAAAGTAGAAGAAAAACAAAGATCAGGAATTGATACAATTAACTTACTCCACCCATAAAATACACCAAAGGGAAAGAAATACAAACATTAAGCGACCAGACCATAATGGAAACCTAAACAAAGGAAGGCCATAACGACACTTACTTTCCCACAAAATGGCCATATGGCCATCCAAAATAAAAAGACAAAAGTGATACACACAGTAAGTACCAAACAACAACATAAATAAATCGCCACAGAAGAGCCGCCTTGGAAGGGTCAGTGGAAGATTTTGCTGTATGTGTTAAAGAAGACCAATACAAGCTTCCTACGTTATATTGGTTATCTAAACTTCATAAAAGACCATACAAAGCATGGTTAATTGCAAATTCAAGCTCTAATACCACCACTGAACTCTCCAAAGTACTAACTTCATGTTTTACTGCCATCAAAAACATGTGCTTAGATATTGCGCCAAGTCTTTACAAGATCAAGAGGAAATCTGTTTTGGTCTTTAAAAATTCTAATGAAGTTTTAAATAAATTGAAATCCAGACGTTTTCGTGCTTCAAGTTTGCATTTCATAGGGAAGACTCCCTCTATCTTGCATATAATGTAACATATGCTGTTTTCACTTCTGAAGAGCATAAAAATTATACTTTATGGTCATGTCAGAAAGTATATGAAGCTCTCACCTTGCTAATTGACAATATTTACATAAGACTTTGTACTAAGTTATTCAGACAAGTTGTGGGTATTCCGTTGGGTACAAATTGGGCATCCCTTGAGGCTGATTGTTCTTGTTTTGTTATGAAAGAGACTTCATGATGTCCCTTTCCGTTTAAAACCAATCTGAAATCTTTGGAGCCTTTAGCTCGACTTCTAGATATTTGGATGATCTGTTAAACATTAACCATACCTATTTCGATTGTTTGATCAGTCAAATTTAATCCCAAGAACTTCAGTTAAATAACGCAATTTCGTCTGATACCGAGGCTCCGTTTTTGGATTTACTTCTATCTATTGTAGATGGATTTGTTTCTTGCAAAATTTATGATAAACGCGATGATTTTGCGATTGAGATTGTAAATTTTCCTTTCTTGGATGGTGATGTTTAGACATTAGTGCGTTTATATTTCGCAATTAATTCGATTTGTCAGAGTGTCTAGCCATGTAACTGACTTCAACACTCGTAATAAATTGTTAACTGCTAAACTTCTTAATCATGGGTATCTGTATCATAAACTACGCAAAGCCTTTTAAAAATTTTATAGACGTTATTTCGATTTAATTTCAAAATTCAATGTTGGACTTAAATCTCTTCTGCAACGAGGTCTATCGGAACTCGAATTTTATGGTGTCTTAGTATATAAGTTCAGGAAAATATATTATTGCAATCACTTCAGTACCAAATTTCGTAAAATCATTCTGCGATATAAAAAGATTTGATAGAACATAAATGTTATACGACAGACTGCACGCATGGTAGTTAACCCAATCACGGTTGACAACTTTGCTTCCTCTTTAATTGCACGCCGGTGGGCCAGGCCTCAGATTCTATTACGGTTCCAGCGTAAAGGCTTACTGAGAATGAGAGAGAATCTAATTTAATGTAATGATGCTCTGTCTCTGGTTGGGCCCATCGGAGTCCAACTGTTGGTTTTTCGTTTGCTCCAGCATTTCAGTGGTTCTTGCTGTCGGGCCCTGACCGTTGTTTCATCTCTGTGGTTGATTGATTTTTTGTTCAAGGAGATGTTACACTGATGGGTTAGGAGGCCTTCATGCGGACTGAACAAATTATTTGTCTGAATCGCGACGGAAGTAAGGGCAAGGATTGTGGCCATTTAAAACCCCCCCTACCCAGTGGAATTCGTTTCACTGCCCGTTCTAAGGCGGGTCTTCTGTCGCGGTTTATTTTTGTTATGGTTTGTTTTGGGGTGTTTGTATCGCTTATATTATTTTATTTTGGTTAGCCGATTGGCCATTTTGTGGGAAAGTAACTGCCATTTTAGCTTTCCGCTAGTGATGTTTCCATGAATGTCTAGTTGGTCTATGTTTGTGTTTCTTTCCCTTGGTGTCTCTGATGGGAGCTGTTGGTTAATTGTATCGATTCCTGATCATTGCCTTCACTTCTATCTTATTGCGTCAATGGAGCTTTAAGGAAAAAAAAAAGAACTGATGAGATAATGTCAAAGAATATCTTACATGATCGGTCATAGTCAGATGGACTGATCATCAAGAAAAAGGTCCACAGTATTCTCCAATTTAAGATCTTTACCCTTGACCACTCTTTTGTCCAAATCAGCAGACGACAAATTGATATTTTCGCCTGAAAGCAGGTTTTGGCATTTCACGCAAATTGTCCCCAATAAAGCTAATTTGCATGAAATGTCGAAATCTGTTATTAAATATCTTCTGCTAAATGTTTACCAAATATGCTAAGGGTCAAATACGAACGCACAATCACCTATTATGGTCAGAAAGCTGAATGTTTGCTTGCGGACTTCTCGAGGTCCCTACTACATTCCTACGAGCAGAAAAGTCTCTGATGAGACTGCGCAGATGGACAGACCTGCTTGAGCATCACGAAAACACGCAATATATATAATTTCGACCCCTTGAACCCCACTTTTATATTGTACAACTGGGGTTTTCAGGGGTAAACCTTATTTTTCTTATTTCTGCTATAAAAAATATATTGTGGGTACTCGTTAGAACCGCCTCGATGAGGCGGTTCTAGGTTCTAACAACTCGTTAGAACCGCCTCGTTGAGGCGGTTCTAACGAGTACCCACAATCTATATTTTGAGCAGATATAAGAAACATATCACAATTTTTCATCTGAAAATATTCGTTTTTTTTTCGGCGGTAAAGTTTACAATGTATTTGTATAGTCGTGTTTTCGTAATGGGCTGAGCTAGTCGCCTATGTAGTCTGTACTCTTTTCGCTTTCCGCTATAGGGTCTAGTTATTTCATGTTTATGGGAGCTGTGGGTTAATTGTATCGATTCCTGATCATTGCCTTCAATTCTATTTTACAGGAGCCAGTAAACCTTATTTTTCTTATTTCTGCTATAAAATATAGATTGTGGATACTCGTTAGAATATTTAAAATGGAGACACAATCTTTATTTTAAGCAGAAATAAGAAAACTATCACAATTTTTTTTTCGGCGGTAAAATTTACAATGTATTTGTATAGACGTGTTTTCGTAATGGTCTCTGTTGGTCGCCTCTCTTCTGATTCTGATTCGCATGAGCTTGCTCAAATAATGTTTCCAAGAAAAACAATACATAGACGACAATGCATACATCCCATATTACGTAAACACATCCATCCAATGCACTTGTATGAGAAAAACAAGAGCACCCCATGCGGGTGCCAACGCTCGGCTGCAGCCCCTTTTCATAATGAACAACTAGTCCGTGTTTCATGTAAATATGTTCAGTAATGACAGAGATATTACAAAATGTCCAAGTTTTTGCACGACGACGACGCAGACGAAAATGTCCAAGTTTTTGCACGACGACGACGCCAGAGCTACGACAATACCTCGTCGTTTTCTTCGAAAACAGCCGACCATTATAACGTTTAGCCTTGTAAATAAGTGCTGAATAGTTCATGATCATTTGGAAGCAAAGAATATACCATTTATCGGTGCATGTTGTTTCGAGGTTACGGTCCACCAAATAATAATTGAGTAATGCACCTTTGAGAAATTCTGTAAACATTTTGTTTCCGGATAACTCCACCTATATTTTTACATCCGAAAAAGCTGAAACTTTACATACAGTAATAATAATAATAATAATAATAATAATAATAATAGACCTTATTTATAGAGAGTAACACATTTAGTACTAGTACTAATCTTCCATGTGGCCCTCTTTTCCTGGGAAGGAACCAGTACTAAGCAATGTGGATAAAGTTTCTTGCTCAAGGAAACAACACGTGACGCTTGCGAGGATCGAACCGACTACCTCTCAATCTCAAAGTAGAAGTAAAACAAAGATCAGGAATCGATACATTTAACTTACTCCACCCATCAAAGACACCAAAGGGAAAGAAACATGAACATGAAGCGACCAGACCATAATGGAAACCTAAACATAGGAAGGCCATAAGGACAATTACTTTCACACAAAATGGCTAAATGGCCATCCAAAATAAAAAGACACAAGTGATACACACAGTAAGTAACAAACAACAACATAAATAAACCGCCACAGAAGAGCCTGATATAAAAGACTGATATAAATGAACCGCCTTTGAACGGTCAGTGGAAAGAATTCCACTGGGGGCTTAAATCGACTTTACATGGCCATAATCTTCGCCCTTGCCTCTGTCGCGGTATACACTAATTTTGTTTAGTCCGCTATTTTTTTACCACTGCACCACAGCGCTCCATATAAGAACATGATGTGGAACAGCGCATATTATTTTCAGGTTAAGGTCCGCCAAATGTTACCAGGGTTATGTCCCGTTCACAGATTGTTCTAAACATTTCGTTTCCTTATACTTCCTCCTACATTTTACAACTGATGAAGCTGAAACTTTACATATAGTAAGACCATGATGTGGAACAGCGCATACATTTTTTTAGGTTAAGGTCCGCCAAATATTACCATATTATCCGGATAATTCCTCCTACATTTTGCATCTGATGAAACCGGAACTTTACATATAGTAAGACCATGATGTGGAACAGCGCATATTGCGGTTTTGGTAGCCAAAAATGTGGAGACCGCTAACTCTATTTCCCACTATGCTGATTTATTTGGTTCAATATGCAAGTCTCCAGCAGTTTATTTGACTGGCATGACTTCAATTTCATCATGATTTAAGTATTTCGGAGACACACCATGTATTGATGTTGTGGTTTATCATTTGCCAATCGACCCAAAGTTACTTAGCACATGATGTCCACGTGACAATCATTGATTTGTAGGATATCCAGCAGGTAACGGTTAATTTTAGAAAAAAAATTACCGCGTTATTCGTATTGCTGTGAGGTCAGATGGTTGCGCAAAAAACCTATCTATGGGATCTGGGTTGGTAAACATTGTAGACCCAGATCAGACGCCGCAGAACGCGTCGTCTGATCTGGGTTTACAGTGTTTGCTTGGCGTACGGAAGTTTTAACCGTATCCCACTGATCACGACAATCCCTACTTTTGCAAACAGTATTGATCCTGATCAGATGGCTTCTGGGGTGGCCTAAGACGTCTTTACGTCATCTTAAACAAGGTATTCAAGAATTTCATAACAAGTTTGTTTTGGCCCCTGAAGACAAGGCCGCTAACAACGTCGTCGTTGTGTGACGACTCCACTATGTTAACACGCTTAAGCAGGAGCTTGGTGGTACCAAGGCCTATGAACTTCAGCCTTTTGCTGAAGAGAGAGCTATAGTAGATGAACATATTTGTCATTCAGCCACCAAGTTTGCCGGGTGTTACAGAAGGCCAAGACAAGCTTCCTACGCTATACTGGTTACCAAAACTTCATAAAAGACCTTACAAAGCACGGTTTATTGCAAATTCTAGCTCTTGCACTACCACTGAACTTTCTAAATAATTAACTTCCTGTCTTACTGCTATTAAAACGCATGTGATTAAATATTGTGATAAAGTCTTTGAAAGATCGGGAAGACATCTGATTTGGTCTATAAAAAAATTAGAATGAGGTTTTAAATAAATTGAAATCCAGACGTTTTCGTGCTTCAAGTCTGTCTACTTACGATTTTTCCACTCTTTACACTACTCTTCCTCATATTCTTATAAAAGAAAAGCTTAATGACTTATTTGAATGGACTTTTCACAGAGAAGATTCTCTCTATCTTGCATGTAATGACAGAAATGCATTTTTCACTTCTAAAGAGCATAAGAATTATACACTTTGGTCATGTCAGAAAGTGTTTGATGCCCTCACCTTTCTACTTGACAATATTTATATTAGATTCGGTACTAAGTTATTTAGACAAATTGTGGGTATTGCGATGGGTACGAATTGCGCACCTCTTGTGGCTGATCTGTTCTTGTATTGTTATGAAAGAGACTTCATGTTGTCGCTTTCCATTGATAACCAATCTGAAATTATTGAAGCTTTTAGCTCCACTTCTAGATATTTAGATGATTTATTAGATATTGATAATACCTATTTCGATGGTTTGATCAGTCAGATTTATCCCCCAGAACTTCAGTTAAATAAAGCAAATTCTTCTGATACCGAGGCCCAGTTTTTGGATTTACATCTATCTATTGTGGATGGGTTTGTTTCGTGCAAAATTTATGATAAAAGCGATGACTTTGATTTTGAGATTGTACATTTTCCTTTTTTGGATGGTGATGTTCCTCGTGCGCCATCCGTTTATATTTCGCAATTAATTTGATTTGCTAGAGTGTGTAGCCATGTAACTGACTTCAACACTCGTAATAAATTATTAACGGCTAAATTCTTAATCAGGGTTAACGGTACCATAAACTACGCAAAGCATTTTCAAAATTTTATAGACGCCATTCTGATTTAATTTCAAAATGCAATATTGGACTCAAATCTATTCTGCAACAAGGTCTATCGGAACCCGAATTTTATGGTGACTTAGTGACCATCTTCTTTCTTATGAATGTTTTCATTGCTCTTAAAGGAACTCATTTTTTATTTTAATTTGCCCTCACTGCAGCTGGTGTTGTGCCGTGTGGCGGCCGTAAAACGTCTCCCCGTACATCAACCATAGTGCAGCTTATATTTTACTTTCGGTCCTTTGGGATCAGCGTGAATATTCTGAGAAATCAGAAATAAATTATTGGTTTAGACTCATATTCTAGACAGGTTTTAATTATTTGGACCCCATTTTGATTTATATCGGTCTTTGTATCGACTGCCTATTCGAAATTTGCTAAATTGCAGTATGTTTCCTCTGGCTTTCTTTGCCGGATCATTACTGGGTCACTGCTGAGGTTTTATTAGCCGAAACTACGCAGTATGACCCATCTTCTTTCTTATGAATGTTTTCATGCTCTTAAAGGAACTCATTTTTTATTTTAATTTGCCCTCACTGCAGCTGGTGTTGTGCCGTGTGGCGGCCGTAAAACGTTTCCCCGTACATCAACCATAGTGCAGCTTATATTTTACTTTCGGTCCTTTGAGATCAGCGTGAATATTCTGAGAAATCAGAAATAAATTATTGGTTTAGACTCATATTCTAGACAGGTTTTAATTATTTGGACCCCATTTTGATTTATATCAGTCTTTGTATCGACTGCCTATTCGAAATTCGCTAAATTGCAGTATGTTTCCTCTGGCTTTCTTTGCCGGATCATTACAGGGTCACTGATGAGGTTTTATTAGCCGAAACTACGTAGTACGATCCATCTTCTTTCTTATGAATGTTTTCATTGCTCTTAAAGGAACTAATTTTTGATTTTAATTTGCCTTCACTGCAGCTGGTGTTGTGCCGTGTGGCGGCCGTAAAACGTCTCCCCGTACATCAACCGTAGTGCAGCTTATATTTTACTTTCGGTCCTTTGAGATCAGCGTGAATATTCTGAGAAATCAGAAATAAATTATTGGTTTAGACTCATATTCTAGACAGGTTTTAATTATTTGGACCCCATTTTGATTTATATCAGTCTTTGTATCGACTGCCTATTCGAAATTCGCTAAATTGCAATATGTTTCCTCTGGCTTTCTTTGCCGGATCATTACAGGGTCACTGATGAGGTTTTATTAGCCGAAACTACGTAGTATGACCCATCTTCTTTCTTATGAATGTTTTCATTGCTCTTAAAGGAACTTATTTTTGATTTTAATTAGTGTATAAATTCAGAAAAATATATAACCGCAATGACTTCAGCACCGAATTTCGTAAAATCATTCTACGATATAAAAAGATTGGGTACAACATGGATGTTATACGGCAGACTGAATGCATGGTAGTTAACCCAATCACGGTTGGCAACTTTGCTTCCCTCTTTAATTGCACGCCGGCTGGTCAGGCCTCAGATTCGATGACGGTTCCAACGTAAAGGCTTATTGAGAATTAGAGAGATCTAATTCTTGGTAATGTTGGTTGGTTCCCGATGCTCTGTCTCTGGTTGGGCCCATCGGAGTCTAACAGTTGGTTTTCTTTTGCTCCAGCATTTCAGTGGTTTCTTGCTGACGAGTCCTCACCGTTGTCTCACCTCTGTGGTTATTTGATTATTTGTGTTCACGGAGATGTTGCACTGATGAGTTAGGAGGCCTTCATGCGGACTGAACAAATTATTTGTCTAAATCGCGACGGAAGTAAGGGCGAGGATTGTGGCCAAGTAAAATCGATTTAACCCCCCCCCCCCCAGTGGAATTCTTTCCACTGACCGTTCCCAAGGCAGTCTGTGGCGGTTTATTTATGTTGTTGTTTGTTACTACTTACTGTTCGTATCACTTGTGTCTTTTTATTTTGGATAGCCATTTGGCCATTTTGTGGGAAAGTAACTGTCCTTATGGCCATCCTTTGTTTAGGTTTCCATTATGGTCTGGTCGCTTCATGTTTGTGTTTCTTTCCCTTTGGTGTCTTTGGTGGATGGAGTAAGTTAATTGTATCAATTCCCTGATCTTTGTTTTACTTCTACTCTACACTGTTTGACATTCAGTTTGTGAATTTGAAGGAATAAATCACATCAAGACATCTGATTGGTTCAAAGTGAGAAATGGGCGTGGCAAGATTAATTATTCAGCGGGTAAGGGTTAAGGGTTAAACGAAACAGTAGGTACTCACAGCTTTGATTGCTTGAAACTATTTCGAACAGCACATCCAATGTATGTGAACTAATGCTTTTTTGATAAACAATCGACCCAAAACGCATTATTTAACATACATTGGATGCCCTACTCACCATAGAAACTGCTAAGGTTTAAAGAGCAGTTTGACGCGCATCACTTTTCCTTGACCAGGCCTCGAACTGTTTATTGACATCTAGAACTAATGGAAAAATTCTCTATGGACTTAAGGGGTATGGGAACACCTTCGGGGGGGGGGGGGGGGGCAACTCCTGCAAAAATATTTTGTCTCCCATGTCAATAGGGGTCAACTCTTAAAGGAAAGACTTTGCGCCTGAGGAGCAAATTCTTCCCTTTAAGAGTAGACCCCCTTTTCAGTGAAACGGGGCATATAGCAAAGCGACCAAGAAGTCCTGAATGTTGTCTCCCTTTGTAACATGGCGGAAAATCTGCCAGGTGTATCCATTCACCTTAAAACAAGTTCGCGTTATTCATGGTAAACGAGTTATCCGTGTTCCAGCCGTTGAAGCTGTACTTAAATGAGTCTTTTTCACAAAAACGTTACAATAACACATCCGTGCGACCTAATGCATTATTTTATTTCAAAATGGCTACTTTTCTGATGAAAATCCGTGATATTTTTCTTATAGATACTGCAAACATAAGTTGTGAGTGCTCGTTAGAACCGCCTAACGAGTACCATGGAACAAAAATAAATAAAGCAATGTATACCCCGTAAAATATAAGTAGAGGCAATTATCAGGAATCGATACAATTAAGTTAGGGTGTAACGATGCATCGATCGCGATAGGAACTGCCTCGATAGCAATGCATTGATAGTACTTTTACCATCGATAACTATCGCCGATAGTTCGTTCAAATATCGATAGTTTCGATCAGCACAGACTGATAAACCTTCGCATATGTGCATGATGATCTAAGTCTTCGCTGGCCGCACATGTGTATCATGATTTTTTGCTGTGTGGTGAATTTCTCGCGGCGATGATTTTCCCGCCGTCATATTTGCACGTGCTGTTGAGGCAGTCAGGAATTTTCCCGCGATTTTCAATAACAATACGTCAATGCTCGTTTGCTCACACAGTTGTTGCATGCAACTTTTTATAAAAATGACAATGAAACCTGTGCGACATGTGAAGGCTCAGATCAGCCTGCTTAGTAATATATAAATGTTTGCTGTTTGTTTTAGCCTTCCGTAGTATGGCTTCTGGGACAAACGTCATTTCCCTGTTCAGTTTTGAAGACATTTGCAAGATGCACAAGCTGATCTTTTGTATGAAGAAATGTTTGTTTTTGCTGTGTGCTGACTCATTCACATAGGTAAATGTACAATAAACCACGTTATAGTGCAGTTTAACTTGTTGTATATGTGACTCTTTTTGCGTCCAATAAACACGATAGCTAATGAGTATTATGAGTATCTGAAGCAGGACTCGCAGGAAACAAAAACACTGCATTTTGCCAATGAAAACACCGACTTGATCACTGCTTTACTTCTATTTTGATAGTCTAGCTTTTGATGCTAACTTCAAATAAAACAAATTAATGCAGTTTGTTAGATTTATGTCGCCCTTAAAGAGGTGCTAAAATGTCGTGTTGGATTACGTAATACTATGTTATGATTAATCGGGTTACCTAATTATCTGAATCCACAGATTAATTTAGTACAGGCGGCAAACATCAAACAATCGAAGAATGATCACTCGATCAGCATGTCAGTTTCCACAAGCAGAAAATCTCAAACACTCCAAAGGTGTATGTGTATAGGTATGGAAGCTATGATAACCATCACAGACAGGCATATATACTGGAAGCAACAAGCTACTTTTTAGGCGGTGGGTCCTTCTGTATGTGGTGGAGATATATAAAGAGCTGTCTCCCCATGATATTTTTTTCTGGAATAGCCCCGAGGGAATGAATGCTGATATTGAAACACAAATAAACATACAATTTTAGGCCATTGCAATTTTCCTAACTCGTTCTGTCACTCTTAGCCAGCTTTATGTGAGTCATATTAGCATCTATGAATCATTTATAACAGTACCCGATAGTAACATGATAGTATCGTGATAGTATGCTGCGATAGTGATAGAATCGTGATAGTAGTTTCCACAATAGCAATACTATCACGATAGTCAAAATTTGCCTGGATAGTCAGCCCTACAATTAACAAACAGCTCCCATCAGAGACACCAAAGGGAAAGAAACACAAACATGAAGCAACAGACCCCAAATGTCACACAAACAGCGTAAAGCCAAAAGGAAAGTTACTTTCCCACAAAATGACCAAAAGGTTATCCTAAATAAAATAATATAAGCGACACAAACACCCAAAGACAAACCATAACGAAAATAAACCGCGACAGAAGAACCGCCTTGGAACGGTTAGCGGAAACGAATTCCACTGGGGGGCTTAAATCGATTTTACGTGGCCACAATCATCGCCCTTACTTCCGTCGCGATTAAGACAAATAATTTGTTCAGTCCGCATGAAGGCCTCATAACTCAACAGTGCAACATCTCCGTGAACACAAAAAATAAACAACCACAGAGATGTAACAACGGTGAGGACTCGACAGCAAGAAAGAACAGAAATGCTGGAGCAAAAGAAAACCAACAGTTAGACTCCAATGGGCCCGTCGAGAGACAGAGCAGGTACCAACCAATATAAGACTTTACGTTGGAACCGTCATAGAATCTGAGGCCTGACCCACCAGCGTGTAGTTAAAGAGGGAAGCAAAGTTGTCAACCGTGATTTGGTGAACTACCATGAATGCCGTCTATCGTATAACGTGTATGTTGTACCCAATCTTTTTACATCGAAGAATGATTTTACGAAATCGGGTGCTGAAGTCATTGCGGTTATAAATGTTTCTAAATTTATATACTAAGTCACCATAAAATTCGGGTTCCGATAGACCTTGTTGCAGAACAGATGTAAGTCCAGTATTGAATTTTGAAATTAAATCAGAATAGCGTCTATAAAATTTTGAAAAGGCTTTGCGTAGTTTATTGTACCGATAACCGTGATTAAGAAGTTAAGCCGTTAACAATTTATCACAAGTATTGAAGTCAGTTACATGACTACATACTCTGGCGAATCGAATAAATTGTGTAATATAAACGCCATAGGATGGCGCACGTGGAAGATCACCATCCTAAAAAGGAAAGATTACAATATCAAAATCAAACTCATTGCGTTTATCATAAATTTTGCGAGAAACAAACCCATCCGCAATAGACAGAATGATGTAAATACAAAAACGGGGCCTCGGTATCAGAAGAATTTGCTTTATTTAACTGAAATTCTGGAGGGTAATTTTGGTTGATCAAACCATCGAAATAGGTATTTAATAAATTATCCACATATCTAAAAGTGGAGCTGAAAGCTTCAATGATTTCAGACTGGTTATCAGCAGAAAGGGATATCATGAAGTCTCTCTCATAACAAAACAAAAACAGATCAGCCACAAGTGGTGCGCAATTAGTACCCATCGGAATGCCCACAACTTGTCTAAATAACTTAGTACCAAATCTTATGTAAATATTGTCAAGTAGAAAGGTGGGAGGTTCACACACTTTCTGACATGACCATAAAGTATAGCTTTCATGCTCTTCGGAATGAAAAAGGCATTTCTTACATTATATGCAAGATAGAGGGAGTCATTCCTATGAAATGTCCATTCAATTAAATCATGAAGTTTTTCTTTTAAACGATTATGAGGAAGTGTATTGTAAAGGGTGGAAAATCATATGTAGACAGACTTGAAGCACGAAAACGCCTGGATTTCAATTCGACTTTTTTCTATATAAAGTGGGGTTTATATGGTTATTCATTACACGGACATGTTAACTTGATTAACACTCTGGTATTTCTGTGACTCGAACTCTGCATTGATCTAACCTATTCAGTGGTCACTATATAGTTCCCTATAGTTCTTAAGCTTCAATGATTTCAGACTGGTTATCAGCAGAAAGGGATATCATGAAGTCTCTCTCATAACAAAACAAAAACAGATCAGCCACAAGTGGTGCGCAATTAGTACCCATCGGAATGCCCACAACTTGTCTTAATAACTTAGTACCAAATCTTATGTAAATATTGTCAAGTAGAAAGGTGGGAGGTTCACACACTTTCTGACATGACCATAAAGTATAGCTTTCATGCTCTTCGGAATGAAAAAGGCATTTCTTACATTACATGCAAGATAGAGGGAGTCATTCCTATGAAATGTCCATTCAATTAAATCATGAAGCTTTTCTTTTAAACGATTATTAGGAAGTGTATTGTAAAGGGTGGAAAATCATATGTAAACAGACTTGAATAGTAGAAGTAAACCAAAGATCAGGAATTGATACAACTAACTTACTCCATCCATAAAAGACACCAAAGGGAAAGAAATACAAACATTAAGCGACCAGACCATAATGGAAACCTAAACAAAGGAAGGCCATATGGACAGTTACTTTCCCACAAAATGGCCATATGGCCATCCAAAATTAAAAGACACAAGTGATACACATAGTAACTAACAAACAACAACATAAATAAATCGCCACAGAAGAGCCGCCTTGGAACGGTCAGTGGAAGATTTCGAAAACGCCTGGATTTCAATTCTACTTTTTTCTATATAAAGTTGGGTTTATATGGTTATTCATTACACGGACATGTTAACTTGATTAACACTCTGGTATTTCTGTGACTCGAACTCTGCATTGACCTTACCTATTCAGTGGTCACTATATAGTTCCCTACATTTTCACAGAACAATTTTCACACATTTTTGTTCCATAAGTAGTTCTTGAAATGCTTAAAGGTTCTTACTTGAACAGTTTTGTTGCAAGGACATGTTTTTGATAAAAATGATGTGAAGAATTGAATTATATGTTCGTTTACTGAATTTGAATAGTTCTAGTTTCAGATATTCATTCGAATGCTATTTGATTTGGGCTTTAATGACAACATTCCATCGGGCTTTTATGACAAAATTTATCTTGAGGGTAATATATCTAAAATGCCCGATTTTGATATTTTCTCTGCTTCTGGACTGTCGAAAGCGTAAAACTAGACCGCACGCGACAGAAAAAAAACGGCAATTATAAACGTAAATTACGTGCTTTTAAAGGAAACAATACCAGTCTGAAGTGACTGTCCATAATATTATTGAATCATGGACGCCAATCAATGCTTGCATTTCTAAGTTCATTACCCATTTCTGTATTACGTATTCTGAACACCGAGGCGAACACATTCTACGATAGTTCTAATCAGTTTTACGATGCTGCTCTTTTAACAAGAGGTTATACTCAGCATGCTCTTCGTCCTTTCATCGATTCTGAAATTAATCACATCAAAATCTCCGTCATCAATAAGGATTTGGATTTTATAGATTTACCTAGTATCCTCCGGGACAGTTCGGCGATTTCATCAATTCCTTCTTATTTGCAAAATATTGAAACGCCCATGATGTGCTATAAATGCAATAAACCTGTTAGCTCTATTGTTTTTTATTTCAATAAACTTGCTTCTGATCTTGATATTGACAATAACACTCCTGATACATGTGATTGTAAAAAATCTGTGTGTTGCTATCCTGCTGCTGGTCATATTATAACTGGTAATTCAAACAAAAAATTCCTATTCTAGGATACGAAATATAATTTCGAAAGGACCGAAATATCGATTTCCTTCTAAAATTGATTTCAATAAGTGCAGAGTTGAAGTCGCTGCTGCTTTGAATGAGTTTGGTAATCGGTGGTTTAAACGAGAGAATGTTGAGCATAATGCTATCAAAGAATGGAAACTTAGCATTCTGAAACTAATGAACAAATGCATTTCTTTCTACTCTCAAAATACGAACATATTACCTCCGAAACCTAAGACGTCTTTATGCCACCTTAAACTAGGTATTCAAGAATTTCATAAGAAGTTTGTTTTGGCTCCAGCAGATAAGGCTGCTAACAATGTGGTCGTTGTTTGACGGATCCACTATGTTATCACCATTCAACAAGAACTTGGTGGTACTAAGGCCTATGAACTGCAGCCTTTGGCTGTGGAGAGGGCTTTAGTTGATGACCACATTTGTCATTCAGCCACCAAGTTTGCTGTATGTGTTACAGAAGGCCACGACAAGTTCCTACGTTATATTAGTTACCTAAACTTCATAAAAGACCATACAAAGGAAGACTCACCCTATCTTGCATGTAATGTAAGAAATGCCTTTTTCACTTCTAAAGAGCATAAAATATACTTTATGGTCATGTCAGAAAGTGTCAGAAGCTCTCACCTTTCTACTTGACATTACATATGATTTGGTACTAAGTTATTTAGACAGTTTGAGGGTATTCCGACGGGTAGTAATTTCGCACCACTTGTGGCTGATCTGTTTTTGTTTTGTTATGACAGAGAATTCATGATGTCCCTTTCTGCTGAAAACCAGTCTGAAATCATTGAAGCGTTTAGCTCCACTTCTAGATATTTTGATGATTTATTAAATACCTATTTCGATGGTTTGATCAACCAAAATTACCTCCCCAGAATTTCAGTTAAATAAAGCAAATTCTTCTGATACCGAGGTTGTTTAAATATTGATAATACCTATTTCGATGGTTTGATCAGTCAGATTTACCCCCTAGAACTTCAGTTAAATAAAGCATATTCTTCAGATACCGAGACCCCATTTTTTGGATTTACAATGTACACCTTATTATTGTAGATGGGTGTGTTTCTTGCAAAATTTATGATAAACGCGATGATTTTGATTTTGAGATTGTTAATTTTCCTTTTTTTTTTTTGGATGGTGATGTTCCCCGTTCGCCATCCTGTGGCGTTTATATTTCGCAATTAATTCGATTTGCCAGAGTATGTAGTCATGTAACTGACTTCAACACTCATAATAAATTGTTAACGGCTAAACTTCTTAATCAGGGTTACCGGTACCATAATACTACGCAAAGCCTTTTCAAAATTTTATAGACGTCATTCTGATTTAATTTCAAAATTAAAATTCAATATTGGAATTAAATCTCTTCTGCAACAAGGTCTATCGGAACCCGAATTTCATGGTGACTTAGTATATTAATTCAGAAAAAAAACATATAACCGCAATGACTTAAGCACCCAATGTCGTAAAATCAGTCTTTGATATAAAAAGATTCGGTACAAATGTTATACGACAGACTGCATGCATGGTAGTTAACCCAATCACGTTGACAACTTTGCTTCCCTCTTTAATTGCACGCCGGTGGGTCAGGCCTCAGATTCTATGACTGTTCCAGCATAAAGGCTTATGTTAGTTGGTACATGATGCTCTGTCTCTGGTCAGGCCCATCGGAGTCTTACGGTTGGTTTTCTTTTGCTCCAGCATTTCGGTGGTTTCTTGCTGTCGAGTCCTCATCGTTGTTTCTTTGATTTTTAAGTTCACTGAGATGTTGCGCTGATGAGGTGGGAGGCCTTCGTGCGGGCTGACCGGGTTGTTTATTATAATCGCGACAGAAGTGGGGCGGGTATTGTTGCCCGGTTGGGGTTCGTTTCCGCTGGCCGTTCCAGGGCGGTTCTTCTGTCGCGGTTTGTTTTTGTTATGGTTTGTCTTTGTGTGTTTGTGTCGCTTGCGTTATTTTATTTTGGATAGCCTGTTGGGCGTTTTGCGGGAAAGTGGCTGTCCTTTTGGCTTTCCGCTGTTGGTATTTCCGTTGGGGTCTGTTGCTTCGTGTTTGTGTTTCTTTCCCTTTGGTGTCTCTGATTGTTGGTTAATTGTATCGATTCCTGATCATTGCCTAAACTTCTATTTTGTTTGTTTGAATTGCGAGTTAATGTCCCCGTCAACACTGCATAGGTCATTTTGGAGACGTTGCTTCCAAATTTGTCGGTCTTTTACCCGGCATTGGGATGAAATGACATCTCAAGCCCTGTCGCCCATGAAACCAATAGGGTTTTTAAACATTTCGCACCATTCGCACCACTTTGCCTGGGCAGGCTTAGATCCTCTAAGCCGTTTACCAGTACTCGCGTGCGGTCGGATTCAGCTCTGCGTGGAAACATCATGCAGCCCATCTATTTCTTCAACCCCCGATGGGCGGGGCCGACTTGCTCTGAATGGAGCAAATTCTTTCCTGTAGGAGTGGTTCATATTTGGTAAACGGTATTAAGGGGTGGCATTTTTATTTCTAGTATTTTCTTTGATTTGCATACAAATCATTTTCTCCAAGTTACGCCACCGTGTATATTGTGCAAGCTTCGGTCGTGCAAATCTGTATTATCGCAGTATTAGTACAGTATCTTTTAAATGACCCCTGTCAATTGTTCACGGTACATAAATATCCTCCATGATGTTGACGACAAAATAGTTTACCTCTCAGCAAATCGGTGCGTTATCATGTCATGTCATATCAAAATGCCCGGCAGTATTGAGTCATTGCCACTGAAAGTCAAGTACTTGTAATTTTGGTTTTAAATTTCAACTGCTGGAAGTCACCATTTGTTCATATTGAGATCACGTGCTACGAATCAAGTGTCAATTTGTCACGTGGAAGAATTATTTCAGAACACGTGTAAATAGAGAAGGGTAAACACTAATTAAAAATGCGATTTTCACAAAGTTCTGAAGTTACATTTGGTTTCTGAAGATCACAAATGATAACGCTACATGAATGGAAGAAAGAAAACAGAAAAACAGGATTTTAATTTTTGAGACCGACAGCTCAATAATGCACCTTTAAATCTTTTCTGCAACAAGGTCTATCCGAACCCGAATTTTAGTTCAGAACTACTGACCGTTCCAAGGCGGCTCTTCTGTGGCGATTTATTTATGTTGTTGTTTGTTACTTACTGTGTGTATCACTCGTGTCTTTTAATTTTGGATGGCCATATGGCCATTTTGTGGGAAAGTAACTGTCCATATGGCCTTCCTCTGTTTAGGTTTCCATTATGGTCTGGTCGCTTAATGTTTGTATTTCTTTCCCTTTGGTGTCTTTTATGGATGGAGTAAGTTAATTGTATCAATTCCTGATCTTTGTTTTACTTCTACTTTAATTCAGAAAAAGTATAATTGCAATGACTTCAGTACCCAGTTTCGTAAAATCATTCTTTGTTATAAAAAGATTGGGTACAGCATAATTGTTATTGCTTCCCTCTTTAATTGCAAGCCGGTGGGTCAGGCCTCAGATTCTATGACGGTTCCAGCGTAAAGGCTTGCTGAGAATTAGAGAGAATCTAGTTCTATGTTGGTTGTTGCCTGATGCTCTGTCTCTGGTTAGGCCCATCGGAGTCTAACTCTTGGTTTTCTTTTGCTCCAGCATTTCAGTGCTTTCTTGCTGTCGAGTCCTCACCGTTGTGTCATCTCTGTGGTTGATTAAGTTTTATGTTCATGGAGATGTTGCACTGAGGAGTTAGGAGGTCTTCATTCGGACTGAACATATTATTTGTCTAAATCGCGACGGAAGTAAGGGCGAGGATTGTGGCCGCGTCAAATCGATTTAAGCCCCCGTACGAAGGCGGTTCTTCTGTCGTGGTTTATTTTTGTTAAGGCTCGTCTTTGAGTGTGTGTATCGCTTACATTATTTTGTTTTGGATAGCCAATTGACCATTATGTGGGAAAGTAACTGTCCTTTTGGCTTTCCGCTAGTGATGTTTGAATTATGGTATGGTTGTTCCGTGTTTGTGTTTCTTTCCCTTGGTGTCTCTGATGGGAGCTTTGGGTTACTTATATTGATTTCTGACCATTGCCTCCACTTCTTTTTTGTTGCAAATTAAAGCTATGCACTCTTTTTCTGACTGAACATTGTTAAGTAATAAATACGCACACGAATACACGAAAGATCAAAAATAGAAGTTGAGGCGATGATCAGGAATCGATACAATCAACCAACAGCTCCCATCAGAGACACCAAAGGGAAAGACACACAAACATAAAACAACATACCCTAATGGAAACACCAACAGCGGAAAGCCAAAAGGACAGTTACTTTCCCACAAAATGGCCAACAGGCTTTCCTAAATAAAATAACACAAGCGACACAAACACCCAAAGACAAACCATGACAAAAACAAACCGCGACAGAAGAACCGCCTTTGAACGGTCAGCGGAAACGAATTCCACTGGGGGGCTTTAATCGATTTTACGTGGTCACAATCCTCGCCCTTACTTCCGTCGCGATTTAGACAAATAATTTGTTCAGTCCGCATAAAGGCCTCCTAACTCATCAGTGCAACATCTCCGTGAACACAAATAATCAAACAGCCACAGAGATGAAACAACGGTGAGGACTCGACAGCAAGAAACCACTGAAATGCTGGAGCAAAAGAAAACCAACAGTGAGACTCCGATGGGCCCGACCAGAGACAGAGCATCAGGCACCAACCATTATTACCTTGAATTAGATCTCTCTTATTCTCAATAAGCCTTTTCGTTGGAACAGTCATAGAAACTGAGGCCTGACCCACCGGCTTGCAATTAAAGAGGGTAGCAAAGTTCTCAACCGTGAATGGGGTACCTACCATGCATGCAGTCTGTCGTTTAACGTTTATGTTGTACCCAATATTTTTATATCGAAGATCGAAGAATGATTTTACGAAATTGGGTGCTGAAGTCATTGCGGTTATATATTTTTCTGAATTTATATACTAAGTCACCATAAAATTCCGATAGACCTTGTTGCAGAAGAGATTTAAAAAGTAGAAGTAAAACAAAGATCAGGAATCGATACAATTAACTTACTCCACCCATCAAAGACACCAAAGGGAAAGAAATACAAACATTAAGCGACCAGACCATAATGGAAACCTAAACAAAGGAAGGCCATAAGGACAGTTACATTCCCACAAAATGGCCATATGGCCATCCAAAATTAAAAGACACAAGTGATACACACAGTAAGTAACAAACAACAACATAAATAAATCGCCACAGAAGAACCGCCTTGGAACGGTCAGTGGAAAGATTTCCACTGGGGGGCTTAAATCGATTTTACGTGGCCACAATCCTGGCCCTTACTTCCGTCGCGATTTCTCTGGTCGGGCTCATCGGAGTCTAACTGTTGGTTTTCTTTTGCTCCAGCATTTCAGTGGTTTCTTGCTGTCGAGTCCTCACCGTTGTCTCACCTCTGTGGTTCTTTGATTTCTGTGTTCACGGAGATGTTGCACTGATGAGTTAGGAGGCCTTCATGCGGACTGAACAAATTATTTGTCTAAATCGCGACGGAAGTAAGTGTCATAGTCAGGGGTTGATTACATCCGGTCTGTAGTAAGTTTACGGATGACTGTCTCGGTTGATTCCATCCGGTTGATAGTAAGTGTTCGGGTGACTGTCTCGTTTATTAAACGATTGTTGCACTGTTGGTCGTGTCATAATTCCCGTTAAACATGGTTTCCTCGCTATTTTACCTGTGTCAAATAAAGTGTTAAGCCTAGGGCAAAATCTAACATGCATGAGCACAACACACGCTTCACTGCACTTGCCATCTACGGTTTATACAGATAAGGTGTATACTTATCATTACTGAAGCTTTATTCGGCTTTATAATATATTTTGCATATATTATATATTACAGGTATGCTTTAATTATCATTTTTGGATTAGTTTGTTTGGTTTGAGGTTTAACGACCCCCGTCAACATTGTGTAGGTCATTACGAGACGATGTTTCCGATTTTGTAGGATTTAACCCGACTTTGAGATGAAATGACATCTCAAGCCCTGTCGCCAAGGAAACCAGTGGGGTTTGTAGGCATGGACAGTCAGACTCGCACCGCTTTCCCTGGGCAGGCTTAGATCCACCAAGCAAGTTACCAGTACTCGTGTGCGGTCGTTTTCAGCTCTGCTTGGAAACATCATAGGGGCAATCTAATTCTTCAAGCCCCGATAAGCGGGGTTGATCATTTTGGTCCCTGAAACTATAGTTAAGTGTGAGTCAATGTGTTATGTGTTTTTATATCATGAAACTGCAAGAAATGAAAACCGCACCTACAATTGTGTATTATCATGTTTTGTTTAGTGGTTAAGTATTTCATAGATTCATAATTCATATAGCATTGTTTGTCTGTAAATATCATATTGCCATTAGCATTGGTGACCTGTAGGTATCGCGGCACTTGCCATCTACGGTTTATACAGATAAGGTGTATACTTATCATTACTGAAGCTTTATTCGGCTTTATAATATATTTTGCATATATTATATATTACAGGTATGCTTTAATTATCATTTTTGGATTAGTTTGTTTGGTTTGAGGTTTAACGACCCCCGTCAACATTGTGTAGGTCATTACGAGACGATGTTTCCGATTTTGTAGGATTTAACCCGACTTTGAGATGAAATGACATCTCAAGCCCTGTCGCCAAGGAAACCAGTGGGGTTTGTAGGCATGGACAGTCAGACTCGCACCGCTTTCCCTGGGCAGGCTTAGATCCACCAAGCAAGTTACCAGTACTCGTGTGCGGTCGTTTTCAGCTCTGCTTGGAAACATCATGCGGCCAATCTAATTCTTCAAGCCCCGATAAGCGAGGTTGATCATTTTGGTCCCTGAAACTATAGTTAAGTGTGAGTCAATGTGTTATGTGTTTTTATATCATGAAACTGCAAGAAATGAAAACCGCACCTACAATTGTGTATTATCATGTTTTGTTTAGTGGTTAAGTATTTCATAGATTCATAATTCATATAGCATTGTTTGTCTGTAAATATCATATTGCCATTAGCATTGGTGACCTGTAGGTATCGCGGCACTTGCCATCTACGGTTTATACAGATAAGGTGTATACTTATCATTACTGAAGCTTTATTCGGCTTTATAATATATTTTGCATATATTATATATTACAGAATGACGATGCTGCTATAAGAAGATGTAGAGCCATAATAGATTCATCATTCATCATTCATCAATCGTCTTTGTGGTTTATTTACTCCAAAGGACGGACTCACGTCCGGTGACATAAGGGCGAGGATTGTGGCCACGTAAAATCGATTTAAGCCCCCCAGTGGAAATCTTCCACTGACCGTTCCAAGGCGGCTCTTCTGTGGCGATTTATTTATGTTGTTGTTTGTTACTTACTGTGTGTATCACTTGTGTCTTTTAATTTTGGATGGCCATATGGCCATTTTGTGGGAAAGTAACTGTCCATATGGCCTTCCTTTGTTTAGGTTTCCATTATGGTCTGGTCGCTTAATGTTTGTATTTCTTTCCCTTTGGTGTCTTTTATGGATGGAGTAAGTTAATTGTATCAATTCCTGATCTTTGTTTTACTTCTACTTTAGACAAATAATTTGTTCAGTCCACATGAAGGCCTCCTAACTCATCAGTGCAACATCACCGTGAACACAAAAATTCAAAGAACCACAGAGGTGAGACAACGATGAGGACTCGACAGCAAGAAACCACTGAAATGCTGGAGCAAAAGAAAACCAACAGTTAGACTCCAATATAGAATTTTATAATTAAATCAGAATGACGTCTGTAAAATTTTGAAAAGGCTTTGCGTAGTTTATGGTACCGATAACTCTGATTCAGAAGTTTAGCCGTTAACACTTTATTACGAGTGTTGAAGTCAATTACATGACTACACATCTAGCAAATCGAATTAATTGCGAAATATAAAAGCCATAGGATGGCGCACGAGGAACATCACCATCCAAAAAAGGACAATTTACAATCTCAAAATCAAAATCATCGCGTTTATCATAATTTTTGCATAAAACAAGCCCTTCAACAATAGATAGATGTAAATCCATCAACGGGGCCTCGGTATTAGAAGAATTTGCTTTATTTATCTGAAGTTCTCGGGGGTAAATCTGACTGATCAAACCATCAAAATAGGTATTATAAATATTTAATAAATCATCCAAATATCTAGAAGTGGAGCTAAAAACTTCAATGATTTCAGACTTGTTTTCAGCAGATAGGGACATCATGAAGTCTCTCTCTCTCATAACAAAACAAAAACAGATCAGCCACAAGTGGTGCGCAATTACTACCCATAGGAATACCCACAACTTGTTTAAATAACTTAGTACCAAATCCTATGTAAATATTGTCAAGTAGAAAAGTGAGAGTTTCACACGCTTTCTGACATGACCATAACATATAATTTTTATGCTCTTCTGAAGTGAAAAAAGCATTTTTTACATTACATGCAGGAAAGGCGGGAGTCTTCCCTATGAAAAGTCCATTCAATTAAATCATTAAGTTTTTCTTTTATAAGATTATGAGGAAGTGTAGTGTAAAGGTTGGAAATATCATAAATAGACAGACGTGAAGCACGAAAACGTCTGCATTTCAATTTACTAAAAACTTCATAAGAATTTTTATAGACCAAAACAGATTTCTACCTGATATGTCGAAGACTGTGACGCAGCATTTTATCACATGTTTTTTGATGGCAGTAAAACATGAAGTTAATAATTTGGAGAGTTCAGTGGTGGTACAAGAGCTTGAATTTGCAACAAACCGTGCTTGGTATGGTCTTTTATGAAGTTTAGGTAACCAATATAACGTAGGAAGCTTGTATTGGCCTTCTGTAACACAGACAGCAAACTTGGTGGCTGAATGACAAGTGTGATCATCAACTAAAGCCCTCTCTACAGCTAAATGCTGAATGTCATAGGCCTGGCCCCTAGGAGTCTAACTGTTGGTTTTCTTTTGCTCCAGCAATTCTGTTATTGTATGCTGTCGAGTCCTCAACCTTGTTCCATCTCTGTAGTTTTTTTATTTGTATGTTCTCGGAGATGTTACACTGATGAGTTAAGAAGCCTTCATGCGGACTAAACAAAATTAGTGTATACCGTGACAGAGGTAAGGGCGAGGATTATGGCCATTGAAAATCGATTTAAGCCCCCCAGTGGAAGTCTCTCCACTGACCGTTCCAATGCGGTTCTTCTGTGGCGGTTAATTTATGTTGTTGTTTATTACTTAATGTGTGTATCACTTGTGTTTTTTTTATTTTGGATGGCCATTTGGCCATTTTGTGGGAAAGTAACTGTCCTTATTGCCTTCCTTTGTTTAGGTTTACATTATGGTCTGGTCGCTTTATGTTTGTGTTTCTTTCCCTTTGGTGTCTTGGATGGTCGGAGTAAAGTAGAAGTAAAAGAAAGATCAGGAATTGATACAATTAACTTACTCCACCCATAAAAGACACCAAAGGGAAAGAAATACAAACATTAAGCGACCAGACCATAATGGAAACCTAAACAAAGGAAGGCCATAAGGACAGTAACTTTCCCACAAAATGGCCATATGGCCATCCAAAATTAAAAGACACAAGTGATACACACAGTAAGTAACAAACAACAACATAAATAAATCGCCACAGAAGAGCCGCCCTGGTACGGTCAGTGGAAGATTTCCGCTGGGGGGCTTAAATCGATTTTACGTGGCCACAATCCTCGCCCTTACTTCCGTCGCGATTTAGACAAATAATTTGTTCAGTCCGCATGAAGGCCTCCTAACGCATCAGTGCAACATCTCCGTGAACACAAAAATCAAAGAACCACAGAGGTGAGACAACGGTGAGGACTCGACAGCAAGAAACCAATGAAATGCTGGAGCAAAAGAAAACCATCAGTTAGACTCCGATGAGCCCGACCAGAGACAGAGCATCAGGCACCAACCGACATTATCTATCTAATTCTCAATAAGCCTTTACGTTGGAGCCGTCATAGAATCTGAGGCCTGACCCACCGGCGTGCAATTAAAGAGGGAAGCAAAGTTGCCAACCGTGATTGGGTTAACTACCATGCATGCAGTCTGTCGTATAATATCCATGTTGTACCCAATCTTTTTATATCGAAGAATGATTTTACGAAATTGGGTGCTGAAGTCATTGCGGGTATATATTTTTCTGAATTTATATACTAAGTCACCATAAAATTCGGGTTCCGATAGACCTTGTTGCAGAAGAGATTTAAGTCCAATATTGAATTTTGAAATTAAATCAGAATGGCGTCTATAAAATGTTGAAAAGGCTTTGCGTAGTTTATGGTACCGATAACCCTGATTAAGGAGTTTAGCCGTTAATAATTTATTACGAGTGTTGAAGTCAGTTACATGACTACACACTCTAGCAAATCGAATTAATTGCGAAATATAAACGCCATAGGATGGCGCACGAGGAACATCACCATCCAAAAAAGGAAAATTGACAATCTCAAAATCAAAGTCATCGCGTTTATCATAAATTTTGCACGAAACAAATCCATCCACAATAGATAGATGTAAATCCAAAAACGGGGCTTCGGTATCAGAAGAATTTGCTTTATTTAACTGAAGTTCTAGGGGGTAAATCTGACTGATCAAACCATCAAAATAGGTATATCAATATTTAATAAATCATCAAAGTGACCAAAGTGTATAATTCTTATGCTCTTTAGAAGTGAAAAATGCATTTCTGACATTACATGCAAGATAGAGAGAATCTTCTCTGTGAAAAGCCCATTCAATTAAATCATTAAGCTTTTCTTTTATAAGATTATGAGGAAGTGTAGTGTAAAGAGTGGAAAAATCGTATGTAGATAGACTAGAAGCACGAAAATGTCTAGATTTCAATTTATTTAAAACCTCATTCGAATTTTTTATAGACCAAAACAGATTTCTTCCTGATCTTTCAGTTAGTTAATTAGTTAAGTTAATTGTATCGATTCCTGGCGGCCGTTTCACTAAACTTCGTAACTCTAAGGTTTTCGTAAGTTCGATCTTACGAATTCTTAACTCAAAATTTGCGTTTCACTAGCGTCAAATTCTTAAGTTTTTGCGTAAGTTTGTTCGTAACTTTACGATAGGGGGTAGGCAGTCGTAACTTTAAGAATTTCGTAAGTGTCATGGCGGCGGTTTCGATTCGCGCCCGATTAGAGAAATAATTCGCAATTTCAAAGCTTGGTGAAGCTTGAAATAAAGAAAAACTTACCTGTTTTTAGTAATCCTTAGCAGCATCGACATTGTCAGTGACCCAGTTTATTGTTTTCTTGGATAAACACATCACTTCGAGACTTCAAGATGAGACAGAAGCATAAAGCACCTGTTGAAGGCCCTTGCAATTCATTAAATGGTGTTTGCCTGTCTCAGTCGTCATGAATGCTTTTTTTTTTACTTCGCCATAAGTTTTGTTGACATTTGTGCGCGAGGAGAAAAGAAATCATTAGATACGTCATGACGTCATATTCTATTGCTGAATACTCTGGGTAAAACACCCGAGTTTTTCTTTAGCGGTAGCCCCATGTGCCTTAGGGTACAACGTATCAGTCAGCCTCTCTCTCTCCTCTCTCCCGCTCTCTCTCTCTCTCTCTCTCTCTCTCTCTCTCTCTCTCTCGCTCTCTCTCTCTCTTTCTCTCTCTCTCTATCCTCTCTCCCTCACTTTCCCCTACTCTCACACTCACGGCTCCCGCCCATCGGGGCTTGAAGAAAAAGATGGGCACTCAGAGTTTTTGTTTGTTTGTTTGATTTGAAGTTTAACGTCCCGTCAACACTGTACAGTTCATTTTGGAGACGTGGCTTCCAATTTTGTGGGACTTTTACCCGACACTGAGATGAAATGACATCTCAAGCCATGCCGTCAATGAAATCAATAGGGTTTATTCGTGTGCGGGTCGGTTTCAGCTCCGCGTGGAAGTATCGTGCAGCCCATCTCAATATGTCGGGTAAAAGTCTCACAAAATTAGAAGTAACGTCTCCAAATTGACTTATACAGTGTTGACGGGGGCGTTAAACCTCAAATCAAACAGACAAAACTCTCACACTCTCCTTCTCTCCCCTTTCTCCCTGTATTTCTCCCTCTCACCACCTCTCTGCCCCCCTCTCCCACTCACCCTTCTCACTTAACATAACCGGAACAGCCCAGTCAGCACTCAACAACGGACCAACGTCGGACCGACAGCGATACGACGTTGCTATCGGTCCGCCGTTTGTTTGTAGCCTATTGGAGTATAACGGCCTAGTCAACACTATTTTATGTCATTTATGAGACGGTCAGTTTACCTATCCACACTTTTCCTGGGCAGGCTTGTACGTAAACATGCTATCCAGTACAGTGCACATTCCTTCGCCAGAAACTGACAACTGTACTTCTTGAATCAGCGGAAGGGAGAGAATGACCGCAGAAAAGATTTCATGATCAGTATCCACGAAAGAATGTTGCCGAACCCGGCAGGTATCGAACCCGTGTCCTCCTGATCACCAGTCAAACGCGCATCCGACTGAGCTACCGAGGCGGCTCGGCCCGCCGTTGGCCCGTCAATCATTACTGACTGGGAGGCAAAGCCATATATATATTGCCAGGGCTTTGAGGGCTTCATCTGTTCTGGACATAGAGGAGACCGGAAATAGTTGGTCCGAAAATTGTATTAATCATTTTTAGCTCGGCTGATTTCGAAGAAAACGACGAGGTATTGTCATAGCTCTGACGTCGTCTGCGTCGTCGTCGTCGTCGTGCAAAAACTTGGACATTTTGTAATATCTCTGTCATTACTGAACATATTTACTTGAAACTCGGACTAGTTGTCCATTATGAAAAGGGGAACTCATACCAATAGGTGAGGTAACCCTCAAACTATTTTTGGCACAGTGATTCCCCCTTTTCGACTTTGAATTTTTGCAGCCGAGCGTTGGCACCCGCATGCGGTGCTCTTGTTCTAACTTCTTATACGGTTTTTCGTTCGGAAAGTGTCAAATTCGGATAAATATCTATAGCCGTTTTCCGAGACGACGTCAACTGAACTAACTTAACAGGCAATCGGGGGTAAATTGGCCCGGCCAGCGTGGTAAGTTGGACCGAGGAGATAAGTTGGAACGAAAATATATTTTAGCCTTATAAAATATATATTTTCATTATGAATAACAATTAAAAATAACATTAAACCATTTCAAAAGAGAGCACATCCATGTTTTTCAATGATAATAGTTTTGTTTGTTTGATTTGAGGTTTAATGTCCCCGTCAACACAGTATAGGTCATTTTGGAGACGTTGCTTCCCATTTTGTGGGAGTTTTACCCGACATTGAGATGAAATGACATCTCAAGCCCTGTCGCCCAATGAAACCAATAGGGATTATAAGCATCGACGGACTGACGAGCACAGCTTTGCCTGGGCAGGCACCTCTGTGGTTCTTTGATTTTTGTGTTCACGGAGATGTTGCACTGATGAGTTAGGAGGCCTTCATGCGGACTGAACAAATTATTTGTCTAAATCGCGACGGAAGTAAGGGCGAGGATTGTGGCCACGTAAAATCGATTTAAGCCCCCCAGTGGAAATCTTCCACTGACCGTTCCAAGGCGGCTCTTCTGTGGCGATTTATTTATGTTATTGTTTGTTACTTACTGTGTGTATCACTTGTGTCTTTTAATTTTGGATGGCCATATGGCCATTTTGTGGGAAAGTAACTGTCCTTATGGCTTCCTTTGTTTAGGTTTCCATTATGGTCTGGTCGCTTAATGTTTGTATTTCTTTCCCTTTGGTGTCTTTTATGGGTGGAGTAAGTTAATTGTATCAATTCCTGATCTTTGTTTTACTTCTACTTTTCATTATCCTGGTTTCAAAAAGTTGCATGCAACAACTCTGTGAGCAAACGAGCATTGACGCATTGTTATTGAAAAACGCGGGAAAATTTCTGACTGCCTCAACAGCACGTGCAAAAATGAGGGCGGGAAATTCATCGCCGCGAGAAATTCACCACACAGCAAAAAATTATGGTACACATGTGCGGCCAGCGAAGACTCAGATCATCATGCAAATATGCGAAGGTTTATCTGTCTGTCCTGATTACAGCTGCATGGATATCCTAAGCAGTGAGTGAGTGAGTTTTAGTTTTACGTCCCACCAACAGCTAAGGTCATACGGAGACGGTACCTCGGTTTAAAGACACATCCGAAAGTCTGGAGAAGCTCGGGATCGATCCTGCGATCCCTGGTTTACAAGGCGAGTAGCGTAACTACTGCCTCACGGATGCTTCTAGGATATCCTAAGCAAAAATACACCACAGTACAGGTATATTTTTCAAAGTCTACCCAAGAAAAAAAACAAATATCGAAACTATCGATAGTTGAATGAACTATCTGCGATAGTTATCCATAGTCCAAAGTACTTTCGATGCATTGCTATTGAGGCAGTCCCTATCGCGATCGATGCATCGTTACACCCTTACTTAATTGTATCGATTCCTGATAATTGCCTCTACTTATATTTTACGGGGTATACATTGCTTTATTTATTTTTGTTCAATGGTACTCGTTAGGCGGTTCTAACGAGCACTTACAACTTATGTTTGCAGTATCTATAAGAACAAGAGGCTCAATGAGCCTAAACCGCTCACCTGAGGAACTTAAGTTTTAACAATTCACAGACTTGACTACTAAATCTGCTAATAGAATCCAGCCCATTGACCCTTACAGGATATAAGTCATCATTATTGCATTGCATTCCAAGTTTGAGACTTCTAGCTTCTATAGTTCCTGAGAAATCTTTGACGAAAATTTAACATTGGTCAAAATGGAGAGAAAGAAGAATGAAAGAACAGATGAACAAATAAGCTGAGAAAGCCCAATGTGTCTTACACAAAATAAGTCATCATTATTCTATTGAATACCAAATTTGATGCTTCTAGCTTTTATAGTTCCTGAGAAATCTTTGATTAAAAATTTAACATTGGTCTATTATCTCTATATGGAGAGAAAGAAGAATGAAGGAACAAATGAACCAGACTAGCTCCAAAGCCTAATGCAGCCTTCCCCCTTGCCCAATGGTGCTACACATAAAATTTAAACAAGATTGGTCGACTGCCTTCTGAGATATGCTTCATTGAAAGTGTGGACGACGGATGGACGGACGACAGACGACGGACTCCGGAGCCTTGGTATACTATCAGCTCACTGGAGCCTTTGGCTCAGGTGAGCTAAAAATTCAAGTCGCTATTTCTGTCACAACATTTTCCCTACGTTAAGTCTATGGGCAAATTTTTTTGACTCTCAAGGTCACGTAACTCCGAGGTCAATATTCCGATTCGGCCCAAAATCGAACTTAACCGAGATTTTATGCCTGTCCTCGTTACCTGCAAGTTTGAAGCTGATATGAATAAAAATAAAGTTGCTATCGTGGTCACAACGTATTTTTTTATGCTCATGGGCAGGTAACTCCAAGGCAAATAATCCGATTCGGCCAAAAATCGAAATTAACCGAGATTTTATGTCTGTCCTCGTTACCTGCAAGTTTGAAGCTGATCTGAAAAAAATTCAAGTCGCTATCGTAGTCACAACATTTTCCCTATGTAAAGTCTATGGGCAAATTTTTTGTCGCTCAAGGTCATGTAACTCCGAGGTCAATATTCCGATTCGAACTTAACTGAGATTTTATGCCTGTCCACGTTACCTGCAAGTTTGAAGCTGACCTGAACAAAAATAAAGTTGCTATCGTGGTCACAACGTATTTTTTTATGCTCAAGGGCAGGTAACTCCAAGGCAAATAATCCGATTCGGCCCAAAATCTAACTTAACAGAGATTTTATGTCTGTCCTCGTTACCTGCAAGTTTGAAGCTGATAGGAAAAAAATTCAAGTCGCTATCGTAGTCACAACATTTTCCCTATGTTAAGTCTATGGGCAAATTTTTTGTCGCTCAAGGTCACGTAACTCCGAGGTCAATTTTCCGATTCAGCCCAAAATCGAACTTAACCGGGATTTTATGCCTGTCCTCGTTACCTGCAAGTTTGAAGCTGATCTGAATAAAAGTAAAGTTGCTATCGTGGTCACAAAGTATTTTTTCATGCTCAAGGGCAGGTAACTCCAAGGCAAATAATCCGATTCGGCCCAAAATCGAACTTAACCGTGATTTTATGTCTGTCCTCATTACCTGCAAGTTTGAAGCTGATCTGAAAAAAATTCAAGTCGCTATCGTAGTCACAACATTTTCCCTATGTTAAGTCTATGGGCAAATTTTTTGTCGCTCAAGGTCACGTAACTCCCAGGTCAATATTCCGATTCTGCCCAAAATCGAACTTAACCGAGATTTTTTGCCTGTCCTTATTATCTGCAAGAATGAAGTCGATCAGAAAAAAATTGACGGAGCTAGAGTGATGACAAGCTTTTTCCTATGTTAAGTCTATGGGAGCTATATGTTGCCATGGTAACCAGAGTTCCACTCAGATCTGCATGAAAACCTTATGCAGTCTTTCCACTTGCCCAATAATGTTACACATGAAATTTGATCAAAGTCGGCCAAGTAGTCTTCAAGATATACATTTTTGAAATTCACATTAACCCTTATGCAAACATGCACAAGGGCAGGTAACTCCTAAGTGTATGATCCGATTCTGCCAATTATCGAACTTGACCGAGATTTCATGGCTGTGCTGGTTATCTGTAAGAATGAAGCCAATCCGAACAAAAATGAAGCAGCTACAGTGATGACAACATTTTCCCCATGTTAAGTCGATAGGCAATTTTTCGGGTGCTCAAGGGGATGTTAACTCTTGAGTGAATTATCTGATTCGGCCCAAAATCGAACTTGACCGAGATTTTATGCCTGTACTTGTTATCTGCAAGAATGAAGTCGATCAGAAAAAAATTGACGGAGCTAGAGTGATGACAAGCTTTTTCCTATGTGAAGTCTATGGGAGCTAGATGTTGCCATGGCAACCAGAGTTCCACTCAGATCTGCCTGAAAACCTAATGAAGCCTTTCCACTTGCCTAATAATGCGACACATGAAATTTGATCAAAGTTGGCCATGTAGTCTTTAAGATATACATTTTTGAAATTCCCATTAACCCTAATGCAAAAACACACAAGGGCAGGTAACTCCTAAGTGAATGATCCGATTCTGCCAGTTATCGAACTTGACCGAGATTTCATGGCTGTGCTGGTTATCTGCAAGAATAAAGCCAATCTGAAAATAATTGAAGCAGCTACGGTGATGACAACATTCTCCCCATGTTAAGTCAATAGGCAATTTTTTCAACGCTCAAGGGCACGTAACTCCTGAGTGAATAATCCGATTCAGCCCAAAATCGAACTTGATCGAGATTTCATGCCTGTTCTCGTTATCTGCAAGAATGAAGTCGATCAGAAATAAATTGACGGAGCTAGAGTGATGACAAGCTTTTTCCTAACGGTCAAGGGCACGTAACTCCTGAGTGAATAATCCGATTCAGCCCAAAATCGAACTTGATCCAGATTTTATGCCTGTCCTTGTTATCTGCAAGAATGAAGTCGATCAGAAAAAAATTGACGGAGCTAGAGTGATGACAAACTTTTTCCTATGTTAAGTTTATGGGAGCTATTTGTTGCCATGGCAACCAGAGTTCCAATCCGATCTGCCCGAAAACAGTATGCAGCCTTTCCCCCTACCTGATAATGCTTCACATGAAATTTGATCAAGATTGGCCCACTGGTTCCGGAGATATACTTCTTTGAAAGTGTGGACGACGACGGACGACGACGGACGACGGACGCCGGCTCGTGGTATACTAATACCTCACATGAGCCTTCGGCTCAGGTGAGCTAAAAATATCACGGATTTTCATCAGAAAGGTAGCCATTTTGAAATAAAAGAATGCATTGGGTCGCACGGATGTGTTATTGTAGTGGTTTTGTGAAAAAGATTCATTTAAGAAATACAGAACAGCTTCAATGGCTGGAACACGGATAACTCGTTTACCATGATTAACTCGGGCTTGTTTTTAGGGGAATGGATACACCTGGCGGATTTTCCGCCATGTAACAAAGGGAGACAACATTCAGGACTTCCTGGTCGCTTTTCTATATGCCCGGTTTCACTGAAAAGGGGGTCTTCTCTTAAAGGGAAGAATTTGCTCTTGAGGCGCAAATTCTTTCCTTTACGAGTTGACCCCTATTGACATGGGAGACAAAATATTTTTGCAGGAGTTGCCCCCCCCCCCCCCCGAAGGTGTTCCCATACCCCTTAAGTCCATAGAGAATTTTTCCATTAGTTCTAGATGTCAATAAACAGTTCAATGCCTGGTCAAGGAAAAGTGATGCGATTCGAACAGCTTTTTAAACCTTAGCAGTTTCTATGGTCGGTAGGGCATCCAATGTATGTAAATCAATGCCTTTTTGGGTCGATTGTTTATCAAAAACGCATTAGTTCACATACATTGGATGTGCTGTTTGAAAAAGTTGCAAACAATCAAAGCTGTGTGTACCTACTGTTTCGTTTAACCCTTAACCCTATCCCGCTGAATAATTAATCTTGCCATGCCCATTTCTCACTTTGAACCAATCAGATGTCTTGATGTGATTTATTCCTTCAAATTCACAAACTGAATGTCAAACAGTGTAGGCCTCCCCAGAAGCCATCTGATCAGGATCCATACTGTTTGCAAAAGTAGGGAATGTCGTGATCAGTGGGATACGGTTTAAACTTCCGCGTTCTGTGGCGTCTGATCTGGGTCTACAATGGTTACCAACCCAGATCCCATAGATAGGCTTCTTTCGCAACAATCTGACCTCACAGCAATAAGAATAACGCTGCTATTTTTTTCTAAAATTAACCATTACCTACTGGATATCATACAAATCAATGATTGTCACGTGGACGTCATGTGCTTAGTAACTTTGGGTCGATTGGCAAATGATAAACCAAAACATCAATACATGTTTTGTCTCCGAAATACTTAAATCATGGTAAAATTGAAATCATGCCAGTCAAATAAACTGCTGGAGACTTGCAGATTGAAAAAAATAATTCAGCATAGTGGGAAATAGAGTTAGTGGTCTCCACATTTTTGGCTACCAAAACCGTAATATGCGCTGTTCCCCATCATGGTCTTACTATATGTAAAGTTTCGGCTTCATCAGATGTAAAATGTAGGAGGAATTATCCGGGTAATATGGTAATATTTGGCGGACCTTAACCTAAAAAATGTATGCGCTGTTCCACAGCATGGTCTTACTATATGTAAAGTTTCAGCTTCATCAGATGTAAAATTTAGGAGAAATTATCCGGAAACGAAATGTTTAGAACAATCTGTGAAAGGGGCATAACCCTGGTAACATTTCGCGGACCTTAACCTCAAAATAATATGCGCTGTTCCACTTCATGGTCTTATGTGGAGCGCTGTGGTAGAGTGGTAAACAAAATATAGCGGACTAAACAAAATTAGTGTATACCGCGACAGAGGTAAGGGCAAGGATTATGGCCATGTAAAATCGATTTAAGCCCCCCATTGGAATTCTTTCCACAGACCGTTCCAAGGCGGTTCTTCTGTGGCGGTTTATTTATGTTGCTGTTTGTTACTTACTGTGTGTATCACTTGAGTCTTTTTATTTTGGATGGCCATTTAGCCCTTTTGTGGGAAAGTAACTGTCCTTATGGCCTTCCTATGTTTAGGTTTCCATTATGGTCTGGTCGCTTCATTTATATGTTTCTTTCCCTTTGGTGTCTTTGATGGGTGGAGTAAGTTAATTGTATCGATTCCGGATCTTTGTTTTACTTCTACTTTGAGATCGAGAGGTAGCCGGTTCGATCCTCGCAAGCGCTACCTGTTGTTTCCTTGAGCAAGAAACTTTATCCACATTGCTTAGTACGTGTTCCTTCCCAGGACAAGAGGGCCACAAGGAAGATTAGTACCAGTACTAAATGTGTTACCCTCTATAAATAAGGTCTATTATTATTATTACATATTGTTATTATAACTGTATGTAAAGTTATAGCTTTTTCGGATGTAAAAATATAGGTGGAGTTATCCGGAAACAAAATGTTTACAGAATTTCTCAAAGGTGCGTAACTCAATTATTATTTGGTGGACCGTAACCTCGAAACAAAATGCGCCGATAATTGGTGTATTCTTTGCTTCCAAATGATCATGAACTATTCAGCACTTATTCACACGGCTAAACGTTATTAGGTCGGCTGTTTTCGAAGAAAACGACGAGGTATTGTCATAGCTCTGGCGTCGTCGTCGTACAAAAACTTGGACATTTTCGTCTGCGTCGTCGTCGTGCAAAAACTTGGACATTTTGTAATATCTCTGTCATTACTGAACATATTTACTTGAAACTCGGACTAGTTGTTCATTATAAAAAGGGGCTGTAGCCGAGCGTTGGCACCCGCATGGGGTGCTCTTGTTTTTCTCATACAAGTGCATTGGATGGACGTGTTTACGTAATATGGCCTGTATGCACTGTCATCTATGTATTGTTTTTCTTGGAAACATTACTTGAGCAAGCTCTTGCGAATCAGAATCAGAATAGAGGCGACCAACAGAGGCCATTACGAAAACACTCCTATACAAATACATTGTAAATTTTACCGCCGAAAAAAAAAAACACGAAAATTTTAAGATGAAAAATTGTGATATTTTTCTTATTTCTGCTTAAAATATAGATTTTGTCTCTATTATAAATATTCTAACGAGTATCCACAATCTATATTTTATAGCAGAAATAAGAAAAATAAGGTTTACTGGCCCTGTAAAATAGAATTGAAAGCATTGCTCAGGAATCGATACAATTAACCCACAGCTACCATAAACATGAAATAATTAGACCCTATAGCGGAAAGCGAAGAGAGTACAGATCACATAGGCGACTAGCTCAGCCCATTACGAAAACACGCCTATAAAAATATATTGTAAACTTTACCGCGAAAAAAAACACGAATATTTTCAGATGAAAAATTGTGATATGTTTCTTACATCTGCTCAAAATATAGATTTTGGGTACTCGTTAGCACCGCCTCAACGAGGCGGTTCTAACTAGTTGTTAGAACCGCCTCATCGAGGCGGTTCTAACTAGTTGTTAGAACCGCCTCATCGAGGCGGTTCTAACGAGTACCCACCATCTTTTTTTTATAGCAGAAATAAGAAAAATAAGGTTTACCCCTGAAAACCCCAGTTTTACAATATAAAATTGGGGTTCAAGGGGTCAAAATTATATATATTGCGTGTTTTCGTGATGCTTAGGCAGGTCTGTCCATCTGCGCAGTCTCATCAGAGACTTTTCTGCTTGTAGGAATGTAGTAGGGACCTCGAGAAGGCCGAAAGCAAACATTCAGTTTTCAACTTCATTTCCAAATGTATGCCAAGTCTTATTACAGATTCTGGCGAGGTCATCTCAGACCAAGATGCCATTCTTCAAGAAACCATGACTTTTTATAAAAACCTCTATTCCGAAAGGCCAGTTAAGATTTTTAATCTTAAAGAGAAATTAAACCACAATGTTCCTGTTTTAAATAATGATATGCAAAAACGTTTGGAAGGAAAAATACAATATGATGAACTGCTATTTTCTCTAAAATGTTCTAAAAATAACAAGAGTCCAGGTTCAGATGGGTTCACGATGGAATTTTTTAAATTTTTCTGGAAGGATATTGGTATTTTTCTGTTAAGATCCATTAATTATAGCTTTGATGTTAAGGAACTTTCAGTTACTCAGAAAGAAGGAATTATCACTTGCATCCCTAAACAGAACAAAAATAGACAGTTGCTAAAAAATTGGAGACCTATTTCTTTGCTGAATTGTACATACAAACTAGCTTCTACATGTTTGGCCAATAGACTCAAAAAGGTGTTACCACATTTGATAAATGAGGACCAAACAGGATTCATGGCTGGGAGATATATTGGGGAAAATATCCGCCTGATATATGACTTATTTTTTTATACAGAGCAAGAAAACATACCTGGACTTTTGCTTTTAGTAGATTTCGAAAAGGCCTTTGATTCTTTGTCATGGACTTTTATTGATAGTGTCTTGGACTTTTTTAATTTCGGAAAAGACTTTAAACAGTGGATAAGTATCCTATATAAAAACACAAAATCATGTGTCCAAATAAATGGCCATCAATCACAATGGTTTAATTTACAGCGAGGGTGCCGACAAGGCGATCCAATTTCTCCATACCTGTTCTTATTGTGTGTGGAAATTTTGGCCATAATGATAAGAAATAATAATCTGATTAAGGGCATAAAAGTAGGAAATAAAGAATTTGTAATATCTCAGTATGCAGATGACACATCGTTTGTTTTGGATGGCTCAAGACAGTCTCTTGAACAGGCTCTTGTTGTTTTAAAATTCTATGCGGAAATTTCCGGCCTTGGCGTTAATGTTGATAAGACGTCTGTTATATGGTTTGGATCAATGAAAAATTCAGAAACGATTCTTTGCGAAGAGCATAACTTACATTGGGAGAAAGGTAACTTTAAACTTTTAGGGATCAGCATGTCCACCAGATTAGCAGAAGTTGTCGGTATTAATTATGAGGCAAAACTAGAGGAAGTTGAGTCAGTTTTTAAAGCATGGACAAGAAGAATTTTAACACCAATTGGAAAAATTGCAGTAATAAAATCTATCGCGCTTCCAAAGCTGAATCACCTATTTTTGGGTCTCCCAAATCCATCATCTGATTTGATTAAAAGATTGCAAAATATGTGCTTTAACTTCTTGTGGCAGGGTGGACCAGACAGGATTAAGAGGACAGTTATAACTCAAGGCTATGAGAACGGTGGCTTGCGGATGATCGATATTGAGAAATTTATAGACGCCCTTAAAATAAGCTGGTTAAAAAGGAAATTTAGAGATGAGAAAAAATGTTTTAAAATACATGACATTCTATGCCCTTTTGTGGAGAAACTTTTTTTGTATGGCAGTGATTTCATTAAAAATAATATTGATGCTATTCAAAACCCATTTTGGAAAGATGTGTATAAAGCCTTATATAAGTTTACTATAGCATTCCAACCTGTAACCTGGAATGACGTCCTTAGTACACCAATATGGTATAATAACAATATCAGGGTCGGAAGAAGGAGCTGTTTTTTTCGACAGTGGAGTGAACGTGGTGTACTTTTTATTGGTGATTTGTTAGATCGAAATGGAAATTTTTACTCATTAAGGGAATTTCAAGAGCGGTACAACATCAACACAAACTTCCTTACTTTTCAAGGAATCACTGCAGCATGTTCTATCTATCTATCTATCTACTGATACTGCGTCGGTCACATTTGACCATTACCGCAGGTGTACATTACATACACTCCAGGTTTGCGGGATGAAAGCCTACACAGTAATCATGTAATTACGGTAGGGATCTTTAACCTGCACAGGGAATGGTTCTCCCTGCACAGGGGGCCTCCAGTTAACGTCCCGATCCGAAGGACGGTGCACATTATGACATTCATCCCTGCAAATGATGCCAATGGAGCGTGTTCGGACACCGAAATTTTATCGCCGCTTCCGGGGATCGAACCCGGGACCTCTAGCATCAGAGGCAAGTGCACTAACCACTGAGCTATCACGCTCCACGTATTTCGACGTATTTAGCAAGATTGCCTGTCCAACGCTTCCCAACAAACGGTCATCGACCAGTTATTTCTGCTTTACTTTATCCTATAATTCAAAACAACCGTGGATGTAGAATTGTATATGATATTTTAATCAATCATAATATCCCAGTAACAGTTCGAAAGTGGGAACAAATTGTTGACTTTGGAGGCGTACCGGATTGGCAAAAGTTATTCAAACTCTTATTTAAGGTAACTAAAGACTCAACTCTTTTATGGTTTCAAGAAAGGATTTTTCATAGAATTTTAGCTACGAATCGTCTGCTAACTAAAATGAAAATAAAGAATAACGAAAGATGTACCTTCTGTCAGAATGCATCTGAAACTTTATCACACATGTTCTGGACCTGTTTACATGTCCAGACATTTTGGACAGAATTCAATGCCTTGTTAAGATCAAAAGGAATTAATTTACCTCATGATTGGAAGGAATCCGATATTTTGTTTGGCTCTACTTATTACGACTTAGTTATCAATCAATTAATACTTAAAGCAAAACTCTTTATTTACAGAAAGAGAATGGAGGAAAGTACTCCTGTTTTTAACCAGTTTGTACCAAATATCAGGAATCATTATCTGACGGAAAGGTATAATGCAGTTAAAAATAGCAAGTTAGAAAATTTTGAGAAATCTTGGACACTATATAAGGTGTTAATTATTAATAACAATAGTTAGTACTTTCTATAATATTTATGATGTGTCATCTGTAGTGCTACTCTGGTTATAGTTCCTGTAAATAGTACTGGTTTTGAACTGATTGTGAGAATATTTTTATACAACGGACAATATTCGCCTGCATCACGTGGACGGGCCCGTGAAATAAAGACCCCCCCCCCCTAAACCCCACTTTATATTGCGAAAACTGAGGTTTACGGGGGTAAACATTATTTTCTTTATTTCTGCTGCAGGGCATGGGTTGTGGGTACTCGTTGGGGCCGCCTCAATGAGGCGGTTCTAACGGGCGCCCAGGACCTGTGCTTGGGGTGGGAATGGGAAAAATATCAAAAATTGTCGCCAAAAATGCCTTTTTTTGAGGTTTGAAAAATGTACTATATCACACGGATGTGTTATCGTGATGTAGGTGGTTTTGTACTGTTATGGAGCTGGCCTTTTCACTACATCGCCGTACCGTTTAACACAACAAATATTATTGATCCTACTGTTAATATATCTTCCCTCCAGATCTGTGGATAGAATGACGTTACTTGTTCGAAAAACGTATCCATTGGTATGCGACTTTTGACCTTATGCACATTTTTTTCATGTCTGCTGATTTTTTTTTGTTTGTTTTTTGTTTTTTTCTTTGCTTCCCCTGCCCTCACATTTATACTACTATGATGCCACTTAAGGCGGCATATTCTGGTGGAGTTGGGCCGGCGCGCGGCGGGACCTACAATAGAGCACGGGCGCCCTGTAGGGACTCTGGGTGGAGTGCGCGTATGCGCAGTCTGGTCGGGGACTTCGGTGTGCACTCCGCGGATGGCAAGGGGCCCGGTGCCCCAACGTGCTGCAGAAGAGGTCTCTGGTTGGACTGTGTGGATGCGTGGGGCTGGTCTGTTTTTTCGCCGGGCGTGCGTGTGGGTTGTGGGGAGTGCTGTGCCCCGGCTCAATTGCCTCAGAGTGTGAGTTTGCCCTTCTCAACGTTTTAAGATGTTGTACTGCAATAGTGCAACTAAGTGAGGTAGGGGAGCAAACTTGAAATATTCCACACCTGCATAGGACAGTGATTTTAATATATACCGAGGGCGTTGGCATTAAAAGCACATGCCGGGTCCGGGGGTGGGGCTGTTGGGCCCGCATACGCTTTGATTGGGGTCTCGTGCTGGCGTTCTTGTTTGTCTTTTGTTGTTTTGCCGGGTTTGTCTTTTAATATATTGCTATGGTTGGAGCTTGTGCCGCCGTGGGTAGATCATGAGTGTGGGGCTTTTAAATGCGGTATTGAGGAGCGCCCTTTTTACCATCAGGTTGGCCCCAATCTCGCTGTCGCTTGTTGGGCCAAGCTAATTTTGTGCCGTTTCGGACGGTTGTATGTACCCCTTTTTTATTAACTAGCTATCCTGTATTGTTGGAGGTCATCGTATTAATACTGAGGTCGGAAATCAATAGTCAATGGTCAGGTAGTTCCGGGCTGTCCCGGCCGCAGGTCCGCGGTCAGCTGTGTGGGCCCTGGCTTTCTGGCTCGGGTCTATGAAGTGGACCTCGGACCTGTGGCTGGGCCGGTGCGAGGTTGCTTGACAGATGACATTATAATATTGCTTTTTCATCCGCTGCAATCCCTGTTATTTTGCTACGTTCAGGCCTCATATTTTTCAGGCATGTGCAGGATTTCAGGCTTTTAGAGATTGATTTTTTCTTGATATCAGGCTTTTAGATTTTGATTTTTCTTCCTATATTCTGTTTAAAATGACTATTTAACCCTTGTCCGGCTGAAAAAAGTTATTTGGTCACACCCATTTCTGACTGTTCACCAGTCAAATTACTTGATATGATGTATTTGTTCAATTCACAAACTGCATTACAAACAGTGTGGGTCCTGATCAGATGGCTTCTTCAGAAGCCATATGATCTGGATCTACACTGTTTGCAAAGGCAATGGTTGTCATGTTCTGCAGGATAAGGGTTAAGGCTGTAAAATCGGGCCTTTCAGGCTTGGAAATGCTTGGTCAGTATGAGGCCTGTACGTTTTGACATCGATATGAAATAGTGAAAGTATGGTCTAAGGATACTGATATGGGCCCTGACGGTGGGGTGACGTCCACTTATATTTGACTTTCTTATTTTACTTATATATGTTTGCTGGACGTCTCTTGCGGTGGTAGGGGTGCTCCAGTTACGGCGGGGTGTAAGGATGGCTAAGGACGCTGGCGGGTGACCTGACTCCAAGCGTCTGTAGTCTGGGTACGAGGTCGATTGGAGAGTATTGAGCTTCCCCTGAGGGACCCGACGTGTGCTGTTTATTATAAGATAATATTGGACAAATGGTGTTATTGTTTTTCCATTTTAATGGTAAACTATCAAAAATATTCCAAAGACGCCACTTTGGCTCTGGGCTGTAGCCAGAGAGTCAACGCGGCGTCTGTGCCGGTTGTCGGAGGTTCGGATCCTGGGTTCGGGTGGCACGGGAACGTCGAGTTTGAGAATTGGTTTTGATGTCTACTGTCTCCGGGCCTCAGGATGGTGGCGTCCGTCAGCCGAATTTTAGGGAAGATGATTTAACATCACATCTTTTTCAATTCACCTCTGTGACTGCCAATGCTCTGGATATGCTATGTAATATATGTTATAAATGTCTTTATGTCTCTGTGTGAATGAAAAAAAATTAAAAAAACAATAAATTAAAAAAAAAAAAAAAAAAAAAAAAACATTCAGTTTTCTGACCATAATAGGTGATTGTGCGTTCGTATTTAGCCCTTAGCATATTTGGTAAACATTTAGCAGAAGACATTTAATAACAGATTTCGACATTTCCTGCAAATTATCTTTATTGGGGACAATTTGCGTGAAATGTCAAAACCTGCTTTCAGGCGAAAATATCAATTTGTCGTCTGCTGATTTAGACCAAAGAGGGGTCAAGGTTAAAGATCTTAAATCGGAGAATACTGTGGACCTTTTTCTTGATGATCAGCCCATCTGACAATATCCTATCATGTCAGATATTCTTTGACATTATCTCATCCGTTCTTTTTTTTCCTTAAAGCTCCATTGACGCAATAAAATAGAAGTGAAGGCAATGATCAGGAATCGATAGAATTAACCAACAGCTCCCATCAGAGACACCAGGGGAAAGAAACACAAACATAGACGAACTAGACCTCAATGGAAACATCACTAGCGGAAAGCTAAAAGGGCAGTTACTTTCCCACAAAATGACCAATCGGCTACCCAAAATAAAATAATATAAGCGACACAAACACCCAAAAACAAACCATAACAAAAATAAACCGCGACAGAAGAACCGCATAAGAACGGGCAGTGAAACGAATTCAACTGGGTTGTGGTGGGGGGGATTTTAAATGGCCACAATCCTCGCCCTTTCTTCCGTCGCGATTCAGACAAATAATTTGTTCAGTCCGCATGAAGGCCTCCTAACTCATCAGTGTAACATTTCCGTGAACAAAAAAATCAATCAACCACAGAGATGAAACAACGGTGAGGACCCGACAGCAAGAACCACTGAAATGCTGGAGCAAAAGAAAACCAACAGTTGGACTCCGAACGGCCCAACCAGAGACAGAGCGTCATTGCATAAAATTAGATTCTCTCTAATTCTCAGTAAGCCTTTACGCTGGAACCGTCATGGAATCTGAGGCCTGACCCACCGGCGTGCAATTAAAGAGGAAGCAAAGTTGTCAACCGTGATTGGGTTAACTACCATGCATGCAGTTTGTCGTATAACATTTATGTTCTTTCCAATCTTTTTATATCGAAGAATGATTTTACGGAATTGGGTACTGAAGTGATTGCAATAATATATTTTCCTGAACTTATATACAAAGACACCATAAAATTCGGGTTCCGATAGACCTTGTTGCAGAAGAGATTTAAGTCCAACATTGAATTTTGAAATTAAATCGGAATGACGTCTATAAAATTTTGAAAAGGCTTTGCGTAGTTTATGATACCGATACCCCTGATTAAGAAGTTAAGCAGTTAACAATTCATTACGAGTGTTGAAGTCAGTTACATGGCTAGACACTCTGACAAATCGAATTAATTGCGAAATATAAACGCACTAATGTCTAAACATCACCATCCAAGAAAGGAAAATTTACAATCTCAAACTCAAAATCATCACGTTTATCCTACATTTTGCAAGAAACAAATCCATCTGTAATAGATAGAAGTAAATTAAAAAACGGAGCCTCGGTATCAGAAGAAATTGCGTTATTTAACCTAAGTTCTTGGGGGTAAATTTGACTGATCAAACAATAGAAATAGGTATTGTTAATGTTTAATAGATCATCCAAATATTTAGAAGCCGAGCTAAAGGCTCCAAAGATTTCAGATTGGTTTTAAACGGAAAGGAACATCATGAAGTCTCTTTCATAACAAAACAAGAAAAAACAGCCTCAAGGGATACGCAATTAATACCTATCGGAATACCCACAACTTGTCTGAATAACTTAGTACAAAGTCTTATGTAAATATTGTCAATTAGAAAGGTGAGAGCTTCACATACTTTCTGACATGACCATAAAGTATAATTTTTATGCTCTTCAGAAGTGAAAAATGCATTTGTTACATTACATGCAAGATAGAGGGAGTCTTCCCTATGAAATGTCCGTTCAATTAAATCATTAAGTTTTTCTTTTAAACGATTATGAGGAATGGTGGTGTAAAGGGTGGAAAATCATAAGTAGACAAACTTGAAGCACGAAAACGTCTGGATTTCAATTTATTTAAAGCTTCATTAGAACTTTTATAGACCAAAACAGATTTCCTCTTGATCTTTCAAAGACCTTGTTGCAATATTTAAGCACATGTTTTTGATGGCAGTAGAACATGAAGTTAATAATTTGGAGAGTTCAGTGGTGGTATTAGAGCTTGAATTTGCAATAAACCGTGCTTTGCATGGTCTTTTATGAAGTTTAGGTAACCAATAAAACGGGGGAAGCTTGTATTGGTCTTCTTTAACACATACAGCCGACTTGGTGGCTGAATGACAAATGTGGTCATCAACTAAAGCCCTCTCTGCAGTCAAAGGCTGCAGTTCATAGGCCTTAGTACCACCAAGTTCCTGATGAAGAGTGTTAATATACTTAATAAGTCGTTCCTATGTCTTTAAAAATACCACACTGTCCCAAACACTTCATGCTACAGCGCCCCCTGTTGAGTTCTTTTCTATGCTTCTATGGTAACGAGCCAATTTTTGTGTCACCACGCGCCCTTCTATTACTCATAATAACGGGATATTCCGCGTGTTCAAAAGGTGAAATCCAACAGCTTGGGCATAAAGCAGTAGAAGTTGCGAATAAAGGAATACTGACAAGAAAAAAATATATGCAAACATTTATTTAACACACTTCCAAATGTACACAGACATACAAATCTTACATATAACAGAATTGCAATCGGACTTGGACCCCGTTTTGGTTTGTGTCAGTCTTTGAGTCGACTGCCTATTCGAAATTCGCAAAATTGCAGTATGTTTCCTCTGGCTTTCTTTGCCGGGTCATTTCAGGGTCACTGATGAGGCTTTATTAGCCGAAACTACGTAGTATGACCCATCTTATTTCTTATGAATTTTTTCATTGCTCTTAAAGGAACTCATTTTTGATTTTTATTTGCCTTCACTGCAGCTGGTGTTGTGCCGTGTGGCGGCCGTAAAACGTCTCCCCGTACATCAACCATAGTGCAGTTTATATTTTACTTTTGGTCCTTTGAGATCAGCGTGAATATTCTGAGAAATCAGAAATAAATTATTGGTTTAGACTCATATTCTAGACAGGTTTTTAATTATTTGGACCCCGTTTTGGTTTGTGTCAGTCTTTGAGTCGACTGCCTATTCGAAATTCGCAAAATTGCAGTATGTTTCCTCTGGCTTTCTTTGCCGGGTCATTTCAGGGTCACTGATGAGGCTTTATTAGCCGAAACTACGTAGTATGACCCATCTTATTTCTTATGAATTTTTTCATTGCTCTTAAAGGAACTCATTTTTGATTTTTATTTGTATAAAGAAACATGAACATTTTAATCTTACTGACAAAATACGGAAACACAGCTGTCTGAAAGTATATACTTATTCTCTGAATCAGATCTGTCATATTCAGTTTGGCCCTTATATAATGTCACCCAACAATCGTCATAGATTAACGTCCTATCAATGTAGAAACAATGCCATTTGAGATGCCCGTTTGAAAATGAATAATAGCAGTATCGCATAAACAGTGAAGGTTCTGACGAGCCTGCGCATGCGTAAGTCTCGCCAGAACCTTTACTGTTCCACGAATGCGATTAAAATGCTGTGGACAACGAACCATAAGATTGTGCTACAACGACTTATCTATCGCTTGTATCACAGTTTGCATGTGCGATTAACCATGTAATTTTCAAAGCAGGCTCTCATCAAGACTTTCCAAAATCCGTCGTTGTTGCTGTTTCTGCTGCACGACTGTCTGGTGTTAGCTCTGTATCCACAGCAGCCAATATGCGCTACTGCACATCAACCCTGATTCTCATTGGTCGAAAAACTGAGAAATGTCAATGAGATGCTCCGCCATCAATTGGTAAGAACCATACATAGAAACAAAGTTTGTTTTCTTCCCTTGTGAAGCTCGATGCTTTATGTATTTTGCAGCAGACATTTTCATTACATTTCAAACAACTGTGTTTCCTTTGCTCACAATCTCGCTTACATTACCCTGAGAAATTTTGATAAATCTCATGTTCTTCAATGGATAGGTAGCCATTAAGATGACATTGGCGATGCGTTTTCTCATAAAAGCATGTACCTTAAGCAGTTTAAGGGAAATTACAGAAGTTTTCACCTTCTTGGGAGACAATTGTTTCTAAAATATTCTGTTACTCATTTGGCACATTCACTTGAAGGAATGATTTTTTTCTCATGAGAAGGATCAACTTCTTTCCGTCAAGAGTGGATTCCTTCTTCATATGGCACCAGGGAACATTAAAGCGAACACTAAATTCTGAAAGTTGTCTGTCCTTTTAGAAAACTAGAAATGTACCAAGTTGTAATGGCATAACTCTTAAACTACAACTCACTGACTAAGTCCTCTGTCGAACGTAAATTAATAAATCGCAAGGCACTGCCCAAAACCATCTTGGGGAAAAGCCCATCTTATCCTAACCAGAACGAGGCAGAGTGAGATCAATATATGTTAATGTTTGTTCAAGTCTTGCGGAGTACAATTTGCTGAGGGCTAAGTCGATTCCGTTCTGAGGTCTTTGAGAGGGTCGTTGTCATGGAGAGTAGAATACTAACACCGAATTTGATATATACCTGCAAAAGATGATCACGTGTCTTTCATGTCATAGTACAACCCCGCAAAATTGCAGTATGTTTCCTCTGGCTTTCTTTGCCGGATCATTACAGGGTTACTGATGAGGCTTTATTAGCCGAAACTACGTAGTATGACCCATCTTCTTTCTTATGAATGTTTTCATTGCTCTTAAAGGAACTCATTTTTTATTTTTGTTCTAACAAATGTGCCCAGCGAATGCATCACATTCTGTTCATCTATATAGTTTTATCATAGTCGCTGTTGTGCACACATGGCTATCCAGATAATATAGGGATCAACCACGGTTTTTCACGCATTTAAGATTTTTCCACAGTTTTTTTTTATTTCTCAATATCTAATATTTTAGCTTTGTGATTAACGCTCTGCATGTGGGATATATACCCGCAGACGACATTTTGATTTTTTATCCTAGAAAACGGGATTTGACTCCCCATGCAAATTGTCTTCATTGTAGAAATGTTTGCATGGCGTGTCAAAAACTAATTTTCTGGGAAATAAGAACAATATCGACAATTTGTCGTCTGTTGAACTAGCCTTAAGATTGATAAAGGTTAATATGTTGATTGTTTTAAAAGACAACTCGCAAAGGTCTATCCGACTGATCTTCCTTTGGGGAAACAGTATGTCGAGTCGATTTTGTTTGTTTGTTTGTTTTAATGTCCCCGTGAACATTGTATAGGTCATTTTGGAGACGTTGCTTCCGATTTTGAGGGACTTTTACCCGACATTGAGATGAAAGGACATCTCAAGCCCTGTCGCCCAATGAAACCAATACGGTTTATAAGCATGGACGGTCCGACTCGCGCCGCTCTTCCTGGACAGGCTTGGATCCTCTAAGCGGTTTACTAGTACTCGTGTGCGGCCGGTTTCAGCTCTGCGTGGAAGCATCATGTAGCCCATTTATTTCTTCAAGCCCCGATGGGCGGGGGCCTTAATCAATCCATGATGCTTAATATCAGGACAATGAGCATATAATCGATCTTGATTTTCTATGGTTAATCAAATCTTTGCCTTTCTTTACAAAACACATTCTTTTATATTATTGTCAGGGTCAAATGTCATTTTGCTTTCACTGACCAGTTTCGGTAATTTTTCTATATTATCTTTACATTTTAAAACAGGCTTCCACTTATGATAGCCTAATTCATATCCTTTAGAATAGTGCTTTAAATTATTCTTGCATATTTTTATTAATCGATTATCGATAACATTGTATATACCGATGATCGATATCAAAATCGGAGCCGAGTCTAACACGAGCATGCGTAAAAAGTGCCGCAAAAGCTGAAGCGTTCATAAAGAAGTATGTGAACTCGATGGCTCCCGACCCACATTGTTCATATATTCATGGAAATTGCATCAGACCGTGTAAAACTGGTAAATGAACAGTGAATAAGACCATATCTAGAATGTTTCAGTTTTTGTTCCTTTGTGAATTTTACACCGAGTTTCATCTATAAAGAGACCGCCTTTATGAATGGTTAAAAGTGGTCTTAAAGACCGTTCTTGAACAGTCTCAAGGGTGGTCTTAATCTATAATGTTTATTTTATTAAACAAATATTCTTCAATTATAACAACAACAACTATACTTACATAACCTAGATGATAATATCCCTTAATCGGCAGCAGCACCACCAGCGGCACCACCTGCGCCTCCCCGGGCACCACCGCCAGCAGCACCACCACCGCCTCCCATTCTCATCATTCCGCCTTTACCGCTCATCATCATCATACCTATAATATGAACTAGTGTTAGGATTCTCAAGATGTCAAATCTCAACCTGGCGTATGAAAAATAATATTTAATTTCTCATTGTCGTGGTATCTTCTATCATATTTTAAACCGTTTCAGACGGGAAAAACCAAAACTGTACAGCAGCAACAGATAGGCTCAAATCAGACCACAGAACACAACGTCTGGGCTTTTCTATTGGATTTCTAATAGTTCAGCCGATTCTACGGAGTACCCTTTTGAGCGAGATTAAAGTGGAGTTTAGGAGAGTCTAGTCATTGTAGTCATTGGGTGGAATTGTCAACGTGATGCCTTTCAACAAAAGATTGATGTATTATTAATATTTAAAATGTAAATGCCATGAACCATTCTTAATAACCATTCGCGACGGAAGGGCGAGGATTGTGGCCACGTAAAATTGATTTAAGCCCCAAGTGGAATTCGTTTCCGCTGTTCGTTCCAAGGCGGTTCTTCTGTCGCGGTTTATTTTTGTTATGGTTTGTCTTTGGGTGTTTGTGTCGCTTATATTATATTATTTTGGATAGCCTTTTGGCCATTGTGTGGGAAAGTAACTGTCCTTTTAGCTTTCCGATATTGATGATTCGATTACAGTCTATTGTTTGGTGTTTGTATTTCTTTCCTTTTGGTGTCTCTGATGGGAGCTGTGAGTTAATTGTATCGATGCCTGATCATTGCCTCCACTTCTATTTTACTATAGGATTGATGCTTAAAATCGTCCATGTTTTGGAAGTTTGTGTTCAAATGACCTCGATGGTAAATTTTGAAAAAGTCGACTGAAAAGAGTTCGAACGAACTTCGATTTCTAGAACCCATTTGGGACCATGAAAACGTGTTCGAGACAGCGGATGTTAATATTAGTGCCATACTGATTGTGAACAAATGGACAGATTCATAAATATTGACATTTGAAACAAAAATCACAAACATAAGATCAGCTGTGGTCAACTAGGCCTCATCAGTGAGATCTTGAATGGCTTCGATGGCCCTAAAAGAAAAACATCACGTTAACATTTCCGTATCATGAATAAAAGTAGAAATAAAACAAGATCAGAAACCGATACAATTAACTTACTCCACCCACCAAAGACACCAAAGGGAAGGAAACACAAGCATGAAGCGAACAGACCATAATGGAAACCTAAACAAAGGAAGGCCATAAGGACAGTTACTTTCCCATAAAATGGCCAAATGGCCATCCAAAATAAAAACAAGAGGCCCATGGGCCACAATGCTCACCAGAACTCAGGCGGACACTGCCCACTGGCAGCCATGTATGGTTTCAGGTTTTAATTTATTGATTATAAAGTCTCCCAAACAAACCCCCATTTCAAAATGAGCACCCATGTGGACTCTGTATCTGAAATATTAGGCCTTTTATGAGGAGGAAGGATGAGACATGGACCCAACAGAGCCCTGAATGGTATCACTGAATCAATCTTATCATAAGGCACAAGAATATATATGGTTTAGGGGTTGGGATGTGTACTGTTCCTGAGATATAAGGCCTTTTAAGCTGCGAAGGGGTTGGAGCATAGCCCTGGCAGACCCCAGGAAAGCCAAGATTGTTGTCGCTGAATGTGTCTTATAATAAGGACCAAGAAAATATATTGTTTAGGGGTGGGGATATGAACAGTTTCCAAGATATGAGGCCCTCTTATGAAATGACGAGGAGAGGAATGGCCCCTGTGGACCACCAAGTTTGTGTGACTGAATGTGTCTAATCATAAGAAACAATAATATATATGATTATGAGGTGGGGATCTTAATGGTGTCTGAGATATATGGCCTTTTATGAAGTAGAGGCGTGGGCCATGGCATCAGCATGTTGCCCTAGCACATAGACGCATTGATGTGAGTGAATGAGTCTTATTATAGGGAACACAAATATACATATTTTAGGGGTGGGGATCTGAACAATTTCTGAGATATATTGCATTTTATGAAGTGGTAGGGTGGGGCATAGCCCCAGCACACACCCAGAGACCCCTAGGTTGGTATAACTGAATGTGTCCCATCATAAGGAACAAGAATATATATGGTTTAGGGGTGGGGGTTCTGAATGGTTTCTGAGATATTGAGCCTTTTACGAAGTGGAGGGGGTTGGGCATGGCCCGGGCACATCCCAGAGGACCCCCAGGTTGGTTTCAATGAATGCGTCTTATCATATGAAACAAGAATATATATGGTTTTGGGATGGGGATCTGAATGGTTTCCGAGACGTATCACCTTTTATGAAGTGGAGTTGTGGGGCACAGCCCCCGTGCGGCCCGGGAGACCCTTAGATTGGTATCACTGAATGTGTCTTATCATAAGTAACAAGAATTTATATGCTTTAGGGGTGGGGATCTGAACGGTTTCTGAGATATTGGGCTTTTACTAAGTGCAGGGGGTGGGGCATAGCCCTGGCACATCCTAGGGGACCCCCAGATTTGTGTCACTGAATGCGTCTTTTCATAAGAAACAAGAATATACATGGTTTTGGGGTGGGGATCTGAAGGGTTTCCGAGATATATCACCTTTTATAAAGTGGAAGGTTGGGGCATAGCCCTGGTGCGGCCTGGGAGATCCTTAGGTTGATATCACTGAATGCATCTTAACATAATGAACAAGAATTTATATGGTTTAGGGGTGGGGATCTGAACGGTTTCTGAGATATTGGGCCTTTTATGAAGTGGAGGGGTCGGGCATAGCCCCCGTGCGGCATGGGAGACCCTAAGGTTGGTATCACTGAATGCGTCTTATCATAAGGAACAAGAATTTAAATGGTTTAGGGGTGGGAATCTGAACGGTTTCTGATATATTCAGCCTTTTACGAAGTGGAGGGGATGGGGCATAAGCCCGCCACATCCTAGGGGACCCTCAGATTGGTGTCACTGAATGCGTCTTATCATAAGAAACAAGAATATATATAGTTTAGGGGTGGGGATCTGAATGGTTTCTGAGATATATGGCATTTATGAAGTGGAAGGGTGGGGCATGGCCCAAGCGCACCCCAGAGAGACCCCAAAGTTGGTATCACTGAATGTGTCTTATCATAAGGAACAAGAATATATATGGTTTAGGGGCGGGGATCTCAATGGTTTCTGAGATAAATGGCATTTTATGAAGTGGAGGGGGTGGGGCATGTCCCCGGCACATCCCGGGGGGACCCCAAGGTTGGTGTCACTTAATGCATCTTAGCATAAGGAACAAGAATATATATAGTTTAGGGGTGGGGATCTGAATGGTTTCTGAGATAAATGGCATTTTATGAAATAGAGGGGGCAGGGCATGTCCCCGGCACATTCCGGGGGACCCCCAGGTTCGTGTCACTTAATGCATCTTATCATAAGGAACAAGAATATATATGGTTTAGGGGTTGGGATCTGTAAGGTTTCTGAGATATAAGGCATTTTATGAAGTGGAGGGGGCGGGGCATGGCCCCGGCACAACCTAGGGGACCCCCAGGTTAACATAAAAGCATATGGCTGACAGAAGTTTACTCAAGGAACATGTTTATGTAAATTTTGTAAAAATATCTGCAATGACTTGGCAGTAAATGCCATTTTTCAGTTTTCCCCTTTATAAGTCAATGGAAACTCTAAGTTGCCATAGCAACAAAACTAAAAGGCCAAATTTCATAAAAAAACACAAAACCTGTAAAGGCAAATATGGTGAATATTTTCATAAAGTCTCAGCCTCCTAGAGCATATGGTTTCTGAGGAGATGATTTTTTAAGTATTTTTTGTCTATTTTTTGCATTTTGGTTTCCATGGCAACCATAAAAATTGAGCAGTAGGCCTAAAATCATATGGTAGATACTAGATTGCTTAAGGAACATTTCTATGAAAGTTTTGTTCCAATATCTGCAAAGGCTTGGCAGTTAATGCCATTTTTCAATTTTCCCCATTATAAGTCTATGGGAGCTCTAAGTTGCTATAGCAACCAAACTAATGGGCCAATTTTCATAAAAAACACAAACTTTCAATCCCCCAGCCCAAGGATGCTACAGATGAAATTTGGACTCAATCGGCCCAGTGGCTTCAGAGGAGATGTCGTTTGAATATGTTAACGCCAGACGACGACGACGACGACGACGAAAACGACGGACAACTGCCTATCCTATAAGCTCCCCCAGAGCCTTTGGCTCTGGTGAGCTAAAAAAAAACACAAGTGATACACACAGTAAGTAACAAACAACAATATAAATAAACCACCACAGAAGAACCGCCTTGGAACGGTTAGTGGAAAGAATTCCACTGGTGGGCATAAATTGAATTTTACATGGCCATTATCCTCGCCCTTACCTCTGTCGCGGTATACACTAATTTTCTTTAGTCCGCATGAAGGCTTCCTAACTCATCAATGTAACATCTCCGAGAACATTTAACACTGTAAACCCTGATTTATATAGAGAAAAGTGAGGTTTATGAGAGTATACGTTATTTTACAGGAATTGTGGGTACTCGTTAGAACCACCTTAATGAGTATCCTCAAGCTATGTTTGGAGTAAAAATATAAAAAAAATACTACAAACTACTTTTCAGCGGAAAAATGTCCGTCTGTTTGTCATTACGATAACACATCCGTGTGACAAAGTGGATTTTTCACATCTTCAAAATGGCTACTTTTCTGATGAAAATATATGATATTTTTTCTTATTTATACTGCAAACACAGGCTGTGGGTGCTCGATTGAGACGGTTCTCACGAGCACCCACAACATATGTCTTGGAGCAGAAATAAGAGAAATAAGCAACATAATGTATACCCCCATAAAACCCAGTTTTTATTGTATCAAGTGGGGTTTAGGGGTGTTCATTTCACGGACGTTCTCCTTTGTGAGATTGAAAACATTGCACAATGGCTCACGACCTTGTTATCGTAATGAGAGTAATGAAAACTACCGCCTCTAGTTAGCTTTTAGTTTTACTTTATTTACTTTTTAACATTGATCCCCCTGAATTATTAACTCAGCCACATACATTTATGATTTCTGATTACATGGTGTAATAATTATTCCTACAAATTAATAAACTGTAAATAATAATAATAATAATAATAATAATAATAATAATAATAATAATAGAGGTGCTCGCGGAATCGAACCTCTCGATCTCAAATCAAATGTTTCACCATCGCGCCACAGCACTCCACAGTGTAGATCTGAGGCCATCAAGACTGGATCTACGCTAATTCCCAAATTTATTGTTGTTGTCTTCAGCGGGATAAGAAGCCATCTGATCGGAATCTACGCTGTTTGTGAAAGTAATTGTTATTGTGCTCAGCTGGATAAGGGTTAAAAGACGTCCACAAGAAAACAAAAAAGAATAGTTTCAATAATGAGTCCTACCTCCCATGCCGCCAGGTCTCATACCAGCTCCCATACCTCCCATTTTACCACCTGAAATTAGTGGAATTAATTTGCATTGTGCAAACACGACACAAACGTTTCTCCGAGTTTCGGGTGGTTTTACAGTGCCAATAAAGTTACTCATGTACTGGCAGTTTTCCGGACGAAGCATTTTGTGTACATGTGAGATATACTTTACGAAAACACGCCTATACTAATTCACTGTACAATTTACAGCCAAAAAATAAAACAACACACGAAAAATATCATGATAAAAATTGAATTATTTCTCTTATTTTTGTTCAAAATAGAGATTGTCGGTACTCGTTAGAACCACCTCGATGTGACGGTTCTAACGAGTACCCACAATCTGTATTTCAGTGCAGAAATAAGAAAAATAATGTATACCAATGAAACTCCAGTTTTACATTATTAAAATGGGATTTAACGGTCAAATTTATACAGGCATGTTTTCGTGATGATTCAGGCGGACAGCATTTTCAAGATTGTCGATTGTAAACAATGCAGTTTTGTACGATCATTTTCTATTGATTCACCATGTTGGAGACATCAGCCATGTTAGGCGTACCATTGATAAGTTTCACCAGTTTATATCTCAAAGATAAACATATTTAATGCATTAAAATAAAGTCATAATTAACCTCTAGGTGTAAGACTAAGGCGATAAGGGTTAACTGGAGTCTAACTGTTGTTCTTCTTTTGCTCCAGCATTTCAATGGGTTTTTTTCCTGTCGAGTTCTCACCGTTGTTTCATCTGTGGTTGATTGATTTTTGTGTTCACGGAGATGTTGCACTGATGAGCTAGGAGGCCTTCATGCGGACTGAACAAATTATTTGTCTAAATCGCGACAGAAATAAGGGCGAGGATTGTGGCCACGTAGATTCGACGCCCCCCCCCCCCCACACACACACACAAACACACACACACACACACACACACACACACACACACACACGGTGGGGTTCGTTTCACTGATCGTTCCAAGCCGGTTATTCTGTCGCGGTTTATTTTGTCGTGGTTTGTCTTTGAGTGTGTGTATCGCTTATATTATATTATTTTGTTTTGGATAGCCAATTGTGGGAAAGTAACAGTCATTTTGATGTTTCCTTTAGGGCCTAGTTGCTTCATGTTTGTGCTTTTTTTCCCTTGGTGTCACTGATTGGGGGCTGTGGGTTAATTCTATCGATTCCTGATCATTGCCTTCACTTCTATTTAGTCAGAATGACAGATCAGAATTATATAGGGTTATCTTATCACAAAGATAATGTATGTTGTGTGGAAACAACAATCATTTAACGATGTAATAATAATAATAATAATAATAATAATAATAATAAACGGTCAAAGTTATCCCTAACTCTGCGAAGAAATTTTCTAGGGGCTCCAAAACGCGTTCGCAACAACCCTGGTGAACGAACCAACAATCTGCTAGCTATTGGAGTTCTATTGTATATGTTTATAGTGTGATAAATGATACTTTACCCATCGGCATCATAGCGCCACCACCTGGCATCATAGCGCCACCACCCGGCATCATAGCGCCACCACCCGGCATCATACCGCCACCACCCGGCATCATACCGTCACCACCTGGCATCATACCGCCACCACCCGGCATCATTGGCATCATCATCATTCCGCCCATATCCATCATACCTGGAAGAAACCATGGCAACATATTTAAACAAAACTTAGCGTGATCGTCAGTATCTTGATACAATCCATTCTTTTTTATCAGTAGAAATTGTTCTACTAAGTTCATCTCTTTGGTGAGAGCTAGCGACTAACTCGCCATGTCACAGGTCCTGGTGACAGTTCTGATTCTGATCGATAGAGAAATTTTGGCAAAGTGTGACTACTGATGAGACTGCAATACAAAACATCTATTCAAATATATTGATAATCTTTTCACCCAAAATGAAAATTTTCCGATATTTTTTTTTTCATAGTTCTGCCCTAAACAGAGAAACAAGAAAACAATGTTAACACTGTAAACCCCCAGTTTTACTATATGACAATGGGGTTGGTGGGGGTCAAAATTATATAGGCGTGTTTTCGCGATGGTTGCAAATTTCATGTCTCATCACTGAAATAATGAACTTGACCAACTTCAAATATAAAAGTGTCCACTTCATGGGTGCATGGGTTGAACATTATTCGTCACATGTATCGTCAGCCTCGATAGCGCAGTGGTTAACGCGTTCGACTTATGGTCGAGAGGTTGTGTGTTCGAATCCAGCCACCGGTATCGGGGTGTGTCCTTGAGCAAGACACGTAATGACACTGCCCCACTCCATCAAGGTGTAAATGGGTAGCAGTGGTGTAAATGCCACTGCCTCTCTCTCTCTCGCGCGCGCGTAAAAACCACCGGAATGAGTGTTCGAGAGCGATTTAATAAGTTTGAAGCTTTCATCTCAATCGAACTAAAATAGATTAGTATAAACTAACTAAACACTATTCTGAAATGCTGATGTAACGATATTACCTCCTTTACCACCTGGCATTCCCATAGGCATCATCATCATAGGGGGCATGCCACTACTCATCATTCCACCGCCCATCTTTCCACCGCCCATCATTGGTGGCATCATCATTGGTGGCATACCACCGCCCATCATAGGTGGCATTCCGCCGCCCATCATTGGTGGCATACCACCGCCCATTTTACCGCCTATCATTGGTGGCATCATCGGTGGCATACCGCCGCCCATCATCGGTGGCATCATTGGTGGCCTACCGCCTCCCATCATTGGTGGCATTCCTCCGCCCATTTTTCCACCACCCATCATCGGTGGTGGCATCATCATCATTGGTGGCATCATTGGTGGCATCATCGGTGGCATTCCGCCGGCCATCATTTTACCTCCAATACCTGAAATAGAGCTTTACAATAACACTGGAATTGAATTGATATACCCTGTTACATAATATCTGATGCTCCTAACTCTTAGGCTTCAATACATATTATGTCATTTAATTGTTAAAACCCAGTCTCCGAAACTGTACCAGTGCATACTTTAACGCACATATACCAATTGAATCACGTGGAAATCTTGACAGTCAGTAACAATAATAAAATCATAATAAAACAAAACATTTGTATTAAATAAAACTTGAGAAAACGGAAAGTTGTTTAGGAAAAGGGCTCTTTCTAACTACTTGATAAGAACATGAATCCCATAGAATGTAATTTTGTTTTCTCATTGTGTCATGTAGTATGCATTCTGTTGTTATGACATTTTCTAGTCAGATACACGTGTGTTCTGAAATTATACAGAACATGTAACCAGACATGTTAAAACGTAGAACAGAAACATATATTGATTTCCTTTCAGCATATTACCGCATAGAAAAGATATACAAAATAATCAACAAGATCCTTAAGGCGTTGGTATTCAATTTATTATGTATGGTGTAAACGTTTACGAAATAAATGCTACTATATATACATACACTAACAACAAGTACAAACAAAGCAAAATTCATGCAAAACAAGGCTACAAAAGTACTGAAAGTCATATCTGTTGGCTTGAAGCTCTTCGAAAGTATCTTGACCATTAACACGATTCTCAAACACGCATGCCCGAGATAAGTAAATTAAATCACTGTATGCACGTGCATAAATCAAAGCTCTTCGAAAGTATCTGCTTTATTGATTCGATTCTCAAACACCCATGTCTGAAATAAGGACCCGCTGAATGCACCCACAACCTACGCTTTGCAATATAAAATAAGAAAATATCACGAAAAGTAGCCATGTTTGCGAAGTGGAAAAATGCACTTTGTCGCATGGGTGTGTAATCGTAATGATCTAGATTTACACTGTTAACAAAGGCAGAGTATATCCTCGTCCAGTAGGACAAATGTTAAGTTATTTTTACATAGTATATTTTCACAGAAAGCGATTTAGTATATAAAGCATAAAGCATGGCGGCCAATGTGACAAATTCGTCGAATTTAATTAAAGAACATTCATTATCAAAAGCACCGGCTCCCATCGCATGTGAGATTCGATTCAGATCTAGACAAAGTCCCATGCAAACGATACCGATTCAGTCATCTGGGTCTGAACTCGATTCCTGATCCTTGCCTCCCCTTCTGTTTTGTTATTATGTCTGACACTACACTACCGGCCCCGATAGCTCAGTTGGTAGAGTGTCCGCTCCGGGGAACGGGAGGTCACTGGTTCGATCCCGGGCCCTGATATACCAAAGTAGAAGTAAAACAAAGATCAGGAATTGATACAATTAACTTACTCCATCCATAAAAGACACCAAAGGGAAAGAAATACAAACACCGAGCGACCAGACCATAATGGAAACCTAAACAAAGGAAGGCCACATGGACAGCTACTTTCCCACAAAATGGCCATATGGCCATCCAAAATTAAAAGACACAAGTGATACACACAGTAAGCAACAAACAACAACACAAATAAATCGCCACAGAAGAGCCGCCTTGGAACGGTCAGTGGAAGATTTCCACTGGGGGGCTCAAATCGATTTTACGTGGCCACAATCCTCGCCCCTACTTCCGTCGCGATTTAGACAAATAATTTGTTCAGTCCGCATGAAGGCCTCCTAACTCATCAGTGCAACATCTCCGTGAACACAGAAATCAAAGAACCACAGAGGTGAGACAACGGTGAGGACTCGACAGCAAGAAACCACTGAAATGCTGGAGCAAAAGAAAACCAACAGTTAGACTCCGATGAGCCCGACCAGAGACAGAGCATCAGGCACCAACCAACATTATCTCTTCAATTTTCAATAAGCCTTTACGTTGGAGCCGTCATAGAATCTGAGGCCTGACCCACCGGCGTGCAATTAAAGAGGGAAGCAAAGTTGCCAACCGTGATTGGGTTAACTACCATGCATGCAGTCTGTCGTATAATATCCATGTTGTACCCAATCTTTTTATATCGAAGAATGATTTTACGAAATTGGGTGCTGAAGTCATTGCGGGTATATATTTTTCTGAATTTATATACTAAGTCACCATAAAATTCGGGTTCCGATAGACCTTGTTGCAGAAGAGATTTAAGTCCAATATTGAATTTTGAAATTAAATCAGAATGGCGTCTATAAAATTTTGAAAAGGCTTTGCGTAGTTTATGGTACCGATAACCCTGATTAAGAAGTTTAGCCGTTAATGATTTATTACGAGTGTTGAAGTCAGTTACATGACTACACACTCTAGCAAATCGAATTAATTGCGAAATATAAACGCCATAGGATGGCGCACGAGGAACATCACCATCCAAAAAAGGAAAATTTACAATCTCAAAATCAAAGTCATCGCGTTTATCATAAATTTTGCACGAAAGTCGTTAAGAATGGTACTAGCTGCTCCTCGCTTGGCACTCAGATTTACGGGGTAGAGCTAGGACTGGTCGACCCAGTGTCAGGATAATGTGACTGGGTGTGGTATCATGTAATGTGTCTGGGACATGATACTTCAGTGAGGCAGCACTATAAAAGTGAGCATTGAGCCCCCTGTCGCAACCAGACACCGTCGTGATATGACTGAAAATTGTTGAAAGCGACGTTAAACCCGAATTCACACACACACACTGACACTACACTTGAATTGGGAGCGAGGTTTGCAAATTCATAAACCTAGGAGTTTCAGACCACAAATAGAGTTTCTTACGGAATGGCCATTCGCTGAAATTAATGAAAAGCGTCAAAATGTGTAGCACCCATGCACATGTTTTTTATAAACACAAAATGATGAACAGAATGATTATTTATACCAGAGATGAATATCTTATGCAATTAAGGACAAACAAATTGTTTGTAGAAGCAAACAGCACAGTCACTCAATGAATGGGTCAGACTAGCTAGTTTCGGCCAATCAAGCCTCATCCGTGACATATATACTATTTTATAAGAGCCGGATTGGGGTCGATGGTCGCAAATGAAATAAAAGTTTTGTGTTTCTGGTAAAAAGAATATGATCGAAGACGTTTGGTAAACCATTTCGTCTACCAAACTAAGGCTGAGGTTTGCTTCCCCAAATTGCCTTCCAAGAACAAAAACCTACAAAAGCATACCAAAGCAAAGCAAGTGAATCTGAAAGCTGAAATTGAAGGCAGCGTCTTCTGCCCACCTCCCGAAAGCAACTGCATTAGAACCTGGTCGAGAGCATTACCTCCCATTCTCGGCATCATCATCATTCCACCTCCCATCATGCCACTGGGTCTACCACCTGTAAATAACATAAGGGTTGAGATCTTTTATAGCTTGAATTTATACATACATATATTTTTTGGGGATGTGGGAAGTAGTCAAAGCAGTTAATATATGGTATAGCAAACAGTTTTATTCTGATCATCACGATGCAACCCATTTTGTGCCAGAAATTCCAAAACGGATAATTGTCAAACAGTGCAGGCCCAGATTTGATCGGGGCCTGCACTATTTGCAAAATGTTCAATCATTTTTCAAATCAATTTTTAAAGAGAGCACAACCTGTTACCCCCAAATTTTGAAATGGACTCCTGCTATATATAAGGAGGAGGATTCCATTGGTACAAAAAAGGCAACTCTGTCTGCCTGAGAACCGTTAGTCTTCAATACCTCGAACATCTTTGAGACCCTGAAACTTCATCCTAGAAAGGGGTTATTATTTGAAACAGTGACGGTAAATAATTGCGCAAGGTGAAGCGACATAACGGCATAACTTAGGGTTAAGTTTTAACTTCCTTCCTTAGTGATACTGAGGGAAGAATTTGGGATCTGATTGTATCAGTTACTGGTCGTTACTCTAAGGTGGCACGATTGTCCCTGACTTTTTCTTACTAGTTAACAGGTTTTCGATCTCCATTAAAATAAAGATATGTTGTTTGTTCTCATTAGAATCGCCTCAATGAGGCGATTCAAAGAGTACAACCAACATACACTTTCATGATAAAAGTAGAAAAATCTTCCTAAATTGTGGTAAATATACTGGTATCTTGAACAACGAAGAAAACTCCCTGGGGAATCGAGGACGAGGTCGGATCGGATATGGTAAACGAGGTATCGGTGTTCATTCCATCGAAATTTTACTACTGTATTGTATCGGCCTGCAAAGAGGTAGTTGAATTGCTGTTAACATCATAAATGATCGTGACAGTGACAAGGTCTAAATCATTGGAAGGTCTGTCCGACCAGCCATGTCTTAAATCAACAGGGTCACCTACCAAGCAAAATAGAAGTGAACGCAGTGATCAGGAATCGAAACAATTACCTCTCACCGCCTAAGACACCAAAAACCCCAAAGGGAAAGAAACACAAACATAAAAATAACTTCACCATAATGAAAACGTCAGACGTTACTTTCCCACAAACTGGCCAAATGGCTGGACAAGCTAAAAAGATATTAGGAATACATACATGCAACGATAACCCATAGCAGTAGTAAACCACAACAGAAGAACCGCCTTGAAACAGCCAGTCAGTAAAAAGGTTTTACAGGGAGGTGGGGTGGGGCCGAAATAGTTTTACATGACAACAATCCTCCCTCTTCGTTCTGTCGAGGATTAGACAAATAATTTGTTCATTCCGCAAGCCAAGTACATGTATCTGACTCTTCTTTCATAGACACAAGGCCACTGAAGGCTCATGCATGCAGACAGCGAATACTCGCACAGGTCGCACAAATCGCATTGCAAGTCTTGTGTCGGTCTGGCTTTTATAATAACATTTAACCCTTAAAGTACCAGTTTATTTATTTACTATTAATTATTTCTTCAGGGAAATAAGGCTTTTCATTAAAGGATTTTGTCTGAAAGGTAGTTTAGGTCGTAGTACCAAAGCATTAATCCAAAATCGTTAATCCATAGACAAAATGGCAAATATAAATGTACGGATCAACAGACACGGACTCCAGAAGAGTGTAATCAGGCGTCCGCGGATATTAAGCATTACTTGGTAAGCAAGCTTCGCCAACCATGCCCATCGACCCGAACGAAGAAAAGGTGTAAATGCCGGGAAGGGTATGTCCAAGATTTTGGAAGTCTTCCTATGGCTTTCCATTGGCAAACATATCCATTGGGAAAATAGGAAATAAATGCTTAAAATGGCATCTCCAAATCATCACGTGAACAAGTCCGTGAAATAAACACCCCCGTACACCCCACTTTAAATAGAGAGAACTGGGGTGTACGGGGGTATACATTATGTTTCTTATTTCTGCTCCAAAACATAGGTTGTTGGTACTCGTTAGAACCGCCTCAATGGGGCGGTTCTAACGGGCACCCAAAACCTATGTTTGGAGTACAAAAAAGAAAAATATCACATATTTTCATCAGAAAAGTAGACATTTTGGAAATATGGAAAAATGCACTATATCGCGCGGGTGTGTTTTCGTAATGTATTGCGATTTGCAGTAAACCACGCCATCCAAGAATATCACAACTTCGTGCGACATGAAGACAACAGTTTATATTTTACTTTTGGTCCTTTGAGGTCAGCGTGAATATTCTGAGAAATCAGAAATAAATTAATGGTTTAGACTCATATTCTAGACAGGTTTTTAATTATTTGGACCCCATTTAGATTTATATCAGTCTTTGAATCGACTGCCTATTCGAAATTCGCAAAATTGCAATATGTTTCCTCTGGCTTTCTTTGCCGGATCATTACAGGGTCAATGATGAGGCTTTATTAGCCGAAACTACGTAGTATGGCCCATCTTCTTTTGAATGTTTTCATTGCTCTTAAAGGAACTCATTTTTTTATTTTTATTTGCCTTCACTGCAGCTGGTGTTGTGCCGTGTGGCGGCCGTAAAACGTCTCCCCGTACATCAACCATAGTGCAGTTTATATTTTACTTTTGGTCCTTTGAGGTCAGCGTGAATATTCTGAGAAATCAGAAATAAATTAATGGTTTAGACTCATATTCTAGACAGGTTTTTAATTATTTGGACCCCATTTAGATTTATATCAGTCTTTGAATCGACTGCCTATTCGAAATTCGCAAAATTGCAGTATGTTTCCTCTGGCTTTCTTTGCCGGATCATTACAGGGTCACTGATGAGGCTTTATTAGCCGAAACTACGTAGTATGGCCCATCTTCTTTTGAATGTTTTCATTGCTCTTAAAGGAACTCATTTTTTGATTTTTATTTAAAACAAGGAGACATGCTAGTAAACAAAATGACATCTAAAAACAGAAATCCTACAACACATAAGACCCCTCTCTTTTAACTGGACGAGGAGAACAGAAATTTCGATTTTTTCCGGTCAGGATCCCCTTAGTCATGGGAAAATGCGAAGATAAAATATTACCTTTTGCGTATCTCTTGTAACCTGCAATAAAAGAATTTCAAAATATAGAATATAATCTAACAAACAAAAACAAACCATCAAGAAAACACGCCTATATAATTCTGACCCCTTTGAAACCCACTTTTATATAGTAAAACTGGGGTTTACATGGGTACACCTTATTTTTCTTATTTCTGCTCTAAAATATAGGTTGGGCGGTTCTAGCGGGAATGCACAATCTATATTTTGAGCAGAAATGAGAAAAAATATGACAATTTTTCATCTTAAATTTTTCATTTATATGGCAATAAACTTTTCAGTGTATTTGTATATGCGTGTTTCCGTAATGGGAACCAAACTGAATCTAACTTGAACCATAACAGCTATGAGCCATATTGTTTTAAATTAAACAAATAAAACATCTTCATATTTGTATTACTGATGCTGCGCTGTTGGCTCACTGGTGTTGTTATTCTATGCCAGGTGCATAAAATCGGGTCATAATTCTTAAATAATACTGACAAAATAATCTAACACTATCTCATTCTTAATTCATGTATTCCATCATGGCAAATTAGAAGTGAAGGAAATGATCAGGAATCGATACAATTACCTCTCACCTCCCATCCAAGACAACAAAGGGAAAGAAACACAAACATAAATAACTTCACCATAATGAAAACGTCACAAGCGGAAAACCAAAATGACAGTTATTTTCCCCCAAAATGGCCAAACGGATATCCAAAATGAAAGATATTTTATCAATATATACATGCAAACACGACCTATAACAATAATAAACCACAGCAGAAGAACCGCCTTGGAACGGCCAGAAAAAGTTTTTTTTCCTGGAGTGTGTATGCGGGTGGGGAGGATTAGGGGCGGGGATCTTATGGCCCACACCCTTGCCCTTGCTTCTGTCGTGTTTTAGACAAATAATTTGTTCAGTACGCAAGGAGGAACTCATCAGTGCAAAATCTCCGAAAAGATAAAATTCAAACGAATACGATGAGGACTCGACAGCATGTAATCATGTAATAACTGAAATGCTTCAGCGAAAGAAATCCAGCAGTTGTACTCCGGTGGACCCGACCAGAGGAAAATCTTGAAAACTTGAAAAGTTTTACTTACGTTTGCCGCCACCTGCAAATAAAAATATTAATATTTTAATGTATAGAAGACAGGAAAAAACAATCGAAGACGGACAATGTACACTGGAAAATGACTGACTTCTTAATAATGTTGAACCCTTTAAACCCAGCTTTCATACGGTTAAACTGTGGTTTGCAGGGGTATGCATTATTATTTCTTATTTTGTGCTTAAAACATGCATCTATGATTGGAGTATAAATATTAAGATATGACAATTTTTGTCTGAGCTTTTTCAATTTGTGGTGGCAAAATTTTCAGTATGTTTGAATAGGCAAGCTTTCGTTATGATATTTTCGGTACATATTGCAGAGCACCTATGAATATATTAAAAGTTGTTTTGATTCTTGGCAGGCAACATGCCGGAAAATATCGCTTACTGGGAATGTGATCCCATGTTCTGAGTCAAGAAGCAAAAAAACATGTCAGTTTATAAATAAGTTCCCTGTAACGTCAAACGCGCATTTTGCACGTAATATATTGATCATGGTGCTCAGTAGAAAAACTTAAACTTTATGTTAGACAGAATGGGAGTTAAATAATGGAAACAATGATTTATTTAAGACAATTGAATGCTTTTGTTTTATTTAAGTCATCTTTTGTGATGCATGAAATTAGTTTACATTTTTTTTTCTCATCAACTTTGCAGTATTTCCAAGATGGCGGATATCGCAATTCAAGTTGGAAAAAGAGGTAATTGTTTTTTTTTTTTTGGCAAATCAACTGTGATCAATTTTATTATAGATAAGAGGTTACATATTTTCTGAAGAAATAAATATTTCTGTACTGTTTTGGAATGTGTAACAATCTTACGTAAAAATAACGTCATAGATTACACCATCAATATTACTGAGGCCGTTTGAAGCTTCATTCTTCAGACTTCAACTTAAAATATCTCAGAAACATGAAAGGTACCTTAATCAGGTTTTCGGCGTTTACATTTCCGAAACGATCGCCTGAACATTTAACCACATACAGGTATCCGTACCTTGATAAATAACCTTTAAAACAGCTATATAAAGCATACATACCACCACCGCCCATTGGTTTACCACCTCCCATCATTGGTGGCATCATTCCACCGCTCATAGGAGGCATCATTCCACCGCTCATAGGAGGCATCATTCCACCGCCCATAGGAGGCATCATCGGGCGCATCGGCATTGGTGGCATCATTCCTCCTTTACCGCCGCCTCCCATCATTGGGGGCATCATCGGGGGCATCATGGGGCGCAACATCATTGGAGGCATTCCACCATTACCACCGCCTCCCATCATCGGAGGCATCATAGGACGCATCATCATTGGGGGCATCATGCCACCACCCATCATTGGAGGCATCATTTTACCGCCCATCATTGGAGGCATCATGCCACCGCCCATCACAGGAGACATACCGCCGCCCATCATAGGAGGCATCATACCGCCGCCCATCATAGGAGGCATCATACCGCTGTCCATCATACCTCCGCCGATCATTGGAGGCATCATACCACCGCCCATCATTGGAGGCATCATACCGCCGCCTCCACCCCCGCCACCTTTACCTGTAAAAAGGAAAAGTTCAACGTCAATATAAGGTTAAATATCCCTTCAGTGTTTGAAATAACGTGTGAGTGGAGTTTATCATTACTAGAAAATGCAGACTACAGATTCTTTGTTCTTTTCATCACGAAAACACGCCTGAACCCAAATTTTGTATTGTAAAACTGGGGTTTACGGGGGTAAACCTATTTTTCTTATTTCTGCTGTAAAATATAGACTGTTTGTACTCGTTAGAACCGCAACGATGAGGTGGTTCTAACGTGTACCCACAGTCGATATTTCGAGCAGAAATAAGAAAAAAATACAATTTCTCATCTAAAATTTTTCGTTTTCTCGGCGGTAATATTTACATTGTTTTCGGAATGCTTTTTTTCATCACAATCCATTTTTAACAAAACATAATCCAAAATACTTTTAAAGTTCAGCTAAGGACATAGAGGAAAAAAGTAGGTCACAGTGACTTCATATGTATGAGGCTATTCGCCGTTTCATATGGCTGTTTTCAAGATTTTTTTAATTAATTACTAGATCAAGATACCAGAGGTCATTGTGATGTCCATTTTCTATGAAGTGATTTAAGGTTGCCCAGGAAAAGTGGTGCGAGTCGGATTGTCCATGCATACAAAGTAGAAGTAAAACAAAGATCAGGATTCGATACAATTAACTTACTCCACCCATCAAATACACCAAAGGGAAAGAAATACAAACATAAAGCGACCAGACCATAATGGAAACCTAAACAAAGGAAGGCCATAAGGACAGTTGCTTTCCCACAAAATGGCCACATGGCCATCCAAAATTAAAAGACACAAGTGATACACACAGTAAGTAACAAACAACAACATAATAAATCACCAATAAACCTATTGGTTTCGTTTGTTGGCAGGGCTTTGAGATGTCATTTCATCTCAATGGCTGGTAAAAGTTCAACAAAAATTGGAAGCAATGCTAAAAATGTCCTAACTAGTGTTGACGGGGAAGTTAAACCTCAATTCAAACAAACAAACAAAACCGGACGATAACCTGCACAAATGAGGAAATGTGTCAAACAGTATTATTAAACATTCAACTTTGTCTCTGTGTATGTACAACTCATGTTAAAAAGAAGATCCTGTATGAGTGTTCACGTATTATTGAATTTATTAAACAAGCAGAGGAAAAAGGGTAAACTGTGAGGTTTTGTCGAGCACTTTATCCCTTTTGCTCAACGAGTCTTATAAATTCAATTATACATCAATGCAAACGCATTTTATTCATGATATTATACAAAAAGGTCAATTTCCGACCGAGTGATTATTTAACGCGACATCGTTAAGGGCGTCGTATGTGTAACGTAACGGTGCGCATCTAACTAACTTGCATATTTATTCCACCAATAGATTACCAAAAGTATTACATGGCGTTATTGCATGCTCAGACGCGACGCTATATTCTAAATTTCAATATAGCTGTTGCAATTTGACATGAAACTGACCTTTATGCAAAAAATAAATTAGTCAATGTTATCGCCTGACAGGCCGGTTTCCATAAACATCTCCTGAATTTTCGGCATCTCGTGAATGGCGACCCATTTGCCGACCTCAATGTATTGCATAACAATATCAACCTCTTCGGAAAACGGCGAAGATAAATATAAGCATTCAGTCGTGTGTGAAATTATGGAAATAGAGGTCATCAGTATCATGTCAAGTTGCATTAGCTATAATAGTAATTTAGGCTCACAATGAAACAAAATCATCTCCGTATTGCATAGACTAAGTTCATTTGTAAACATGATGGCTGATTTGAAGTATTATTGAATTAATTACTAGACCTATATACCAGAGGTCACTGTGATGTCCATTTTCTATGAAGTGACTTAAGCCTGCCCAGGTAAAGCGGTGCGAGTCGGATTGTCCATGCATATGAACCATATTGGTTTCATTGGGTGGTAGGGCTTTGATATGTCATTTCATCTTAATGTCTGGTAAAAGTCCCACAAAAATTGGAAGCAATGCTCCAAAATGACCTAACTAGTGTTGACGGGGAAGTTAAACCTGAATTAAAAAAAAAAAAAAAAAAAACGAACGATAACCTGCACGAATTTGGAAATGTGTCAAACAGCCTTATTATGCATTTAACTTTGTCTCTGTGTATGTACAACTTTTGTTAAAAAATGAATTTATTAAACAAGCTGAGGACAAAGATTAAACTGCGAGGTTTTACCGAGCATTTTATCGCTTTTTCTCAACGAGTTTAATAAATGCACTTATACATTAGTACAAACGCAAGATTCTATTGATCATATGATGTTTGAAACGTATTTTATTCATGATATTTTACAAAAATGTCAATTTCCCCCCGAATGATTATTAAAAGCGACGTCGTTAAGGGCGTCGTATGTGCAACATAACGGGGCGCATCTAACTAATTTGCATATTTAATCCACCAATGAATTACCAAAGTTAGTACATGGCGTTATTGCATGCTCAGATGCGACGTTATGTTTTAAATTTCAATAACAGTAATTTAGGCTCACATCATCTCCGTGGTGTATAGATTAAGTACATGTATACTTGATTCAAGCTTCCTACTCGTATATCAAATAGTTCTACTATATACTCGTATCATGCCCGCAAGAAAAGTTGATACTATCATACGAACGGACTGATGGATGGAGGGAGGGATCGACAGATGGTACCAAAGAAATATTAAGCATGAACGTCAGTGATGGCCAGAGCAGACAGTATGACACAAACTGTTCTGTAATATTGACGAAGCACACAATTTTAACATGAGAAAGGAAGAACAACTTACCTCCATAACCAGCCGCGGAGACCACAAGGAGAGCGACGGAGAGCAAGGAGAAGCGTGCAGGATTCATGATGCAGCAGCTCTGTAATGAAATATACCACCGTTATTTACCCTAAATATTCGGAAACCTAAACCCCTTATCTTACTTGCTCTAAAATTTGATCAAGTGCAGTCTCGCCAGAACCTTCGCTGCTCGCTCATACAAGCAGTGAATCAAGAGGAACCTTCAGACAGAAAGCCATATCAATGGCCGCACTGAATGGCTGGGCATGCGCAGTTAAAATTTGTCATGACGGAATGCTCGAAGACACAAAATCGCTTGGCGGGGCTCATTTAATATCCGATGTTGAGCCAAAAATAGCTGGATGAGTGGCAAACTGTGTAGAACCTGTTGCGACGCCTCATCTGGGTATACACAGTTTGCTCAGTCCTGACTGTCCGAATACATAAGATAAATAAGATACAGCCTATAAAGGCATTGGTAGCACCCAGATACATTTGGGTTAGCTTAAGAAACATATATAGATAATTTAGAAGAATCATGAAATTCTGTTTTGTTGTTGTTATTCAAGCTGCTGCGGCTTTTCTAAAACAAAAGTCGATTTCTTTTTTTGTTTGGTTGCAACAGCTAGAATATATCTTGGGACATTGATTGAAATCTGACGCCTTGTCAAAGCTTTGACCATTTAATATGGCAAATATACAACTTTTTGGCTAAAACGCTTGGGTTGGCGACGTAAATGCAACGGCTACAGCTAAACTAAAACCCAACAGCATTAATAGACATTGTACTTACTAGAATACTTAATAGTTTGATCGCTTAGAAGTCCGTGAAGCTAACGATTCTTTGAACAACTAAGCAAACTTGTTGCAATGATTAACAATCTTCAAATATATTTTGTTTCTCCTGTCAATAGGGGACGGGGAAGCTCGGAAATAGCTACATAATTTTCAAATGGTAGGCCTTAAAGTGGAATCACGTTTGGTGAATCAATTTTAACGTCAGACCAGTTTTTTGTTTAGATATAGTTTTTCAAAAGTCATTATTGTGCATTGCATGGAGGCCGCCTATTTTGAAATTCCCTTCACAACTCATATTTCTAAAATACAAATCTGTAGCACTGTACTTTTCATGGCTAACATGGCTCAGTTTTATTGCATTGCAAGTATATTTGAAAGCGCATCATAACCCTTATTTTCACTTTTGAAACCAAGGTTACGATAATATATTCGCTTCTCAGAACGTTTCAAATTTGCATGCCTTGCTTTATTGGCATCTGAATTTTATCATTTTTGTGTACATGTTTGGCCTCTGGTTTCCTTACACCAGAATGACTTCGTTATACAGTGAATATTATCCTCTTTGAAGGAAAAACACATTGTTCCCAATGAATAATAACATCAGATGAACAAGTCCCTGTAGCAAGCGACATTGTTAACCCCACTTTATAAATAGAAAACTGGGGTTCAGCAGGGGATACGTGTTGTTTCTTATTTTTGTTCAAAAACATAAATTGTTGGTACTCAGTAGAACCGCCTCAAAGAGGCGGTTCTAATGTGTACCTACAATCTATGTATAAATTGTTGGTACTCGTTAGAACCGGCTCAAAGAGGCGGTTCTAATGTGTACCTACAATCTATGTTTCCTTCATGTGGTTATTTATCAGTTCTAACGAGTACCATCAATCTATGTATAAGGCAGGAATAGGCATTTCCCAGAAATAATTTTAGTTTTTAAGCCATGACAGAAATTATGGCAGATGATGGTGCAAGTCAGCTAGCCTTACGATGAAAACTCTTTCAGTAAAAAATCACACCACGAGAAAACCTGGCTTCCATTTTATATTTGGAAAGTTTTTTGTTTGATTTGAGATTTAACGTCCCCGTAAACACTGTATAGGTCATTTTGGAGACGTTGCTTTCAATTTTGCGGGACTTTTACCCGACACTGAGATGAAATGACATCTCAAGCCCTGTCACCCAATGAAACCAATAGGGTTTATAAGCATCGAAGGGCCGACTCGCACCGCTTTGCCTGGGCAGGCTTAGATGCTCTAAGCGGTTTACCAGTTCTCGTGTGCGGTCGGTTTCAGCTCCGCGTGGAAACATCATGCAGCATATCTATTTCTTCAAGCCCCGATGGATAGGGACACTATACTTGGTAAGACACAAAACGGCCGGCTGGGTTACACAGACTAACGATGCGCAGTCTGATCAGCACCATTGTTGTTAGCAAATAAAACATTTTTTATGACGCGGCTCTATTTTGATCCATCTATTTGAGGTTAAACTAAGCATATGCACTAAAATTCAGTAAGAAAAAAAAACAGCAGTGCTTTCTTTAATGAGAGTCTAAGTTTCACCCAAGCTTCATGCTAAATGCTGTGGTCAGACTGCGCGAACACATAGTCTGTGGTCTCACGTTATAATACATGCTTTCTGTTCTGTGTATAGGTGTAAACAATGTTATTATCGGTACCCATCGCAAAATTCATTGTTATAGACAAAATAAGAACGGTTTGCGGGACAATACTTTATCTTTCTAATATCTCATCACGAAAACATGCCTATATACTTTTGACCCCCTTGAACCCCACTTTTATATAGTAAAACTGGGGTTTCCGGGGGTATACCTTATTTTTCTTATTTCGGCTCTAAAATATAGATTGTGGGTACTCGTTAGAACCGCCTCGATGAGATGGTTCTAACGAGTGCTCACAATCTATATTTTGACCAGAAATAAGAAAAATATCACAATTTTTCATCATAAAACTTTCATTTTTTCGGCGATAAAGGTGGCAATGTATTTGCATAGGCGTGTTTTCGTAATGTGTTTCTTTTGAAAACATAATGCATGGGTACTTCTTTGCACCACACCTAATAGACTTTAGACGCTATATTGGGAGCTTTAATAAGATTAACATATTAAATCATCATGTTTCTTTTGAAAACATAAATCATGGGTACTTATTTGCGCCACTCCTGTAAGACTTTAGACTTTATGTTTGGAGTTTTAATAAGATTAACATAAAAATCATTTTGTTTCTTAAATCATGGGTACTTATTTGTGCTACTCCTGTAAGACTTTAGACTTATGTTTTGAGTTTAAATAAGATTAACATACAAAATCATTTTGTTTCTTAAATCATTGGTACTTATTTTCGGCCCATCTTTAAGGATTTGGACTCCATTTTGGGAGCTTTAATAAGATTAAAAATCAAAGCCATCACGTTAACAAGTAGGTGTAATAAATACCCTACAAAATCCAACTTTATCAAGAGACAAGTGGGGTGTATAAAGGTATTCATTATCGCATTCGTGCTCAAATCGCATTACGATAAACACACCTTTACAAATACATTGTAAATTTTACCAACGAAAAATGAAAATTGTCAGATGAAAAATTGTGATATTTTTCTTTGTGATATTTTTCTTATTTCTGCTCAAAACTTAGATTGTGGATTCTCGTTAGAACCGCCTCGGTGGGGCGGTTCTAACGAGTACCTACAATCTATGTTTTAAGCAGAAATACGAAAATAATGTATAGCCCTGCAAACCCCAGTTTTACGACATAAAAGTGGGGTTTAAGGGGTCAAAATTTTATAGGTTTGTTTTCGTGATGATAGAGTGGGATCACTCGTTAGAACCGCCTCATTGGGTCGTTTCTAACGAGTATCGACAATTCTATCTTAGAAGAAGAAATAAGACGTATATCAAAATATTAACCAGTGAGTCAGTTTGAAAGGTACATGTTTGTCACGTGAGTGTGTTTATCTATAATTGATCGTTTTACTCTCAGAAAATAAGTGAAACTTGGCAAATATATAAATTAATGCGATTTGAACGAATCTAAATCAACCTAAAATAAAATACAATAATTAAATAACACTATAATGATTTTAGTAGCCAACTAAAATATAGGAAAACAAAATAATGATATTCTCATATGCAGAAGAGCGCTTTCTCAACGCATGCAATGCTGAATTTAATAGACAATAATTCAGATACTGAAAATCCTTCAATTTCGTAAAATAATATTTAATATTCAAAGCAACTTACTTATTTACTAGAACAAAACAGCTATTAAATCACTACACCAAATATCACTAGAAATCCAAAGAAATCGTACTTACTATGAAAGACTATGGAAGTGTTTGAGGTCCGAGTTGCCTGGCCTGAAGTAACCACAATCTTGATCCCACTTTTATAGCATCTACTAGAGGACATTGTCGCCATTTTGTACAAGACCTGTTCATGCTGTCCGACATACAGCAACATACAGCCGGGGTCCACCAATGGACAAAAGATGTCGTGTGTCACAGGCGAAGATTGAGAATCGACCGCGCACTTGTCCAACCATATTGACGTCTTAAGTTTTCGCTCTGCAAATGCGTCAGGATCCAGATACAAAATCGAGACTCTGGTCAGCTTGTGTTTAACGCAGGCTGATCAGAGTCGTCTCCAGTCGCACATGCCAATTTGTACATCTTCCTGCGTCCCGGTTCATGGCCACATAAGAAATCTCGCATTCAGATTCTCGTCACCTGATTTGTAACGAGATCAAAGAAAACAGTAATGTCGCGCTTGTCTGTTGGTCAGTTGTTAACATGCTTTGTTTTATGTATTTCGCTACTACATTTCAGTTACAAGATCGGATTAGAGTTTATCATCGGAGTGGCTATTGACAATCAACTGGAAATAGCCAAAACACGTTAAAATGGCTATTGCCAGTCGACCGGTAATGTCCATTTTAACGTGTTTTGGCTATTACCAGTCATCTGTTCGTAAGGAATTTTACAATTCAATAACACACCCGTGCGGCATAGTGCATCTTTTGACACCACACAAAATGGTTTCATCTCTGAAGAAAACCCGTGATATTTTTCCTATTTATACTGAAAACATAGGTTGTGGGTGCTCATTAGAACCGCCGCATTGAGGCGGTTCTAACGAGTACCCATAACCTATGTCTTGGAGCAGAACTAAGATAAATAATGTATACCCCCTTAAAGCCCAGTTTTTCTCTTTATAAAGTGGGGTTTAGGCCCGGTATTCATTACATGGAGGTGTTACCGTGATGAATTTTTGGCTATTACCAGCCGCTGTTTAATGTAAGTTTGCATCAAGTTAAACTCTTGGATGCTGGCGATTTTCTCAGAAAACACAGTCACACGAGAATTATACGGAACCCGGGAAGGGACATTTCTGTTCCAGTGCTAGCAGAACAGAATTTGAAACAATAAAATAAGCGTGGAGAGGAAAACAATAAATATGTCGTTTAAACGATATAATTTGTCGTTTAAACGACATATTTATCGTTTTCCTTTCCACTCTGAAAAAGTAGGGTGGAATTAAAAACAATTAAAATAGAATGGAACAGAAAACAAAAATACATTTCTTGTTTTCTGTTCCACTCTGAAAAAGTAGCGTGGATTTCAAAACAATAAAATTAGCATGGAACAGAAAACAAAGATATGTCGTTTAAACAACATATTTCTTGTTTTCCTTTCCACTCTGAAAAAGGTGGGATGGCATTTAAAACAATAAAAATAGAATGGAACCGAAAACAAACTTATGTCGTTTAAACGACTTATTTTTTGTTTTCCTTTCCACTCTGAAAAAAGTAGCGTGGAATTTAAAACAATAAAGATGTCGTTTAATCGACATAATCTTGGCCTCCCATTGGTTAAAGATGTCGTTTAAACGACATCTTTAACCAATGGCTTCCATTGGATGGTGTTGTCACGCATCACGGCCACACAGATTGGCTCCCTTTGACTGAGGCCTATAATATAATCCTGCTGTATGTGTGCTTATGACCCGGGGGATACTGAATTAAGGAGAATCGCCCATGTCAATAGATGTTTAGTTAATTTTGGGCTGGGTGTTTCAGGCATCACAAGCGAGAAAATTACTCTTTTTGTGAAACGGTTAACAGTTAGCCGTCTTTTTGTGTGAGTGTTTGTGCTGAAGACAATATATTTTGGGTTCTCATAAATCCATTTTTTTCCGGAATGATATCTTCCACTATATAGATCTGTTGAAAATGGGTGTCACTTACCTCCCTTGAAATTCTAAAAATAAATATGTTCTATTTGACTGGAAAAAAGGATATATCTATGATTGATTTAGAAAGTATAAAAACTTATTTTGTATAGTATGATTTTTTATAATAATCCTTTTCTACTAAGTAGCTTTTATTATTTTTTATAGGAATTGACGGTTGCGTGAACTAACTAAAACCTCTCTAATAGATGTATTTGCTGATTTAATCGTTTGAATTATACACTCGCTGAACAATTCTTCGAAACTATTTTCCTCCTGATTGTGACTCTCTATGCAATACGCTTTCAATAATTGCTAAAATAGTACTTTCTATATCTTCAGGCCCCACCTCGTATCAACGAAACTAGGATCATAGTGCCAGCCTTTTCACATACCCGTCTGTCTGAGTAACTTGACCGAGAATTAAATTCTGTCCTTCATATTAAAGTTAGAAGCTGGTATTCCATCCCACAGAAACACAAGGCGAAAACATTAGCTGGTCGTCTGTCCGTCCGTCCGTGTCCTATTCAGCTTAATGAGCTAATAAAACCTTGCTGAACTGGTGACGCGACTATCTTTACAAGCCCAATCAGTCCGACCTTCTACAGTTCAAAAACGCAACATGTCCACAAACAAATATAATGAAAACCCCTGTAAATCCAACTCTATATAGAGAAAACTGGGGTTTACAGGGATCTACATTTTCTATTTTCTGCTCCAATACCTATGTTGTAGGTACTCGTTGGCGATGCGGTTATAACGACAGACGGATATGCGAAAAGGGCATTAGTCAGACAGACGGGCATGCGAAAAGGACAGCCGACACTATGATCCTAGGTTCGTTTCTCTCGATATGACCTTTGATTTGAGTATAAGCCTGATAACACCCAATGCACGGCCCTCGCACATCAGTGCTTGAAGAAATAGACTGGACTGCCTTGTGCTTCCACGTAGAGCTGAAAGCAACCGTACATGAGTAGGCCTACTGGTAAACCGCTTGGATGTTCTAAGCATGCCCAAGAAATGTGCTGCAAGTTGCATCACATGAACAAGTCCGTGAAATGAACACCCCCTAAACCCCACTTTATATAGAGAAAACTGTGGTTTACGGGGGTATACACTATTTTTTCTTATTTCTGTTCCAAGACATAGGTTGTGGGTACTCGTTAGAACCGCCTCGACGAGGCGGTTCTAACGAGCACCAACAACTTATATTTGCAGTAGAATTAAAAAAGATATCATGGCTTTCATCAGAGAAGTAGCCGTTTAGGAGATGTGAAAAAAATGCACTATATCGCACGGGTATGTTATCGTTATGTGGACCGTTCATGCATATAAACCCTTTTGGTTTAATTCGACGGCAGGGCTTGAGATGTCATTTAATCTCAATGCCGAGGTATCCAAAATGACCTAAACAGTTTTGACTTGGGCGTTAAACCTCATATCAAACAAACAAGCCAACCAATGGAAGGCTAGGATTATATCGTTTAAACGACATATTATGTTGAAAAAACGACACCTTTAACCAGTGGGAGATCAAGATTATGCCGATTAAACGACATCTTTATTGTTTAAATCCCATGCTACTTTTTCGGAGTGGAAAGGAAAACAAAAAATATGTCGTTTAAACGACATATTTTTGTTTTCTGTTCCATTCTTATTTTATTGTTTTAAATTCCACGCTACTTTCGCAGGGTGGAAAGGAAAACAAGAAATGTGTCGTTTAAACGACATATTTTTGTTTTCTGTTCCATTCTAATTTTATTGTTTTAAATTCCACCCTACTTTTTCAGAGTGGAAAGAAAAACAAGAAATATGTCGTTTAAACGACATATTATATCGTTCAAACGACATATTTCTTGTTTTCCTCTCCACTCTAATTTTATCGTTTTAAATTCTGTTCTGCTAGATACTGGAACAGAAATGTCCCTTCCCGGGTTCCGTAAAATTCCTCAATCTTTTAACACATTCTGTCAGAAATCAAGTTCGATTAGCTAGCACCATTTATATAGAGAAAAGGAGTGGGGTTGTTCAGGGTAAACGTCGTTTATATTCACATCCGCCATCAGAAAACACACCTATATAAATATTTATCCCCTTGAACCCCATTTTATATAGTAAAACATGGGTTTCCAGGGGGTATACCTTATTTTTCTTATTTCTGCCCTAAAATATAGATTTTGGGTACTCGTTAGAGCCGCCTCAATGAGGCGGTTCTAACGAATACCCACAATCTATATTGAGGCGGTTCTAAAGAATATCAACAATCTATATTTGAGAGCAGTAATAAGAAAAACATCACAATTTTTCATCTTAAAATTTTCGTTTTTTCAGCGGTAAAGTTTACATTGTAATTGTATAGGCGTGTTTTCGTAATCGAATTGACTGCATTTTAATCATACGGCTGGGTTTGTGAGTAGACACCCTTAGACAGCATACGTTTATGTAATGCGAGGACGAAAAAGAAATATTCTGTGCAATGAATTCCGGTTTCTGCATCAATAGCGGGCGATGACACAAAAAGTGTCATTATAGTGAACAGATGCCCACTAGGACAATAATAGCCCACTCGACACTATCCCGACACTATCCCACTGGACAATAGCCCACTGCTAAACTTTGACAGTGAGGACAATAGCCCACTACTTATAAAAAAGGGATTCAGAAGTCGTTTGTGAACACTTTCATAAAAAAAATAAATACCCAGCACTTAGTATTTTAAATCAAAACAAGTATGTTACTATTTTCACCTTTGCGTTGACTTTCAGAGTATGGCATTAGTGTTAAATTAAAATTAGGTCCTAAACAAAAAAGAAGAAAATTTCTGCATATCTTTATTGGAGCAACGGTTTTTATGCTACTTACTATACATAAAGTAATATTTTTGTTTTACGGCCATTTCAATATTATTTCACTCATTTCGAGCCGAACGTTAGCCAGGGTTTTGCGGAACAGAACAGAACAATATCTCTATTAAATACATGTATTCTCTGGCCACAATAATACTTGGCATAGAGACATAAAGTCTTTGTAAAAAAGTTAGAAACAAGACATGGTGTATGTTACAAAAACATATAGGAACGCACGAGGAACATCACCATCCAAGAAAGGAAAATTTACAATCTAAAAATAAAAGCAATCGCTTGTACCATATATTTTGCAAGAAACAAATCCATCTTCAATAGATAGGTGCAAATCAAAAAACGTGGCCTCGGTGTCAGACGAATTTGCTTTATTTAACTGAAGTGCTGGGGGGGGGGGGTATATTTAACTTATCAAACTATCGAAATAGGTATTGGCAATAAATAATAAATCATCTAAATATCTAGAAGTCAAGCTAAATGCTTCAATGATTTCAGATCGGTTTTCAACGGAAATGGACATAATGAAGTCGCTTTCATAACTAAACAAGAACAAAACAGCCACAAGGGGTGCGCAATTTGTACCCACTGGAATACCCACAACTTGTCTAAATAATTTAGTACCGTACTAAATCTTAGTTACATATTGTCAAGTAGAGAGATGAGAGCTTCACACACTTTCTGACATGGCCATTAAGTATAATTTATATGCTCTTCAGAAGTGAAAGATAGAGGGAGCCTTCCCTATGAAATGTCCATTCAATTAAATCATTAAGTTTTTATGCCCACGCCTGTCTTGGCAGGATTGGGGCATATAGCGTTTCGCCGTGATGCTACGTGCGTACGTTTGTATGTCACTCCTCGGATGAAATGTCGAGCTCAAACCTCGGGCTCACATTGAAGCTCAATTTGTTTTTTACCTGCTGTGCTACAAAGTTGAAATTTGGTATGACATTTACTCAGACCAAGACCTATCAGCTCATGTTCAAGTTGACCCTGGGTGGGCCCAGGAGTCCGATTGCGTAACAGGTCAGCTGAAATGTCGAGCTCAAACCTCGGACTCACTTTGGCGCTCATAATTTTTTACCTGTTGTGCTACAAAGTTGAAATTTTGTATGACATTTACTCAGATCAAGACCTATCAGTTCATGTTCAAGTTGACCCAGGGTCATGCCCTTGGGTGGGCCCAGGGGTCAGATTGCGTAACAAGTCAAAATTGTCATATAGGAATTTGTATGCAAAACTGTCAAACTGTCTAATTATCTTGAAAATTAATACGATTCGAACACCTAAACCATATATATTATTGTTCCTTATGATATGACACATTCCATGACACAGACTTTGGGTCCCTACGGTCACCCCTGGGCCATGCCCAGCTCCCTTTGCTTCATTAAAGTCTTTATATATCAGAAACTATCTATATCCCCACCCCTTAACCATATATATTATTGTTCCTTATGATATATGCATTTACTGATACAGACATTGGGTCCATCCCGACACCCCCCCCCCCCTCAAGGTCAAGGTCACTGTGGCTATTTTTAGAAAAACTTGGTCATCGCACTAGCGCCTACATTTTTTCACCAATTTCAATATAACTTCATACACGTGTTTCTTATAAAAATATCTTGAGCGAGTTAGACTTTCAAAGTCATGACCTCAAGGTCAAGGTCACTGTGGCTATTTTTGGAAAAACTTTGTCATCGCTCAAGCGCCTACATTTCTTCACTGATTTCAATATAACTTTACATGAATGTTCCTTATGACAATATCTCGAGCGAGTTCGACTTTCAAGGTCATGACCTCAAGGTCAAGGTCAATGTAGCCATTTTAGAAAAACTTTTTTCACCAATTTCAATATAAGTTCATACACATGTTCCTTATAAAAATATCTTGAGCGAGTTCGACTTTCAAGGTCATGGCCTCAAGGTCAAGGTCACTGTGGCTATTTTTGCAAAACTTTTGTCATCGCTCAAGCGCCTACATTTCTTCACTGATTTCAATATAACTTCACATGAATGTTCCTTATGACAATATCTCGAGCGAGTTCGACTTTCAAGGTCATGACCTCATGGTCAAGGTCAATGTGACCATTTTAGAAAAACTTTTTCATCGCACTAGCGCCTACATTTTTTCACAAATGTTCCTTATAAAAATATCTTGAGCTAGTTCGGCTTACAAGGTTATGGCCTCAATGTCAAGGTCACTGTGTCTATTTTTAGAAAAACTTTGTCATCGCTCTAGCGCCTACATTTCTTCACTGATTTCAATATTACTTCACACAAATGTTCCTTATGACAATATCTCGAGCGAGTTCGAATTTCACGGTCATGACCTCAAGGTCAAGGTCAATGTGGCTATTCTTAGAAAAAACTTTGTCATCGCACTAACGCCTACATAATTTCACCAATTTCAATATAACTTCACACAAATGTTCCTTATAAAAATATCTTGAGCGCGTTCGATTTTCAAGGTCATGGCCTCAAGGTCAAGGTCACTCTGGCTATTTTTAGAAAACTTTGTCATCGCACTAGCTATTACATTTCTTCACCGATGTCAATATTACTTCACACAAATGTTGCTTATGACAATATCAACGAGTTCCACTTTCAAGGTCAAGGTCACTGTGGCTATTTTTAGAAAAACTTTGTCATCGCTCTAGCGCTTACATTTCTTCACCGATTTCAATATAAATTCACACAAATGTTCCTATGACAATATCTCGAGCGATTTGGACTTTCAAGGTCAAGGTCACTGTGGCTATTTTTAGAAAAACTTTGTCATCGCTCTAGCGTCTGCATTTCTTCACTGTTTCAATACAACTTCAAACAAATGTTCCTTATGACAATACCTCGTACGAGTTCTACTTTCAAGGTCAAGGTCACTGTGGCTATTTTTAGAAAAAAACTTCGTCATTGCTCTAGCGCTTACATTTTTTCACCAATTTCAATATAACTTCACACAGATGTTCCTTATGACAACATCTCCAGCGAGTCCCACTTTCAAGGTCAAGGTCACTGTGGCTCTTTTTAGAAAAAATTTGTTCCTTGTGACAATATCTCAAGCGATTTCGACTTTCAAGGTCAATGTCACTGTGGCTATTTTAGAAAAACTGTGTCATCGCTCTAGCACCTACATTTCTTCACTGATTTCAATAGAACTTCAAACAAATGTTCCTTATGACAATATATCTATCGAGTTCCACTTTCAAGGTCAAGGTCACTGGCTATTTTAGAAAAACTTTGTCATCGCTCTAGCACCTACATTTATTGATGGATTTTAATAGAACTTCACACAAATGTTTCTTATGATGATATCTCGAGTTGCTTTGACTTTAAAGGTCATGACCTCAAGGTCAAGGTCAGTGTGGCTATTTTTAGAAAAACTTGGTCATCGCTCTACCGCCTACATTTATTAACAGATTTTAATATTACTTCATACAAAAGATGCTTATGATAATATCTTGAGCAAGATCTCCTTTCGCTAAGGGTCTAACCAATACCGAAGGCAACATAGTATTAAAGTTCTTAATAGAATGGGGAATCCGTACAGAAGAAGCAGAGTGTAACCTAAGGGGTGATATTGATATTTTAAATGTATTTGTGATACGCATGTGGGTTTAGAAGGTTATGATACCGTCAAAACTAAAGCGATCTTCATATCGGTCATTATGTAAAACAGCATATAAAATTACTGAAGATAATTCCTTCGAATAGAATGAAGGTACAACAAAAGCCCACAAAACATCTAAGTCTACTTAAAGTTCAGGGATGTCAAACAAGCAGTTGTTATACAACGAGGAACGAACATCGGTTTAATAATGACCTTCAACAGGTATCTAAAGGATGTCAATTGATGGAACAGTGAAAAGCAATTGCATAAGCAATCCCTGAGGATTGGAAAAATAAGAGCATTAAATGTATGTACGGGGAGACCTTTTACAGCCGCAACACGGCACAAACAAAACAACCCTGATATGCAAAGTACAAGTAAAACAAAGATCAGGAATCGATACAATTAACTTACTCCACCCATCAAAGACACCAAAGGGAAAGAAACACAAATATTAAGCGACCAGACCATAATGGAAACCCAAACAAAGGAAGGCCATAAGGACAGTTACTTTCCCACAAAATGGCCATATGGCCATCCAATAAAAGACACAAGTGATACACACAGTAAGTAACAAACAACAACATAAATAAACCGCCACAGAAGAACCGCCTTGGAACGGTCAGTGAAATGATTTCCACTGGGGGGCTTAAATCGATTTTACGTGGCCACAATCCTCGCCCTTACTTCCGTCGCGATTTAGACAAATAATTTGTTTAGTCCGCATGAAGGCCTCCTAACTCATCAGCGCAATATCTCCGTGAATACCAAAAATCAAAGAAACACAGAGGTGAGACAACGGTGAGGACTCGACAGCAAGAAACCACTGAAATGCTGGAGCAAAAGAAAACCAACAGTTAGACTCCGATGGGCCCAACCAGAGAGAGAGCATCTGGCACCAACCAACATTACCTTGAATTAGATCTCTCTAATTCTCAATAAGCCTTAACGTTGGAGCCGTCATAGAATCTGAGGCCTGACCCACCGGCGTGCAATTAAAGAGGGAAGCAAAGTTGCCAACCGCGACTGGGCCAACCACCACGCATGCAGTCTGCCGCACAACACCCATGCTGTACCCAATCTTTTTATATCGAGGAACGATCCCACGAAATCGGGCGCCGAAGTCACCGCGGTCATATATCCCTCTGAACCTATATACTAAGTCACCATAAAATTCGGGTTCCGATAGACCTTGTTGCAGAAGAGATTCAAGTCCAATATTGAATTTTGAAATTAAATCAGAATGGCGTCTATAAAATTTTGAAAAGGCTTTGCGTAGTTTATGGTACCGATAACCCCGATTAAGGAGTCCAGCCGTCAATAATTTATTACGAGTGTTGAAGTCGGTTACATTACTACACACTCTAGCAAATCGAACCAACCGCGAAACACACACGCCACAGGGCGGCGCACGAGGAACACCACCATCCAAAAAAGGAAAATCTACAAACCCAAAACCAAAGCCACCGCGCCTACCACAAACCCCGCACGAAACAAATCCACCCAAAACAGACAGATGCAAACCCAAAAACGGGGCCTCGGTATCAGAAGAATTTGCTATATATAACTGAAATTCTGGGGTGAAAATCTGACTGATCAAACTATCGAAATAGGTATTATCAATATTTAATAAATCATCTAAATATCTAAAAGTGGAGCTAAAAGCTTCAATAATTTCAGATCGGCCACCAACGGAAAGCGACAACACGAAGTCTCCCCCACAACAACACAAGAACAGACCAGCCACAAGAGGCGCGCAATTCGTACCCATCGGGATACCCACAATCTGTCCAAACAACCCAGCACCGAATCTAATATAAATATTGTCAAGTAGAAAGGTGAGGGCATCACACACTTTCTGACATGACCAAAGTGTATAATTCTTATGCTCTTTAGAAGTGAAAAATGCATTTCTGACATTACATGCAAGATAGAGAGAATCTTCTCTGTGAAAAGCCCATTCAATTAAATGGGATGGCGCACGAGGAACATCACCATACAAAAAAAGGAAAATTTACAATCTCAAAATCAAAGTCATCGCGTTTATCATAAATTGTGCACGAAACAAATCCATCTACAATAGATAGATGTAAATCCAAAAACGGGGCCTCGGTATCAGAAGAATTTGCTTTATTTAACTGAAGTTCTAGGGGGTAAATCTGACTGATCAAACCATCAAAATAGGTATTGTCAATATTTAATAAATCATCTAAATATCTAGAAGTAGAGCTAAAAGCTTCAATAATTTCGGATTGGTTATCAATGGAAAGCGACATAATGAAGTCTCTTTCATAACAATACAAGAACAGATCAGCCACAAGAGGTGCGCAATTAGTACCCATCGGAATACCCACAATTTGTCTAAATAACTTAGTACCGAATCTAATATAAATATTGTCAAGTAGAAAGGTGAGGGCATCACACACTTTCTGACATGACCAAAGTGTATAATTCTTATGCACTTTAGAAGTGAAAAATGCATTTCTGACATTACATGCAAGATAGAGAGAATCTTCTCTGTGAAAAAAGCCCATTCAATTAAACCATTAAGCTTTTCTTTTATAAGATTATGAGGCAGTGTAGTGTAAAGAGTGGAAAAATCGTAGGTAGACAGACTAGAAGCACGAAACTGTCTAGATTTCAATTTATTTAAAACCTCATTCGAATTTTTTACAGACCAAAACAGATTTCTTCCTGATCTTTCAAAGACTTTTACAGCCGCCACACGGCTTATTGGGAATTAGAGAGATTTAATTCAAGGTAATGTTGGTTGGTGGCTGATGCTCTATCTCTTGTCGGGCCCATCAGAGTCTAACTGTTGGTTTTCTTTTGCTCCAGCATTTCAGTGGTTTCTTGCTGTCGAGTACTCACCGTTGTCTCACCTCTGTGGTTCTTTGATTTTTGAGTCACGGAGATGTTGCACTGATGAGTTAGGAGGCCTTCATGTGGACTGAACAAGTTATTTGTCTAAATTGCGACGGAAGTAAGGGCGAGGATTGTGGCCACGTAAAATCGATTTAAGCCCCCCAGTGGAAATCATTCCGCTGACCGTTCCAAGGCGGTTCTTCTGTGGCGGTTTATTTATGGTGTTGTTTGTTACTTACTGTGTGTATCACTTGTGTCTTTTTATTTTGGATGGCCATATGGCCATTTTGTGGGAAAGTAACTGTCCTTATGGTCTTCCTTTGTTTAGGTTTCCATTATGATCTGGTCGCTTAATGTTTGTGTTTCTTTCCCTTTGGTGTCTTTTATGGGTGGAGTAAGTTAATTGTATCGATTCCTGATCTTTGTTTTACCTCTACTTTATGAAATTCTTGAATACCTAGTTTAAGATGACGTAAAGACGTCTTGGGTTTAAGAGGTAATAAGTTAGTATTTTGAGAATAGAAAGAAATGCGTTTATTCACTAGTTTTAAAATGCTAAGTTTCCAGTCCTTAAGGGCTTTATGCTCAACATACTCTCGCTTACACCATCGATTACCGAATTCATTCAAGGAAGCAGCGATTTCATCTCTACATTCACTGAAATTAATTTTAGAAGGAAACCGATATTTCGGTCCTTTAGAAATTATATTCCTTATCCTAGAATCAGGAATAATTTTCAAATTGCCAGTAATTATATGACCAGCAGCAGGATAGCAATACTTTGAGTTTTTACAATCACATGAATCAGGAGTATTAGTATCAATATCAAGATCTGAAATAAGTTTATTGAAATTAAAAATGATAGCTCTAACAGGTTTGTTATATTTATAGCAAATTATAGGTGTTTCAGTATTTTGAAAATAAGCAGGAATGGAAGAAAGCACCGATCTCTCACGGAAGATACTGGGCAAATGTATAAAATCCATACCCTTATTAATGAAGGATATTTTGAAGAAATGGCGTTTATGATTAATTTCAGAATCAATGTAAGGACGGAGAATATGCTCAGTATAGACTCTAGTTAAGAGAGCCGCATCATATAACTGATGAGAACTATCGTAGAATTTATTCGCCTCGGTGTCCAGAAGACGTAAAACAGAAACGGGTAATGAACTTAAAAATGAAAGCATAGAGTGGCGTCCATGATTTAATAATATAATTGACAGTCACTACAGTCTAGTATTGTTTCGTTTAAACGCACGTGATTTACGTTTAAAATTACCATTTTTCCTGGTGCCGTGAGATCTAGTTCTGCGTTTTCGACATTCCAGGAGCGAGAATATATCAAAGTAGAAGTAAAACAAAGATCAGGAATTGATACAATTAACTTACTCCACCCATAAAAGACACCAAAGGGAAAGAAATACAAACATTAAGCGACCAGACCATAATGGAAACCAAAACAAAGGGCGGCCATAAGGACAGTTACTTTCCCACAAAATGGCCATATGGCCATCCAAAATTAGAAGACACAAGTGATACACACAGTAAGTAACAAACAACAACATAAATAAATCGCCACAGAAGAGCCGCCTTGGAACGGTCAGTGGAAGATTTCCACTGGGGGGCTTAAATCGATTTTACGTGGCCACAATCCTCGCCCTTACTTCCGTCGTGATTTAGACAAATAATTAGTTCAGTCCGCATGAAGGCCTCCTAACTCATCAGTGCAACATCTCCGTGAACACAAAAATCAAAGAACCACAGAGGTGAGACAACGGTGAGGACTCGGCAGCAAGAAACCACTGAAATGCTGGAGCAAAAGAAAACCATCAGTTAGACTCCGATGAGCCCGACCAGAGACAGAGCATCAGGCACCAACCAACATTATCTCTCTAATTCTCAATAAGCCTTTACGTTGGAGCCGTCATAGAATCTGAGGCCTGACCCGACGGCGTGCAATTAAAGAGGGAAGCAAAGTTGCCAACCGTAAGTCCGGCATTCTGGAAATATTACCCTCATGATAAATGTTGTCATTAAATCCCAGTGGAAAAGGGGTCTGTAAAACTTTAATCCATTTCAGTTCAGCTTCATGTCTTTTGATTATTTTGAATCTAGATGTAGAATTTGCATCGTAATAAAGTTTTTCCACTGGTTGTATAACAATGTTATTTACAGAATGACCTGTACGTCGAAAGAGACGGTACAAGAAAGTGTCAGTTTTCTTAGGCTTACTTATTCTACGATAATGCTCGTTCAATCTAGTTTTAAGCATGCGGTTAGTTTGACCGACGTACTGCATATTTCAGTTTGCAGCACGTCATGTAATTAGATAAATTAAATCTGTAGACTGTCATGTCAAATCAGACATGTTAACTACAGAGAAGCGTCTACCGTTTACAGATGAAGTAACGGTAGACGCAATGCTTAAATGCGAACAACATCTGCACCTCTTGGCAATGCACTTAGAAATACTAGGATACATTCCACTTCTTTTCCACGGATTAGTATATTTTCGAAGGATGGGCGATTTGAGGGGAGATAGTCTTATACGAAGACTACTCCCAAAAACATTGGTATTGCCTGCTCCATTGAGATTAACTGAAGTTACAGAAGACAAATTAAGGGTCTAACCAATACCGAAGGCAACATAGTATTAAAGTTCTTAATAGAATGGGGAATCCGTACAGAAGAAGCAGAGTGTAACCTAAGCGGTGATATTGATATTTTAAATGTATTTGTGATACTCATGTGGGTTTAGAAGGTTATGATACCGTCAAAACTAAAGCGATCTTCATATCGGTCATTATGTAAAACAGCATATAAAATTACTGAAGATAATGCCTTCGAATAGAAGGAAGGTACAACAAAAGCCCACAAAACATCAAAGTAGAAGTAAAACAAAAATCAGGAATTGATACAATTAACTTACTCCACCCATAAAAGACACCAAAGGGAAAGAAATACAAACATTAAGCGACAAGAACATAATGGAAACCTAACCAAAGGAAGGCCATAAGGACAGTTACTTTCCCACAAAATGGCCATACGGCCATCCAAAATAAAAAGACAAAAGTGATACACACAGTAAGTAACAAACAACAACATAAATAAATCGCCACAGAAGAGCCGCCTTGGAACGGTCAGTGGAAGATTTCCACTGGGGGGCTTAAATCGATTTTACGTGGCCACAATCCGCGCCCTTACTTCCGTCGCAATTTAGACAAATAATTTGTTCAGTCCGCATGAAGGCCTCCTAACTCATCAGTGCAACATCTCCGTGAACACAAAAATCAAAGAACCACAGAGGTGAGACAACGGTGAGGACTCGACAGCAAGAAACCACTGAAATGCTGGAGCAAAAGAAAACCAACAAGCCGTTAATAATTTATTACGAGTGTTGAAGTCAGTTACATGACTACACACTCTAGCAAATCGAATTAATTGCGAAATATAAACGCCATAGGATGGCGCACGAGGAACATCACCATCCAAAAAAGGAAAATTTACAATCTCAAATTCAAAGTCATCGCGTTTATCATAAATTTTGCACGAAACAAATCCATCTGCAATAGATAGATGTAAATCCAAAAATGGGGCGTCGGTATCAGAAGAATTTGCCTTATTTAACTGATGTTCTAGGGGGTAAATCTGACTGATCAAACCATCAAAATAGGTATTATCAATATTTAATAAATCATCTAAATATCTAGAAGTAGAGCTAAAAGCTTCAATAATTTCAGATTGGTTATCAATGGAAAGCGACAAAATGAAGTCTCTTTCATAACAATACAAGAACAGATCAGCCACAAGAGGTGCGCAATTAGTACCCATCGGAATACCCATAATTTGTCTAAATAACTTAGTACCGAATCTAATAAAAATATTGTCAAGTAGAAAGGTGAGGGCATCACACTTAAGTCTACTTAAAGTTCAGGGATGTCAAACAAGCAGTTGTTATACAACGAGGAACGAACATCGGTTTAATAATGACCTTCAACAGGTATCTAAAGGATGTCAATTGATGGAACAGTGAAAAGCAATTGCATAAGCAATCCCTGAGGATTGGAAAAATAAGAGCATTAAATGTATGTACGGGGAGACCAGACAAGGCCGCTAACAACGTCGTCGTTGTGTGACGGCTCCACTATATTAACACGCTTAAGCAGGAGCTTGGAGGTACTAGGGCCTATGAATTTCAGCCTTTAGCTGAAGAGAGAGAGCTATAGTAGATGAACATATTTGTCATTCAGCCACCAAGTTTGTTGTGTGTGTTACAGAAGGCCAAGACAAGCTTCCTACGCTATACTGGTTACCAAAACTTCATAAAAGACCTTACAAAGCACGGTTTATTGCAAATTCTAGCTCTTGCATTACCAATGAACTTTCTAAATTATTAACTTCCTGTCTTACTGCTATTAAAACGCATGTGATTAAATATTGTGATAAAGTCTTTGAAAGATCATGAAGAAATCTATTTTGGTCTATAAAAAATTCGAATGAGGTTTTAAATTAATTGAAATCCAGACGTTTTCGTGCTTCAAAGTAGAAGTAAAACAAAGATCAGGAATTGATACAATTAACTTACTCCATCCATAAAAGACACCAAAGGGAAAGAAATACAAACATTAAGCGACCAGACCATAATGGAAACCTAAACAAAGGAAGGCCATATGGACAGTAACTTTCCCACAAAATGGCCATATGGCCATCCAAAATTAAAAGACACAAGTGATACACACAGTAAGTAACAAACAACAACATAAATAAATCGCCACAGAAGAGCCGCCTTGGAACGGTCAGTGGAAGATTTCCACTGGGGGGCTTAAATCGATTTTACGTGGCCACAATCCTCGCCCTTACTTCCGTCGCGATTTAGACAAATAATTTGTTCAGTCCGCATGAAGGCCTCCTAACTCATCAGTGCAACATCTCCGTGAACACAGAAATCAAAGAACCACAGAGGTGAGACAACGATGAGGACTCGACAGCAAGAAACCACTGAAATGCTGGAGCAAAAGAAAACCAACAGTTAGACTCCGATGAGCCCGACCAGAGACAGAGCATCAGGCACCAACCAACAGTATCTCTTTAATTTTCAATAAGCCTTTACGTTGGAGCCGTCATAGAATCTGAGGCCTGACCCACCGGCGTGCAATTAAAGAGGGAAGCAAAGTTGCCAACCATGATTGGGTTAACTACCATGCATGCAGTCTGTCGTATAATATCCATGTTGTACCCAATCTTATTATATCGAAGAATGATTTTACGAAATTGGGTGCTGAAGTCATTGCGGTTATATATTTTTCTGAATTTATATACTAAGTCACCATAAAATTCGGGTTCCGATAGACCTTGTTGCAGAAGAGATTTAAGTCCAATATTGAATTTTGAAATTAAATCAGAATGGCGTCTATAAAATTTTGAAAAGGCTTTGCGTAGTTTATGGTACCGATAACCCTGATTAAGGAGTTTAGCCGTTAATAATTTAATACGAGTGTTGAAGTCAGTTACATGACTACACACTCTAGCAAATCGAATTAATTGCGAAATATAAACGTCATAGGATGGCGCACGAGGAACATCACCATCGAAAAAAGGAAACTTTACAATCTCAAAATCAAAGTCATCGCGTTTATCATAAATTTTGCACGAAACAAATCCATCTACAATAGATAGATGTAAATCCAAAAACGGGGCCTCGGTATCAGAAGAATTTGCCTTATTTAACTGAAGTTCTAGGGGGTAAATCTGACTGATCAATAAGATAATAAGATTATGAGGAAGTGTAGTGTAAAGAGTGGAAAAATCGTAGGTAGACAGACTAGAAGCACGAAACTGTCTAGATTTCAATTTATTTAAATAAAAATAAAAAATGAGTTCCCTTAAGAGCAATGAAAATATTCATAAGAAAGAAGATGGGTCATACTACGTAGTTTCGGCTAATAAAGCCTCATCGGTGACCCTGTAATGATCCGGCAACGAAAGCCAGAGGAAGCATACTGCAATTTTGCGAATTTCGAATAGGCAGTCGATTCAAAGACTGATGTAAATCAAAATGAGGTCCAAATAATTAAAAACCTGTCTAGAATTTGAGTCTAAACTAAAAATTTATTTCTGATTTCTCAGAATATTCACTCTGATCTCAAAGGACCAAAAGTAAAATATAAACTGCACTATGGTTGATGTACGGGGAGACGTTTTACGGCCGCCACACGGCACAACACCAGCTGCAGTGAAGGCAAATAAAAATAAAAAATGAGTTCCCTTAAGAGCAATGAAAATATTCATAAGAAAGAAGATGGGTCATACTACGTAATTTCGGCTAATAAAGCCTCATCGGTGACCCTGTAATGATCCGGCAACGAAAGCCAGAGGAAGCATACTGCAATTTTGCGAATTTCGAATAGGCAGTCGATTCAAAGACTGATGTAAATCAAAATGAGGTCCAAATAATTAAAAACCTGTCTAGAATTTGAGTCTAAACAAATAATTTATTTCTGATTTCTCAGAATATTCACGCTGATCTCAAAGGACCAAAAGTAAAATATAAACTGCACTATGGTTGATGTACGGGGAGACGTTTTACGGCCGCCACACGGCACAACACCAGCTGCAGTGAAGGCAAATAAAAATAAAAAATGAGTTCCCTTAAGAGCAATGAAAATATTCATAAGAAAGAAGATGGGTCATACTACGTAGTTTCGGCTTATAAAGCCTCATCGGTGACCCTGTAATGATCCGGCAACGAAAGCCAGAGGAAGCATACTGCAATTTTGCGAATTTCGAATAGGCAAAATAAAACCTCATTCGAATTTTTTATAGACCAAAACAGATTTCTTCCTGATCTTTCAAAGACTTTATCACAATATTTAATTACATGCGTTTTAATAGCAGTAAGACAGGAAGTTAATAATTTAGAAAGTTCAGTGGTAGTGCAAGATCTAGAATTTGCAATAAACCGTGCTTTGTAAGGTTTTTTATGAAGTTTTGGTAACCAGTATTGTGTAGGAAGCTTGTCTTGGCCTTCGTTAACACACACAGCAAACTTGGTGGCTGAAAGACAAACATGTTTATCTACTATAGCTCTCTCTTCAGCCAAAGGCTGAAGTTCATAGGCCTTAGTACCACCAAGCTCCTGCTTAAGCGTGTTAACATAGTGGAGCCGTCACACAACGACGACGTTGTTAGCGGCCTTGTCTGCAGGGGCCAAAACAAACTTCTTATGAAATAATTATTCTTGAATACCTAGTTTAAGATGACGTAAAGAGGCCTTGGGCTTAGGAGGTAATAAGTTAGTATTTTGAGAATAGAAAGAAATGCGTTTATTCACTAGTCTTAAAATGCTAAGTTTCCAGTCCTTTAGGGCTTTACACTCAACTTACTCTCGCTTACACCATCGATTACCGAATTCATTCAAGGAAGCAGCGATTTCATCTCTACATTTACTGAAATCAATTTTAGAAGGAAACCGATATTTCGGTCCTTTAGAAATTATATTCCTTATCCTAGAATCAGGAATAATTTTCAAATTGCCAGTAATTACATGACCAGCAGCAGGATAGCAATACTTTGAGTTTTTACAATCACATGAATCAGGAGTATTAGTATCAATATCAAGATCTGAAACAAGTTTATTGAAATTAAAAATGATAGATCTAACAGGTTTGTTATATTTATAGCAAATTATAGGTTTTTCAGTATTTTGAAAATAAGCAGAAATGGAATAAAGCACCGATCTCTCACGGAAGATACTGGGCAAATCTATAAAATCCATACCCTTATTAATGAAGGATATTTTGAAGAAATGACGTTTATGATTAATTTCAGAATCAATGTAAGGACGGAGAGTATGCTGAGTATAGCCTCTAGTTAAGAGAGCCGCATCATATAACTGATGAGAACTATCGTAGAATTTATTCGCCTCGGTGTCCAGAAGACGTAGAACAGAAACGGGTAATGAACTTAAAAATGAAAGCATAGAGTGGCGTCCATGATTAAATAATATAATTGACAGTCACTTCAGTCTAGTATTGTTTCGTTTAAACGCACGTGATTTACGTTTAAAGTTACCATTTTTCCTGGTGCCGTGAGATCTAGTTCTGCGTTTTCGACATTCCAGGAGTGAGAAAATATCAAAGTCCGGCATTCTGGAAATATTACCCTCATGATAAATGTTGTCATTAAATCCCAGTGGAAAAGGGGTCTGTAAAAATTTAATCCATTTCAGTTCAGCTTCATGTCTTTTGATTATTTTGAATCTAGATGTAGAATTTGCATCGTAATAAAGTTTTTCCACTGGTTGTATAATAATGTTATTTACAGAATGACATGTACGTCGAAAGTGACGGTACAAGAAAGTGTCAGTTTTCTTAGGCTTAGTTTCTTAGATTCCTTTGGTGTCTTTTATGGATGGAGTAAGTTAATTGTATCAATTCCTGATCTTTGTTTTACTTCTACTTTACTCATTCTACGATAATGCTTGTTCAATCTGTTTTAAGCATGCGGTTAGTTTGACCGACGTACTGCATGTTACAGTTTGCAGCACGTCAAGTAATTAGATAAATTAAATCTGTAGACTGTCATGTCAAATCAGACATGTTAACTACAGAGAAGCGTCTACCGTTTACAGATGAAGTAACGGTAGACGCAGTGCTTCAAGTCTGTCTACTTTCCACTCTTTACGCTACACTTCCTCATAATCTTATAAAAGAAAAGCTTAACGATTTAATTGAATTGGCTTTTCAAAGAGAAGATTCTCTCTATCTTGCATGTAATGTCAGAAATGCATTTTTCACTTCTAAAGAGCATAAGAATTATACATTTTGGTCATGCCTGAAAGTGTGTGATGCCCTCACCTTTCTACTTGACAATATTTATATAAGATTCGGTACTAAGGCAAATTGTGGGCATTCCGATGGGTTCGAATTATGCACCTCTTGTGGCTGATCTGTTCTTGTATTGTTATGAAAGAGACTTCATTATGTCGCTTTTCATTGATAACCAATCTGAAATTATTGAAGCTTTTAGTTCTACTTCTAGATATTTAGATGTTTTATCAAATATGGACAATACTTACTTTGATGGTTTGATCAGTTAGATTTTATCCCCTAGAACTTCAGTTAAACAAGGCAAATTCCTCTGATACCGAGGCCCCCTTTTTGGATTTACATTTATCTATTGTAGATGAATTGGTTTCTTGCAAAATTTATGATAAACGTAATGATTTTGATTTCGATATTGTAAATTTTCCTTTTTTGGACGGTGATGTTCCTCGTACGACATCGTACGGGGTTTATATTTCGCAGTTAATTCGATTCGCTAGAGTGTCTAGTCATGTATCCGACTTCAACACTCGTAATAAATTATTTACCGCTTAACTTCTTTATCAGGGGTATCTGTATCATAAACTACGTAAAGCCTTTTCTAAGTTTTATAGACGTCGTTCTGATTTGGTTTCAAAATTCAATGTTGGTCTTAAAACACTCTGCAACAAGGCCTATCGGAACCCGAATTCTATGGTGACTTAGTATATAAATTTAGAAAAATACATGCCTGTAATGACTTAAGTACCCAATTTCGTAAAATCGTTCGTCGATATATAAAGATTGGGTACAACATTAATGTTATAAAACAGACTGCATGCATGGTGGTTAACCCATCACGGTTGGCAATTTTGCTTCCGTCTTTGATTGCACACCTGTGGGTCGGGCCTAAGGTTATATGACGGTTCCAGCGTAAAAACATAACTGGAATTTTATTTTAGTATTCTTTATGTTGGTTGTCGCCTGATGCTCCGTCTTTGGCCGGGCCCCTCGGAGTCTAACTGTTGGCTTTCTTTTGCTCCAGCAATTCGGTTGTTGTATGCTGCCGAGTCCTCAACCCTGTTTCATCTCTGTAAGTTTTTTTATTTGTATGTTCTCGGAGATGTTACACTGATGCGTTAGGAAGCCTTCATGCGAACTAAACAAAATTAGTGTATACCGCGACAGAGGTAAGGCCGAGGTTATGGCCATGTAAAATCGATTTAAGCCCCCCCCCCCCCACAGTGGAATTCTTTCCACTGACTGTTCCAAGGCGGCTCTTCTGTGGCGGTTTATTTATGTTGTTGTTTGTTACTTACTGTGTGTATCACTTGTGTCTTTTTATTTTGGATGGCCATTTGGCCATTTTGTGGGAAAGTAACTGTCCTTATGGCCTTCCTTTGTTTAGGTTACCATTATGGTCTGGTCGCTTCATGTTTGTGTTTCTTTCCCTTTGGTGTCTTTGATGGGTTGAGTAAGTTAATTGTATCGATTCCTGATTTGTGTGTTACTTCTACTTTCTACCTGATCTTTCGAAGACTTTTTCGCAATATTTTATCACATGTTTTTGATGGCAGTAAAACATGAAGTTAATAATTTGGAGAGTTCAGTGGTGGTACAAGAGCTTGAATTTGCAATAAACCGTGCTTTGTATGGCTTTTATGAAGTTTAGGTAACCGATATAACGTAGGAAGCTTGTCTTGGCCTTCTGTAACACAGACAGCAAACTTGGTGGCTGAATGACAAATGTGGTCATCAACTGAAGCCCTCTCTACAGCTAAATACTGAAGTTCATAGGCCTTAGTACCACCAAGTTCTTGTTGAAGTGTTAACATAGTGAAACCGTCAAACAACGACCACATTGTAAGCGGCCTTATCTGCCGGAGCCAAAACAAACTTCCTATGAAATTCTTGAATACCTAGTGTAAGGTGACGTAAAGACTTTTTAAGTTCAGGAGGTAATAAGTTCGTATTTTGCGAATAAAAAGAAATGCGTTTATTCACTAATTTCAGAATGCTAAGTTTCTTTTCCTTAAGAGCTTTATGCTCAACATACTCTCGTTTACACCATCGATTAACAAATTCATTCAAGGCAGCAGCGATTTCATCTCTACATTTAATGAAATCAATTTTAGAAGGAAATCGATATTTCGGTCTACTTTAGATATTATATTACGTATCCTAGAATCAGGAATAATTTTAAATTGCCAGTAATAATATGACCAGCAGCAGGAAAAAATACACTGAATCTTTACAATCACATGTATCAGGAGTATAAGTGTCAATATCAAGATCAGAATTAAGTTTATTGAAATTAAAAATGATAGATCTTACAGGTTTATTGTATTTATAGCAAATTATGCGTGTTTCAGTATTTTGAAAATAAGCAGGAATGGATGAAATAACCCAACTGTCCCGGACGGAAATTTTGCTGCTCCCTTAGTTTATAAACTAAACTGAACAAATTTAAAGACATTCAAAGCGCAGTTTGTTACCCTTTCGCCCCTTAGTTTCTAAATTAAACTGAAGGTTCTTACAGAACAAATTAAAAGATATTCATAGACATTGCGCACTTTGTTACCCTTTCCATCTTAGTTTTAAAAATGGACCATGGTCCTTCGGACACGCCAATTCAAGCCAATAACGATTTATGTTAAAATACGATTTTATTTAAAATCAGTTACAAAGTAGCGAACCGTGTTGATCTACATTCTGCACGTTTTCGGCTTGAAAATTACGTATTAAGGCCAATTTAGAGACAATCTCTCGATGATCTATAAAAAGAGCTTTGTATTTTTGAATAATAATAATAATGATACGAATAAAAAGAAACATGAATATGTCTTGTATTTCTTTGTCCATTACATCCCGTACTTTATATAGTTTGGCATATCCTTTTGAACTCACTGGTTCGACGTTAACAAATTTATGTCATGTTGTATTTGGTCAGTTCGTCCTGGTACACTTGGCAGTACGTCCGGGTATTCTTTTATCAACGTGCCTATTTCTTTACGCTGTTCCTGCGTTAATGTTTCTGAAATATTGACGTCCTTAAGGTCATATACAGAGGTACAGAAATCCGTTAAATTTAAAAAGACATTGATTAAAGAAATCGAAGGGCGAAAACCGCATCAAATTATCTTTATTAGTTTGCAAGATATTACACTTTGAAGTGTGAAATATTTCATGGAAACAGAGCAGCATCAGACTGCTTCATTAATATTCATTAATATTCATGAGGTATTCTATAATGTCATGGATGCACATTAAAATTTTTAAACTTTTTAAATATGAAATACCTTGTGTTATATAGTCCTTAGGAACTGTATAATTACCTATTTGAATTATTTAACTGATTTCAACTGATATGCTAAACCAGTTTTATAATATTTTCAATTGCAAACCTTAAATTCAAATTTTAAATATTTTTTCAAATAGTTTAAATTCAAGTTCCTGTTTTTGTAAAAGGATGATATAACATACAGAACTTACTGATCTGTCCAAACGGCATGTAAAAACACTTAACTTAGCTAATTGGAATGAAATTTTGAATTAAATCGTAGTTTTAAACATTTTTAAAAAATACATTAATTGTAAATTTAAGCTTGAATTTTGAAATCAAATTTCTCATTTCTATAGAAATTAATTTACAAGATATACAGAAATCAAAGGGCATGAGAAAACTGTATTAGGATATTGCAAAATGGAAAATATGGTAGTTTAAAATTATTTTAAAGCAGTTTAAAGCCACTATGACATCACAGAATATTGCATTGTGGGTTAAAATCAAAGTAAATTCAGGGGAGGCTACTCTTAGAGGAAAATAGGTATGTATCAAATATAAATGCACATAACTTTGGAACGAATGAGAATGTTTTCATGCGGTTTTCAATAAAATGACCCTCCTTGTGTCTGCTTTCACCCTGCTTCATATTAAGAATTTTTAAAATTTCTTTGAAATTGCTCTTTAAACGTCTCTGATTGCTTTGCCGTAGGGAAAGCGCAATATTCGAATGAGAACTCGTCCACGTCATCATTTTCAGTTGACAGGACGGACTCTACAGAAAGCAAACAATGTGACGTCACAGTTTGACGCTACACATATTGTTTCAGAATGTTAACGTGATATGTGTTAACATTACCATTGACGTCAATCTTATAATCCATTCTGTAAACTACCTCGACTACTTCTGACATAGGGACCTTTCCATTGAAGCAATAATTTATTACTGTCTGTCGGTAGTAATAAGAGTACTTTATCGCCGACGTCAAATTTAAGCGACCTAGCGCCTTCCTTTGTTTAGGTTTCCATTATGGTCTGGTCGCTTAATGTTTGTATTCTTTTCCCTTTGGTGTCTTTTATGGGTGGAGTGAGTTAATTGTATCAATTCCTGATCTTTGTTTTACTTCTACTTTATCATACTAAGTTTTCTGTTTAATCTGAACCTTCTTTAACTTATCACATGCTAATTTGCATGTCTGCTCTAACCGTTCCCTGAGCTCAATAACGTACTGATACGTCGAAAGAACTTGATCATCGCGTACCTCAACAGCCCATAATTCTCTTAATATTGCCATTGGATCTCTGACGTTACGTCCGTATAACAACTCAAAAGGGGAAATCCTAATGAATCTTGTGGGACTTCTCTAACAGCAAATAACAAAGCTGGCAGATATTCATCCCAATCTTTTGGACTTTCAGCACACATGCGACGTAACATCTGCTTTAACGTAGCGTGGAAACGCTCAATCAAGCCATTGCAAATTGGATGTCTTGGACTACACGTTAACTGTTGAAGAGAAAGCAATCTGCTGACGTCTTTCATTACCTCGGCAGTGAACTGTGATCCACAATCAGTCAACATTTCATCAGGGATGCCAACCCTACTAAACGATTCAATAAGCGCTTCCGTTACACGTTCCGTCTCTATACTCGGTAAAGCTATTGCTTCTAGATACCTCGTCGCATAGTCTATCATTGTTAAAATATACCGAGATTTCCTGTCAGATCGACGCTCAATTCGACCAACTATATCCACTGCCACCCTCTTAAATGGCATATCAATCAATGGCATTTTTCCTAGAGGTACTTTAGTGACCCGACCTTTCTGAATGATTCTCTGACAAATATCACAAGATTTACAGAACCTAGCGACATCACCGCAAATACCGGGCCAGTAAAATCAGTTACAACTCTATTCAATGTCTTCCTAATGCCCATATGTCCAGACATAAGCGTTTCATGAGTCAGTTTCGAAAACTTTCCTCGGAAACTTTGAGGGACCACAAGTTGAAAAGAGATTTTGTGCCCTTGGAGAACTCCCTATATGTCAGACCTTTTTTTCTCAATAAACCTAGTTTCACCTCGATTTAAACCACGACTCACAGTCTTGTTCCCAGATACAACCCTTTTCCTGATGTTTTCCAAAGTTGGATCATTCACCTGAGCTTGCTTGAAAGCCTTCTTGTCATCGTTAATGATCTGATCGGGAACCTTAAGTTTTCTGTAAGGCTTCTCATCCTGCCTAGTCTGAGACCTAGTGACAGCCGCAGCTGAGAAATGAGACATATCAGGAAGTTTTGATCGATCAATGTTACCGATAACCAAATCGTACAACGTATCATCCATTCACAAAGCTTCAGTTTTCCCAGTGAAAAAGGGACAATCCATGTCAATCATTGCCAAAGGATACTTTTGTATAGATTCGTAAATTAACGTAACATCTTACTCTTTCCCTATTAACTGATCATCCGAAACTAAGCTTCTCCGAACGGCACAATCTGTACACCCAGTATTCCAACCACCTTCTTATTATTAACCAAACCTTGTGGGGTCGGTAACCTTGCCTTTAAGAAGTAACAGACACCTTCCCTAGTTTCCTTACTATACTCCTCCCCACCAGAAATCAAAGGACCTCCAACCTTATCTTCAAAAATACTTCCAATCTCATCACCTTTCCTAGTTACTTCCGTTTGACAAAAACTAACTTGCGTATTCACATTATTAACCTGAGTACCTTCAGCCTCTACGCGCTTTTAAAATTTTTCCTAAACCCCGCTGTCTCAATCTCCAGTTGCTCCTACCTCTGCGCTATATAATTGTTTACTGTCGGGGTTCTTAAAACATTTAATTGTTAAATGCCCCTTACCGCATATGCTACACTTAATATCCGATTTACCACTCGGTTTGTTTGAGTCAACATTGTCCTGTTTACCCTGCGCTGCGCCTCTATTATCACGTTGCCCCTTATTAATGCAACTAAATACGCCCCCACCCCATTCTGCAAACAAATCTGCCTCCCTAGCCATTTCATCTAAATTACCAAACTGTATTGGCTTCAGATGTACATACAGGTCTCTATTACATGACTTCAGGAACTGATCCCTTGCCATGAAATCACAGACAGCCGGAAAAGATTTTTCTATCTTTTCAATATTCAGCCATTTCTCTAAATAAATTATCAATCTACTACTGAAATGTATGAACGTTTTTGATTTCTCGGGCCTACTATAACGAAACTGCTTCCTAAATCCGCGCTCTGTCATGTGAAAAATTCTTTAATAGGACATCCTTTAACTTATCATAATCCGCTGCATCCTCATTTAATAATCTGTCATATACGTCAAGTGCGCGCCCTTTAAGTAATGCATTTAAATCAGCGGCCCAAACACTCTTATCCCATTTGTTAGCCGTAGCATATTTCTCAAACCTAGATAAGTAACTGCCCATCTTATCTTTACCCTCTTTAAAATAAGGTAACTTAGGGTCCCGGGCATGCGCCACCTTTTCAGCCTTTTGCCTTTCAAATCCTATCTCGAGCTTTGCTCTCTTCATTTCTATCTGATTCCTTAATTCTTGGTGCTGTATTTCAAACACATGTTTTATTTGTTCTAAATGGGTCTCACTAATCACTTTTGCCTCCCTTTCGCTCTCAATGCGTGCCATTTTAAGCTCCTAATTAACCTTCAACATAGCTAGTTCATGTGCCCTTTCCTTTTCCTTTTCTTCTGACCCTAACCTTTCTAAATCCCTATGCTCTTGCCTTTCTGCTCTCCCAATATCTTGCTGCTGCTTAACAACATCTTGCAAACCTTTCCCCTCATAACCTAACTCATTTCCCATTTGCATTAAACGCTCCATTATTGATAACGTAAATCTCACGTTACTATAAAAATCTGTAAACTGATCAGATATGATGATCAGTGATGATTGAATTGGCTTAACTAAAACGTAAAAATATGTGTTAGACACGTTAATCTAACTAAAACGTTAGTTATTAATGCACACGTGATTTGAAATATCAATTACTCTCAGTAAAGTATGACGTTTCGTACTGGTAGTCTAATATGACGTCATAAGTTGACGACGTTTACAGTAAAAGGCTACAATCTGAAGTTTCATCACATTACGAAACTCAGATCATAACAAGTTACTATCAATGTTTCTATTACGCCACACTTAACTTCAATCCACAGCGTATATATTAACGTTACCGTAATGTCTTCAAGCCACAGCGTATATATTAACGCTACCGTAATGTCAACGTCAGTAAATTGTTAACGTCACTACGTCATAACCATGTCTGGATAAGATCGATTAGTAACTCTAGTTAAACTTAGTAGAATGCCGGGTAAGACAATTAAGTGGGGTGTAGTAAAAATTTTCGTTACCAAGAAAAAGTGGGGTTTGCCTTGCCTTCCTGCTCAGAAGAAACCATGATTTTGTCAGTATCCATTTAATTGAACACCTCGAATTCGGACTTCATCAATGCAGCAAGGAAGATTCAACTTGATTCTCAAATGTGGCTATCAATGCTAGTTTAGATGTGAAAAACAAACATGAGGGATGGAATTGTTTAGAACAATTGATGTTTTAGAGCATTAATGTGCTGTTCCACAGCTGGGAACACTCGCCAGAGATCAATTTATCTGACTTCACGACACCAAATGTTACATGTGGGGTTACAGCGTCTTGCAACCCCCATGCTGACAAGACTACCGGGGTTGATCTCTGACAGGTGAATGAGTAATTGTGGGGTAAGGCACAAGAAAGATGTTATATACAAGACATAAATTATTAACAGTAACTATATACAGCAATACCAACACCAAATACTGCATTTATTTGCTTCTATAACCATTTCACGACGCATGCCCCGAAGGCAAAACTACGTTTTGTGCTCGGGACGGTGATGTGAAAATTATATAGAAGCAAATAACAAAATAAACAACCAAAAACAACAAAAAAACAGGCCGTCAAAAAATATAAATCCACTTGTGGGGGTGTGGGGGGGGGATTATGTCGACGCACTGGTGCACCCGGAGTTTCACATGAAGAATCACTCTTCTTAACGCAAGTCAGGGTCTTAACTCCTGACCATTGCCTTCACATCCATTTTATTTAATCTCTGGATATTTGGAATATTCTATTCCATTTGAACTTCTGCCTGTCAAAGGGTCTGGTGGGTCAGATTTATGGGGATGCCCGCCTCAGCAAGGCACTTCTTCCCTATGACTCGTCCCCATACCTGCTCCTATAGACCAGGGTGCAGCAGGTCATCATACGTCATCTTGACATTATGTGCCTGCAAATGACGATAATCAACTAAAATACGGTTCACGAAACGTATACACTATATCATGATCCCTGCCACGGAGAAGTCTGAATTTGAACATGCATAAACCGTTATTGCGCATGCGCCGACCAGACAAACAGGCTGATCAGTATATGCGACAAATAACCGCACAGCAGAACTCAACTTGACTGTGCAACAAAATATCAGCACCCAGCGCTTGAAACTAGAATGCTCAAAATTTATGCTTCCTTACAGAGCACTACAGAAATCAATAAATGCTCACTACAACTGAGCATAATACTCATCAAATCCGTGCTCACTACTTTAGCACAGGTAAGCGACAATTGAACAGACCGCGCCTTTGCGCTATCTGGTCGTTCGCCAATTACAGGAAACATAACAAACTCCATTTCATATCCTTCTCCGCGACACGGCTCACAAATATAGCTATTCACAAACTCATTCATTAACAACAGCTAGAAATTAAAAGCAGGAAGATACTCATCTATTCTACACAACATTTGGCAGTTTTTGAAAGGGATCAACGCTGTTTGCCGTAAATTCTTTCCGTATTTGGTAGGCACAACGTCAGGGCCACCGTCGCGAAGTCGATGACGCTGCTGACGTCATCCACGCCGCTCAGACCGTTATAACGTGAGGCGACAAAATACCATAGCTTATAATCATCACGTTCTTTACATGAACATACATGTACAAACAGATTTCTTAAAGAGGAACGACATCATTACAAAATGAACTCGTATTTATTCTTTAACAAAATTCTGTCTACACAACATGATCATGCTTGCAAAAACAATTCATCATGGTTCATCATCACGGATAACCCAACAGGCTCTTGTCTAAGAGTTCGCCCTGATGATGAAGATATGGTTAAAACCGTCTTAGTTTTACGTCCCCTCAACACTTAATGCCATATAGAGACGGGCCCATGGTTTTCTAACAACCGATAGTCAAAAGCTATGGATCGAACAGGTGACCCGACGTTTATAATATATATTTTACAAAAGCGGTCTAAAAAAGCCTTAATGAATCTAGAATGAGCGTGTGTCCGAGTTTTATGTCTCTCCAACGTCTAGGGTCATACGGAGACAGGACCTCGATTTAAATACACATTCTAATTCTGGAGAACCCTGGGATCGATCCTGCGATCCCCAGTTGGTAAAGGGAGTAGCATTATAACCACACCACAGAGCTTCTAAAGTGAATCCAGAAGAGGCTTTAGAAAGTTGGGGTATACTAGGAAGAAAACCCCTCCGAAACCTACAAGCATGTTCATACAAAGAATATTTCTAAACATAGATTTAACATACCGTCAAAGCGTCTTGTTTGGCCAGTCAAAATGTTGTGTGTAATCTTAAACCATCGACCTGCTGCTGATATAAGGTCCATTTTTTCAGGGTATTTATATTTATGAATACTACAGGAAAATCATGCATACCCGTGCTAGCAGGCAAAAATTGTGAGAAGTAAAGATACTATCCACAATCATAGCCATACAGCAAATTTTAGCAGATCGTTGATCTCCGTCCTTTAGGGAAAAACAATGAAACTTCCCTACAGATCAATGATATAACTCCCGTCAGTACGAATATCCACAACATTGTGGCTGGCATGAAAAATATACATGACACTATTTGACACTTTGCGACTTTTTAGGCAAACTATATAAAATCAGACTTATAGCCGCGGCCAACTGTATGGCGAATAATTTCCCCACAAACCACTCATGCATACATCGTATGATATATGCACGAATATCGTATGATATATGCACGATTTGTGCGTAGAGCGGCATATTTTGCCTAACATATTTCACCTAAAATATTTTAGTCGTGCCGCTTTGCCATATACCTACTAAAAATAATTTAGATGTGCATGAGCACCAGATGGTGATGTTCCTCGTGCGCCATCCTATGGCGTTTATATTTCGCAATTAATTCGATTTGATAGAGTGTGTAGTCATGTAACTGACTTCAACACTCGTAATAAATTATTAACGGCTAAACTTCTTAATCAGGGTTATCGGTACCATAAACTACGCAAAGCCTTTTCAAAATTTTATAGACGCCATTCTGATTTAATTTCAAAATTCAATATTGGAATTTAATCTCTTCTGCAACAAGGTCTATCGGAACCCGAATTTTATGGTGACTTAGTATATAAATTCAGAAAAATATATAACCGCAATGACTTCAGCACCCAATTTCGTAAAATCATTCTTCGATATAAAAAGATTGGGTACAACATGGATATTATACGACAAACTGCATGCATGGTAGTTAACCTAATCACGGTTGGCAACTTTGCTTCCCTCTTTAATTGCACGCCGGTGGGTCAGGCCTCAGATTCTATGACGGCTCCAACGTAAAGGCTTATTGAAAATTAAAGAGATAATGTTGGTTGGTGCCTGATGCTCTGTCTCTGGTCGGGCTCATCGGAGTCTAACTGTTGGTTTTCTTTTGCTCCAGCATTTCAGTGGTTTCTTGCTGTCGAGTCCTCACCGTTGTCTCACCTCTGTGGTTCTTTGTTTTCTGTGTTCACGGAGATGTTGCACTGATGAGTTAGGAGGCCTTCATGCGGACTGAACAAATTATTTGTCTAAATCGCGACGGAAGTAAGGGCGAGGATTGTGGCCACGTAAAATCGATTTAAGCCCCCCAGTGGAAATCTTCCACTGACCGTTCCAAGGCGGCTCTTCTGTGGCGATTTATTTGTGTTGTTGTTTGTTACTTACTGTGTGTATCACTTGTGTCTTTTAATTTTGGATGGCCATATGGCCATTTTGTGGGAAAGTAACTGTCCATATGGCCTTCCTTTGTTTAGGTTTCCATTATGGTCTGGTCGCTTAATGTTTGTATTTCTTTCCCTTTGGTGTCTTTTATGGATGGAGTAAGTTAATTGTATCAATTCCTGATCTTTGTTTTACTTCTACTTTCCTATTCTATCTCGTACAACAAACAAGATGGTCGCCAGAGCTAAAAATGAAAAAAAAAATCTTCAAACGACAACTCCTCCTGTACCCTTGGGCCAATTTCATTCAAACTTATATAGATGTCCGTCTACCAATATAGCTAAAATAATCCAGTTGTGATGGACAAAATGGCCACTAGAGCTAAACATAGAAAAAACATTGAAAATGCTTCAAACGCAAACTCTTCCTAAACCCTTGGGCCAATTTGGTTCAAACTTCACAGGATTGTTGCCTAGGTGACTCCCTTCCAAAATAGCTAAAAAAAATCCACTCTGACGAACAAGATGGCCGCCAGAGCTGAAAATAGAATGTACTAGAGACAGTGACACTCAGGTGAGCGAATCTGGGCACTCTGGGCCCTCTTGTTTTCTATAATTAGTTTGTGTAGTTTTCAACTCCTTTTGTAAAGCTTTAATGAGACTGCGAATAAAAGTTGCAAGATGGTATGCTCATGTGCACAGTCTGATCAGAATCATCGCGAAGAATCCGATAAGAAGATAAGCGATTGCAATTCGGCTTCTCTCTGGTGTGGATACAAACTCCATGTTCATTTTCCCATAGCACCGAATAACAAACGGCTTCATGTTTTTTTTTTTTTGTTTTTTTTTTTTTTTTTTTTCTTTCTTTTGGTTTTGTTTTTTGGGCCTTTTTAGATTATTCACTTATTTCGAGCCGTACGTCAACTTCAGTGGTGGGCGAAAACCGAAGTACCCGGAGAAGAACCACCTGATCTTCAGCGTCACACATGCAGTCCGAGTGAGGCGCGAACCACGGCAGTGAGAAACCAAATGGTTAAGCTCCACAAGGCCACGGAGCCATAACAACTGTTAAGGACACTGTACGGAAATGCTTCTTATTGCATCTTAAAATGTATGTCATTTGTGTTCACTAGAATCGCCTTTGTCAGGCGATTCTAATGAGTACACAAACCTTTTAGAAAAAAAAAATGTTTTCTTAAGGTGAATGGGAACACTTCGCAGATTGTTCCGCCATTTGTCAAAGGGATACAACTTTAGGGACTTCCTGTTCCCTTTTCTATAAGCCCTGTCCCACTGAAGAAAGGGGTCTTCTCTTAAAGGAGCAAATTCTTTCCTTTAAGAGTTGACCCCTATTGACATGGGCGACAAAAATACTTTTGCAGGAGTTGCCTCCCATAAAGGTGTATCAATTCCCCTTAAGTTATTACTATTTTATTTCTTGAAATGGCGTTATGATAACCACTAGTGGCTCTAGCTGACGCTGTTGTAAGAAAATTTTCATGATCTAAATGATGTTCAGTCCCTTGAAAATCGACTGTATATTGAAACTGGTGCACATGTAGTTCAACCACTAAGTGAACCCTAATCAGGCACCGCGTTTTGTTATGACTACTACAGGGTGTATACTGCTTTTCAATGCCCCTGTAAGGTGTGGCTTACCACGCAAATGTTAAGTTTGCATACAGAAACTAATGTTTTGCTCTTGTTTTTCGCACTTTTTGAGGGATGTATATTTCTTATTTGTACGTCTGCTAAACAAACGCTCTTTAAAGTGGTGTATATATTGCACGACCCGCAGAAAAAGCGACCGACTGAAGTCGGTTGATTTTCTAAGAGTGCATTAAAATCACCGTGTCATTCTGTCATTCGGTCATTCTGTCAGTCTGTCCGTCCGTAACCCGTTTGTGAAAATTGGCCCTAGTGATAGTGACTTAACCGCTTGGAATATTTAAACAATTTTTGGCATACTGACAGATATCAATGAGATCTAACCAATGAACTTGCGAAATATTACATTCCATTTAATATAGCCTCACCGAGGCGAAAAATGTGAAAATTTTCGAACTGCTTCTCCTCGGAAACCGTTGGGCCGATTGAAGTCAAATTTCATATGGAGCCTCTATGGGATGGGGGAAACCAAAATTTGCTCATGGGGTCCAGGTCACATGACCAAAATGGTCGCCAAGCCATATATGGTCTGTCTGTCTGTCCGTCCGTAACCCGTTTGTGAAAATTGGTGATAGTGACTTAACCGCTTGGAATATTGAAACAATTTTTGGCATACTGATAGATATCAATGATATCTAACCAATGAACGTGCGAAATATTACATTCCGTTTAGTATAGCCTCGCCGAGGCGAAAAATCCGTAACCCGTTTGTGAAAATTGGTGATAGTGACTTAACCGCTTGGAATATTTAAACAATTTTTGGCATACTGATAGATATCAATGAGATCTAACCAATGAACGTGCGAAATATTACATTCCGTTTAGTATAGCCTCGCCGAGGCGAAAAATCCGTAACCCGTTTGTGAAAATTGGTGAAAGTGACTTAACCGCTTGGAATATTTAAACAATTTTTGGCATACTGATAGATATCAATGAGATCTAACCAATGAACTTGCGAAATATTACATTCCATTTAGTATAGCCTCGCCGAGGCGAAAAGTGAAAATTTTCGAACTGCTTCTCCTCGGAAACCGTTGGGCCGATTGGAGTCAAATTTCATATGGAGCCTTTATGGGATAGGGGAAACCAAACTTTGCTCATGGGGTCCAGGTCACATGACCAAAATGGCCGCCAAGTCATATATGGTCTGTCTGTCTGTCCGTCCGTTCGTAACCCGTTTGTGAAAATTGGTGATAGTGACTTAACCGCTTGGAATATTTAAACAATGTTTGGCATACTGATAGATATCAATGAGATCTAACCAATGAACTTGCGAAATATTACATTCCATTTAGTATAGCCTCGCCGAGGCGAAAAATATGAAAATTTTCGAACTGCTTCTCCTCGGACACCGTTGGGCTGATTGAAGTCAAATTTCATATGGAGCTGCTCATGGGGTCCAGGTCAAAATGGCCGCCAAGCCATATATGGTCTGTCTGTCTGTCCGTCCGTAACCCGTTTGTGGAAATTGGTGATAGTGACTTAACCGCTTGTAATATTTAAACAATTTTTGGCATACTGATAGATACCAATGAGATCTAACCAATGAAGTTGCGAAATATTACATTCCATTTAGTTTAGCCTCGCCAAGGCGAAAAATCCGTAACCCGTTTGTGAAAATTGGTGATATTGACTTAACCGCTTGAACTATTTAAACAATTTTTAGCATACTGATAGATATCAATGAGATCTAACCAATGAACTTGCGAAATATTACACTCTATTTAGTATAGCCTCGCCGAGGCAAAAAATGTGAAAATTTTTGAACTGCTTCTCCTCGGAAACCGTTGGGTCGATTGAAGTCAAATTTCATATGGAGCCTCTATGGGATGGGGCTAACCAAAATTTGCTCATGGGGTCCAGCTCACATGACCAAAATGGCCGCCAAGCCATATATGGTATGTCTGTCTGTCCGTCCGTAACCCGTTTGTGAAAATTGGTGATGGTGACTTAACCGCCTGGAATATTTAAACAATTTTAGGCATACTGATAGAAATCAATAAGATCTAACCAATGAACTTGCGAAATATTACATTCCATTTAGTATAGCCTTGCAGAGGCGAAAAATGTGAAAATTTTGAACTGCTTCTCCTCGGAAACCGTTGGGCCGATTGGAGTCAAATTTCATATGGAGCTTCTATGGGATGGGGGAAACCAAAATTTGCTCATGGGGTCCAGGTCACATGACCAAAATGGCCGCCAAGCCATATATGGTAAAAACCCTTCAAAAATAGTCTTCTCCAGAACCACTGGGCAGATTTCCACGAAACTTAATAAATGGCATCTGGGACGTAGGCCCATCATAAAATGCTTAAATGGTGACTCTGGGTTGACCTTGACCTTCTTTGTGCCTAGGTCAAACTTTGACACATATGCTTTTGTATTGGAAAATGTGAGAATGCATTTTATCCTGCAAACGATTCAGAATACAGGACTAAAGTATAAGATATAGTTTTGCTCCTTACAATAAGGCGCATTTATTGGAGGAACCTTTCTAGGTCCAGGTCACATGACCAAAATGGCCGCCATACCCATATATGGTAACACTCATAAAGCCAAAAGCATCCGGCGGGTCGTGCACTTCAGCTGAAGCACTGGTTTTTTATCTCTTTTTATTGACCGATATGGTCAGGGCGTTAGTTTTTATACTTCATTAGAACACACCCATACGAGGCGGCTCTAATCAGTACCAACCATTTGTTTTTAGCTGAAAATAACACGTATCCTGGTAAAGCCTAGTTTTCGGACACAAAGTGGAGTTACAAGGGTGTAGAAAAGCCCAGTTATCGGGCACAAAGATGAGTTAAAAAGGTGTCCATTACACATAATGTTAATGCAACAAATTTCAATCACAATGTTTTGTTTGGTTTTATAGTTCCTTTTTTTCTGCAGATACCAACAGCACAGAATTAAATCACCTCATTGTCAATGTTGTCATTAGAAAGAGGGTTGTTGCTTCTTCATTAGCTCCACTGGCCGAAGGCCAGCGGGGCTATTGTCATGGCCCTGTGTCCGTCGTGCGTCCGTGCGTCCAGTCGTCCGTGCGTTAACTTTTTTCTTTAAACATCTTCTCCTCCTAAACTACTGGGCCAATTGTAACCAAACTTCACAGGAATGTTCCTTACTTAGTCCTCTTCTAAATTCCTTCAAAGAGGTTTGTTACACCCAGAACTCTGCTTGCCATGGCAACAAAACCACAAACAAATAAAATTATTTAAAAATCTGCTCCTCCAAAACCACTTGTTGGATTTCATTTTTATTTTGCATGAATGTTCCTTGGGTGGACCTCTTTCAGATTCTTTGAAGAAATTTTGATCCGACAAAAAACATATAGTGTAATGCTAAAACATCTTCTCCTCCTAAACTACTGGGCCAATTATAACCAAACTTCACAGGATTGTTCCTTACTTAGTCCTCTTCTAAATTCATTCAAAGAATTTTGTTACACCCAGAACTCTGGTTGCTATGGCAACAAAACCACAAAAAATAAAAATCTTTAAAAATCTTCTCCTCAAAAACCACCTGTTAGATTTCATTTTTATTTTGCATAAATGTTCCTTGGGTGGACCTCTTTCAGATTCCTTAAAGAAATTTTGATCCGACAAAAAACATGGCCGCCATGGGCGGGGCTTATTTTCACTATTTACATATAGTTTAATGCTAAAAAATCTTCTTTTGCAAAAGTACTTGTGGGATTTCATTGTATTGTGGATCAAACAAAAAACATGGCCGGCATGGCTATGCCACACATGGCCATGCCCCTTGGCTCATTAGCTTTCAAAGACTTATCAGGGGAAAAGTTTTAAAAACCCTCGCCTCCAAAAAATTGGCCACGCCCGGAGGCTTATTAGTTCCCATAAACTTATAATAGGCAAACTTTAAAAATGTCTTCTTCTCTGAAACCATAAGGCCCAGAGCTTTAGATATTTAGAACGGAGCAATGCCAAATGGTCACTCACATAAATACTTCCAACCATGGTTCATGGGTCCAAAAATATAGAATTGACATTCCTTGGGTGGATCACCTGTTTTTTTTTACCCATTGCATGCGGGAAAACCCTAATGGGTACCTTGGCAAACAGTGCTGGTCAAGATAAGACCCCGCAGAACACCGTGTCTGATCAGGGCCTGCACTATTTGCTAACAGAATTTTCCATCAAAAATAGAAAAAAAAAATAGGCCTGACACCCCTTATATGACAAATGGACTGGTCCAACATATAGCAATAGAAGAGTCCACTAGTATACAATTGGTTAATAGTATAGATATGACAATTGTCAGAAGTTAGCCGGTGGAGCGACAGACCCTTTTGGGCCTCTTGTTTTGCAACAGTAACATTGTTCTAATATGATAAGAACGGCGCCCCATAAAATATATTAAACATCCGTCATTTGGAGCTATGGGAAGCAATACCTACGTACTGAAGAATGCCTATAAATAAGTCATGATGTTAATGGAGTTCTACTGTATTCACACTAGAGAGAAGCCATATTGCACTGCTAAACCGCTCAGAGGGTCTTAGCATGCCACGGCAAAGTGGTTTGAGTCCATGCATATAAACCCTATTGGTTTCATTGGACTGCAGGGCTTGAGATATCATTTCATGCGAATATCGCGCAAACATCCCATAAAATTGAAAGCAATGTCTTCAAAATAACCTATATAGTATTGTCGGGGACGCTAAACCTCAAATCAAACAAACAAACAAAGGATCGATCATCTTGTTCACTTTAAGTCTTATCGGATTCTTTGTGAAGATTCTGGTTAGTCAGTGCAGCTGAGCTGACTGATCGAAGTGTTCGCTTTCAGTAGATTAACTTTGTATCTTCCATGAATATGCTTTAAACCAAGTTAATTCACCAACGTCATTGCCATTCTTGACGTCGTTGCTATTGACGTCATCAGAAGCTGATGCCATCATGTTCGATTGTTGAGATATATAGAAAACTTGAAGGTTGTAGTTCTTACATGACGTTTTGGAAACATGACTGCCAAATAAACTTTAAGGTACTCGCTTCGTTGAACCGGGTCTAACTATTACTTCTTGCTGTCGAGTCCTCACAGTTGTTTCATCTCTGCGGTTGTTTGATTTTTGTGTTCACGGAGATGTTGGAGGCCTTCATGCGGACTGAACATTTTTTTTTGCCTAAAACGCGACGGAAGTAAGGGCGAGGTTTGCAGCCTCGTAAAATCGATTTAAGCCCCCCGGTGGAATTCGTTTCACTGACAATTCCAAGGCGGTTATTCTGTCGCGGTTATTCTGTCGCGCTTTATTTTTGTCATGGTTTGTCTTTGAGCGTGTATCGCTCATATTTTTTTTTTGTTTTGGATAGCCAATTGGCCATTTTGTGGGAAAGTAACAGTCCTTTTGGCTTTCCGCTATTGATGTTTCCATTAAGGTCTTGTTATTTCATGTTTGTGTTTCTTTCCCTTTGGTGTCACTGATGGGAGCTGTGGGTTAATTGTATCGCTTCCAGATCACTGCCTTCACTTTTATTTTGGGGCAGAAATAAGAAAATTAAGGTTTAGCCTTGTAAATCCCAGATGTCTTTATTTGGGATTTACGAGGCTAAACCTTATTTTTCTCTTCCAAGGTTTACAATGGTGTTCATTGGATGGAGGTATTCATCACGTGAACAAGTCCGTGAAATGAACACCCCTTAAACCTCACTTTACGTGTATATAGAGAAAACTGGGGTTTACGGGGGTATACATTATTTTTCCTATTTCTGCTCCAAGGCATAAGTTCTGGGTACTCGCATGAGGCGGTTCTAACGAGCACCCACAACCTATGTTTGCTGTAAAAATAAGAAAATATCACGGATTTTCTTCAGAAAGGAAGTCATTTTGGAGATGTGAAAAATGCACTATGTCGCACGGGTGGGTTATCGCAATGTATGTGATGTGGGCTGTATGCATTTTCATCTATGTCTTATTTTTCTTGGAAACATTATTTGAGCAAGCTCATGCGAAGAGAGTACATTGGCGTCCGACGGAGGCCATTACGAAAACATGCCTATCCAAGTATATTGTAAACTTTACCGCCGAAGAAAACGGAAATTTTAAGATGAAAAATTGTGATAGTTTTTTTTATTTCTGCTCAATTATAGAATATGGACACTCGTTAGAACCGCCTCATCAGGGCGTTTCTAACGAGTACCCACAATCTAAATTTTAGAGAAGAAATGAGTGAGTGAGTGATTTTAGTTTTACGTCCCACCAACAGCTAAGGTCATACGGAGACGGGACCTCGGTTTAAAGACTCATCCGAAAGTCTGGAGAAGCCCGGGATCGATCCTGCGATCCCTGGTTTAGAAGGCGAGTAGCTTAACCACTGCGCCACAGGGGCTTCTATTAGAGAAGAAATAATAAAATCAATGTTTACCCCTGTAAACCCCAGTTTTACTATATAAAAGTGGGGTTCAAGGGGATCAAAATTATATAGGCGTGTTTGCGTGAAGTTCAGGCAGGTCTATGCATAAGTGCATTTAGTAGGAACCTCGAGGAGGCCGCAAGCAAACATTCAGCCTTCTGACTAATAGTATTTAACCCTTAGCACCTTTGGTAAACATTCAGCAGAAGACATTTAATAACAGATTTCGACATTTCTTGCAAATTATCTTTATTGGGGACAATTTGCATGAAGTGTCAAAACCTGCTTTCATTATGATTACACACCCGTGTGACATAGTGCATTCTTTCACATCCTCATAATGGCTTTTTGTGATATTTGTCTTATTTAAACTCATCAGAATGAGAATCAGAAGTGTTACTGGTGACTCATACACCAGGACCTTTGATATGGGAAGTTAGTCCCTAGCTCTAACCAAAGAGGTAAACTTAGCTACACAATCTTCAGCACCTTCAGCCGTCGAAATAACCGAAGCGGGAAGGGCATTCCAATCTGTGATGGTTCGGGGGAATAACGATTCTTTATAAATGTCAGTTCTTGCAGTAAGGGTCTGAAACATCATTGAATGGTGCTTTCTACAGTGCCTAGCTGGGGGAACAAGGTCATCTGTTGGAATGCTGGCAGCACCCTTTAGACCTTTGTAGAAGAGTATGAGCCTACTGTCTCTTCTCATTTTCTTGAGAGACTCCCATCTTAATTTTCCTAGAATTCCAGTCATGCTCCCAGTTTCAAAGCAGTAAATGCTTGTTACAATTCTAGCAGCTCTTTTCTGAACTTCTTCAATTTCTTCATTAAGGACCACTCCGCTTGGGTCTCAGATGCAACTACCATATTCCAAGATTGGGCGAACAAGTCCCTTATATGCTGCCTCTTTCACATCCTGAGGACACTAATGAAGATATTGCCTCAGGAAACCAAGTATTCTATTCGCCTTTGTACACATGTTGCTAATGTGTGTATTCCATCTCAAATCGTCAGTGATTGCCACACCAAGGTATTTAATGGAATTCACATTTTCGAGGACCGTTGCTTTTAAGGCGTATGAAGCCTCAATTTTATTTATTCTCTTCCTAGTTATCTGCATAATATTGCATTTAACGGGTTCATGCCCCATTTTCGTGCCCAACATCCTAATCTATATATATCCTTCTGAAGTTTCATCGAGTCCTCAGTATCTCAAACTTCCCGATAGCAACCCAGACGTCTGAGAACAATCTTATTTCCGAGTCAATGTCAGTGGAAATATCATTGCTGTACAGGGAGAATAGCAGGGATCCAAGAACAGTCCCCTGAGGGACCCAGGATAAAACTGGCGCCCATACTCAAGATTCACCAATAACAACAACACGCTGTTTTCTGTAGCAATAGAAGGGATCTATCCATTTGAGCCTTTCCTCCAATTCCATAACCAAATAATTTTGATTTAAGTAGTTCATGAGGAGGGGTGTCAAAAGCCTTCTCGAAGTCTAGAATAAATGTGTCCATCTGCCCCCTTTTGTCCTTTGTCCAAGATGTTTGCCCAATCATTACTAACCATGCTCAACTGAGTTTCGCAACAATGCCTTTTCCTAAATGCATGTTGTCTGTCTGACAAAAGTTTATGTTCATCCAAGTGGGCCATGATGTTTGAGCAGACTATGTGTTCAAGCAATTTACATAGAACACCGGGCGATAATACGAGCAGGAGCCCTGTCTCCATTCTTGAAAAGTGGACAGGTGTTCGCTAGGAGCCATTCGTTGGGAATTTCACCAGTATCGAGATATTATTGTTGGAAAAGATGAGCAAAAACTGGACCTAACTCATTTGTTAGTTCCTCCAGGACTCTAGGATGAAGCGCATCAGTCCCTGGAGCTTTAGACGAGTCCAAGCCTTTAAGTAACTTGATCACTCGCGCCGATGATACAACAATATTTTCCACGGAAAGGGCCGATCTTCCAGTCAATGGAACCTCGTTGAACTCATTATTAAATGCATCATTGAATTGACCAACCAATTCCTCTGCCCTTTCAGAGTCCGATTCAGCGACCCCGTTCCCTCCTCTTTTAAGGGGTGGGATACCTTGCCTATCTTTCTTTTGGCTATTGATATATCTGTAGAAGTCTCTGGGATTTGACTTTACTTCACCTACCAAGTATTTACATACAGATCATGCTGATTTATGATGTCATTTTTAATTTCTCGTCTCAAGTTTTCAAATTTTGAAATTCTGAGTTTACCACTTCCCACTTTTTTGCCTTAGCATGAATCTTATTTCTCCTCCGGATGTTTCTTCTTTTTTCTGGTGTGATTCAAGGAACTGAAGATACAGACCTGCTTGTTTTGGAGGGGATATGATTTTTGGATGAAGCTTGAATGAAACACTTTATCAAATCAAAGCTCTGCTGGACAGACCGAGCGTCTGCATGAACATTTAAGTATTTCTTTCTTGCAAATTTTAGGGCATGCTTCCTCATAGTTTCATAGTCACCCTTTTGATATAAGTACACCTTTCTACAAGGTTTCTTTATAGGTGGTATGAAGATTTTCAAAAATCCAGAGACAATATCATGATCACTTAGTTTGTCTGGGGACAGAATGTCCCAAAACCGTCCTGGCAAATCAAATCCAAAGTGTTCCTATCTCGATTTGTGAGGTTGTGGGTGCTCGTAAAAACCGCCTCATTGAGGTGCTTCTAACGAGTACCCACAACCACTATCTTGGAGCAGAAATAAGTAAACTAATGTATATCCCTGTAAACCCCAGTTTTCTCTATAAAGGGGTTTAGAGGATGTTCGTTTCACGGACTAGTTAATGTGATGCAGGGGGAAATATCATCAATATATCGACTGCTGAATTTGCCTAGAGAGGGGTATGTGTTAAAGAATACTGTGGACCTTTTCTTGATGATCAGCTCATCTGACTGTGACCTATGATTTACGATGTCCTTTGACATTCTCTCATCTGTTTTTTTTTCTTTTTGCTTAAAGCCCCATTGACGTAATAAGTCGTTCCCATGTCTTTGAAAATACCACACTGCCCCAAACACTTCATGCTATAGCGCCCCGGTTGAATGCTTTTTCTATGCTTCTATGGGCAACGGACCGATTTTTGTGTCTGCATGCGTCCTTCTATTACTTCTAATAAAAGGGATATTCCGCGTGTTTATCCAAAATGCAAAAAGGTGAAATCCAACAGCTCGGGCATAGAGCAGTGGAAGTAGCGAACAAAGGAATACTGACAAGAAAAAAAAACTTATATGCAAACAGTTATTTATTTAACACACTTCTAAATGTACACAAACATACAAATCTAACATATAACAGAATTGCACTCGGACCTGTATAAAGAAACATGAACATTTTAATCTTACTGACAAAATACTGAAACACAGCTGTCTGAAAGTATATCATTATTCCTTGAATCAGATTGGTCATATTCAGTGTGGCCCTTACGTAATGTCACCCAACAATCGTCATAGATTAACGTCCTATCTATGTAGAAACAATGCCATTTGAGACGCCCGTTTGACAATGATTAACAGCAGTAGTGTATAAACAGTGAAGGTTCTGCCGAGCCTGCGCATGCGCAAAGTCTTACCAGAACCTTTGCTGTTCCACAAATGAGATTTAAATATAAATGTTTGTAGTTGTTGACAAAGAACCATAAGATTGTGTTCCAACGACTAACCATGCATGCGTATATCGCTTGTATCACATTGCATGTGCGATTAACCATCTAATTTTCAAGACAGGCGGTCAACAAGACTGTTTCCAAATTCCGTCGCTGTTGCTGTTTCTTCTGCACGACAGTCTGGTGTTACCTCTGTAGCTAGAGCAGCCAATCAAATGCGTTACTTCATTACAGTCCTGATTCTCATTGGTCGAAAAACTGAGAAATGTCAATGAGATGCTCAGCCATCCATTGGTAAGAACCATACATAGAAAGAAAATAAAAATCAAAAATGAGTTCCTTTAAGAGCAATGAAAACATTCATACGAAAGAAGGGCATCACATTAACTAGTCCATGAAATGAGCATCCTCTAAACCTCTATATAGAGAAAACTGGGGTTTATAGGGGTTTACATGGTATCTATTGAAAGTTTGTTTTCTTCTCTGTGAATCTCGTTGCTTTATGTATTTTGCAGGAGACATTTTCATTATCTTTCAAAAAACTGTGTTTCATTAGCTCACAAACTCTCTTACATTACCCTGACAGACCTTGATAAATCTTATGTTTTTCAATGGATAGGGAGCCATTCAGTTGATATCGGCGATGCTCTTTCTCATAAAAGCACGTTCTTTAAGCAGTTTAAGGGAAATGGCAACAGCTTTCACCTTCAGGGTAGACAATGTTTTATAGAATATTCTGTCACTCTTATCCATTGGCACATTCTCTTGTAGGAAAGTTTTTTTCTCATTTAAAGGATCGAATTCTTTCGATCAAGAGTGGATCCCTTCTTCATATGGCACCAGGGAACATACATTAAAGCGAACAATAAGTTCTGAACGTTGCCTGACCTTTCAGAAAAGTAGAAATGTGTGAAGCTATAGCGACATTACTCTTAAACTCATTACGAAAACACGCCTATACAAATACATTGTAATCTTTATCGCCGAAAAAATGAAAATTTTAAGATGAAAAATTGTGATATTTTTCTTATTTCTGCTCAAAATATAGATTGTGGGCACTTGTTAGAACCGCCTCATCGAGGCGGTTCTAACGAGTACCCACAAGCTATATTTTAGAGCAGAAATAAGAAAAATAAGGTTTGCCCCTTTAAACCCCAGTTTTACTATATAAAAGTGGGGTTCAAGGGGGTCAAAATTATATAGGCGTGTTTTTGTGATCTAGTCCTTTCTGACGGACGTAAATTTATAAAGTGCTAGGCACTGCCCTAAACCATTCTGATGAAAAGCTCAGCTTATCCTGACCAGCACGAGGCAGAGTGAGATCAATATATGTTCATGTTTGTTCAAGTCTTGCAGAGTACAATTTGCTGATGGCTAAGTGGATTCCGTTCAGAGTTCTTTGAGAGGGTTGCTGTCATGGAGAGTAGAATACTAGCACCGAATTTGATATATACCTGCAAAAGATGATCACGTGTCTTTCATGTTTGCGTTAGATCACATGTTACAGCCCCGCATCTTTTAACAAATGTGCCCAGCGAATGCCCTACACTCTGCTCATCTAAAGTATGTAGTGTTATTATAGTCACTGTTGTGCACCCATGGCTATCCCGATAATACAAGGATCAACCACGGTTTTTCATGCATTAAAGATTTTTCCACAGATTTTGTCGTTCATTTCCATTGCGAAAATACACCTATACAAATTCATTGTAAATTTTACCGCCAAACAGCAAACATTTTAATCTGAAAAGTTGTGCTATTTTTCTTATTTCTGCTTAAAATATAGATTGTGGGCACACGTTAAATCGAGGCGGTTCTAACGAATACTCACAATCTATATTTTAGAGCAGACATAAGAAAAATAAGGTTTTCCCCAGAACAAGTGGGGTTCAAGGGGGTCAAAATTATGTAGGCGTATTCTCGTGATGCTAAATACCTAGTATTTATAGCTTTTTGATAAACGCTCTGCACGTGGGGTATATACCAGCAGACGATATTGAAATATTTTTCTTATTTTTCCTAGAAAACGGGATTTTACATCTAATGCATATTGTCTCCGTTGGAGATACTCGTATTTTTGCAAGGCATGTCAAAAACCTATTTTCTGAGAAAAATAAGAAACATGTCGATAGTTTGTCGTCTGTTGGACTAGCCTAAAGATTGGTAAATGTTAATATGTTTATTGTTTTAAAAGACAACTCGCAAAGGTCTGCACGACTAATCTTCCTTTGGAGAAACAGTATGTGGAGTCGACTCAATGACGCAGTTGTTAGAGAGTATTTTTATCGGCCTGCTCACGGTGAAACGAACTGCGAAGAATGAATTTTCAACGTTTTAGCCCTTATCCTGCTGTTCATGACCACCTCTACCTTTACAAACAGTGTAGATCCAGATCAGATGGCTCCTGGAGAAACCATCTGATCAGGATCTACACTGTTTGACATTCCGTTTGTGAATTTGCAGTAATAAATTACATCAAGTAATCTAATTGGTTCAAAGTCAGGGATGGGTGTGGCTAAATTAAATATTCAGCGGGATAAGGACTAAAAGTCAAAACGAATTGGTTTTCTATCAGGCCTCTTTCAATCTTGTCAGTGCTGAAACCCTTCGATGCTGAATTCAAGTGATGTAATACAGCATGAAGTCGTGTACCAATTAATCAATTTATGATTCTTAATTTCAGGAAAATGAGTATATAATCGATCTCGATTTTCTATCGTCAGTCAAATCTAAAACAAATTCTTTTATATTCTTGTCAGTTCGTTTTCAATATACAATCTGTAATAACTGACTCAGAATGTACAGACTACTAGTATAGAAGAATGATCAATTATGGTCAGTTTTCTACATTATCTATACATTTTCAAACCGGTTTCCACTTATTATAACTTAATCCATATCATTACGATAACACACCCGTGCGACATAGTGCATTTTTTCACATCTCCAAAATGGCTATTTTTCTGATGAAAATCCGTGCTAATATTCTTATTTATACTCCAAACATAGGTTTTGGGTGCTCGTTAGAACCGCCTCAAGGAGGCGGTTCTAACGAGTACCCACAACCTATGTCTTGGAGCAGAAATAAGGAAAACAATGTTTACCCCCGTAAACCCCAGTTTTCTCTATATAAAGTGGTGTTTAGGGGGTCTTTATTTCACGGACTTGTTCACGTGATGTCCTTAAGAATAATGTTATAGATAAATCTAGCATTCTTTCATTAATCCATTAGCGATAACTTTGCATATACAGTAACATTCCTATATTAAGACCACCTTTGGGACTGTCCAAAAGTGGTCTTTAAGACCACTTGACCACTTTTGGAAGTCCCAAAATTGGTCTCTGACCAGAGGACACTGTTTGCAGAAAACACAAAGAAAGAATAACTACAACCTACTAAATAAGCTTTTTATAGCAGAATTAGACTTGCTTTTAGGTGGACTTAATAGCGGAATTTTATTGTACATATGATCGATCACAACATCGGAGCCTAGTCTTAACACTAGCATCGTAAAAATTGAAATGTTCATGAAGTATGTGAACCCCATTTAGTGTTCTCTATGCTCTCACCCGCATTGTTCAGATGTTTAAGGAAATTGCACCAGACCGGGTAAAACTGGTAACTTTACAGTAAACAATATCATATCTAGAAAGTTCAGGTTTTGTTCCCTTTGTGCTTTTCACACCAAGTGTCCTCTTTAAAGAGACCGCCTTTATGAATGTTCAAAAGTGGTCTTAAAGACCGCTTTTGAACAGTCACAACGGTGGTCTTAATTTATAATGTTTATTTTATTAAACAAATATTCTTCAATAACAACAACAAATATACTCACATAACCTAGACGATAATATCTATAAATCGGCAGCAGCACCACTAGCGCCACCACCAGCGCCACCTGCGCCTCCCCTGGCACCACCGCCAGCAGCACCACCACCGCCACCCATTCTCATCATTCCGCCTTTGCCGCTCATCATCATCATACCTGTAATTTGAACAAGTGTTAGAATTCTAAAGATGTCGAATCTCAACGTAGCGTATGGTATGGAGAAATATTAAATTTCTCATTGCGGGAACCTCCTATCACATTCCAACCCATTTCAGTCGGGAAATACCAAAACGGTACAGCAGCAACAGCGCAGGCGCAACACAACGTCTTTCCAGGGCTTTCCCTTCAGGCGTTTTCTGCTTGATTTCTGATAGTTGCGGCGGTTCTACGTTTTGGAAGTGGGTGTTCAAATAACCTCGATGGGAAATTTGAAAATTCGACTGAAAAGAGCTCGAACGAACTTCGATTTCTCGAACCCCTTTAGGACCATGAAAATTTGTTCGACACATCCGAAGTTACTATTCAGTGCCATACTGATTGTGAACAAATGGACAGATTCATAAGTATTGACATTTTAAAAATCACAAACATGAGATCAGGAACAGAAGACTAGTTTTGGTCAACTAGGCCTCATCAGTGAGATCCTGAATGACCTCGATGACCCTAAAAGAAATACATCGCGTTAATATGTCCCTATCATGAATACCCCTCTAAACCCCGATTTATACAGAGAAAAGTGAGGTTTACGGGTGTATACATTATTTTACGTAAGTTGTGGATACTCATTAGAACCGCATCGATGAGTATCCTCAACCTGTGTTTGGAGTAAAAATATAAAAAAAAAATACTACAAAGGCTACTTTTCAGCAGAAAAATGTCCGTCTGTTTGTCATTACGATAACACATCCGTGCGACAAAGTGCATTTTTCACATCTTCAAAATGGCTACTTTGCTAATAAAAAATCTGTGCTTATTTCTTATTTAGTCTGCAAACATAGGTTGTGGGTGCTCGTTAGAACCGCCTCAATGAGGCGGTTCTAACGAGTACCGGTTCTAACGAGTACCCACAATCTATGTCTTGGAGCAGAAATACGGAAAATAATGTATTCCCAAGTAAACCCAAGGTTTCTCTGTATCAACTGGGGCTTAGGGGGTGTTCATTTCACGGACATTCGCTTTTTTGAGATTGGAAACATTGCAGTATGGCTCACGGACGTGTTGTCTTAAACTGCCGCCTCCAGCCAGCTTTTAGTTTTACTTTATTTACATTTTAACTCTAATCCCACTTAGTAAGTAACTCAGCCACACCCATTTCTCTCTTCGAACTAATTAGATTACTTGGTGTAATTATTCCTACTAATTAATAACCTGTAAATAATAATAATGATAATAACAATACCGGTAATCGATATTATTTATAGAGGGTAACAAATTTAGTTAACCAGTGCATTTTGTACTAATTTTACTAATTTTCCATGTGACCCTCTTTTTCTTCCTCTTCTTGGGTAGAAACCAGACATAAGCAATGAAGCAATGGGAATAGGGGGCCTACTAGGCGCTCGCGGGGTCGGACGGGCTACATGTACCTCCCGATCTCAAATCCGATGCTTTACCATCGCATCACAGCGCTCCACTATGTAGATCTGAAGCCATCTAGACTGGATCTAAATTTTATTCCAAAATTGTTTCCAAAATTTATTGTTGTTTTCTTCAGCGGGATAAGAAGCCATCAGATCGGGATCTACCCAGTTTGTGAAATTAATTGTTGTTGTACTCAGCTGGATAAGGGTATAAAGCGCCCACAAGAAAAACAAAAAAGAAAGAAAAGAATAATTTTAATAATGAGTCCTACCTCCCATGCCACCAGCTCCCATACCACCCATTTTACCACCTGAAATTAGTGGTATTAATGTGCATTGTGCAAAAACGACACATATAGTTTCTTCGAGTTTCGGCTGTTTTTACAGTGCCAAATAAAGATACTCATGTACTGACAGTTTTCAGGACGAAGCATTTTGTGTACATGTGAGTTCATCACGTGAACAAGTCCGTGAGATGAAGATCCCCTGAACCCCACTTTATATAGGGACAACTGGGGTTTAAGGGGGTGTACATTATTGTTCTTATTTCTGCTCCAAGACATAGGTTGTGGGTACTCGTTAGAACCGCCTAAATGAGGCGGTTCTAACGAGCACCCACAACCTATGTTTGCAGTATCAATAAGAAAAATATCACAGATTTTCATCAGAAAAGTAGCCATTTTGGAGGTGTGAAAAATGCACTTTGTCGCACGGGTGTGTTATCGTAACGTATACATTAGGAAAACGCGCCTATACAAAATCACTGTACAATTTACAGCCGAAAAATGAAAAAAACACTCGAAAAAAAATCATGAAAATTGTATTATTTTTTCTTATTTTGGTTTAAAATAGAAATTGTCGGTACTCGTCAAAACTACCTCGATGAGGTGGTTCTAACGAGTACCCACAATCTATATTTAAGTGCAGAAATAAGAAATGATTTATACCAATGGGATTTAAGGGTCATATTTATGTAGGCATGTTTTCGTGATACTTCAGGCGGACAGCGTTATCAAGATTGTCGATTGCAAACAATGCAGTTTTGTAAGATTATTTTCTCTTGATTCACAATGTTGGAGACACCAGACATGTTATGCGTACCATTTCATCATTTTATATCTTAAAGACAAACAGATTTAGTGCATTAAAATTTAGTCATAATTAACTTCTAGGTGTAGGAACAAGGTAGGTAGGTTTAACTGATGTCTAACTGTTGGTCTTCTTTTGCTCTAGCATTTCAGTGGTTTCTTGCTGTCGAGTCCTCACCGTTGTTTCATCTTTGTGGTCGTTTGACTTTTGTGTTCACGGAGATGTTGCACTGATGAGTTAGTTAGGAGGCCTTCATGCGGACTGAACAAATTAATTGTCTAAATTGCGACGGAAATAAGGGCGCGGATTGTGGCCATTTAGAGTCGATTTGCCCCCCCCCCTCCCCCACCCCCCGGTGGAGTTCGTTTCACTGAACGTTCCAAGGCGGTTCTTCTGTCGCGGTTTATTTTTGTTGTGGTTTGTCTTTGAGTGTGTGTATCGCTTATATTATTTTGTTTTGGATAGTCAATTTACCGTTTTGTGGGACAGTAACTGTCCTTTTAGCTTTCCGCTGTTGAATTTTTCCATAAGGGTCTAGTTGTTTCATGTTTGTGCTTCTTTCCCTTCGGTGTATCTGATGGGGTTGTGGGTTAATTGTATCGATTCCTGATCAATGCCTTCACTTCTATTTAGTCAGAGTGACAGATCAGAATGATTTCGGTTTATCTTATCATAAAGATAATTTATGTTGTGTGGAAACAACGATCTTTTAAAGATGAACTAATAATAATAAACGGTCAGAGTTATCCCAAACTCTGGGTAGAAATTTTCTAGGGACTCCAAAACGTGTTTGAAACAACCCTGGTGAACGAACCAACAGTGTTCTAGCCATTGGAGTTCTATTGTTTATACTTGTAGTGTGATAAATGATACTTTACCCATCGGCATCATACCGCCACCACCCGGCATCATACCGCCACCACCCGGCATCATACCGCCACCACCCGGCATCATTGGCATCATCATCATTCCGCCCATACCCATCATACCTGGAAGAAACCATGGCCACAAATTTAAACAAAACTTAGCGTGATCGTCAGTATCTGGATACAAATCGTTCTATTTTTTATCAGTAGAAAATTTTCTGCTAAGTTCATCTCTTTGTGAGAGCTAGCGACTAACTTTCTATATCACAGGTCATGGTGAATGAATTACATCTGACGTGTCACCAGTAACAGTTCTGATTCTGATCGATAGAGAAATTGTGGCAAACAGTGACTCCTGATTAGATTGCAATACAAAGCAACTATTCATATATACTGACAATTTTGCTTCTAAAAATGAAAATTGTCTGATAAAATATTCCTATTTTTTTCATATTTCTGCCCTAAACAGCAGAAACAAGAAAAACAATATATACCACTGTAAACCCCCAGTTTTACCTTATGACAGTGGGGATTGAGGGAATCAAAATTATATAGGCGTGTTTTCGTGATGGTTTGTAAGTTTCATGTCTCATCACTGAAATAATGAACTTGACCTAACTCAAATTTAAAAGTGTCCACCACAGGGGTGTTTGGGTTAAACATTATTCTGAAATATTGACGTAACGACATTACCTCCTTTACCACCTGACATTCCCATAGGCATCATCATCGGGGGCATGCCACTGCCCATCATTCCACCGCCCATCTTTCCACCGCCCATCATTGGTGGCATCATCATCATTGGTGGCATACCACCGCCCATCATTGGTGGCATTCCGCCGCCCATCATTGGTGGCATTCCTCCGCCCATCATTGGTGGCATACCACCGGCCATTTTACCGCCCATCATTGGTGGCATTCCACCGCCCATTTTACCACCCATCATTGGTGGCATCATCGGTGGCATACCGCCGCCCATCATCGGTGGCATCATTGGTGGTCTACCGCCTCCCATCATTGGTGGCATTCCTCCGCCCATTTTTCCACCACCCATCATCGGTGGTGGCATCATCATCATTGGTGGCATCATTGGTGGCATCATCGGTGGCATTCCGCCGGCCATCATTTTACCTCCCATACCTGAAATAAAGCTTTACAATAACACTGGAATTGAACTGACATACCCTGTTAAATAATATCTGATGCTCCTAACTCTTAGGCTGAAATCCATTTTATGTCATTTAATTGTCACTTCTAAAGCCTAGTCTCCGAAACTGTACCAATGCCTTCTTTATCGCACATATATACCAGTTGAATCACTTGTAAATCTAGACAGTCAGAAATAATAATAATAATCATAATAAAACAAAACAGATTTATTAAATAAAACTTGTGAAAACGGAAGGTTGTTTAGGAAAAGGGCTCTTTCTAACTGCTTGATAAGAATCTGAATCCCATACAATGTAATTTTGTTTGCTCCTTGTCTTGTGCAGTATGCATTCTGTTGTTGTGGCATCTTCTTGACATCTACACGTGTATTTTGAAATTATACAGTATGTGTAATCAGACATGTTAAAATGTAGAACAGAAACAGATCTTGATTGACTTTCAGCGTATGATATACAAAATAAGCAACATTTAGGCGTTGGTATTCAATTATTATTAATGCTACTATATATACATACACTAACAACACGTACATGGTGTTATGCATAATAATTTATTTTTCTGATTCCCACTTTCACCCCACTGGTGACCTAATAATGGTATAAATATCTTGGTAATCTTCTTATAGAAGGTTCTCGAAAACTGAGTCACAGATAAATTTCATTTTTGTAAACAACATGTTTACAAGGAAAAGTACTTCAGAACCTTCCAGAAAGTTCTTGGTTGCATTATTTTTAGAAAATTACCTAATCTTATTCCACAGCCCTCTGGAATGTTCTCGAGAAATCTTAGGGTCTATAAAAGAGCTTGATTTTTCTTATTGAGTCAGACTTTGGAGTTTGATGTTTGGGCTTAGAAGGAAACTTTTTTCTAAATTCTGTGTTGGATTGTTAAAGGAAATTACTTTTCATTTCGGACTGTGAATTTTGTGGGACAAAGGAAAATAGATTCATTCAGGATATTTCATAACAGAGCTAAGTACATTTAATTTTCTTACTTCTACAGGTTAAAGTTAACTTGTAAATAAACTTTGTTAAATATTTCCAAAAGGCTTGTTTGCTTTTTCTTTCTGCTACGCCTGGCTCGTAACAATGGAAGCAACAATCATGCAAAACAAGACCACAAAAGTACTGGAAGTCAGATCTATTGGCTTGAAGCTCTTCGAAAGTATCTTGGCCATTAACAGGAGTCTCAAACACGCATGCCTGAGATAAGTAATCGCTGTATACACGTGCATAAATCAAAGCTCTCTGAAAGTATCTAGTTATTAAACACCCGGCTCGCAGAATGCACGTGTTGAATGTGAGTTCAATCTAAAATATGTGTATTTTAATTTTGTCAAATACATACCTTTGCACAGTAATTCAATTTAATACATAGACGGTTGTAATTTGGTCTCTGACTTGCACAGATACTTTCTAGCTGTATAAATGAGCGGCGGTGAGTGAGTGAGTGTTTGAGTTTTACGTCCCACCAAAGCTAAGGTCATACGGAGTCGGGACCTCGGTTTAAAGACGTATCCGAAAGTCTGGAGAAGCTCGGGATCGATCCTGCGACCCCTGATTTACAAGGCGAGTAGCGTAACCACTACACCACCGAGTTTCTAACATGCAGCGGTAAAAAATAATGAAAAGAGTTGACGTAGGTCGCTTACCCTTTGTTCTGCTGAAAAATTTACTTTTGCCACACCCATCCCATTTTGACTATTAACCAATCAAACAAGTTATTTGTATAAGTCACCATACGAATAACGAACAGTGAAGATGCAGATAAGATGTCTTCTCTACGGCATCACGTGAACAAGTCCGTGAAATGAACACCCCTCCAAACCCCGCTTTATGTAGAGAAAACTGGAGTTTACAGGGCTAAATATTATTTTTCTTATTTTTTTCAAAGGCATAGGTTATGGGTACCCGTTAGAGCCATCTCAATGCGGTGGTTCTAACGAGCACCTACAACCTATGTTTGCAGTTTAAAATAAGAAAATATCACGGATTTTCATCTGAAAAGTAGCAATTTTTTGGAGATGAAAAAAATGCACTATGTCGTACGGGTGTGTTATGGTAATTTATTTAAACCTTTCCTAAACGGGTACCCTGGCAATAAGCCCAGGCCCAGATCAGACGCCGCAGACGCCGCAGAACGTGGCGTCTGATCAGGGTCTCCACTGTTTGCTAAAAGTTCAGTCATTTTCCAAATAAATTTTGAAGAAAATGCAACCTGACACCCCTCGATTTTGAAATTGACTCCTGCTATATATAAGGAGGAAGATTCCATTTGGTACAAAAAGGTTTAACTCATATCCTGCTGTTCACGACAACCCTTTTCTTTGTAAACAGTGTAGATCCAGATTAGGACCTACACTGTTTTACATTCAATTTATGAGTTTGTAGGAATAAATTACATCAAGTAATCTGATTGGTTCAAAGTCAGAAATGGGTGTGGCTAAACTGAATATTCAGCAAGAGAAGGGTTAATGATCTGGGTTTGCACTGTTTGCATCCTGGTCCAGCAGCACTGTTAGCAAAGGCACAGCACATAACGAAAAGATGCCTATACAAATGCATTATAAACTTCAGTTAGGAGGCCTTCATGCCGACTGAACAAATTGTTTGTCTAAATCGCGACGGAAGTAAGGGCGAGGATTGTGGCCAGGTGAAATCGATTTAAGCCCACCAATGGAATTCTATTCCGCTGACCGTTCTTAGGCGGTTCTTCTGTCGCGGTTTATTTTTGTTATGGTTTGTCTTTGGGTGTTTGTGTCGTTTATATTATTTTATTTTGGATAGCCTATTGGCCATTTTGTGGGAAAGTAACTGTCATTTTGGCTGTCCGCTATTGATATTTCCATTAGGGTCTGTTGTTATTTCTTTCCCTTGTGGGTTGATTGTATCGATTCCTGATCATTGCCTCCACTTCTATTTTCATCACCGAAAAAACGAAAATTTTAAGAGGAAACTTGTAGGAATGTAAAAGTGGGGTTCAAGGGGGGGCAAAAATTATATAGCCGTGTGATGATATCCTGATCCAGCAGCTCAAGTCATTACGAAAACGCTCCTATGCAAATACATTGTAAATTTTATCGCCGAAAAACTAAATTTTTAGATGAAGAATTGTGATATTTTTCTTATTTCTGCTCAAAATATAGATTGTGGATACTCGTTAGAACCGCCTCATCGAGGCGGTTCTAACGAGTACCCACAATCTATATTTTAAAGCAGAAATAAGAAAAATAAGGTATACCCCAGTTTTACTGTATAAAAGTGGGGTTCGAGGGGGTCAAAATTATTTAGGCATGTTTTCGTGATGGTTAAGGTATTTGTACAAAGTATTCTGCCACGAAAAGTGTTTTTGTATATAAAGCATAGCGACCAATGTGACTTTAGTGTTTCTGGTATCAAGAATATGATCAAAGACGTTTGGTAAACGGTTTCGTCTACCAAACTGAAGCAGAAATTTGCTTCCATGAACAAAAATCTGAAAAGCATACAAAAGCAAAGCCAGTGAATCTGAAAGCTGAGGTTGAAGGCAGCGTCAACTGCTCACCTCCCGAAAGCAATTGCATTAGAACCTGGTCAAGAGCATTACCTCCCATTCTTGGCATCATCATCATCCCACCCCCCATTCTGGGCATCATCATCATTCCACCTCCCATCATGCCACTACGTTTACCACCTGCAAATAACAATTGTAAACCGTTGAGATCCTTGCGTTCTTGAACTTAGACACATTCATTCTTTGATAAAAAAGATTGGATACAACATACATGTACATGTTATACGACAGGCACGCCGGCGGGTCAGGCCTCAGATTCTATGACGGTTCCAGCGTGAAGGCTTACCGCGAATTCGAGAGAATCTAATTTTATGTAATGTTGGTTGGTGCCTGATGCTCTGTCTCTGGTTGAGCCCATCGGAGTCTATATGTTGGTTTTCTTTTGCTCCAGTATTTCAGTGGTTTCTTGCTGTCGAGTCCTCACCGTTGTCTCACCTCTGTGGTTGATTGATTTTTGTGTTCACGGAGATGTTACACTGATAATTTAAGAGGCCTTCATGCGGACTGAACAAATTTTTTGTCTAAATCGCGACGGAAGTAAGGGCGAGGATTGTGACCACGTAAAATCGATTTAAGCCCCTACCCCACCACCCACCCCTCACCCTAGTAGAATTCGTTTCACTGACCGTTCCAAGGCAGTTCGTCTGACGTGGTACATGTTTTATATGGCTTGTCTTTGAGTGTGTGTATCGCTTATATTATTGAACTTTGGATAGCCAATTGACCATTTTGTTGGAAAGTAACTGTCCTTTTGGCTTTCCGCTAGTACTATTTCCATTGGGGTCTAGATGTTTCATGTTTGTGTTTCTTTCCCTTTGGTGTCTCTGATGGGAGCTGTGGGTATCGATTCCTGACTATTGCCTTCACTTCTATTTTGGAAATGTGGGACAGTAGTAAAAGCAGTTAATGTTTATCCTGATGACACGCCGATTTAACCAATTTTGTACCAGAAACCCCAAAACGGTAATTGGCAAACAGTGCAGTCCCAGATCAGACGCCTGCACTGTTTGCAAAAAGTTCAGTCATTTTCCAAATCAATTTTTAAAGATTACACAACCTTTCACCAACAAATTTTGAAATGGACTCCTGCTATATATATAAGGAGGAAGATTCCATTTGGTACAAAAATGGCAAATCTTTCTGCCTGAGTACAGTCAGACTTCAATAACTCCAACATCTTTGAGACCATGAAACTTTATTCAAGATAGGGGTTATTATTTGAAACAGTGAAGGTAAATTATTGCGCCAGATGAACCGACATAAGGGGCCTTAGGGTTGAGCCTGACTTTTTCTTAATTGTAAAGATATTTTCGACCTTTTTACAATAAAAGAAATGTTGTTTGGTGTTTGTACTCAATATTTTTATGAGTACAAACAATATACACTTTCACAATAAAGTAAAACAATCTCCCCAAACTGTAGTATATTTACTGGTATCTTGAACAACGAAAAAAACGAAGTAAACTCCTTGTGGAATCGAGAACGAGGCCCGATCGGCTATGGTAAAAGAAATATCGGCGTTCGTTCCTTCAAAATACTACTGTATTGTATCGGCCTGTAATGTTAAAATGTTTAAGGGGGAGTTGAATTGCTGTAAACCTCTTAAATGATCGTAACAGAGACAAAGTCTAAATCATCGGAAGGTCTGTCCGACCAGCCATGACTTAGATCAACCGCGTCACCTAACAAGGAAAATAGAAGTGAAGGCAGTGATCAGGAATCGAAACCATTACTTCTCACCGACGAAGACACCAAAAACATCAAAGGGAAAGAAACACAAACATAAAAAAAACAACTTCAGCACAATGAAAACGTCATAAAGCCAAAAGGACATTTACTCGTATTTTCCCACAAAATGGCCAAACGGCTATGCAATATTAGCAATGCATACATGCAAAGACGAGCTGTAACATTAATCAACGCAGGGTCACCATTTTAGCACTTTATGATGGGCCTACGTCCCAGATGCTATTTATCAAGTTTCGTGGAAGTCTGCCCAGTGGTTCTAGAGAAGACTATTTTTGAAGGGTTTTTACCATATATGGCTTGGCGGCCATTTTGGTCATGTGACCTGGACCCCATGAGCAAATTTTGGTTTTACCCATCCCATAGAGGCTCCATATGAAATTTGACTTCAATCGGCCCAACGGTTTCCGAGGAGAAGCAGTTCGAAAATTTTCACATTTTTTTCGCCTCGGCGAGGCTATACTAAATGGAATGTAATATTTCTCTAGTTCATTTGTTAGATCTCATTGATATCTATCAGTATGTCAAAACTTATTTAGATATTCCAATCGGTTAAGTCACTATCACCAATTTTCACAAATGGGAATGACTTATTACGTCAATAGGGCTTTAAGCCAAAAAAAAAAAAAAAAAAAAAAAACAGATGAGAGAATGTCAAAGGACATCTTAAACCATAGGTCACAGTCAGATGAGCTGATCATCAAGAAAAGGTCCACAGTATTCTTTAACCTTTACCCATCTCTTGGCAAATTCAGCTGTCGATCTATTGATGGTATTTTCCCCTGCATCACATTAACAAGTCCGTGAAATGAACATCCCTCTAAACCCCACTTTATATAGAGAAAACTGAGGTTTGCAGGGGTATACATTATTTTTCTTATTTTTGCTCCAAGACATAGGTTGTTGGTACTCGTTAGAACCGCCTCAATGAGGGGGTTCTAAAGAGCACCCACAACCTATATTTGCAGTATTTATAAGAAAAATATCACGGATTTTCATCAAAAACTAGCCATTTTGGAGATGTGAAAAAATGCACTATATCACACGGGTGTGTTATCGTAATATATGATAAAGTATCGAAGTTTATTTATTTTTATCATATGACGCCGCGTTTGAGAGTGTAATAACGCCATGTAATATTTTCGATAATCCACTAGTGGATTAAATATGCAAATTAGTTAGATACGCCCCCCCCCCACCCCCCATCCCCGGTAACGTTTCATGGCGTCTTTAACGACGTCGCGTTTACTATAGGCGGAATATTGTCATTTTTGTAAAATAATCGTGAATAAAATGCGTTTTAAATGATAAATAAAATCTTGCATTCGTGCTCATGTATTATTGAATTTATTAAAATCGTTGAGGAAAAGAGATAAAATGCGAGGCTTTATTAAACTCGCTGAAGAAAAGACTCTGAGATAAAATGCGGGGCAAAGCCTCGCATTTTATCTTTTTTTTTCTCAACTCGTTTAATAAATTCAATAATACATGAGCACTCATGTAAGATTCTCTATATTTTTAATTATTTTTAAGAGTAATAAAGTAGAAGTAAAACAAAGATCAGGAATTGATACAATTAACTTACTCCATCCATAAAAGACACCAAAGGGAAAGAAATACAAACATTAAGCGACCAGACCATAATGGAAACCTAAACAAAGGAAGGCCATATGGACAGTTACTTTCCCACAAAATGGCCATATGGCCATCCAAAATTAAAAGACACAAGTGATACACACAGTAAGTAACAAACAACAACATAAATAAATCGCCACGGAAGAGCCGCCTTGGAACGGTCAGTGGAAGATTTCCACTGGGGGGCTTAAATCGATTTTACGTGGCCACAATCCTCGCCCTTACTTCCGTCGCAATTTAGACAAATAATTTGTTCAGTCCGCATGAAGGCCTCCTAACTCATCAGTGCAACTTCTCCGTGAACACAGAAATCAAAGAACCACAGAGGTGAGACAACGGTGAGGACTCGACAGCAAGAAACCACTGAAATGCTGGAGCAAAAGAAAACCAACAGTTAGACTCCGATGAGCCCGACCAGAGACAGAGCATCAGGCACCAACCGACATTATCTCTTTAATTTTCAATAAGCCTTTACGTTGGAGCCGTCATAGAATCTGAGGCCTGACCCACCGGCGTGCAATTAAAGAGGGAAGCAAAGTTGCCAACCGTGATTGGGTTAACTACCATGCATGCAGTCTGTCGTATAATATCCATGTTGTACCCAATCTTTTTATATCGAAGAATGATTTTACGAAATTGGGTGCTGAAGTCATTGCGGTTATATATTTTTCTGAATTTATATACTAAGTCACCATAAAATTCGGGTTCCGATAGACCTTGTTGCAGAAGAGATTTAAGTCCAATATTGAATTTTGAAATTAAATCAGAATGGCGTCTATAAAATTTTGAAAAGGCTTTGCGTAGTTTATGGTACCGATAACCCTGATTAAGGAGTTTAGCCGTTAATAATTTATTACGAGTGTTGAAGTCAGTTACATGCTCTAGCAAATCGAATTAATTGCGAAATATAAACGCCATAGGATGGCGCACGAGGAACATCACCATCCAAAAAAGGAAAATTTACAATCTCAAAATCAAAGTCATCGCGTTTATCATAAATTTTGCACGAAACAAATCCATCTACAATAGATAGATGTAAATCCAAAAACGGGGCCTCGGTATCAGAAGAATTTGCTTTATTTAACTGAAGTTCTTGGGGGTAAATCAGGCTAGTCTGGCCCAGAAAACATGTACACTCCATAGTGTCTAGTTCTGTGGTGTATTCCTTTCTTCCAAGGATAACCATTTCTAGAACATATTTTACATTAAATGATTTTGTCTGAAAAATAAGAAATAAATGTTTAAAAATGACATCTCCAAATATTTGCAGTAGACCATGCCATCTAGTCAAGAATATCAAAACTAAGTGCGACATGAAGACAACTTTTAAACATAGAGACATGCGATTTATTTATGTTGTTGTTTGTTACTTACTGTGTGTATCCGTGGCGATTTATTTATGTTGTTGTTTGTTACTTACTGTGTGTATCACTTGTGTCTTTTAATTTTGGATGGCCATATGGCCATTTTGTGGGAAAGTAACTGTCCATATGGCCTTCCTTTGTTTAGGTTTCCATTATGGTCTGGTCGCTTAATGTTTGTATTTCTTTCCCTTTGGTGTCTTTTATGGATGGAGTAAGTTAATTGTATCAATTCCTGATCTTTGTTTTACTTCTACTATGCAAGTAAACAAAATGAAATCTAAAACAGAGATCCTATAATACGACCCTATCTTTAAACTGGACGAGGAGAGCAGAAATTCCTATTCTTTCCAGACGGGATCCACTTAGCCATGGGAAAATGCAAAGATATAATTACCTTTTGCGTATCTCTTGTAACCTGCAATAAAAGAAATATATTCTAACAAACACAAGCGAACGGAACCAAACTGAATGTAACTTGAACCCGTATAGCTTTAAACCAAACTGCCTTAAATTAAACAAATAAAACATCTTCATATTTGAATTCTTTCAGGAAACAACTGATGCTGCGCTGTAAGGTCAAATGTGTCGTTATTCAATGCCAGGTGCATAGAAAATAAAAATCTGGGGATAATTCTTAATTCTAACACAGCGCGCCTATATTTTAAATATGAAATACCTGTGTTTTATTCTACAACAAATCAAGGCAAAGAAGAGCGTGACAAGTGACGTCATTAAAAAAACTGCCAATTTATGACGCCATCAGTCGATTTCCTTGACGTTGGACGGTGTAACGTCATTTTCTAGCATTGAAAACGTTAGAAAAGGATATAAATGCATGTGTTACAGTCGATAATTTTAGCGGTGTTTCTTCTAACAATGACGAAAAGTTGTGAGGTTTTGAAGGTAACAACAGCATTATTACCGACATTCAGCCTGTAAGAACCGAAATAGATCAGTTCTAGTTTGTGATTTGTTGAATAATAAATCACAGTTTGTCGGTCAGTTGTAAGTAGAGAAATCACGCGCGCTACGCGCTCGAGATTTGATCTACTTTACAACTGACCTCCAAACTGCGATTTAATATGAAATAAAGGCACTGCCTTTTGAGCAAACACACTCATTTACAACACTTAAGTAGTTATAGTGGTGCAGAACATAAAAAATACCGATAGTGCTAGAGTGGTAGCTCAGTGGTTAGTGCACTTGCCTCCGATTCTAGAGGCCTCCGGTTCGATTCCCAGCAGCGACAATAAAGTTTGGTGTCTTAACATGTTCCATTGGCATCACTTGTAGAGATGAATGCCACAAAGTGCACCGTTCTTCGGATCGTGATGTTGACTGGAGGCCACCTGTACAGGGAGAATCATCCCTATGCAGGTTAAAGATCTTTATCGTAATATCATGATTATCGCCCAGGCGTTCGTCCTGCAAATCTTCAGTGTTTGAACACCTGCGAGTAATGATCAAATGGGGCCTATCGCAATAATAGTAGATAGATAGATAGTCACGCTAAAAGTCCTTGGTTGACCGCCTGTATACAGGTACAGAAGGTATTCATGTGGGCATACTTAACATTTCTTATATCTACTCCTAAGCAAAATAAGGGGAGTCATTGACACCATTCTCCTGTGGTATTTTCACTATTTTGTCAGCACTGTCTGTGTGTTCCCCAGCTGACATCATTTGCATCTTGACTGTCAGACCAAATGAACAGATTTCGAAAGGGGCAGTCGTGTGAAAGCCAGCTTACTTTGACCAAAGTCCAGACAAGACCTTGCAGCAGGAATAGATGAAGGTCAACAGTTAGACACCGTAGCTCTTGACAAAGTTCCACGTGAATGACTTGAGCACTGTCAAGCTCAGACATGCCAGCAAGCAACCTCTTACAGTGGATCCAGAGCTTCCTGACTAACAGGGGCTAACCAGACCTGGTCAAGGCCAATTTGCACTATTGCCCAAGCTGTATCCGGTGTCCTTCAAGGTTCAATTGTCGGACGTTTATTACTCTGCCCTTGCATAACTGACCTGCCACAGAAAGTCAGCCCTGGAGCTCACCTCCTTGCTGATGACAGCCTTTTATATCACCAGCTCTCAAGCATGACTGATACTGCAGCATTTCAGAGGAAACTTGAAAGACTTTAGCAATGCCCATAATGAAATATAGACTGGCAAAAGTCTTTGCAACCCAACCAAATGTGCGGAAGTCAGGGAAACAAAACGGAGAAACCTGGTTGGAGATTTAGAGCAACTTACATGTTCAATATACATGGCCATGAACTGTCAGTTTGAAAGACTTGAAAGAACCTTGGTATGCTTTATTTCAGAAACATGTCATGGGAAACCCATTAAAAAAAGCAAACAGCTGCCTGGCGTTTCTTTGGAAGGAACATAACCAGCTGTTCTGAAGATGTTAAAGCATGATGGTAGAGACCACGATTAGACTTATCCTGGATTATGCCACGTCAGTATTGGACCCACATTTTGTATCCAGCAGCTGGAGACGGTGCATCGTTGAGTAGCTCGGTTTGTCAGAGATCCTGCCACACAAATATCATTACTTCCCGAATGACACAACACTCACCAGTATTGACATCTTGTGTCAAAGTGGCGGTGGTTTACCGCATTTCTCTGGGCTAAATGGACATCTATGCTTGCAGGGTCTCCGACCCGAAAGTAGCGAACTGGGATACATGGACCGACATCTTCATTCAGCTCTCCTTCAGACTCAAGGACCAACTGCCACAGAGTATCACCACTCCAGGGATCCTTGAGGGCTTCAAAGGGGATTGTGCAAGTGTTCCCTAAACTACGTAAAAACTGTTTTTTTAAAGTTTTTAATTTGTTCTGTTGTGAGGCAAAGGTGACGTGTCGCTTGCATCACTGGGGAGTCCAACGGATATTGACTTACATCTGGGCGAGGCATGCTGTCCTTGCAGCAGGTAGGATCAGCTGTCCTTGCAGCAGGTAGGGTAGAGGTAAGGGCGTTGTTGCTTCTTATGTTTCTTCACTTTATTCATTTTCCCCCTTCTCCCCCGTCCCTCCCTCTCTTGTTCTCTACTACCTCTTCTATCTCTTTTGTCCCTTTCTCTGGGAGACGACAGGAAATGACCCTCAGGGGTTGACGTGTCAATTTTTCGAGCTTCACTGCCGCTTTGCACATAACCTAAACATGACGATGCTCCAATGTTGGTCCTGTGTACACTTCACGAAATTAGACAAGGTGACTCAGTTAGTTTGCAGCATGGACACTTTAAAGTATTCTGAAGCACTAGCTCTATGCTATGGGATTTTTTGGCTCATCATCACTTTGTAAATCTTGGGAAGGTAGAAAAGCGCAGGTAGCCATATAGCTCATTGTGTCTCTTACTATTCCCAGAACTTTATTGTACACCCATGAGTAAATTTGTGAAAAAAAGTTTTAATTGTTTGTCCAGACGAGAATCGCTTTCCATCCTACCGAGAATTTCCGGTAAATCCTTAGGTAAATCTCCGATAAATCGTTGGTCCAAGCGCGGTGCTGGGCTTTACCGGGAAACCTCATACGTGACGTAGTTTCGAAATTTTCCCGCTGTCAAACTTCAGCATTGATGCAACAGTCTTGGAAAGAACTTTTTAAAATTATTTCGACGTGTTTTCTTTTTTGTTTTTGTTGTAATGGGACTTGAATCTTTTTTGGTTTTGAGAAGCAATTTTGGATGTGAATACAATTCTCATGAACTCTGTAAAGATGGTGGATTTTCGCGAGAAATTGAACGAGATTCCAGACGAGATTTGGGTGCCTAAGTATGTTGTTTCAGCCTCTATACAGTAAAGCGAGTGTTTGCTTTTAATTGTACTTCGGCGGGTAGACCAGAGGAAAATATTGAAAGCTTGAAAATTTTACTTACGTTTGCCGCCAGCTGCAAATAAAAATATTTATTTTTTAATGTATATAAGGCAGGAAAAAAACATTCGAAGACGGACAATGTACATGGGTGAACTGTGGCTTGCAGGGGTATGCATTATTATTTCTTATTTCTGCTTAAAATTGGAGAAGAAATATTAAGATATGACAATTTTTGTCTGAACTTTTTCCAGATTTGGTGGTAAAATTTTCAATAGGCCTATATTTGAATAGGCAAGTTTTCGTTATGATATTTTCGGTGCACATTCCAGCTTTTACAAAACAGAGCACCTATGAATATATCATAAGTTATTTTGATTCTTGGCATCACATTCCCTAATGCCGGAAAATATCACTGACTGGAAATGTGGCCCCATGTTCTGTGTCAAGAAGCAAAATAACTAGTTAGTTATTAAGACTACTTCTGACGTCAAACGCTCATTATGCACGTACTATATTGATCGTGGTGCTCAGTAGAAAAACTTAAACGTCATGATAGACAGAATGGGGGTTTAATAATGGAAACAATGATTTATTTAAGACAATTGACTGTTTTTGTTTTATTTAAGTCATCTTTTGTGATGCATGAAATTACTTTACCTTTATTTTCTCATCAACTTTGCAGTAAATCCAAGATGGCGGATATCGCAATTCAAGTTAGAAATAAGAAGCATTTTAGCAAGTCAACTGTGATCAATTTTATTATAGATAAGAGGTTACATATTTTCTGAAGATAATAGATATTCCAGTACTGTTTTGGAATGTGTAACAATCTTGCTCAACAGTGACGTCATCGATTACCTCATCAATCATTACTGATGCCGTTTGAAGTTTCATTCTTCAGACTTCAAGAAACATGAAAGGTAACTTGATCGGGTTTTCGACGTTTACTTTCTTGAAACGATCGCCTGAACATTTAACCCCGTACCTTGATTTCTGTACCTTGATAAATAACCTTTAAAACGGCTATATAAAGCATACATACCACCACCGCCCATTGGTTTACCATCTCCCATCATTGGGGGCATCATTCCACCGCCCATAGGAGGCATCATTCCACCGCCCATAGGAGGCATCATTCCACCGCCTATAGGAGGCATCATCGGACGCATCGGCGTTGGTGGCATCATTCCTCCTTTACCGCCACCTCCCATCATTGGGGGCATCATCGGGGGCATCATTGGGCGCATCATCATTGGAGGCATTCCACCTTTACCACCGCCTCCCATCATCGGAGGCATCATAGGTCGCATCATCATTAGGGGCATCATTTTACCGCCCATCATTGGAGGCATCATGCCACCGCCCATCATTGGAGGCATCATGCCACCGCCCATCATAGGAGGCATACCACCGCCCATCATAGGAGGCATCATACCGCCGCCCATCATAGGAGGCATCATACCGCTGCCCATCACACCTCCGCCCATCATTGGAGGCATCATACCACCGCCCATAATTGGAGGCATCATACCGCCGCCTCCTCCCCCGCCACCTTTACCTATAAAAATGGAAAAAAATCAACTTCAATGTTTGAAACAACGTGTGACTTGAGTTTATCATTACTAGAAAATGTAGACAATAGATTCTTTTTTCTTTTTATCACGAAAACACGCCTATTTAATTCTGACCCCTTGAGCCCAAATTTTATATTGTAAAACTGGGGTTTACTCGGAAAAGCCTAATTTTTCTCGTTTCTGCTGTAAAATATAGACTATTGGTATTCGTTTGAACCGCCTCGATGACGCGGTTCTAACGTGTACGCACAGTCAATATTTTCAGCAGAAATAAGAAAAATATTACAATTTTTCATCTAAAAATGTTCGTTTTCTCGGCGGTAATATTTACAATGTATTTGTATAGGTGTGTTTTCGGAATGTGTTTTTTTTTTTTTTTTTTTTTTCGTCACAATCCATTTTTAACAAAACATAATCCAAAATATATTTAAAGTTCATCTAAGGACATAAAAAAACAGTAGGTCACAGTGACTTCATATGTATAAGGCCAACTGCTGTTTCATATGGAAAATTTAATTAATTACTAGACCAAGCAAGATACCGGTCCATTTTCTATGAAATGATTTAAGCCTGCCCAGGTAAGGTGGCGCGAGTCAGATTGTCCATGCATACAAACCCTATTGATTTCATTGGGTGGCAGGGTTTTGAGATGTCATTTCATCTCAATGTCTGGTAAAAGTCCCACAAAAATTGGAAGCAATGCTCTAAAATAACCTAACTAGTGCTGATGGGGACGTGAAACTTCAATTCAAACAAACAAGCAAAACAGAACGATAACCTGCACGAATGTGGAAATGTGTCAAACAGAATTATTATACATTCATTTTTGTCTCTGTGTATGTACAACTCATGTTAAAAAGAGGATTCTATATCAGTGTTCACGTATTATTGAAATTTATTAAACAAGCTGAGGAAAAAGGCTAAAATGCGAGGTTTTGCCGAGCATTTTATCCCATTTGCTGAACGAGTTTAATAAATTCAATTATACATTAGTACAAACGCAAGATTTATTCGCCCCCGCCATTCGGGGCTAGGAGAAATAGATAGGCTGCATGATGCTTTCACGCAGAGTTGAAACCTACACGCACACGAATACTGGATAAAACGCTTAGAGGATCTAAGCATGCCCAGGCAAAGCGGTGCGAGTGTCGACCGTCCATGCTTATAAACTCTAATGGTTTCATTGGGCGACAGGGCTTGAGATGTCATTTCATCTCAATGTCGGGTAAAAGTCCCAAAAAAATGGAAGCAACGTCTCCAAAATGACCTTTACAGTGTTGACGGGGACGATAAACCTCAAATCAAACAAACAAACAAACGCAAGATTCTATTTATCATATGATGTTTGAAACGCATTTTATTCATGATGTTTTACAAAAAAAGTCAATTTCCGCCCGAATGATTATTAAACGGAGCGTCGTTAAGGGCGTCGTATGTGTAACGTTACGGGGCGATCTAATTAATTTGCATATTTAATCCACTAGTGGATTACCGAATTTATTACATGGCGTTATTGCATTCTTAGACGCGACGTTATATTCTAAATTTGCTGCAACGGAAGGTCAGATGGTTTTTCTCCGGGTACTCCGGTTTTCGCCCAACTCTGATTAGCGATCGGCTCGATATGAGTGAAATAATCTTGAAAAGGCCGTAAAAAATATTCTAAATTTCAATTACAGTAATTTAGGCTCACAATGTAATCAAATAATCTCCGTATTGTATAGACTAAGTACATTTGTAAACTTGATTCAAGCCTCTTACTCGTATTTCAAATAGTTCTTACTATATGTCATTGCCGCAAGAACATTTAATATTACTATAGGGACGGACGGATGCATGGGCGTAAGAATGGACAGACGCACGGGTGAGACTAAAGCAATAATAAGCATGGACGTCAAGTGACGTTCAAAGCAAACAGTATAACGTGATATTGATGTGAGAAAGTAAGAAAATCTTACCTCCATAACCAGCCGCGGAGGCGACAAGGAGAGCGACAGAGAGCAGGAAGAAGCGTGCAGGAGTCATGGTGCAGCAGCTCTGTAATAAAATAAGTTTGGAAAGTTCGGAAAGTTTATTGATAAACACCAGGCCAACAGACCCATCGTTACAACATACAGCACAACTCATACAATCAACTTGATGTGACAGCGGATTGTGGCATGCAAGACAGTTTTTATAACATAATAGCATTGTACATGTACAATACATAAAAAAAATATATAAAATTATGAAACCTACAAAATCGTGGTTCGTGTTACATGGAGATGGTACATGAGTTTCTGTTCTATCGGAAAATGTATGGCTCCCTAACCTTAAACGCTTTAAAAGTATATATTGCCAAATTTCTCTGTATTTTTTAACATCAGATTCAAAAAGTTCGATTAACTTAAACATATTGGGTCGTCTGCGATAATAATTTGGAATTAAGGTTGAATTAAAGATCAGGAAGAAATCTGTTTTGGTTTATAAAAAATTCGAATGAGGTTTTTAATAAATAAAAATCCTGACATTTTCGTGCTTCAAGTCTGTCTACTTACGATTTTTCAACTCTTTACACTACACTTCCTCATAATCTTATAAAAGAAAAGCTTAATGATTTAATTGAATGGGCTTTTCACAGAGAAGATTCTCTCTATTATGCATGTAATGTCAAAAATGCATTTTTCACTTCTAAAGAGCATAATAATTATACACTTTGGTCATGTCAGAAAGTGTGTGATGGCCTCACCTTTCTACTTGACAATATTTATATTACATTCGGTACTAAGTTATTTAGACAAACTGCTGGCATTCCGATATGTACGAATTGCGCACCTCTGGTGGCTGATCTATTCTTGTATTGTTATGAAAGAGACTTCCTTTGTTTAGGTTTCCATTATGGTCTGGTCGCTTAATGTTTGTGTTTCTTCCCCTTTGGTGTCTTTGATGGGATGAGTAAGTTAATTGTATCGATTCCTGATCTTTGTTTTACTTCTACTTTTCATGTTGTCGCTTTCCATTGATAACCAATCTGAAATTATTGACGCTTTTAGCTCCACTTCTAGATATTTAGATGATTTATTAAATATTGATAATACCTATTTCGATGGTTTGATCAGTCAGATTTACCCCAGAACTTCAGTTAAATAAAGCAAATTCTTCTGATACCGAGGCCCCGTTTTTGAATTTACATCTATCTATTGTAGATGGGTTTGTTTCGTGCAAAATTTATGATAAACGCGATGACTTTGATTTTAAGATTGTAAAGTTTCCATTTTTGGATGGTGATGTTCCTCGTGCGTCATCCTATGGCGTTCATATTTCGCAATTAATTCGATTTGCTAGAGTGTGTAGTCATGTAACTGACTTCAACACTCGTAATGAATTTTTAACGGCTAAACTTCTTAATCAGGGTTATCGGTACCATAAACTACGCAAAGCCTATTCAAAATATTATAGACGCCATTCTGATTTAATTTCAAAATTAAATATTGGACTTAAATCTCTTCTGCAACAAGGTCTATCGGAACCCGAATTTTATGGTGACTTAGTATATAAATTCAGAAAAATATATATCCGCAATGACTTTAGCACCCAATTTCGTAAAATCGTTCTTCGATATAAAAAGATTGGGTACAACATGGATATTATACGACAGACTGCATGCATGGTAGTTAACCCAATCACGGTTGGCAACTTTGCTTCCCTCTTTAATTGCACGCCGGTGGGTCAGGCCTCAGATTCTATGACGGTTCCAACGTAAAGGCTTATTGAGAATTAGAGAGATCTAATTCAAGGTAATATTGGTTGGTGCCTGATGCTCTGTCTCTGGTCGGGCCCATCGGAGTCTAACTGTTGGTTTTCTTTTGCTCCAGCATTTCAGTGGTCTCTTGCTGTCGAGTCCTCACCGTTGTGTCACCTCTGTGGTTCTTTGATTATTTGTGTTCACGGAGATGTTGCACTGATGAGTTAGGAGACCTTCATGCGGACTGAACAAATTATTTGTCTAAATCGCGACGGAAATAAAGGCGAGGATTGTGGCCACGTAAAATCGATTTAAGCCCCCCCCCCCAGTGGAAATCTTTCCACTGACCGTTCCAAAGCGGTTCTTCTTTGGCGATTTATTTATGTTGTTGTTTGTTACTTACTGTGTGTATCACTTGTGTCTTTTGATTTTGGATGGCCATATGGCCATTTTGTGGGAAAGTAACTGTCCTTATGGCCTTCGTTTGTTTAGGTTTCCATTATGGTCTGGTCGCTTAATGTTTGTGTTTCTTTCCCTTTGGTGTCTTTGATGGGTGGAGTAAGTTAATTGTATCGATTCCTGATCTTTGTTTTACTTCTACTTTGTCTTATGTCGTTATATCTGGTACATTCCAAAACAAAGTAAAATTCGTCCTCAAGCTTCATGCATGAGGTACAAAGTGTATTTTCTATCGGGATAGAATGTGGTTTTGCCCACCTTCCCGTTTCAATCTCAAGTCTATGTAACGATAGACGTAAACGTGAAAGTGCAACTCTGGTCAGGCCTCAGATTCTATGACGGCTCCAACGTAAAGGCTTATTGAGAATTAGAGAGATCTAATTCTTGGTAATGTTGGTTGGTGCCTGATGCTCTGTTTCTGGTCGGGCCCATCGGAGTCTAACTGTTGGTTTTCTTTTGCTCCAGCATTTCAGTGGTTTCTTGCTGTCGAGTCCTCACCGTTGTCTCACCTCTGTGGTTCTTTGATTTTTTTTGTGTTCACAGAGATGTTGCACTGATGAGTTAGGAGGCCTTCATGCGGACTGAACAAACTATTTGTCTAAATCGCGACGGAAGTAAGGGCGAGGATTGTGGCCGCGTAAAATCGATTTAAGCTCCCCCCCCCCCCCCCCCCAGTGGAAATCTTCGACTGACCGTTCCAAGGCGGCTCTTCTGTGGCGATTTATTTATGTTGTTGTTTGTTACTTACTGTGTGTATCACTTGTGTCTTTTAATTTTGGATGGCCATATGGCCATTTTGTGGGAAAGTAACTGTCCTTATGGCCTTCGTTTGTTTAGGTTTCCATTATGGTCTGGTCGCTTAATGTTTGTATTTCTTTCCCTTTGGTGTCTCTTATGGGTGGAGTAAGTTAATTGTATCAATTCCTGATCTTTGTTTTACTTCTACTTTCTAAATTTACTTATTGTTGCTGTATCTAAATAGGATTTATAACCAAATGATACATTTCTATAAAATAAAGCTCGAGAAGATTAATTCAATCGAGAGTTCCAATTTTGAATAAAATTATCTGATAGTCGCTGTTTAACAACAGACAGAAAGATTTTCACATCACCTACATTCTGCTGAGCCCAGGGTTCCATATAACCAAGATTACCTAATTTTCACATTCTTTGTATCACTGCATTGTAAAATCTTTACCCAATATTTAATGCTGTTAAAAAATCTTTTATTTTGGAAACTGCATCTCCCCAGCTCACCATAAACGAAATCATTTTGTGTGCCTTGTTTAACTGATAAAATTTTTTTACAGAATAACATTTGAACGCGTTCTATGTGCATTGCCTTATAGCAAATATACGACCGTATTAACCCTAAATATTCGGACATCTAAACTCCTTACCATACTTGCTCTAATATTTGATCAAGTTTAATTTGATATCCGATGTTGAGCCTAAAAATAGCTGGACGAGTTGCAAACAGTGTAGACCCTGATGAGACGACGCGTTCTGTGTGTCTAGTCAGGGTCTACACAGTTTGCTCAGCCCTGTCTGTCCGAATACACAGGGTAAATATGGTGGGTCAGGCCTCAGATTCTATGACGGTTCCAGCGTAAAGGCTTATTAAGAATTAGAGAGATCTAATTCAAGGTAATGTTGGTTGGTGCCTGATGCCTCTGGTCGGGTCCATCGGAGTCTAACTGTTGTTGGTTTTCGTTTGCTCCAGCATTTCAGTGGTTTCTTGCTGTCGAGTCCTCACCGTTGTTTCATCTCTGTGGTTGTTTGATTATTTGTGTTCACGGAGATGTTGCACTGATGAGTTAGGAGGCCTTCATGCGGACTGAACAAATTATTTGTCTAAATCGCGACGGAAGTACGGGCGAGGATTGTGGCCATGTAAAATCGATTTAAGCCCCCCCCCCCAACTAACAGTGGAATTCGTTTCCGCTGACCGTTCCAAGGCCGTTCTTCTGTCGCGGTTTATTTTGGTTTGTCTTTGGGTGTTTGTGTCGCTTATATTGTTTTATTTTGGATAGCCTGTTGGCCATTTTGTGGGAAAGTGACTGTCCTTTTAGCTTTCCGCTATTTATGTTTCCATTAGGTCTATTGTTTCATTTTGATGTTTATTTCCCTTTGGTGTCTCTGATGGGTGCTGTGGTTTGATTGGATCGATTCCTGATCATTGCCTCCACTTCTGTTTTGGTAGAACCCAGAGACATAGTTATGTTAGCTTGACAAACATCTATGGATAATTTAGAACAAAAATGACATTCTGTTTTGTTGTTGATGTTCAAGCTGCTACTGCTTTTCTATAACTAAGAGGACCAAGATGGTTCTATATCGCTCACCTGAGCTAACAGATTCAAAATTTCAAGAGGTTCCCACCCTTACTGAAAGATTTATGCGAGAAACCCGTCAAAAACAGTCATTTTCAGCCTTCAAGGAGATGTAACTCTATGAGATATAGGCAAACATTACCAGTTTTCCGAACTTTCATTCCCAACATACTTGTATGCTAGTTTCAGGAAGATTCGATCAAAACTCAAAGAGTTATGGTGCTTACAAGGTACAAAATAGGTATTTCCAGCAAAAAGAGGTGACTTAACACTTTGAGTAATGCGCCAACAATGTTAGTTTGCAAACTCATTCAAGTTTTTATCACTAACTTATATGTAAGTTTCAGGAAGATCCGTTCAAAATAATGATGACAATATCAAAAATGGGCATTTTCAGCAATCAAAGGGACATACAGTGTGATAAATAGGCCGACCTCACCACTTTTTAAACTCATTATAGCTTATTTGTAAGTTTCAAGAAGATCCGCTCAAAACTAAAGAGGCTACGGTGAGGACAAGGTCAAAAACAGACATTTTCTGCAATCAAAAGGACATAAGTCTAAGATAAATAGGCTGATCTCAACAGTTTTCGAACTCATCCGAGCTTTTATCCCCAACTTACTAACATGTAAGTTTCAAGAAGATCCGATCAAAACTGAAGGGACTACCATGATGACACGGTAAGTATTGTCTGCAATCAAGTACAACCTAACTCTATGATAAATTGGCTGACCTCTCCAGTTTTCGAACTCATTCAAGCTTTTTTCCCGGACTTACTTATATGTAACTTTAAAGAAGGGGCTATGGTGATGACGAGGTCAAATAATAAGCAAGTGCTGCAATTAAAGGGATGTAACTCTATGATAAATAAGCAAACGTCACCAGTTTTCAAACTCATCCGAGCTTTTATCCCTGACTTACTTGTTTGTAAGTTTTGAGAAGATATGATCAAAACTGAATGGGCAGCGGTGATGACAACGTTAAGAATAAGCATTTTCAGCCCAGCAGGGGATATAACTCCATGATTAATTGACTGACATCGCTAGTTTTCGAACTCGTCTGAGGTTTTATCCCTGACTTACTTACACACAAGTTTCAAGAAGATCTGACGATAACTGAAGGAGTTACGGTCAAAAAGAGGCTTTTTCTGCAATCCAAGAGACATAACTCTGTAATAAATAGGCTGAACACATCAGTTCTCGAACTCATCCAAGCTTTAATCTGAGACTTACTTGCATGTAAGTTTCAAGAAGATTCGATCAAAACTGAAGGGGATACAGTGATGACAAGGTCAAAAGTAGGTATTTTCTGTAATCAAGGGCAACGTAAATCCCACCTCAGCAAAGTTTGAACTCAGCCAAGGTTTTATTCGTTTCTTACTAACATGTAAGTTTCAAAAAGATCTAATGACAACTGAAGGGGATATGGTGATGACAAGGTCAAAAATAGGCATTTTCAGCAGTAATGGGGACGTAACTCTATGATAGATAAGCCAACCTCGACGGTTTTCGAACTAATCCGAGCTATTATCCCTGATTTACCTGTTTGTAAGTTTCAGGAAGATCCGATCAAATCTGAAGGGGCTACAGTGGTGATAAGGTAAAAAATAAGCATTTTCAGCAAAATAGGAACATAACTCCATGAGTTATTATTCGACATCCGAGCATTTATTCCTGACTTACTTGTATGTAAGATTCATGAAGATCCGATCAAAACTGAAGGGGCTTCGGTGATTACATGGTCAAAAAGTAGGCATATTCTGTAATCAAGGGCAACGTAACTCCCACCTCACCAATTTTCGAACTCAGCCAAGGTTTTATCCCTGACTTACATGTACTAACACGTAAGTTTCAAACAGATCCAATGAAAACTGAGGGGCTATGGTGATGACGGGTCAAAAATAGGCATTTTCAGTAGTAAAGGGGATGTAACTATATGATAGATAGGCCAACCTCGTCAGTTTTCGAACTCATCCCAGCTTTTATCCCTGACTTACTTCTACATAAGTTTCAAGAAGATCCGACCTAAACTTTTTGTTTTGTTGCAACAACTATAATATATACTACTCAAAGTTTGATAGGGATCACTTTTTATATTCCAAATTTTGCACTGAAATTTTAAAATTTCTTGACAGAATTTATACTCGGTGTATTGATAAATATCTTAAGCAGAAACTCATGTGCAGTTCAGTACTCATAAAAGTGCACACTTCTCACACTTCGCAAATGAATTCATGCACCTCCAAAATCTTGCCTTGCACTGCTTTCCAGCATACCAATGAAACTTGTCAGTGTTCCTTTACCAAGCGTAAAAAGGACTTCATTTGATTTGTGAAACACTAAAATGCCTAGGGGACAATTAAGAAACCGTCTGAGCCCCGAAGAAATGAATCGTGGCGTCGGAATGTTGGAATCCGGCGTCTCTCAACGTCGTGTTGCCGGGATTCTGAATGTGTCTCAGAGCGTGGTTTTCCGAATGTTTAGTCGGTGTCTTACCCATCGAAATCCTTCACACTGACACGAAGGGGTCGAGAAAGGGCTACAACGCAACGTCAGGTCCGTTTCTTGTTTGATTCCGTCTCGACGTCAACGGTTCCTGAACGCTACGCGTTTGCATAACGAGCTTAGGAACGGAACTCGAGTACGAATTTCTACACAAACTGTCAGAAACGGGCTCCACGAGTTCAGACTTAATGCCATGAGGCCTGCTGTACGTGTTCCGTTGACGAGACAGCACGTGCTAGACCGGTTGGACTTTGCCAGAACTCACGTCAGGTTGACGGTTCGTGACTTGACGCCAGTACTGTTTACTGAGAAGTCCAGATTCTGTCTAAACTTCACTTATAAATGTCAATTAGTGTGGCGAATGTCTAAAGAGCCATTCGATGACTTGAATGTGGTAGAGCATGATCGCTATGGAAAGGGGTCTGTCATGGTTTGGGCTAGGATAAGCGTGAACGGTAAAACTGACTTGTGCGTAGTTGTAAACGGAACGTTAATGGCAGTGATGTACTGTAATGAGATTCTTGATGAGTTTGTCAGACCATATGCAGATGCTATCGGCCCGGACTGTATTCTGATGGACGATAATGCCCTTCCCAACCGTGCCAACGTCACTGATTCCTATCTGGAACGTGAGACAATCGTCCGTACGGACTGGCCTGCTCAGTCACCGGACTTACATCCGATTGAGCATGCGCGGGACATGCTACAGCGTGCTGTTTCAGCCCGACCTGTGCATCCGAGGACTTTAAAGGAGCTCAAAGATGCATTGGTTGCTGAATGAAAGCTGATTCCACAAAACCGGATACAGACTCGGATTACGAGCATGCGCAGGCGATGTCGTACTGTAATTGATGCCCGTGGACGCCATACACGTTATTAGGCACGTTTGTCTAAACAAATTTGGAAATTTGTGAAAAATCAGTTGTCCAAATCCCTTCGTGTTACGGCAAATTTTGGGGGTGCCAAGACGGTTGCTGTTGTCACGCTTGAATGCAGTACCAGTTGGCAAAATTAATCACTAGGTTTTGTGGAGGATACGATTTCTATCATTATGTATCAAATTTGGATTCAGCTGATTAATTCATCAAAACATTATTTTGCATTAAAAAACTGATCCCTATCAAACTTTGAGTAGTATATCTTCGGACAGTAATTGAAAACTGGCGGCGTGTTAAACGTTGACAATTTAATATGATAAATATACTTATTTTTTTTTGCTGAAACATAGAGTTGGTTTTGCAACTTCAAAAGCTACCCACCTTTTTTCAGCGAAAATCTTTTATTATTAGATATTAAAACACTTAATAGTTTGACCACTTACGAGCCCGTAAAGCTGAAGATTCTTTGAACATCTCGGGCTTGCAAACCAAGCAATAAGGGTGGTTACTCTTTCAAAAATATTTTGTTTCTCCTGTCAATTAACCATATGTGACTGTGGAATGTTCCACTTATTGAGTTTGGAGTGGTCTCTTGCCAATTATAGGGGTATTAGGTTTGTTTTGTGTGTGGTAAGTTGTACAAAAAATGTACATACTTTATGCAAATAATGTAGACTCAGACTCAGATCAGACGCTGCGTTCTGTGGCGTCTGATCTGGGTATACACTGTTTGCCAAGGTACCCCTTTAGGGGTTTCTGGTACTGAATGGGTTAACAATCAGACAATGTCATTGTTGTGCTCTGTATGGAAGCCGCCTATTTTGATGGTTCCCTTCACATTTCATATTTCTAAATGTTAAATTTTCATGGCTGAAATGACTCCATTTTATTGCATTTGAGGTACATTTGAAAACGTAACACAGCCGTTATTTTTTACTTTTGAAACCTAGATTTCGGAATAATATATATTGTTTCAACAAGCATGACTTGCTTTGTTGGCATCTGAGTTTGATCAAATTTTGTTTACATGTTTGGTCTCTGATTTCCTTGTACAAGAATTACTTCGATATACAGTGAATCTTATCCTCTTTCATCACGTGAACTAGTCCGTGAAATGAAGACCCCCCCTACCCCACTTTATATAGAGAAAACTGGGGTTTACGGGGTGAGACATTATTTTTCTTATTTTTACTCCAAGACATAGGTTGTGGGTACTCGTTAGAACCGCCTCAATAAGACGGTTCTAACGAGCACCCACAACCTATGTTTGCAGTACTTATAAGAAAAATATCCCGGATTTTCAACAGAAATGTAGCCAATTTGGAGATGAGAAACATGCATTCTTGTATACCAGACAAGGTGTGTTTGATAAATGTACTGGTTGAATACGACCTCGTATGCGCCATCGTTAAGGTTGACGTCATGCACGTTACGTGACGTCACTAAACATTCCTGTAGTGTCATCACAATATATGGCGGTCGTTGGTAACCGAAGTGACTGCATCATAAAAATGGAAGGTATGCAAGAAAAAGAATCCTATATGGGTGTGAGGGGTGGATAGAAAAATCCGTCCCTCGGGATCACTGTCCGGCACCACTCGGCAAGCCTCGTGATGCCGGACATTGACCCTCAGGACGGATTTTTCCATCCACCCCTCACACCCATATAAGATTCTTATTTTATGTCGCACGGGTCTGTTATCGTAATCGAAGGCAAAAAAGTATTAACAACAACACCACGTGAACCAGTCTATGTAAAGAGCGACCTTGTAAAACCCCACTTTATACGTACAGAAAACTGGGGTTTACCAGGGATTACAGTTTGTTCCTAATGTTTTTCAAACATATAGATTTTGGTACTCGTTAGAACCGCCTCACGCATGCAGTTCTGACGTTTACCAATAGGCGGTTCTAACGAGTACCAACAAATTATGTTTAAGACAGATATAACAAAAATAACAAAAAAGAAAAATCATCGGATATAATATCAGTTTTCACCCAATGGTGGAAATTGTTGTTTTTGTTTTGTTTGATTTGAGGTTTGAGGTTTCACGTCCCCGTCAACACTGTATAGGTCATTTTGGAGACATTGCTTCCAATTTTGGGGGACTTTTACCCGACATTGAGATGAAATGACATCTCAAGCCCTGTCGTCCAATTAAACCAATAGTGTTTATAAGCATGGGCGGGCCGAGTCGCACCGATTTGCCTAGGCAGGCTTAGATCCTCTAAGCGGTTTACCAGTACTCGTGTGCGGGTCGGTTTCAGTTCTGCGTGGAAGCATCATGCAGCCCATCTATTTCTTCAAGCCCCGATGGGCGGAGGCCGCAGAAATTGTTGTCTAATGAATGTATTAGCTAAATGAGGCGGTTCTAACGAGTACCCACAACCTATGTTTTGAGCAAAAATAATACAAATAATGTATACCTCCGTAAACCTCATTTTTCTCTGTAAAAATTGGGGTTTAGAGGGGTCTTCCTTTAACGGCTGCCGGGGTACAGACTTGTAACAGATCTGAGTGAGAGTGTTTGAGTTTTACGTCCCACCAACAGCTAAGGTCATACGGAGACTGGACCTCGGTTTAAAGATGGAGACCCGGGATCGAACCCACGACCCCGGATTTATTTGGCAAGTAATTTATCCATTACATCACGGAAGCTCCAAACAGTCGTGAGATTTTAGATGTACAACCTTGAGCCAGTGTTCTGTACAAACAACGAACACAAATACAGAAAAAATCCTATATTAAGACCACCTTTTGGACGGTTCAAAAGTGCTCTTAAAGATCGCTTTTGAACAGTCCCAAAGGTTGTCCTTGACTAGAGGACAATGTGGGCAGAAAACACAAAGACAGATTAAGTGCACCCTTCAAAATAAACTTTTTAAGCAGAGTTAGTCTTAATTTTAGATGGTCTTGATAGCGGAATTTTACTGTGTGCTAATTTGACTGGGCGGAAGCGCAGGTTGATCTGTATATTCGTTGTCCTCAAAAGCCATTAAGCATTTTTTTCATGACGCGGCTCAGTTATGATCCCGTGTGGCATACCATTACGAAACGGCGCCTATCCAAATACATTGAAAAACCTTACAGCCGGAAAAAAAGAGAAAATTTTATGATGAAAAAATGTGATATTTTTCTTATTTCTGCTCAAAATATAAATTGTGGGTGCTCGTTAGAACCGCCTCAAACCAGTACCTACAATCTATATTTTAGAGCAGAAATAAGAAAAATACGTTTTACCCCTGTAAACCTCAGTTTTACTATATAAAAGTGGGGTTCAAGGGGGGTGGAGGGGGGTAGAATCATAAAGGCGTGTATTCGTGATGCGTATAGAAAACGGTGCTGTTGAGTCAAGACACAAGTATAGAATATGAAGACGATTATTCAGTATGAAAAAAGAAAGCAATGCTTTCTTTAAAGAGAGCCTAAGTTTGCGGACAATAAATGCTGTGGTCAGACTGCGCGAATACATAGTCTGTTGTCTCACGTTATAATACATGATCTCTGTTCTGGGTATGTAATCATCGGAACCCACGCAAAAATCATTTTTCTAGACAAACTAAAGAACGGTTGCAGGTCAATACTTAAGCTTTCTAATATCTTCTTTCTTTTGAAAACAGAAATTATGGGTACTTATTTTTAGACTCTATGTTGGGAGTTTTAACAAAATTAACACGTTTTCTTTTGAAAACATTAATCATGGGTACTTATTTGCGCCACACTTATAAGGCTTTAGACTCTATGTTGGGAGCTTTAATAAAATTAACATACCATTAGGTAAACATGTCGTTAAGAAATAATGACGTCCAACATGGTATCAGAAAATGATAAATATTAGGTAAAAATGATAGAATCTTAATTATTTCTGCTTTCAACATAGATTGCGGGTGCTCATTAGAACCGCCTCAATGAGGCGGTTCTAACGAGTACCTATAAACCATGCTTTTAAGCAAAAATAAAGCAGACAGTGCATACCCCCGTAAACCCCACATTTCTCTGTATCATGAAAGTGGGTTTAGGGGGGGGGGGGGGTCTTCGTTTCACGGACTTGTGATGAAAATCACCTGCGGCTTCTTTTGAAAACATTATAAATGGGTACTTATTTGCGCCACTCTTATAAGGCATTAGACTCTATTAAATTATATTTGTTTTCATTTGAAAACATAAATCATGGGTACTTATTTGCGCGACTCCTATAAGGCTTTAGACTCTATTAAGATTAATAATTTTGCTTATTTTGAAAACATAAATCATGGGTACTTATTGGGGTCAGTAGCGGGTTTTACAAGATTTCTTGTATAAGGGTTTAGACTCTATGTTAGGATTTTTAACCCTTTTTGTACCAAACGGAATCTTCCTCCTTATATATAGCAGGAGTCCATTTCAAAATTTAGGGGTGTCAGGTTGTGTTTTCACCAAAATTTATTTGGAAAATGCCTGAGCTTTAGAAAACAGTGGAGGCCCTGATCAGACGCCGCGTTCTGCGGCGTCTGATCTGGGCCTGCACTGTTTGCCAGGGTACCCGTTTTGGTGTTTCTGGTACTGAATGTGTTAATAAGATTAACAAACAAAATCAACACGCAAGCAAGCTCATGCAATAAACACCCTAGAAAATCCAACTTTATCAAGAGACAAGTAGGGTTTACAAAGAAATTCATTATCGCATTCGTGCTCAAATCGTATTACGAAAACACGCCTATACAAATACATTGTAAATTTTACCACCGAAAAATAAATGAAAATTGTCAGATGAAAAATTGTGATATTTTTCTTATTTCTGCTCAAAACATAGATTGTGGATACTCGTTAGAACCGCATCGGCGATGCGGTTCTAACGAGTACCCACAATCTATGTTTTGAGCAGAAATAAGAAAAATAATGTAAAACCCTGCAAACCCCAGTTTTACGACATAAAGTGGGGTTTAAGGGGTCAACATTATAAAGGCATGTTTTCGTGGTGATAGAGTGTGATGACTCGTTAGAACCGCCTCATTGGGGAATTTCTAACGATTATCGACAATCTATCTTAGAAGAAGAAATAAGAAGTATATAAAAATATTAACCAATGGATCAGTTTTAAAGAAATGTCATGTGGATGTGCTTTTCTAAAATCGTTTCTTTGCGGTCCCCGCCTATCAAGGCTTGAAGATATAGATGGGCTGCATAATGCTTCCACGCAGAGCTGAAACCGACCGCACACGAGTAATGGTAAACCGCTTAAGCGACTCTTAGCCTGCCTGGGCAAAGCGGTGCGAGTCGGACCGTACATGTTTATAAATCCTATTGGTTTCATTGGACGACAGTGCTTAAGATGTCATTTTATCTCAGTGTCGGGTAAAAGTCCCACATAACCGGAAGCGTCTCCAAAATGACCTTTACACTGTTGACGGGGACGTTACACCTCAAATCAAACAAACAAACATATTCGTTTCTTTTGAAAAAGTCATTGGAAGCATAAATTTAGTCTCAGAAAATAAGTGAAACTTGACCAGTTTATAAAATAATGCGGTTTGAGCTGATCTCAATTAACGTTAATTAAATAATAAAATAATCATATAATTAGCTAACTAAATAATAGGGAAAAATAATGATATTCTCATAAGCAGAAGAACGCTTTCTCAGTTGTTCAGTTTCAACACATGCAATACATAACTTAATTTAAAATAATTAATTGAAAATTCTTCCATTCGTAAAATAATATTCAAAGCAACTTACTTATTTTTTAGCACAAAACGGCTATTAAATCACTGCATCAAATATCACTGGATATCCAAAGAACTCGTACTTACAAGAAAGACTATGGGGTCCGAGTTTGAGGTCCGAGTTGCCTGGCCTAAAGTAACCCCACTCTTGGCCCCACTTTTATAGCATCTACTAGAGGACATTGTCGCCATCTTGTACAAGACCTGTTTATGATGTCCGACATACATCAACATACAGCCGGGCTTCACCAATGGACAAAAGATGTCGTGTGTTACAGGCGAAGATTGAGAATCGGCGCCTAAGTTTTCGCTCTGCAAATGCGCCAGGATCCAGATAAAAATCGAGACTCTGATCGGCCTGTGTTTAACGCAGGCTGATCAGAGTTGTCTCCAGTCGCACATGCCAATTTGTACAGTTTGCTGCGTCCCGCTTCATTACTTCTTGGGTGAGTAGAAGGTCACATGGGAAGTCTCGCATTCAGATTCTCGTCACCTGATTTGTAACGAGATCAAAGAAAACAATAATGTCGCGCGTGTCTGTTGGTCAGTTGTAAACATATTTTGTTTTATGTATTTTGTTACTACATTTCAGCTACAAGATCGGGTTAGAGTTTATCATTGGAGTGGCTATTGACAATCAACTGGAAACAGCCAAAACACGTTAAAATTGCAATTGCCAGTCGACCGGTAATATCCATTTAACATGTTTTTGGCTATTACCAGTCGACTGTCCCTAAGGAATTTTACATTACGATAACACCCGGGCGGCATAGTGCATTTTAAACATCTCACAAAATGGCTTCATCTCTGGTGAAAATCCGTGATATTTTTCTTATTTATAGTGAAAACATAGATTGTGGGTGCTCGTTAGAACAGCCTAATTGAGGTGGTTCTAACGAGCACCCATAACGTATGTCTTGGAGCAGAAATAAGATAAATAATGAATGCCCCTTAAACATGCTATTACCAGCCGCTGTTTAATGTAAGTTTACATCAAGTTAAACACTTGGATGCTGGCGATTTTCTCAGAAAACATAGTAAAAGAAACCCATTGATCACACGAGAAATCCTCATGCTTTTTTATACATTCTCCGATTAGCTAACACCATTTACATAGAGAAAAGGAGTGGGGTTGTTCATGGGTATACGTCGTTTATATTCACAGCCATCACAAAAACACACCTATATAATTTTTACCCCCTTGAACCCCACTTTTATATAGTAAAGCATGGGTTTACAGGGGTATACCTTATTTTTCTTATTTCTGCTCTAAAATATAAATTATGGGTACTCGTTAGAACTGCCTCAATGAGGCGGTTCTAACGAATACCAACAATCTGTATTGAGGCGGTGCTAACGAATACCTACAATCTGTATTTTCGAGCAGAAATAAGAAAACATCACAATTTTTCATCTTAAAATCCACGTTTTTTCGGCTGTAAAGTTTACAATGTATTTGTATATGTGTGTTTTCGTAATCGAATTGACTGCATTTTATTCATACGGCCGGTTTGTTAGCAGACACCCATAAAAAACAGACATTTATGTAATGCGAGGGCGAGAAAGAAATATTCGGTGTAACGAATTCCGGTTTCTGCATCAATAGCGGGCGATGACACAAGAAGTGTCTTTATGGTGAACGTAAAAGAAAGAGCCAACTGGAACAAATGCCCACTTGGGCAATAGCCCTCTGGACACTATCTCGACACTACTGGACCCACTGGACAATAGCCCACTGCTAAACGTTGACAGGGAGGACAATAGCCCACTGCTTATAAAAACAGGGACTCAGGAGTCGTTTGTGAACACTTTCATAAAAACTAGATACCCAGCACTTAGGATTTTAAATCAAAACAACTACATGAATGTTACTATTTTCACCTATGCGATGACTTTCAGAGTAAGGAATTAGTGATGGTTTGATCAGTCAGATTTACCCCCTAGAACTTCAGTTAAATAAAGCAAATTCTTCTGATACCGAGGCCCCGTTTTTGGATTTACATCTATCTATTGTAGATGGATTTGTTTCGTGCAAAATTTATGATAAACGCGATGACTTTGATTTTGGGATTGTAAATTTTCCTTTTTTGGATGGTGATGTTCCTCGTGCGCCATCCTATGGCGTTTATATTTCGCAATTAATTCGATTTGCTAGAGTGTGTAGTCATGTAACTGACTTCAACACTCGTAATAAATTATTAACGGCTAAACTTCTTAATCAGGGTTATCGGTACCATAAACTACGCAAAGCCTTTTCAAAATTTTATAGACGCCATTCTGATTTAATTTCAAAATTCAATATTGGACTTAAAGCTCTTCTGCAACAAGGTCTATCGGAACCCGAATTTTATGGTGACTTAGTATATAAGTTCAGAAAAATATATAACCGCAATGACTTCAGCACCCAATTTCGTAAAATCATTCTTCGATATAAAAAGATTGGGTACAACATGGATATTATACGACAGACTGCATGCATGGTAGTTAACCCAATCACGGTTGGCAACTTTGCTTCCCTCTTTAATTGCACGCCGGTGGGTCAGGCCTCAGATTCTGTGACGGCTCCAACGTAAAGGCTTATTGAAAATTAAAGAGATAATGTTGGTTGGTGCCAGATGCTCTGTCTCTGGTCGGGCTCATCGGAGTCTAACTGTTGGTTTTCTTTTGCTCCAGCATTTCAGTGGTTTCTTGCTGTCGAGTCCTCACCGTTGTCTCACCTCTGTGGTTCTTTGATTTCTGTGTTCACAGAGATGTTGCACTGATGAGTTAGGAGGCCTTCATGCGGACTGAACAAATTATTTGTCTAAATCGCGACGGAAGTAAGGGCGAGGATTGTGGCCACGTAAAATCGATTTAAGCCCCCCAGTGGAAATCTTCCACTGACCGTTCCAAGGCGGCTCTTCTGTGGCGATTTATTTATGTTGTTGTCTGTTACTTACTGTGTGTATCACTTGTGTCTTTTAATTTTGGATGGCCATATGGCCATTTTGTGGGAAAGTAACTGTCCATATATGGCCTTCCTTTGTTTAGGTTTCCATTATGGTCTGGTCGCTTAATGTTTGTATTTCTTTCCCTTTGGTGTCTTTTATGGATGGAGTAAGTTAATGGTATCAATTCCTGATCTTTGTTTTACTTCTACTTTAAGTTAAAATTAGGTCCCAATACAAAAAAAGAAGAACATTTCTGCATATCTTTATTGGAGCAAAGGGTTTTTGTGCTTCTAGTAATATTTTTGTTTTGCGACCCTTTTACGGCCCTTTCAATATCATTTCACTCATTTTGAGCCGATCGTTAACCAGGGTTTCGCGAATACCGGAGTACCCGAAAAAAAAAAACACCTAACCGTTCGTTGCAGAACTTGGCGTCTCACATGTATCCCGAGCGTGGCGCGAACCATGGCAGTGAGAGACCTAATGGGTAAGTATCCACTGCGCCATCAAGCGATTCCATTACAATAGCACATCCGTGTGGCATTCTCTCCACATATATAATTTTAACTCCCTTAAATCCCACTCGGTTTATATAGTAAAACTGGGATTTACAGGGGTATATGTTTTCTTTATAATTCTGCTCAAAAATACACACTGTGAGTATCCGTTAGAACCACCTACACTGCTTAAAATTATTACGAAATAAGTATGAGACATATTATTTGAGATCGCCTCCGCCCATCGGAACTTGGAGAAATACATTTGGCTAAATGGTGCTTCCACGTAGAGTCGAAACCGACCACAGTGCAAGCCGAATCGCATTTCAGAATTAAATGCATAAATTTGCATATGAGTGGGCTATTGTCCCAGTGGGTTCTTTGTCCAGTGGGCTTTTGTCCTATTGGGCTAATGTCATAGTGGGCTATTGTCCTACTCTCGGACCCACGATAGTCATCTATATCCTTTCCAGCGATCCTGCGGAAAATGATGATGATGATGATGATCATCATCATCAACAGCAGCATGATTATCATTATAACGTTGATCTTCATGACGTTGATTAGTCGCTATTGTTTAACAAATGAGCCAGCGCATGACAAAATCTACAAGAACGATTGAGCGAAGTCAGATCAGAGTCCTCGCTGATCGCATGTACCTACTATAGACTAATATCTATGCAAAGATACATAAGCAAAAGGTTTTGTCATAGTAGATGGGCGCCCAGGTTGATTTGAGTCTCTGCTGGTCATATTGGTCTTGTTGTAGGTTTTGTCATGTGCCGGCTCAAATAATACTTTTTCTGTTTCGGTTTCCATTAATCTCTCAGTCGTTCAAATTGCAGATGTCATAATACCGAAGTATCTAAAGAAACAACTTCCTGCATGACAATGCTGGACAAGGGCTTTGGCCACTCCAAACATGTCTTGCATAATCTTGTCATATAGAATGATATAAATGTTTTCACAGTAATTAGTAGTGACTGGCTTAATTAATAACGTACTCAATTCGTTCCGCATTACCCCACCCCTCTTCCGATGGAGTCGGTCATCTAAGCCAATCAGAAGCTAATCCATCTAATCTTTCTAATTGAAATCTCCAATGCACATGTGCATTGTTATATATTTTTTTCTTCATTTATTTATTTATTTATTTATTTATTTATGTCACATAATACGTATGGTGCCAACTTCTCGCATTTGTAATGCAAACAGTAGGGGAAAAATGTAAGACCACTCTTTCAAATAGGGGAATCACTTTTGGTGTAAAAAATGCCTTACACAATAAAGCTAGGGATTTGATTTCTCAGAGCCATGGGCTTCCAACCTTAATTATCCCGTCTGACAAGGCAGACATAGCAAACAAGCTAACAAACAAAATAAACAGGAACAGAACCAAGCAAATCGAAACTCATCAAAGACAAGCAAAGGAGTGGTCGACACAAACTTCATGGATAGGGATGACTTCTGCAGCACATATTAGTTTGAGGTAAACAACATTGTCTTCAGACCTCTAACAAATTAGTATAGACAAAAAACAGGGTGCGCAATACTAACCTTACATGTTCCACCGAAACTGCATTCACCAATACATAACACCGAAGTCCGACCTCTTCACTATTCAATTATAAGGTGCAACGCTTGCCAGCAATTTGGACACACAACAACACGCTGCAGAAACAGTTTGACAGTTTTGCCGTTGTGGTCATCAGACAATGATTTGTCCAAGCAGAAACTTGCCTGGCTACCACAAATGTGCAAAATGTAAACAAGGTCATGCTGCTAGCAGCCCGACTTGTCCTGTTTTCATCAAACATATGGACCAAATTAAAACACAACAACTTCAACGGGAATGGAATGAACGAAAACAGCCAATGTCTAAACAACTAAAGCACCTCCGAATGCACAACCACAACAAATTGCTAAGGTTTCAACCAATGAACCCTCTAAATTATTAACTTCATGTTTAACTGACACCAAAAACCATGTGATAAAATATTGTGACAAAGTCTTCGAAATATAAGGAAGAAATCTCTTTTGGTCTATAAAAATTCTTACTAAGTTTTAAATAAATTGACGGGTGCAAATCACACCATTGCAATCAAAATATCAATCAGCAAGCACGGAAGCATTTAAACCATTTATGGCTACAATGGATTTGTTTGTTTGATTTGACGTCCCCGTCAACATTGGATAGGTCATTTGGAGACGTTGCATCAATTTTGTGGGATTTTACCCGAGATTGAGATGAAATGACATCTCGAGCCTTGTCGCCAATGAATCCAATAGGGTGTATAAGTGTGGACGGACCGACTCGCAACGCTTTGCCTCGGCAGGCTTAGCTTCTCCAAGCGGTTTACCAGTACTCGTGTGCGGTCGGTTTCAGCTCTGCGTGGAAGCATCATGCAGCAAATCTATTTCTTCAAGCCCCGATGGGCGGGGGCGCATGGCGTCAATGGATGTTGCAGGCATACTAAAATAACTTCTACAACCAAACACGCTAAGCGCAATGCAGGATTTAACACTGGAAACCAGAAATAAGGCCATAGATGCACTCGTCTGTATTACTGCACAATTCTTGGAAGAAAATTATTCTAAAACTTTTGACTGCTTATTAATTGATGAAAAAACTGCTAGTGAGTCTCTTCGTAAGATTACATCTGTATCTGAACCCGATCATACGTCTACATTATCGCAGTCCACAGTTCCACAGCCCCTAAACAAATTGTTCCAAACAAAAAAGGGACATGAAGCTGCCAGAACCACAACCAGCGGCTGTGCAGCAAGAAGAGATACCTAAGCAGTTGTATGACAGGTTGATTAAGGAAAGCATTGGAAAACCAATTTCATCCTCTCCTAAACCACGCAAAAGCAAATCGACACAAGTACGCGAGGTCTGGGGTTCGATCCCGGGCCGCGACATACCAAAGTCGTTAAAAATGGTACTAGCTGCTCCTCGCTTGGCACTCAGGTTTACGGGGAAGAGCTAGGACTGGTCGATCCAGTGTCAGGATAATGTGACTGGGTGTGGTATCATGTAATGTGTCTGGGACATGATACTTCAGTGAGGCAGCACTATAAACGTGAGCATTGAGCTCCCTGTCGCAACCAGACACCGTCGTGATATGACTGAAAAATTGTTGAAAGCGACGTTAAACCCGAATTCACACACACACACACACACACACACACACACACACACACACACACACACACACACACACACACACACACACACACACACACACACAAGTACGCAGATTTAACACAAACAGTAGTGGATTTAACCACTCACGTGGAACAGGGAAGAGCCTTCAAAAGGAGCAACTGGATCGCGGGACTCCTGATGTGGGTAAAGTCTACATAGGTAAACTCGTTGTTCCTACCAAACCAAAACTAAGTAAGAACTAGGTTTTACCTCTTAACAATTAGATTGCGATAATGGACTCAATAAGCCGCAGAACAGAATGGAAAGTGGTGCAGGGGAATGCCCGCAGTCTCTGCGGACATGCCTGCCCGCAGTCTCTGTGGACATGCCATGCAACACAAAAAACAAGAGACCCATGGGCCACTTTGCTCACCAGCGCTCAGGTTGGCACTGCCCAAAGGCAGCAACGTATTTTTTAACATGATATCATTTTAATCTACAAAATGAACCCCCATGTCCAAATGAGCACCCACCTGGACTCAGTATCTGAAACATTAGGCCTTTTATGAAATAGAGGGGGTGGGGCATGGACCCAATGGAGCCCTGGTTGGTATCACTAAATGCGTCTTATCATAAGGAACAAGAATATAAATGATTTAGCAGTGGGGATCTGTAAGGCCTCTTAAGTGGTGGAGGGGGTGGGGCATGCCCTGTTGATCTCAGGAAAGCCCAAGATTGTTGTCCCTTAATGTGTGTTATCATAAGGGCTAAGTATATATATGGTAAAGGGGTGTGAATCTGAACGGTTTCTGAGATTTGAGGCCCTGGTATGAAGTGAAAAGGATAGGAATGGCCCCTGCGGACCCCTACAGTAGGTGTGCTAATAATAAGGAACAAGAACATATATGATTATGGGGTGGGGATTTGAATGGTTTCTGAAATATAAAGCCTTTTATGAAGTGGAAGGGCGGGGCACATTGCCTCAGCACAAAGAGACCCCAAGGTTGGTGTGATTGAACGAGTCTTATCATAAGGAACAAGTATATGGTTTAGGGGTGGGGATCTGAACTATTTCTGAGATATATGGCTTTTAATGAAGTAAAGCGATGGGGCATGGCCTTGGGCATGCCCGGGGACTCCCAAGCTGGTGTCACTGAATGCGTCTTATCATAATGAAGATGAATATATATGGTTTAGGGTGGGGCTAAGAACAGTTTCTGAGATATAATGCCTTTTGTGAAGTGGAGGGGTGGGGCAGGGCCCCGGGAGACTCCCAGTTTGGTGTCAATGAATGTGTCTTATCATCAGGAACAAGAATAGGGTTTCCGAGATATTGTGAGATTATGAAATGGAGGGGGTGGGGCATGGCCCCAGCACATCCCTGGGGACCCCTAGGTTGGTGTCACTGAATGTGTCTTATCATAATGAACAGGAATATATATGGCTTAGGTGTGAGGATCAGAACAGTTTCTGAGATATATGGCCTTTCGTGAAGTGAAGGGGTGGGGCAAGGCCCCGGCGCATCCCTGAGGACCCCAGGTTGGTGTCAATGAATGTGTCTTATCATAAGGATCAAGAATATATATGGTTTAGGGGCGGGGATCTGTAAGATTTCCGAGATAATGGACCTTTTATGAAATGGAGTGGGGGGACATGGCCCCGGCGCATCCAGGGGACTCCCAGGTTGATGTCACTGAATGGGTCTTATCATAAGGAACAAAAATATATATGTTTCAGGGGCGGGGATCTGAATGGTTTTCAAGATATTGGACCTTTTACTAAGTGGAGGGGGTGGGGCATGGCCTCGGCGCATCCCTGAGGACCCCCAGGTTGGTGTCACTGAATGCGTCTTATCAACAGGAACAAGAATATATATTGTTTAGGGGTCGGGATCTGAATGGTTTCTGTGATATATGACCTTTTATGAAGTGCAGGGGTGGGGCATCGGCCCTGCACAACCTGGGGGACCCCCAGGTTGGCATAAAAGCATATGGCTGAGAGAAGTTTACTCAAGAAACATTTCTATAAAAAGTTTTGTCAAAATATCTGCAATGACCTGGCAGTAAATGCCATTTTTCAATTTTGCCCCATTATAAGTCTATGGAAACTCTAAGTTGCCATAGCAACCAAACTAATGAGCCGATTTACATAAAAAACACAAACTTCCAATCCCTTAGTCCAAGGATGCTACAGATAAAATTTGGGCCCAATCGGCCCAGCGGCTTCAGAGAAGAAGATGTTTAAAAGTGTTGACGTCACACGACGACGCAGACGCAGACGACGGAGACGCAGATGACGGACAACTGCCTATCCTATTAGCTCCCCCGGAGCCTTCGGCTCTGGTGAGCTAAAAGCAGAATTCTATGACTAAAGATATTCTAGAGATTTTCTGCCTCTAGGAAACTTAGGATAACACTGAACAAAATTGTCTAAAATTTATGGGGTACAAACAACCAGTCTCCTATGTACGTACTGTGAAAAGGGGTGGTGGGATCACTACATTTGTGAGGGAAGGGCTAGACTCGAAACAAATTCAATACAGACAAAAGAAGCCAAATCTTAAAGTTACCGATAAATTAAAGGATGCCCTATAAAAGAATTTTGACATGACAGAGCGCGGATTTAGGAAGCAGTTTCGTTATAGTAGGCCCGAGAAATCAAAAACCTTACTACATTTCAGTAGTAGATTGAGAAGTTATTTAGAGAAATGGCTTAATATTGCAAAGAAAGAAAAATCTTTTCCGGCTGTCTGTGATTTCATGGCAAGGGATCCTGAAGCCATGTAATAGAGAACTGTATGTACATCTGAAGCCAAGACAGTTTGGTAATTTAGATGAAATGGCTAGGGAGGCAGATCTGTTTGCAGAAGCGTGCAGGGGTGTATTTAGTTACATTAATAAGGGGCAACGTGATAATAGAGGTGCAGCGCAGGGGTAAACAGGCAAATGTTGACTCAAACAAACCGAGTGGTAAATCGGATATAAAGTGTAGCATATGCGGTAAGGGGCATTTAACAATTAAATGTTTTAAGAACCCCGACAGAAAACAATTATATAGCGCAGAGGTAGGAGCAACTGGAGTTGGGGATAGCGGTGTTAAGGAAAATTTTAACACGCGCGTAGAGACTCAAGGTTCTCAAGCTAAGAATGAGAATACGCAGAATGTAGGTCGTGGTTATACACGTGGTCGTGGTAATTTTAGAGGGTCTTTTCGCGGACGCGGTAAGAATAATGGCACACCACGTGGCGCCGCACACCAAGTTAGTTTTTGTCAAACGGAAGTAACTAGGAAAGGTGATGAGTCTGGAAGTATTTTTGAAGATAAGGTTGGTGGTTCTTTGATTTCGGATGGGGAGGAGTGTAGTAAGAAAACTAGGGAAGGTGTCTGTTACTTCTAAAAGGCAAGATTACCGACCCCACATGGTTTGGTTAATAATAAGAAGGTGGTTAGAATACTGGGTGTACAGATTGTGCCGTTCGGAGAAGCTTGGTTTTCGGATGATCAGTTAATTGGAAAAAAGTCAGATGTTACACTGATTGACGATTCCATACAAAGGTATTCCTTGGCAATGATTGACATTGATTGTCCTTTTTTCACTGGGAAAACTGAAGCTTTGTGAATGGATGATATGTTGTACGATTTGGTTATCGGTAACATTGATCGATCAAAACTTCAAAATATGTCTTATTTCTCAGTTGCGGTTGTAACTAGGTCTCAGACTAGGCAGGATGAGAAGCCTTACAGAAAAAAACGTAAGGTTTCCGATCAGATTATTAACGATGACAAGGCTTTCAAGCAAGCTCAGATTGGTTAGGACTCAGACTAGGCAGGATGAGAAGCCTTACAGAAAACTTAAGGTTCCCGATCAGATCATTAACGATGACAAGGAGGCTTTCAAGCACGCTCAGATTGATGATCCAACTTTGGAAAACATCAGAAAAAGGGTTGTATCTGGGAACAAGACTGTAAGTCGTGGCTTAAACCGAGGTGAAACTACGTTTATTGAAAAAAAAAGGTCTGACCTATAGGGAGTTCTCCAAGGGCAACAAAATCTCTTTTCAACTTGTGGACCCTCAAAGTTTCAGAGGAAAGTTTTCGAAACAGGCTAATGAAACGCTTATGTCTAGACATATGGGCATTAGGAAGACATTGGATCGAGTTGTAACGGATTTTACTGGCAAGGTATTTGCGGTGATGTCGCTAGATTCTGTAAATTTTGTGATATTTGCCAGAGAATCATTCAGAAAGGTCGGGTCACTAATGTACCTCAAGGAAAAATGCCATTGATTGATACGCCATTTAAGAGGGTGGCATTGGATATAGTTGGTCCAATTGAGCCTCGATCGGACAGGAAATATCTGTATATTTTAACAATGATAGACTATGCAATGAGGTATCCAGAAGCAATAGCTTTACCGAGTATAGAGTCGGAACGTGTCACGGAAGCGCTTATTGAAATGTTTAGTAGGTTTGGCATCCCTGATGAAATGTTGACTGATTGTGGATCACAGTTCACTGCTGAGGTAATGACAGCACTCAGCAGATTGCTTTCTCTTCAACAGTTAACGTGTAGTCCAAGATACCGAATTTGCAACGGCTTAATTGAGCGTTCCACGCTACGTTAAAGCAGATGTTACGTCGCATGTGTGCTGAACGTCCAAAAGATTGGGATAAATATCTGCCAGCTTTGTTTTTTTTTTTGCGGTTAGGAGGGTCCCACAAGAGTCATTAGGATTTCCCCTTTTGAGTTGTTACACGGACATAACGTCAGAGGTCCAATGGCAATATTAAGAGAATTATGGGCTGTTGAGGTACGCGATGAGCAAGTTCTTTCGACGTATCAGTACGTTATTGAGTTCAAGAAACGGTTAGAGCAGACATGCAATTAGCACGTGATAATTTAAAGGAGGTTCAGATTAAACAGAAAACTTATTGTGATAAACGCCCAAGGTCGCGTAAATTTGACGTCGGCGATAAAGTACTCTTATTACTACCGACAGACAGTAATAAATTATTGCTTCAATGGAAAGGTCCCTATGTCAGAAGTAGTCGAGGTAGTTAACAGAATGGATTATAAGATTGACGTCAATGGTAATGTTAACACATATCACGCTAACATTCTGAAACAATATGTGCAGCGTCAAAATGTGACGTCACATCGTTTGCTTTCTGTAGAGTCCGTCCCGTCAACTGAAAATGATGACGTGGACGAGTTCTCATTCGAAGATTGCGCTTTTCCTATGACAAAGCAATCAGAGACGTTTAAAGAGCAATTACAAAGAAATCTTAAAAATTCTTAATATGAAGCAGGGCGAAAGCAGAAACAATGAGGGTCATTTTATTGAAAACCGCATGAAAAAATTTCCATTCGTTCCAAAGTTATATTTATATTAAATACATACCTATTTTCCTTTAAGAGTAGCCTCCCCTGAATTTACTTTGATTTTAACCCACAATGCAACATTCTGTGATGTCATAGTGGCTTTAAACTTCTTTAAAATAATTTTAAACTACCATATTTTCCATTTTGCAATAGCCTAATACAGTTTTATCATGCCGTTTGATTACTGTGTATCTTGTAAATTAATTTCTATAGAAATGAGAAATTTGATTTCAAAATTCAAGCTTAAAGTTACAATTAATGTATTTTTTTAAAATGTTTAAAACTACCATTTAATTCAAAATTTCATTCCAATTAGCTAAGTTAAGTGTTTTTACATATGTTTTGGACAGATAAGTAAGTTCTGTATGTTATATCAACCTTTTACAAAAACAGGAATTTGGATTTAAAGTATTTTAAAAAATAGTTAAAGTTTAAATTTAAGGTTTGCAATTGAAAATATAAGAAAACTGGTTTAGCATAGCAGTTGATATCAGTTAAATACTTCAAATAGGTGATTATACAGTTCCTAAGGACTATGTAACACAAGGTATTTCATATTTAAAAAGTTTAAAAATTTTAATGTGCATCCATTACATCATAGAATACCTCATGAATATTAATGAGGCAGTCTGAAGCTGCTCTGTTTCCATGAAATATTTCACACTTCAAAGTGTAATATCTTGCAAACTAATAAAGATAATTTGATGCGGTTTTCGCCCTTCGATTTCGTTAATCAATGTTTTTTTACATTAAATCAAGAGCAACATTTTGCAGGTTGATGAGAATGGTTCTGTCTGATCTTTCTAACGTTGATTGCTTTGTCGATGATATGTGGATCTTTACCGAAACTTGGAAAGACCATTTAACGTCATTACGTGAAGTTCTGGATAGACTTAGGGCAGCCAAGTTGACGACTCTACCGTCAAAGTGTATGATTGGGTATAGCAGTATCGAGTTTCTTGGTCATAGTGTAGCTGCTCAGTCAGTTAGACCACAAGAAGACACGATACAAGCTATAAAGTATGCTCTACGACCTTCCACAAAAAGACAAACGAAGTTATTTCTTGGGTTAGGTGGTTTCTATCGAACGTTTTATTCCAAATTTCTAATCAATAGCTTCCCCATTGACAGATTTAACTAAGGAAAATAGACAGAACAAGATCATAGATTGGCAGGACCATCATGAAAAGGCGTTTCAGACCCTGAAGAATTCACTCACGTCTAGTCATGTTCTTCGCCTTCCTATCTTTCATGCTGGGAATCTGTTCATACTCGGGACGGACGCTTCTGATGTTGGTGTAGGAGCCGTTTTGCTCCAAGAATTTGAAGAGGAAGGACGACTTCCCATTGCTTGTGCCAGCAAGAAACTTCTGCCTCGTGAAAGAAACTATTCTGTGATAGGGAAAGAATGCTTGGCTATTATCTGGGGTGTTGAGAAATTTCGAAAAAAAGAAGTGGAGGCAATGATCAGGAATCGATACAATCAACCCACAGCTCCATTCAGAGACACCAAAGAGAAAGAAACACAAACATGAAACAAGAGGGCCATGATGGCCCTGGATCGCTCAGCTGATCCATAGGGTATCAAGTGGGCCCCTGGGAGAGCCGTTATTGGCCCCGGGCTATAATATGAATAATCTTGGTAGTGGTCTAAGAGGTGAAGCTTCATACCTAATATCAAAGAACGGAGACTTCTTGTTTCAGACAAGACATTTTTTTTTAAATTTTCCTGTATAAGTCAATGTAGAAACGACGGGCCCCGGGGCGGGGGCATTTTTGGCCCAAGGGTTATGATTTGAACAATTTTGGTAGAAGTCCACTAAATGAAGCTACACACCAAATTTCAAAGAACCGGGCCATCTGGTTTTGGAGAAGAATTTTTTTTAAGATTTTCCCTGTATAGGCCAATGTAAAACCAAAGGGCCTGCAGGTGGGGGCATTTTTCGCCCGAGGCCTATAATTTGAACAATCTTGATAGAGGTCCACCAGATGAAGCTTCACACCAAATATCAAAGAACTGGGCCTTGCGGTTTCAGAGAAGAAGATTTTTAAAGATTGTCCCTGTATAAGTCTATGTTAAATCAAAGGCCCCCAAGGCGGGTGCAATTTTGGCCCCAGGGCTATAATTTGAACAATCTTGGTAGAGGTCCACTAGATGAAGATTCATACCAAATAATAAAGACCTTGGCCTTGTGATTTCAGAGATGAAGATTTTTAAATATTTACCTATATAAGCCTAAGTAAAACCAAAGGGCCCCGGGGCGAGGACATTGTTGGCCCTAGGGCTATAATTTGAACAATCTTGATAGAGGTCCACTAGATGAAGCTTCACACCATATATCAAAGACTTGGGCCTTGCGGTTTCAGAGAAGAAGATTTTTAAAGATTTTCCCTATATAAGCCTATGTAAAACCAAAGGCCCCCGAAGCGGGGGCATGTTTGGCCCCAGGTATATAATTTGAAGAAGCTTGGTAGGGGTCCACTAGATGAAGCTTCATACCAAATATCAACGACCTGGGCCTTGTGGTTTCAGAGACGAAGATTTTTAAAGATTTTCCCTATATTAGCCTTTGTAAAACCAAAGGCCCCCAGGGCGGGTGCATTTTTGGCCCAAGGGCTGTAATTTGAACAATCTTGGTAGAGGTCCACTAGATGAAGCTTCATACCAAATATCAAAGACCTAGGCCTTGTGGTTTCAGAGAAGAAGATTTTTCAAGATTTTCCCTATATAAGTCTATATAAAACCTAAGGGCCCCGGAGCAGGGGTATTTGTGGCCCCAGGGCTATAATTTGAGCAATCTTAATAGAGGTCAACTAGATGAAGCTTCACACCAAATATCAAAGACTTGGGCCTTGCAGTTTCAGAGAAGAAGTTTTTTAAAGATTTTCCCAATATAAGCCTATGTAAAACCAAAGCAACTCAAACACCCAAAGACAAACCATAACAAAAATAAACCGCGACAGAAGAACCGCCTTGGAACGGTCAGCGGAAACGAATTCCACTGGGGTGGTGGGGGGGGGCTTAAATCGATTTTACGTAGCCACAATCCTCGCCCTTACTTCCGTCGCGATTTAGACAACTAAGGCAGGGTACGAGAGGACATGTCACTCCACTTTAAAAAAGAGCAAGGCTTCAAACTATGACATCTTGGCAGTCATATCAATACCCCGCGGGGCTATAATAGCATCGCCTCCATATAATAAGTGCTTCCGTGCTTATAGTACCGGTAGAACTTCTACCTCTGCTATTGTTGGGTTAACCCAAGTCTCACATACGAGGGTGATATCTGGTGCTTAGGATAATTCTTCTTCTCCTTGCTATTTGTTTCCTAAAAAAAAAAAAAAAAACATGTTGTGGGTATTTGCTAGAATCGCCCGATCTGTGCCATTCTAACGTATTTCTGCCAAGAAATAAGTAAACTCCTCTATCTGGAGGTTTTGTTTGATTTGAGGTTTAACGTCCCAGTCAATACTGCATAGGTCACTTTGGAGACGTAGCCTCAATTTTGTGGGACTTCTACCCGACGTTGAGATGAAATGACATCTCAAGCCATGTCGCCCAATGAAACAAATACAGTTTATAAGCATGGGCGGATCGACTCGCACCGCATTGCCTTGGCAGGCTTATCGAGCCTTTAAGCGGTTTACCAGTACTCGTGTGCGGTCGGTTTCAGCTCTGCTTGGAAGCATCATGTAGCCCATCTATTTCTTAAAGCCCGATAGACGGGGGCCGCTCTATCTAGAGGTATTTGTATTGTCTTTTTTCCGCTGTTGACACTGGAGCGTGGTAGCTCAGTGGTTGGTGCATGTGTCAGTGATGCTAGAGGGTCCCGGATCAATTCACGGTAGCAGTAATAGCATTGCGGTGTCGGAACATGCTCCACGACATCACTTCTAGGGAAGAATGCCACAAAGCGCACCGTCCTTCATATCGGGACGTTAACTTGGAACCCCCCACTCCCCCCTACACACACACCGTGAGGGGAGAATCATGCCCTGTGCAGCTGGGCACGTTAAAGAAAGTGGCGTAGCATGCTTTGCGCAGATACGCACTTGTGCACTTGTGTACACATTGTGTACAAACGCAAGAAATATACGACGACGGGTACCACACTTGCTCTGAAGGTTTTAGAACTTGATGGTACTAAGGCCTGTGAACTTCAGCCTTTAGCTGTAGAGAGGGCTTTAGTTGATGACCACATTTGTCATTCAGCCACCAAGTTTGCTGTTTGTGTTACAGAAGGCCAAGATAAGCTTCCTACGTTATATTGATTACCTAAACTTCATAAAAGATCACACAAAGCACGGTTTATTGCAGATTCAAGCTCTTGTACCAACTCTACAAATTATTAACTTCATCTTTTACTGCCATCAAAAAACATGTGATACAATATTGAGACAAAGTCTTCGAAAAATCAGATAGAAATATGTTTTGGTCTATAAAAAATTCTAATGAAGTTTTAAATAAATTGAAATCCAGGCGTTTTCGTGCTTCAAGTCTCCCTACTTATGATCTCTCCACCCTTTACACTACACTTCCTCATAATCTTATAAAAGAAAAACTTAATGATTTAATTGAATGGACATTTCATAGGGAAGACTGCATGTAATGAAAGAAATGCCTTTTTCACTTCTGAAGAGCATAACAATTATACTTTATGGTCATGTCAGAAAGTGTCAGAAGCTCTCATCTTTCTTATTTAGACAGGTTGTGGGTATTCCGATGGGTACTAATTACGCACCACTTATGGCTGATCTGTTTTTGTTTTGTTATAAGAGAGATTTCATGATGTCCCTTTCTGCTGAAAACCAGTCTGAAATTATTGGGGCTTTTAGCTCCACTTCTAGATATTTTGATGATATATTAAATATTGATAATACCTATTTCGATGGTTTGATCAGTCAGATTTACCCCCCCCCCAGAACTTCAGTTAAATAAAACAAATTCTTCTGATACCGAGACCCAATTTTGGGATTTACAGTCTTCACCTTATAATTGCAGATGGGTTTGTTTCTTGCAAAATTTATGATAAACGCGATGATTTTAATTTTGAGATTGTAAATTTTCCTTTTTTTGGATGGTGATGTTCCCGTGCGCCATCCTATGGCGTTTATATTTCGCAATTAATTCGATTTGCCAGAGGGTGAAGTCATGTAACTGACTTCAACACTCGTAATAAATTGTTAAGGGCTAAACTTCTTAATCAGGGTTATCGGTACCAAAACCAACGCAAAGCCTTTTCAAAACTTTAAAGACGTCATTCTGATTTAACCACAAAATTCAAAATTGGACTTAAATCTCTTCTGCAGCAAGGTCTATCGGAACCCGAATTTCATGGTGACTTAGTATATAAATTCAGAAAAACATATAACCGCAATGACTTAAGCACCCAATTTCGTAAAATCAGTCTTTGATATAAAAAGATTGGGTACAAATGTTATACGACAGACTGCATGCATGGTAGTTAACCCAATCATGGTTGACAACTTTGCTTCCCTCTTTAATTGCACGCCGGTGGGTCAGGCCTCAGATTCTGTGACGGTTCCAGCATAAAGGCTTATGTTGGTTGGTATATGATGCTCTGTCTCTAGTCAGGCCCATCGGAGTCTAACGGTTGGTTTTCTTTTGCTCCAGCATTTTGGTGGTTTCTTGCTGTCGAGTCCTCATCGTTGTTTTTTTTATTTTTATGTTCACTGAGATGTATCGCTGATGAGTTGGGAGGCCTTCGTGCGGGCTGGGCGGGTTGTTTATTATAATCGCGACGGGAGTGGGGGCGGGGATTGTTGCCCGGTGGGTTTCGTTTTCGCTGGCCGTCCCAGGGCGGTTCTTCTGTCGCGGTTTTGTTTTTGTTATGCTTTGTCTTCGTGTGTTTGTGTCGCTTGTGTTATTTTATTTTGGATAGCCTGTTTGCCGTTTTGTGGGAAAGTAGCTGTCCTTCTGGCTTTCCGCTGTTGGTGTTTCCGTTGGGGTCTGTTGTTTCGTGTTTGTGTTTCTTTCCCTTTGGTGTCTCTGATTGGAGCTGTTGGTTAATGGTATCGATTCCTGATCATTGCCTCAACTTCTATTTTGTTTGTTTTAATTGAGGTTTAATGTCCCCGTCAACACTGCATAGGTCATTTTGGAGACGTTGCTTCCAAATTTATTGGTCTTTTACCCGGCATTGGGATGAAATGACATCTCAAGCTCTGTCGCCCATGAAACCAATAGGGTTTTTAAACATGTGCGGTCCGACTCGCACCACTTTGCCTGGGCAGGCTTAGATCCTCTAAGCCGTTTACCAGTACTCGTGTGCGGTCGGATTCAGCTCTGCGTGGAAACATCATGCAGCCCATCAATTTCTTCAACCCCCGATGGGCGGGGCTGACTTGCTCTGAAGGGAGTAAATTCTTTCCTGTAACAAAGTTCTGAAGTAGAAGTAAAACAAAGATCAGGAATCGATACAATTAACTTACTCCACCCATCAAAGACACCAAAGGGAAAAGAAACACAAACACCAAGCGACCAGACCATAATGGAAACCCAAACAAAGGAAGGCCATATGGACAGTTACTTTCCCACAAAATGGCCATATGGCCATCCAAAATAAAAAGACACAAGTGATACAAACAGTATGTAACAAACAACACCATAAATAAACCGCCACAGAAGAACCGCCTTGGAACAGTCAGTGGAAAGATTTCCACTGGGGGGTGTGTGGGGGGGGGGGCTTAAATCGATTTTACGTGGCCACAATCCTCGCCCTTACTTCCGTCGCGATTTAGACAAATAATTTGTTCAGTCCGCATGAAGGCCTCCAAACTCATCAGTGCAACATCTCTGTGAACACAAAAAATCAAAGAACCACAGAGGTGAGACAACGGTGAGGAAGTTGCATTTGGCTTCTGAAGATCACAAATGATAAAGCTACATAAATGGAAGAAAGAAAACAGAAAAACAGGATTTTAATTTTTGAGGCCGACAGCCTAATAATGCACCTTTAAATCTTTTCTGCAGAAGGTCTATCCGAACCCGAATTTTAGTTCAGAGCTATTTTAATTCAGGAAGAAGTATAATTGCAATGACTTCAGTACCCAATTTCGTAAAATCATTCTTCGTTATAAAAAGATTGGGTACAGCATAAATATTATTCGATAGACTGCATGCATGCATGGTATTTAACCCACGGTTGAGAACTTTGCTTCCCTCTTTAATTGCCAGCCGGTGGGTCAGGCCTCAAATTCTATGACGGTTCCAGCTTTCTGAGAATTAGAGAGAATCTAGTTCTATGCAATGTTGGTTGGAGCCTGATGCTCTGTCTCTGGTTGGGCCCATCGGAGTCTAACTCTTGGTTTTCTAATGCTCCAGCATTTCAGTGCTTTCTTGTCCTCACCGTTGTGTCATCTCTGTAGTTGATTATTTTTTTATGTTCACGGAGATGTTGCACTGGGGAGTTAGGCGGCTTTCATTCGGACTGAACATATTATTGTATAAAATGAACATATTATTATGTCTGTGGTTGTTTGATCATTTGTGTTCACGGAGATGTTGCACTGATAAGTTAGGAGGCCTTCATGCGGACTGAACATATTATTTGTCTAAATCGCGACGGAAGTAAGGGTGAGGATTGTGGCCACGTAGAATCGACTTAAGCGCCCACCCCTAGTGGAATTCGTTTCACTGCCCGTACCAAGACGGTTCTTCGGTTGTGGTTTATTTTTGTTAAGGCTTGTCTTTGAGTGTGTGTATCGCTTATATTATTTTGTTTAGAATAGCCATTTGGCCATTTTGTGGGAAAGTAACTGTCCTTTTTGCTATCCGCTAGTGATGTTTCCATTAGGGTATGGTTGTTTCGTGTTTGTGTTTCTTTCCCTTGGTGTCTCTGATGGGAGCTTTGGGCTACTTATATTAATTCCTGATCATTGCCTCCACTTCTTTTTTGTTGCAAATTAAAGATATGCAATCTTTTCTGGCTGAACATTGTTAAGTAATAAATACGCACACGAATACACGAACGATCAAAACAGAAGTGTAGCCAATGATCAAGAATCGATACAATCAACCCACAGCTCCCATCAGAGACACCAAACAGAAAGACACACAGCTATGAAACAACAGACCCTAATGGAAACACCAATAGCGGAAAGCAAAAAGGACAGTTACTTTCCCACAAAATGACCAATAGGCTAACCAAAATACAATAACACAAGCGACACAAACACCCAAAGACCACTATCAGTACCTCCAAATGCACATCCACGTATTGCTAGTAGACATTTTTCACAAGGACGGAGAAAGGGCGTAGGAGATTGAAATGAACTTTATCGGCCGGGATCATCTCAACGTTATTTGTTCCTCTATCTAAAATGCGTATCGAGCTGAATAAAAGTCACTGACGATTTCTATTATTATTATTATTTCTACGACCCTTTCAAGATTATTTTCCTAATAAAGAGCCGATCGTCAACATGAGAAGTAACCAACGTACGACAGAGCATACGACAGTTGTTGTGACTGGCATCTGTAGGGTTAATGTTTAGACCAAGTGTCATCAGTGACCCTCAAATATGTTCAAAACTCAGCAATGAAATAAATTATCCCAGGTAACAAGAAAATATAAACGGGGGTTTACGTGAGTAAACCTCATTTTTCTTTTTTTTTCTGCTGAAGGTACACGCGAGAACCGCTTAATCGAGGCGGTTTAAAAATTACTCATAGTTTGTGTTTTGCGCCAAAATAGGGAAAACATTGAAATTTTGCATCTGAACACGTTCGGGTTTTGGGTGCTAAAATTTACGCTATATTTGCATAGGTGTATTTCGTAATGGTGACCTGTCCGGTAGACAAGATGATAGATCAGTATACTAATCATCATATTATGTGCAGAATCTTCGCTGGCAGTACTTTTACTGTGATTTGTATTTGCTGTTTGTTTTCTAAGGAGAGAATATGCTTCCTGTCATATTGAATCAAAGTCAGTCGGCGACCGAAGAATGTTAGTAAAACACAGCAAAAAACAATTTTATTTTGTAAAAATTTGATGCACTGGTTTATTGCACGATAGAAAATGGATTTTTCCACGGCCGTGTAAAACATGTATACATTCGACTGCTTCATCCCATTTTGGCCCCCGCCCACCTGGGCTTGAAGAAATGGATTGGGCTACATGATGCTTCCACGCAGAGCTGAAATCGACCGCACATTGGTACTGGTAAACTGCTAAGAGGTTCTTAGCCTGCCCGGGAAAAGAGGTGCGAGTCAGACCGGTGATGCATATAACCCTATTGGTTCAATTGGGTGGCAGGGCTTGAGATGTCATTTCATCTCAATGTCGGGTAAAAATCCGACAAAATTGGAATCAACGTCTCCAAAGTGACCTTTATAGTGTTGACAAACAAACAAACAAAACTCCATTCGATTCATTCTATTTTTTATTTTTTCTCTCTCTCTCTTTTTTATTGATTTTGTTGTCACAGAGAAGTTTTATTGTTGAGTCAGCATAACTGAAACAAACGAAAAATCGACCCATGTTCATTTTTGTTTGTTTTCGCATCAGGTGAATTCCATTGTAAAACGTTCAGGCGAGTTCTCTTCAGATTCTGCTTTATTTCAGTTCCCGGCGAATTCAAGTGAGATAAATTACCTACTTATTAAAGAACAATCTGAAAAATGAGTCACAAAATAATTTTAGCTGGAAAATAACTTGTTGACAAGAGAAAAGACTATGGTATCATCCAGAAAGTTCGGGTTTACATTTTTATGCCCCCCCCCCCCCCCCCGCCATTCGAAGAATGGTGGAAAGGGCATATAGTGTTGCACCTGTCCGTCCAGCCGTCCGTTCGTCCGAAACTTAAACGCAGTCAATAAGTACCTAATTTCTTGATGGATTTTAAAATTACTCGGCAGAAATGTTAACCATTATGAGACGACGTGTCACGTGCAAAACCCAGGTCCGTACCTCCAAGGTCAAGGTCATACTTAGAGGTCAAAGGTAAAAAAAGGTCCGAAACTTAAACGCAGTCAATAACTTTCTTATTTCTGGATGGATTTTGAAATTACTTTGTAGAAATGTTAACCATCATAAGACGATGTGTCATGTGCAAAACCCAGGTCCGTACCTCTAAGGTCAAGGTCATACTTAGAGGTCAAAGGTCAGAAAAGGGTCCGAAACTTAAACACAGTCAATAACTTCCTTATTTTTGGATGGATTTTGAAATTACTTTGAAGAAATGTTAACCATCATGAGACGATGTATCGCGTGCAAACCCAGATCCGTACCTCCAAGGTCAATGTCATACTTAGAGGTCAAAGGTCAAAAAAGGGCCCGAAACTTAAACGCAGCCAATAACTTACTTATTTCTGGATATATTTTAAAATTACTTTGAAGAAATATTAACCATCACGAGATAATGTGTTACGTGCAAACCCAGATCCGTACCTCATAGGTCAAGGGCATACTTAGAGGTCAAAGGTAAAAAAATGGTCCGAAAGTTAAACGCAGTCAATAACTTTCTTATCTCTGAATGGATTTTGAAATTATTTGGCAGAAATGTTGGCCATCATGAGACAATCTGCCTCACACAAAACCAAGGTCGTTACCTGCAAGGTCAAGGTCATACTCAGAGGTCAAACGTGAAAAAAGTGTCCAAAACTTAAACACGGTCAATAACTTTCTATGGATGAATACGAGCATAGACATATTTTCAGGCGGGGGAATCCGTGTCCTATGGACCCATTTCTAGTTTTTTTTAGAATATTACCTAATCTTATTCCACAGCCCTCTGGAATGTTCCACAGTTTGATTTTGATTTGATTTTAACATCCCCGTCAACACTATATAGGTCATTTCTGAGACATTGCTTCCAATTTTGTGGGACTTTTACCCGACACTGGAGATGAAATTACATTTCAAGCCCTGTTGCCCAATCAAACCAATAGGGTTTATAAGCATGGACGGTCCAACTCGCACCGCTTTGCCTGCCGGATCATTACAGGGTCACTGATGAGGCTTTATTAGCCGAAACTACGAAGTATGACCCATCTTCCTTCTTATGAATGTTTTCATTGCTCTTAAAGGAACTCATTTTTGATTTTTATTAGATCTTTTAAGCAGTTTACCCAGTACTCGTGTGCGGCCGGATTCTGCTCTGCGTGGAAGCATCATACAGCCCATTTATTTCTTCAAGTCCCGATAGGCGGGGGCCGAGGAATGTTCCACAGAATTATGCGAGTGTAAAAAGAACTCGATTTTTTCTTTGGGACATTTTGGGTTTTAAAAAAAAATTCTTCTGAATTCTGTGTTTGATTGTTTAAGGGTATTGATTTTCATTTAGGACTGTGTATGCCCCCGCCCATCGGGGCTTGAAGAAATATACGGGCTGCATGATGTTTCCACGCAGAGCTGAAATCGACCCGCACACGAGTACTGGTAAACCAACAAGAGGATCTAAGTCTGCCCAGGCAAAGCAGTGCGAGTCGGCCCGTCCATGCTTATAAACCAAATTGGTTTCAATGGGCGGCAGGGCTTGAGATGTCATTTCATCTCAACGTCGGGTAAAAGTCCTACAAATTGGAAGCAGCGTCTCCAAAATGACCTTTACGGTGTTTACGGGTACGTTAAACCTCGAATCAAAGAAACAAACAAACATTTAGGACTGTGCATTCTGTAGGGTCAAGGTAATGATCTTTCATAACAGAGCTACGTACATTCTTTTTTCTCACTTCAACAGGTTAAAATAGTTTGTAAATAAATGTTATTCTTTTTCCAAAACTTGAGGCTGGTTCGCTTTATCTTTCTGCTACATCTGGCTCGTAACAGAAATTGGGGGCTCGCCTGGATCGTAACAAGATGAGTTACCTTGATATTCTACTTAGGTGAATTCCAAGGAAAGTAACTTCCGATGCTGATGCTACTTTTTCGCTAGGTTCACAGGAGACCTCGCAAACTAAAAGTACCTTATACATACTCCCTAGAGACTTCGTCCCAGATAAGATGCCTGTAGGTTTTGCTTGCTGTCAGTTTTATCTTTAGGCCTCTCACCACATGTCTGACGCTAACGGAAGGTCAGGTTGTTGTTCCCCCGGGTACTTTGTGTTTTCTTTAAACTTAAACGGTAGGCTCGAACTGAGTGAAATAATCTAGAAAGGGACGTAAATAGATAAATAAATAAATGTCTTATGTGTATTGCTTTCAGACCTTGCTTATGCGTATTCCGGTGATACATTCGTCATACACCGAGACTTCACCTTACATGTATGTGAGTTCCCTGGAGAATAGGTCCCGCCCGTCGGAAATAGATTCGGCTGCATGTTGTTTCCGCGCAGACGTGAAACTGACGGCACATGAATACTGGTAAACCGCTTAGCACACAACTTCTGCAGACAAAGTGGTGCGAGTTGGACGGCCCAATGCATATAAGCCCTACAGGACTTGAGATGTCATTTCATCTCAATGTCGGATAAAAGTTCCGAAAAATAAAGGAAGTTAAATATCAAAATGAATGAAATAGTGTTAACGGGGACATTAAACCTAAATTTAAACATAAGTTCTATGGAAACCTCGCCCATGTGACATCACGAAATCACGCCTATATAAATTTGAACCTATTGAACTCCATTTTATAAGGTAAAACAGGAGTTTACAGGCGTAAACCTTAATTTTCTTATTTCTGCACTAAACTATAGGTTAAGAGCACTCGTTGGAACCGCCTCAACGAGGCGGTTCTAATGTGTACCCACAATCTATATTTTGAGCAGAAATAAGAAAATTCAAACATCTGAAGAAATAAATCATTTTTTTGGCGGTAACATTTGTAGTGTATTTAAATAGGCGTGTTTTCGTAATGGAGTTCCCAAGAGACTTCGTCTGAGGTGATTTACGCCGCGGACTACGCCTCATAATATTTCCCTGCAGACGCCGCTTTTGTCAGTTCCCTGGAGACTTCTACTCGATCAGGAGTCTGGATATTCACCTCAGGACTAGTTGGTGAGGCTTAAGTTGAGTCAAGTGGAAACTTCTCTGGTCAGTTCTCTGGAGACTGCGCCTTAGGCAAGGATCTGGAGACTTCGTCTCATGTGAATTCAAAACTGTCAGTTTGGGCAAAATACATTCCTTTCTTCGCTTACTAGATACGCCTTTTATAACAGATAACTTATACTTAAAGGTAACGTTGAGAACATCCATGCGTGAAAACTCCGTTCTCGATCTTCGAAGTCCTAATTCGGTCTTCGTGAAAAATGTCTATATAGAAAGGCAATGATCAGGAATCGAAACAATTAACCAACAGCTCCTATCGGAGACACCACGGGAAAGAAACACCAAAACGAAACAACTAGATCCCAACGGAAACATCATTTCAGTGGTTTCTTGCTGTCGAGTCCTCACCGTTGTTTCATCTCTGTGGTTGTTTGATTATTTGTGTTCACGGAGATGTTGCACTGATGAGTTAGGAGGCCTTCATGCGGACTGAACAAATTATTTGTCTAAATCGCGACGGAAGTTAGGGCGAGGATTGTGGCCACGTAAAATCGATTAAAGCCCCCCAGTGGAATTCGTTTCCGCTGACCGTTTCTAGGCGGTTCTTCCGTCGCAGTTTATTTTTGTTATGGTTTATCTTTGGGTGTTTGTGTTGCTTATATTATTTTATTTTGGATAGCCTATTGGCCATTTTGTGGGAAAGTAACTGTCCTTTTGGCTTTCCGCTATTGATGGTTCCATTATGTCTGTTTTTTAATGTTTGTGTGTCTTTCTCTTTGGAGTCTCTGATGGGAGCTGTGGGTTGATTGTATCGATACCTGATCATTGCCCCCTCTTCTATTTTGCGAAATTTCTCAACACCCAAGATAATAGTCAAGTATTCTTTCCCTATCACAGAATAGTTTCTTTCACGAGGCAGAAGTTTCTTGCTGGAACAAGCAATGGGAAGGCGTCCTTCCCCTTCAAATTCTTGGAGCAAAACGGCTCCTACCCCAACATCAGAAGCGTCCGTCCGGAGTATGAACGGATTCCTATCATGAAAGATAGGAAGGCGAAGAATAGGACTAGACGTGAGTGAATTCTACAGGGCATGGAAAACCTTTTCATGACGGTCCTGCCAATCTGTGATCTTGTTCGGTCTATTTTCCTTAGTTAAATCTGTCAATGGGGAAGCTATTGGTGAGAAATTTGGAATAAAACGTTCGGTAGAAACCAGCTAACCCAAGAAATGACTTCGTTTGTCTTTTTGTGGAAGGTCGAGGAGCATACTTTATAACTTGTATCGTGTCTTCTTGCGGTCTAACTGACTGAGAAGCTACACTATGACCAAGAAACTCGATACTGCTATACCCAAACATACACTTTGACGGTAGAGTCGTCAACTTGGCTGCCCTACGTCTATCCAGAACTTCAAGTAATGACGTTAAATGGTCTTTCCAAATTTCGGTAAAGATCCACATATCATCGACAAAGCTATCAACATTAGAAACATCAGACAGAACCATTCTCATCAACCTGCAAAATGTTGCTCCTGAGTTAACAAAACCGAAGGGCACAGTTTTGAATTGAAACCAGCCTTTGGGGTTTCGAACGCTGTTAGGGGTTTTGCCTTAGACGTCACCTTTACCTGCCAATAACCCTTGGATAAATCTAATTTACTGGACGTTCTATTTATAACCTCCTCCATATTTGGCATTGATTCTGCATAGAACTCCGTCACTTTATTAGGTTTACGTTCACAGAGATATCCCTCATATGCCATTCATGGAACTGGAAAACGATTCAGAATCTGTTTGGGTTAAGGTTTTTGCAAACAAAACCTCCCACTTTATTGCAAGTTGGTATCGACCACCTAACGACACTGTCGAAAACTTCCACTTATTTAAAGATCAGCTTGATCGCATTAAGTCTCAGAATAAGGGTAAAAAACTTCCTGCAGTACATGTCTTAGGCGACTTCAACTTCAGAGAGATTGTTTGGCCAGATAGGCTCAGCAAACAAGGCACGATGCTGAGTCCGTCAGAGGGACAGGTGTTGGTCGACATCATGAATGATCAAGGCTTGGAACAGGTTGTTGACTTCCCTACTCGAGATAGAAACACTTTGGATTTGATTCTTACAACTTTGCCAGGACAGTTTGGGGATATTCAATCCCCGGACAAACTAAGTGATCATGATATTGTCTCTGGATTTTTGAAAATCTTCATACCACCTATAAAGAAACCTCGTAGAAAGGTGTACTTATATCAAAAGGGTAACTATGAAACTATGAGGAAGGATGCCCTAAAATTTGCAAGAGAGAAATACTTGAATGGTCATTCAGACGCTCGGTCTGTCCAGGAGAACTTTGATTTGATAAAGTCTTTCATTCAAGCTTCGTCCGAAAATCATATCCCCTCCAAAACTAGCAGGTCTGTATCTTCAATTCCTTGGATCACACCAGAAATAAGAAGAAAAATTCGGAGGAGAAAGAAGATTCATGCTAAGGCAAAAAAGTCGGGAAGTGGTAAACTCAGAGCAAAATTTGAAAACTTGAGACGAGAAATTAAAAATGACATCAAAAATCAGCATGATCAGTATGTAAATAACTTGGTAGGTGATGTAAAGGCGAATCCCAGAGACTTCTACAGATATATCAATAGCCAGAAGAAAGATAGGCAAGGTATCCCACCCCTTAATAAAAGAGGAGGGAACGGGGTCGCTGAATCGGACTCTGAAAGGGCAGAGGAATTGGTTGGTCAATTTAATGATGCATTTAATAAAACTGAGTTCAACGAGGTTCCATTGACTGGAAGATCGGCCCCTTTCATGGAAAATATTGTTGTATCCTCTGCGGGAGTGATAAAATTACTTAAAGGCTTGAACCCTTCTAAAGCTTTAGGGCCTGATAAGCTTCATCCTAGAGTCCTGAAGGAACTAGCAAACGAGTTAGGTCCAGTTTTTGCTCATCTTTTCCAACAATCTCTCGATACGGGTGAAATTCCCAAAGAATTGCTCCTAGCGAACATCTGTCCACTTTTCAAAAAAGGGGACAGGGCTCTTGCTCGTAATTATCGCCCGGTGTCACTGACCTGTGTTGTATGTAAATTGCTTGAACACATAGTCTGCTCAAACATCATGGCCCACTTGGATGAACATAAACTTTTGTCAGACAGACAACATGCATTTAGGAAAAGGCATAGTTGCGAAACTCAGTTGAGCACGGTTATTAATGATTGGGCAAAAATCCTGGACAAAGGGGGGCAGGTGGACACATTTATTCTGGACTTTGAGAAGGCTTTTGACACCCCTCCTCATGAACTACTTAAATCCAAATTATTTGGTTATGGCATTGGTGGGAAGACTCTTAAATGGATAGATTCCTTCCTTTGCTACAGAAAACAGCGTGTTGTTGTTAATGGTGAATCTTCAGTATGGGCGCAAGTTTTGTCTGGAGTCCCACAAGGGACCGTTCTTGGTCCTCTATTGTTCTCCCTGTACATCAATGAAATTTCCACTGATATTGACTCAGAAATAAGACTGTTCGCAGATGACTGTGTTTGTTACCGGGAAATTAGAGATACAGATGACTCACTGAAACTTCAGGCTGACATAGATAGATTAGGATGTTGGGCCAGAAAATGGGGCATGAGATTTCAACCAGTTAAATGCAATATTATGCAGATAACAAGGAAGAGATCTAATAAAGTTGAGGCTTCTTACACCTTAGAGGGAACGGTCCTCGAAAATGTGAATTCCATTAAATACCTTGGTGTGACAATCACTCACGATTTGAGATGGAATACACACATTAGCAATATGTGTACAAAGGCGAATAGAACACTTGGTTTCCTGAGGCGAAATCTTCATCAGTGTCCTCAGGATGTGAAAGAAACAGCATACAAGGGACTTGTTCGCCCAATCTTGGAATATGGTAGTTGCATCTGGGACCCAAGCGGAGTGGTCCTAAATGAAGAAATTGAAAAAGTTCAGAATAGAGCTGCTAGATTTGTAACTGGAAATTATTGCTTTGAAACTGGGAGCATGACTGGAATTCTAGGAAAATTAAGATGGGAGTCTCTAAAGAAAAGGAGAAGAGACAGTAGGCTCATACTCTTATACAAAGGTCTAAAGGGTGCTGCCAGCATTCCAACAGATGGCCTTGTTCCCCCAGCTAGGCATTGTAGAAAACACCATTCAATGACGTTTCAGACCCTTACTGCAAGAACGGATATTTATAAAGAATCGTTTTTCCCCCGAACCATTAGAGATTGGAATGCCCTTCCCGATTCTATTATTTTGACGGCTGAAGGTGCTGAGGATTGTGTAGCTAAGTTTACATCTTTGGTTAGAGCTAGGGACTAACTTCCCATATCACAGGTCCTGGTGTATGAATGTCATTTGACGTGTCACCAGTAACAATTCTGATTCTGATTCTGACGGAAGTCAACGCATAACAGCACCGAACCGTCTTTTTTGGGGACAAGTACTACAGGGGATGAATATGGAGATATTTATGGTTCAATAACTCCTAAATCTAACATGTCTTGTATCTCTTTTTACATTACATCCCGTACTTTATATGGTATGGCATATCTTTTTGACCTCACTGGTTCGACGTTAGCAACTTTATGTCATGTTGTATTTGGTCAGTTCGTCCTGGTACACTTGGCAGTGCGTCCGGTAATTCTTTTATCAACGTGTCTATTTCTTTACGCTGTTCCTGAGTTAATGTTTCTGAAATACTGACGTCCTTAAAGTCATATACAAAGGTGCAGAAATCCGTTAAATTAAAAAAAAAAACATTGATTAAATAAAAATCGAAGGACGAAAACCGCATCAAATTATCTTTATTAGTTTGCAAGATATTACACTTTGAAGTGTGAAATATTTCATGGAAACAGAGCAGCTTCAGATTGACTCATTAATACTCAAGAGGTATTCTATGATGTAATGGATGCACATTAAATTTTTTAAACTTTTTTAAATATGAAATACCTTGTGTTATATAGTCCTTAGGAACTTTATAATCACCCATTTGAATTATTTAACTGATTTCAACTGATATGCTAAACCAGTTTTCTCATATTTTCATTTCCAAACCTTAAATTCAAAGTTTAAATATTTTTTAAAATATTTTAAATCCAAATTCCTGTTTTTGTAAAAGGATTATATAGCATACAGAACTTACTGATCTGTCCAAAAGGCATGTAAAAACACTGAAACGCTCAATCAAGCCGTTGCAAATTGGGTATCTTGGACTACACGTTAACTGTTGAAGAGAAAGCAGTGAACTGTGATCCACAATTAGTCAACATTTCACCAGGGATGCCAACCCTACTAAACATTTCAATAAGCGCTTCCGTGACACGTTCCGTCTTTATACTCGGTAAAGCTATTGCTTCTGGATACCTCGTAGAAGCCCCCTTGGTGTAGTGGTTACGCTACTCGCCTTGTAAACCAGGGGTCGCAGGATCGATCCAGACTTTCCGCATGACCTTGGCTGTTGGTGGGACGTAAAACTAAAACACTCACTCACTCACTCACTCACTCTGGATACCTTGTTGCATAGTCTATCATTGTTAAAATATACCGAGATTTCCTGTCAGATCGAGGCGCAATTGGACCAACTATATCCACTGCCAACCTCTTAAATGGCGTATCAATTAATGGCATTTTTCCTAGAGGTACTTTAGTGACCCGACCTTTCTGAATGATTCTCTGACAAATATCACAAGATTTACAGAATCTAGCGACATCACCGCAAATCCCTTGCCAGTAAAATCAGTTTCAACTCGATCCAATGTCTTCCTAATGCCCATATGTCCAGACATAAGCGTTTCATGAGCCAGTTTCGAAAACTTTCCTCTGAAACTTTGAGGGACCACAAGTTGAAGAGAGATTTTGTTGCCCTTGGAGAACTCCCTATATGTCAGACCTTTTTTTCTCAATAAACCTAGTTTCACATCGGTTTAAGCCACGTCTCACAGTCTTGTTCCAAGATACAACCCTTTTTCTGATGTTTTTCAAAGTAGAAGTAAAACAAAGATCAGGAATTGATACAATTAACTTACTCCACCCATAAAAGACACCAAAGGGAAAGAAATACAAACATTAAGCGACCAGACCATAATGGAAACCTAAACAAAGGAAGGCCATAAGGACAATTACTTTCCCACAAAATGGCCATATGGCCACCCAAAATAAAAGACACAAGTGATACACACAGTAAGTAACAAACAACAACAAAGTTGGATCATCAACCTGAGCGTGCTTGAACAGTAGAAGTAAAACAAAGATCAGGAATCGATACAATTAACTTACTCCACCCACCAAAGACACCAAAGGGAAAGAAACACAAACATTAAGCCACCAGACCATAATGGAAACCTAAACACAGGAAGGCCATAAGGACAGTTACTTTCCCACAAAATGGCCACATGGCCATCCAAAATAAAAAGACACAAGTGACACACACAGTAAGTAACAAACAACAACATAAATAAATCACCACAGAAGAACCGCCTTGGAACGGTCAGTGGAAAGATTTCCACTGGGGGGCTTAAATCGATTTTACGTGGCCACAATCCTCGCCCTTACTTCCGTCGCGATTTAGACAAATAATTTGTTCAGTCCGCATGAAGGCCTCCAAACTCATCAGTGCAACATCTCTGTGAACACAAAAAATCAAAGAACCACAGAGGTGAGACAACGGTGAGGACTCGACAGCAAGAAACCACTGAAATGCTGGAGCAAAAGAAAACCAACAGTTAGACTCCCTATATGTCAGACCTTTTTTTTCTCAATAAACCTAGTTTCACATCGGTTTAAGCCACGACTCACAGTCTTGTTCCCAGATAAACCCTTGTCATCGTTAATGATCTGATCGGGAACATTAAATTTTCTGTAAGGCTTCTCATCCTGCCTAGTCTGAGACCTAACCAACCTGAGCGTGCTTGATAGCCTTGTTATCGTTAATGATCTGATCGGGAACCTTAAGTTTTCTGTAAGGCTTCTCATCCTGCCTAGTCTGAGACCTAGTTGCAACCGCAGCTGAGAAATGAGACATATTTGGAAGTTTTGATCGATCAATGTTACCGATAACCAAATCGTACAACGTATCATCCATTCACAAAGCTTCAGATTTCCCAGTGAAAAAAAGAACAATCAATTTCAATCATTGCCAAAGGATACCTTTGTATGGATTCGTCAATCAATGTAACATCTTACTCTTTCCTTATTAACTGATCATCCGAAACCAAGCTTCTCCGAACTGCACAATCTGTACACCCAGTATTCCAACCACCTTCTTATTATTAACCAAACCTTGTGGGGTCGGTAACCTTGCCTTTAAGAAGTAACAGACACCTTCGCTAGTTTCCTTATTACACTCCTCCCCATCCGAAATCAAAGGACCACCAACCTTATCTTCAAAAATACTTCCAATCTCATCACCTTTCCTAGTTACTTCCGTTTGACAAAAACTAACTTGGTGTGCGGCGCCACGTGGTGTGCCATTATTCTTACCGCGTCCGCGAAAAGTCCCTCTAAAATTACCACGACCACGTGTATAACCACGCCTACACTCTGCGTATTCACATTCTTAACCTAAGTACCTTCAGCCTCTACGCGCTTTTAAAATTTTTCCTCAACACCGCTGTCTCAATCTCCAATTGCTCCTACCTCTGCACTATATTTTTTTTTGTCGGGGTTCTTAAAACATTTAATTGTTAAATTTCCCCTTACCGCATATGCTACACTTAATATCCGATTTACCACTCGGTTTGTTTGAGTCAACATTGTCCTGTTCACCCTGCGCTGCGCCTCTATTATCGCGTTGCCCCTTATTAATGTAACTAAATACACCCCTGCGCGCTTCTGCAAACAGATCTGCCTCCCTAGCCATTTCATCTAAATTACCAAACTGTCTTGGCTTCAGATGTACATATTGTTCTCTATTACATGACTTCAGGATCCCTTGCCATGAAATCACAGACAGCCGGAAAAGATTTTTCTATCTTTGCAATATTAAGCCATTTCTCTAAATAACTTCTCAATCTACTACTGAAATGTATGAACGTTTTTGATTTCTCGGGCCTACTATAACGAAACTGCTTCCTCATTCCGCGCTCTGTCATGTCAAAATTCTTTAATAGAGCATCCTTTAATTTATCATAATCCGCCGCATCCTCATTTGATAACCTGTCATATACGTCAAGTGCGCGCCCTTTAAGTAATGCATATAAATCAGCGGCCCAAACACTCTTATCAAATTTGTTAGCCGTAGCATATTTCTCAAACCTAGATAAGTAACTGTCCATCTTATCTTTACCCTCTTTAAAATAAGGTAACTTAGGGTCCCGGGCATGCGCCACCTTTTCAGCCTTTTGCCTTTCAAAGTCTAGCTCGAGCGTTGCTCTCTGCATTTCTAACTGATTCCTTAATTCTTGGTGCTGTATTTCAAACCCATGTTTTATTTGTTCTAAATGAGTTCACTAATCACTTTTGCCTCCCTTTCGCTTTTAATGCGTGCCATTTCAAACTCCTTATTAACCTTCAACATAGCTAGTTCATGTGACCTTTCCTTTTCCTTTTCTTCTGACCATAACTTTTCTAAATCCCTATGCTCTTGCCTTTCTGCTCTCTTAATATCTTGCTGCTGATTAACAAAATCTTGCAAACCTTTCCCCTCATAACCTAACTAATTTCCCATTTGCATTAAACGCTCCATTATTGATAACGTAAATCTCACGATACTATAAATAATCTGTAAACTGATCAGATATGATCAGTGATGTTTGAATGGGCTTAACTAAAACGTTAAGATATGTGTTATACAAGTTTGCACACGCGATTTGAAATATCAATTACTCTCAGTAAAGTATCACGTTACGTTCTGGTAGTCTAATATGACGTCATAAGTTGACGACGTTTACAGTAAAAGGCTACAATCTGAAGTTTCATCACATTACAAAACTCAGATCATAACAAGTTACCATCAATGTTTCTATTACGCCACACTTAACTTCAAGCCACAGCGTATATATTAACGCTACCGTAATGTCAACGTCAGTAAATTGTTAACGTCACTACGTCATAACCATGTCTGGGTAAGATCAATTAGTATCTCCAGTTTAACTTAGTAGAATGCCGGTTAAGACAATTAAGTGGGGTCTACTTAAAACGTTCGTTACCAAGAAAAGTGGGGTTTGCCTTGCTTTCCTGCTCAGAAGAAGCCATGATTTTGCCAGTATCCATTTAATTGAATACCTCGGATTCGGACTTCATCAATGCAGGAACACACCGGTTACCGCAGTACAACGAACGCGACAGAGTACAACGAACGCTACAGAAATCATGACGTCACAGCAGTATTTTCGGTAAGAAAAAGGTTTATTTTAGCCCAGATCCTAATCTTTTTGGGTGGTTATTTTGCATAGCTGCAGAGTAATGGTATTACCATTTACTGATACAGTTGCAGAGAATTCTGTTCATTATAAACGAAACACACAAACAATTTTCTTTCGTCTAGTGTGTTTTCACCAACCCCAGCATACTTCGGTAAATGTTTTTTGACAGTAACACATCTTTTGTGCACATGATTTTGTGATTTATATGTTATTGCGATTTCAGAGCATCCATTGATGCATTTGCTTGAGCCCCAGTTCATGTCAATACCCACTGAATCCGTGGATGGTTCAAGGGTTGATTTTTTGTTAGGGTACACCTTACCACGGTTTATGATACACCATAACGCGGTTAGTCAGCACAATTTGAGTACAACAAACACGGATTATATTCTTCATAAATTGAAATATTTGTTTGAATTTGGGATTTAACGTCCCCGTAAACACTATTAAGGTCATTTTTGAGACGTTGCTTACAATTCTGTGGCACTTTTAACCGACATTGAGATGAAATGACATCTCAAGCCCTGCAGCGCAGTGAAACCAGAAGGCTTATATTCATTGGACGATCTTGCTCACACTGCTTTGCCTGGGCAGGCTTAGTCCTTCTAAGCGGTTTACAAGTACTCGTTTGTGGTCAGATTCAGCTCTGCGTGGAAGCACCAATTTATTTCTCAAGCCCCGATGGGCGGGGGCGAAATAAATTGAAATAAAACTCTTTAATCCGCCAGCGAAGGCATGATATATGATGCTGTTTTTAATTCAAAACGGTCCATTTTGCTGTTACATACTCTTTTATGCCTGTTTGATTCTCATTATCATCTCCGAACTTATACACGTGCGAATTTAAAGGGTTGGGTAAAGTCTTGGACAAAGGGGACGGGTGAACACATTTATTCTGGCTTTCCAGCACGTTTTTACCACATTACCCCCCTTATGAACAACTGAAACCCAACTTATTTATTTTCGGCATTGTTGGGGAAGGGGAGACTCATTCTGACCAAGGGACATAACTCTGTTTCATTTCTGGCTGAATTATCTCCCCTTGAAATTTTGCAAAAAGTCAGAAATTGGCTCCCACGGGGTCATTGGTCACCTATAGTTTCAGCTCTTGTTGTAAATGATATGGACCCGATATGAGTTAATGGCGAGTATATGGAATGTGTTCCAGTTTTGTCTGGGTCCCGAATGGGACTGTTCTTAGTCCTCTGTTATACTCCCTGTATATTAATCATATTTCCACCGACATTTACTCAGAAATAAGACTGTTCGCAGACGACTGGGTATACTGCGGGAAATTAGAGTTACAGAGGACTAACGTAAACTTCGGAACCAAATGGATAGACTATGATGTTGGGCATGAAAATGTGGCATGACATCATGCGAACAAGTCCGTGAAATGAACACCCCTTACTTTATATAGAGAAAACTGTGATTTAAGGGGATATACAAACTTTTTTATTATATCTGCTATAAGACATAGGTTGTGGGTACACGTTAGAACCGCCTCCTTGAGACGATTCTAACGAGCACCCACAATCTATGTTTGCAGTATAAATAAGAAACATATCACGGAATTTCATCAGAAAAGTAGCCATTTAGGAGATGTGATAAAATACACTATGTCGCACGTGTGTGCTACCGGAGTGAGTTTTCAGGTCGTTTAATGCAATACATTAAGCAGACAAATAGGCAGAGAACCAATGAAATTGAGGGTGCGTGCATTAGAACTCCTTGAGTATCATTTCACATGATTCTCGGACTCCCAGAAATTCGAGCGCGAATTTCAATGTGGAGGGGGAGAATGTCATAGCGTATAGGTATGTAGCACACTTGTACTGCCTTTCGGTACAAGCCGGCTTTTACAGCAACGTGGTAGATTTGCTTATCAATCAGGCGGCCCGGGTTCGAACCCCGGCCGGGCCAAAGGTGTGTAGCATTTTTGTCACCTGTTACACAATGTCAGAAAAATGTCATTAATGTCCATGAAGAACAAAACTGGATCGAAAACGGCACCTTGTGAGACACCAGACAAAACTTGAGCCCAATCCTAAGATTCACTGTTAGGTTCGGCAATAGTTTACATGGTGTTGGGGTCATCTGGATGACCAGCATCGCTTAACTCAAACTCAGCCATAATGTATCTTTCTGAAATAAAGAATATAAGACTCTTACTTGGGTATTGTTACCCAAGTAATGTCGTAACAATGGAGAGAAGCATAGTTGTAAAAAGGGGAAAAATCGCTTTCGGTGAGATTTGAACCTGGGACAATCGGGTAAAATCAACGGCACTAAGCACTAAGCCAAAGAGTCAACTGTCTTCCTCAGTTGTCTTCCCCATAATCAACCAAGGCAGGTATAATGTAGGTTAGGTGCTGCCGGCCGTAACACCTCACCCCTTTTCTTCAAGTCCGTATGTTGACGCGAGGTCATTTTCGCGAAGAAAGTCAAATCCCGGGCGAGCCACCATCTTCCGACATGACAGCCATAATGAAGGAATGGAGCATAGCTGAAAAAAAAAATAATCGACTCTGTGCGAAAGAGTCGTATCCATGACGCAGTTGTCATTGTTATAATCCTGTAGGCCAAGGAAGATAATTCAGGATTAGAAGTTGTGGGTCGTAACAGTATCAGGGGCGTTGCTGGAAGAAAATCATTTGTACACAAACCAAAGAAAATACTAAAAATAATAACTTCGTTTACCAAATGGGGACCACTCTTACAGGAAAGAATTTGCTCCCATCAGGTAGCAAATTCTTTCCTGTAAGTGCGGTCCCCGTGGCAAAGGAGGAAAGTATGCTAGCTAATATATACTACTCAAAGTTTGATAGGGATCACTTTTTTGTTTGGATGAATTAATCAGCTGAATCCAAATTTGATACATAATGATAGAAAACGTATCCTTCACAAAACCTAGTGATTAATTTTGTCAACTGGTACTGCATTCAAGCGTGACAACAGCAACCGTCTTGGCACCCCCAAAATTTGCCGTAACACGAAGGGATTTGGACAACTGATTTTTCACAAATTTCCAAATTTGATTAGACAAACGTGCCTATAGCGTGTATGGCGTCCACGGGCATCAATTACTGTACGACATCGCCTGCGCATGCTCGTAATCCGAGTCTGTATCCGGTTTTGTGGAATCAGCTTTCATTCAGCAACAAATGCATCTTTGAGCTCCTTTAACGTCCTCGGATGCACAGGTTGGGCTGAAACAGCACGCTGTAGCATGTCTCGCGCATGCTCAATCGGATTTAAGTCCGGTGACCGAGCAGGCCAGTCCATACGAACGATTGTCTCATGTTCCAGATAGGAATCAGTTACGATGGCACGGTTGGGACGGGCATTATCGTCCATCAGAATAAAGTCCGGGCCGATAGCATCTGCCTATGGTCTGACAAACTCATCAAGAATCTTATTACAGTACCTCACTGCCATAAATGTTCCGTTTACAACGACGCACAAGTCAGTTTTACCGTTCACGCTTATCCCAGCCCAAACCATGACTGATCCCTTTCTATAGCGATCATGCTCTGCCACATTCAAGTCATCGAACGGCTCTTTAGACATTCACCACACTAATTGACGTTTATAAAGTTTAGACAGAATCTGCACTCCTCAGTAAACAGTACTGGCGTCAAGTCACGTACCGTCCACCTGACGTGAGTTTTGGCAAAGTCCAACCGGTCTAGCACGTGCTGTCTCGTCATCGGAACACGTACAGCAGGTCTCATGGCATTAAGTCCGAACTCGTGGAGCCCGTTTCTGACAGTTTGTGTAGCAATTCGTATTCCAGTTCCGTTCCTAAGCTCGTTATGCAAACGCGTATCGTTCAGAAACCGTTGACGTCGAGACTGAATCAACAAAAAACAAACCTGACGTTGAGTTGTAGCCCTTTCTCGACCCCGTCGTGTCAGTGTGAAGGATTTCCGTGGGTAAGACACCGACTACACATTCAGGAAACCACGCTCTGAGACACATTCAGAATCCCTGCAACATGACGTTGAGAGACGCCGGATTCCAACATTCCGACGCCACGATTAATTTCTTCGGGGCTCAGACGGTTTCTTAATTGTCCCCTAGGCATTTTAGTGTTTCACAAATCAAATGAAGCCCTTTTTACGCTTGGTAAAGGAACACTGACAAGTTCCATTGGTCTGCTGGAAAGCAGTGCTAGGCAAGATTTTGGGGGTGCATGAATTCATTTGCGAAGGGTGAGAAGTGTGCGATTTTATGAGTACTGAACTGCACATGAGTTTCTGCTTAAGATATTTATCAATATACCGAGTATAAATTCTGTCAAGAAATTTTAAATTTTCAGTGCAAAATTTGGTATATAAAAAGTGATCCCTATCAAACTTTGAGTAGTATATATATATATATATATAGGTTTTGGTCTTACGGCCCTTTCAAGATTATTTCACTCATATCGAGCCGATCGTTAATCAGAGGTGGGCGAAAACCGTAGTACCCGGTGAAAAACCACCTGACCTTCCGTTGCAGAACTTGGCGTCTCACATATTACCCGAGCGAGGCTCGAACCATAGCGGTGAGAGACCTAATGATCAAGAGTCAGCGCTCTTAACCACTAGGCCACGGAGGCCCGTCCCCAGCTAGCTAATAAATAGTGTTGCGTATATCCTAGACAAATACAGTTTTTCTTCTTCTTCTTCTTCTTCTTCTTCTTCTTCTTCTTCTTTTTCTTCTTACTTCTTACCGCTGCTTCTTTTTTTTCTTCCTCTTCTTCTTTTTTCTACTTTTTCTTCTTCTTTTTCATCATCTTCTTCTCCTTTTTCTTCTTCCTTTTCTTCTTTTTTCTTTTTCTTCTTAATTTTCTCCTTCTTCTCTTTCCTCTTGTTTATCTTCTTCTTTTTCTTCTATGTCTATTTTTTACGTTTGTAATGTGTACGCAAGTGCGTATCTGCGTACAGGTAGCTACGCCCCTGAGTATCATGGACAAACTTTCCTATCTATCCCTCACACTGATTTCTTTGGCTGGCTTGTTTCTTCGTTTGGTTAAGAGTTTAACAGCCAAGCAAGCACTATTAAGGTCACATCGAGCCAGATAGTTTACCTTGAAGGCTTATAAAACCAGCACAGTGCATATTCTTACGCCACAATTTGACAACCACCCTTCTTGAGTCAGTGAAAGGAAAAGAATGACCGTGTGTTTATTTTGAGTTATACGTCTCAGCAACCCGCTAAGGTTATTCAGAGAGGGGGCCTCATTTAACGACTCGTCTGAAAGTTTGGAGAAGCCAAAAATTGAACCCAGGACCCCTGGTTTATGAGGTGAGTAAAACAGAATGATGACCAAAGAGAACATTTCATGGCAGACCCATTTCAGATTCTTTTTCTTGCAATATTAAATCTTAAAACATAGATTTTGAATATGCGGTCACTTCGACTGCTAACGTCCATTGTGACGTTTAGTGACGTCGCATTACGGGCAGCGTACACGACTTTCTACACAGATAACGCACATCAGACACCCTCTGAGTTAAACACCTCAGAGTTCTCGACTTCAATGCCAGCCCTTCGTAGAAAACCCGGGTAGGATAAAAGTTTCTATCCCAGGGTAAAATCTAAGATTTCCTCGTCCGGTATGCAAGAACTTGTAAAACGGGGCTAGTATTTTGTTGCTCGCAGAAATTGATCGCTTTTAGCGATCAGACTATGTGCATGCGCAACTTCTGTACTAACAAATTATTTTGCAGATTCTTGTGGTTGCGCTGTAAGTGTTGTCTCATTGAAGTTAGTTTTGCTCAGTATAGCTCACTGTTGGCTATTTGAACGGTCCCTCTGTAGTTTTATATTGTTTACATGTTTATGTACAAGTTAATCTTGGGCCCCATCCACCGCTGTTTGTGGAAATCAATGGGCTGCCTGATACTTCCACACAGAGCTGAAACCCGTCGCACAGGACTACTGGTAAACCACTTAGAAGGTCTTAGTCTTCCCAGGCAAAGTGGTGCGAGTCCGACCGTTCCTTCATATACATGTGAACCCTATAAGTCTCCTTGGGCGGTAGATTTGAGATGTCGTTAAATCTCAATGACGGATAAAAAGACTCATATGCTAGACAGGTTTTTAAATATTTGGACCCCATTTTGGTTTATATCAGTCTTTGAATAGACAGCCTATTCGAAATTTGCTAAATTGCAGTATGTTTCCTCTGGCTTTCTTTGCCGGATCATTACAGGGTCACTGATGAGGCTTTATTAGCCGAAACTACGTAGTATGACCCATCTTCTTTCTTATGAATGTTTTCATTGCTCTTAAAGGAACTCATTTTTGATTTTTATTTGCCTTCACTACAGCTGGTGTTGTGCCGTGTGGCGGCCATAAAACGTCTCCCAGCACATCAACCATAGTGCAGTTTATATTTTACTTTTGGTCCTTTGAGATCAGCGTGAATATTCTGAGAAATCAGAAATTAATTATTGGTTTAGACTCATATTCTAGACAGGTTTTTAAATATTTGGACCCCATTTTGGTTTATATCAGTCTTTGAATCGACAGCCTATTCGAAATTCGCTAATTTGCAGTATGTTTCCTCTGGCTTTCTTTGCCGGATCATTACAGGGTCACTGATGAGGCTTTATTTGCCGAAACTACGTAGTATGACCCATCTTCTTTCTTATGAATGTTTTCATTGCTCTTAAAGGAACTCATTTTTGATTTTTATTTGCAAAATTGGAAACAATTCCAAAATGACCTTAATAGTGTTGACGGGGACGTTAAAGCTAAGTTCAAACAAACAACAGGTTATTTTGTGACATTTTTGATGGATTATAGCGACTGTTTATTGTGCATCTAATGTAAAAAGTTGTCTCTATGTCATAAACACACCTTACAACCCAAAACACTTTTTTTGTTTTATGAATGGCCAAGCGCATACCGTACATATTGTAATTTTTCAACTAAAGGGAAAATATGTATCGTTTCTCTAGGCTGTTTCTTGAAAAATGGCACTTATAATGGGTAAAAACGTCCAGATTCAGTTTTTCATATCCGTGTTTGTTGTTCCATTTGTTCCGTGTTTAGTGTACTCAGACTCAACACATGATCCGTGGTAAGGTGTACCCGTGTTTCAAGGTAGTGAGCCAAGAAAAATCGGTACGATTCTTATTCTAAATGTTTTTATGAATTATTAAAAATAGTATACTTACTTCGATGCCTAGATGCATGAAAAAACCCAAGAATGCTCGTGTATATGTCATTTATTTCTGATTGATAGACCCTTAAAACTTGAAGTGTTGTTTTTCTACCTAGTTTGGCCTAATTTATGGCTTTAATTTCCCTTCTCTGACCGTGTCATAACTTAAAATTTGGACAAAACAACAAAAACACAATCTGTTGTCATCGCAAAACTAACAGGAAAACGTAAATCGTGATATGTTCGACAAAAATTGAGGAAACATTGAACTCACACTTCTCCTGTCAAAAAAAGACGGTAGCGTTTGTTGGACTCAGTCGCGTCACGTTGTACCGCGGTAACCGGTGTGAGGAAGGAAGATTCAAGTTAATTCTCAAATATGGCTATCACTGCTAGTTTAGATGTGAAAAAAAACATGAGGGATGGAATTGTTGAGAACAGTTGATGAGAACATTAATGTGCTGTTCCACAGCAGGAAACACCCGCCAGAGATCAATTTATCTCACTTCACGACACCAAATGTTACATGTGGGTTTACAGCGTCCCGCAACTCCCATGCTGACAAGACTACCGGGGTTGATCTCTGAAAGGTGAATGGGCAACTGTGGGGTAAGGCACAAGAAAGATGTTATATACAAAACATAAATTATTAACAGTAACTATATACAACAATACCAACACTAAATACTGCATTTATTTGCTTCTATAATCATTTCACGGCGCACGCCCCGAAGGGACGGTGATGTGAAAATTATATAGAAGCTAATAACAAAATAAACCAACAACAACAACAACAAAAAAACTGGCCGGCAAAAAATATAAGTCCACTTGGGATGGATTATGTCCACGCACTGGTGCACCCGGGGTTTCACATGAAGAATCACTATTCTTATCGCAAGTCAGGGTCTTAACTCCTGAGCATTTCCTTCACTTCCATTTTATTTAATCTCTGGATATTTGGAATATTCTATTCCATTTGAACTTCTGCCAGTCAACTTGTCTGGTCGGTCAGATTTATTGGGATGCCCGCCTCTGCAGGGCACTTCTTCCCTGTGACTCGTACCAATACCTGCTCCTATCGACTAGGGAGCAGCAGGTCATCACACGTCACGTGACATTTTGATCCTGCAAATGACGATAATCAACTAAAATACGGTTCACGAAACGTATACACTATATTATGATCCCTGCCACGGAGAAGTCTGAATTTGTACATGCATAAACCGTTATTGCGCATACGCCGACCAGACAAAAAGGCTGATCAGTACATGCGACAAATAACCGCACAGCAGAACTCAACTTGACTGTGCAACAAAATATCAGCGCCAAGCGCTAGAAACAAGAATACTCAAAATTTATGCTTCCTTACAGAGCACTACAGAAATCAACTATTGCTCGCTACAACTTAGCATAATACTCAACAAATCCGTGCTCACTACTTTAGCACAGGTAAGCGACAATTGAACAGACCGCGCCTTTGCGCTACCTGGTCACTCGCCAATTACAGGAAACATAACAAACTCCATTTCATATCCTTCTCCGCGACATGGCTCACAGATATAGCTATTCACAAACTCATTACCTTAACAACAGCTAGAAATTAAAAACAGGAAGATTTTTATCTATTCTACACAGCATTTGGCAGTGTTTGAAAGGAACCAACACTGTTTGCCGTAAATTCTTTCCGTATTTGGTAGGCACAACGTCAGAACCGCCTTCGCGAAGTCGATGACGCTCCTGACGTCATCCACGCCGCTCAGGCCGTTATAACGTATGACGACCAAATACCCTAACTTATAATCATCACATTCTTTACATGAACATACATGTAGAAACAGATTTCTTAAAGAGGAACGGCATCATTACAAAATGAACTCGTATTTATTCTTTAACAAAATTCTTTCTTAACAACATGAACATGCTTGCAATAACAATTCATCATGGTTCATCATCACGGATAACTCGACAAGCTCTTGTCTAAGAGCTCTTGTCTATGATGATGAAGATATGGTTAAACCCGTCTTAATTTACGTCCCCTCAACACTTAATGTCATATAGAGACGGGCCCATGGTTTTCTAACAACCGATAGTCAAAAGCTATGGATCGAAAAAGTGACCAGACGTTTATAAATATATTTTACAAAAGCGGTCTATAAAAGCCTAAATGAATCTAGAATGAGCGTGTGTCCGAGTTTTACGTCTCACCAACATCTAGGGTCATACGGAGACAGGACCTCGATTTAAAGACACATTCTAATTCTGGAGAAGCCTGGGATCGATCCTGCGATCCCAAGTTGGTAAAGGGAGTAGCATAATCACTACACCACGGAGGCTTCTAAAGTGAATCCATAAGGCTTTAGAAAGTTGGGGTATACTAGGAAGAAAACCCCTCCAAAACCTACAAGCATGTTGATACAAAGAATATTACTAAACATAGACATACCGTCAAAGCGTCTTGTTTGGCCCGTCAAAATGTTGTGTGTAATCTTACACCATCGAGTTGCTGCTGATATAAGGTCCATTTTTCAGGGTGTTTATATTTATGAATACTACAGGAAAATCATGCATACCCGTGCAAGCAGGCCAAAACTGTGAGAAGTAAAGCTACTATCCACAATCATAGCCATACAGCAAATTTTAGCAGATCGTTGATCTCCGTCCTTTAGGGAAAAACGATGGAACTTCCATACAGATCAATGATATTAACTCCCGTCAGTACGAATATCCACAACATTGTGACTGGCATGAAAAATATATATGGCACTATTTGACGCTTTGCGACTTTTTAGGCAAACTATATTAACATCAGACTTATAGCCGCGGCCAACTGTATGGCGAATAATTTCCGCACAAACCACTCATGCATACATCGTATGATAGATGCACGATTTGTGCGTGGAGCGGCATATTTTGCCTTCCATATTTCATCTAAAATATTTTAGTCGTGCTGCTTTGCCATTAACCAAGTAAAAATAATTCAGATGTGCATAAGCACCAGAAAGGTTTCCTATTCCATCTCGTAACACAAACAAGATGGTCACCAGAGCTAAAAATGAAAAAAAAAAAAAAAAAAAAAAAAAGGAAAACAATCTTCAAACGACAACTCCTCCTGTACTCTTGGACCAATTTCATTCAAACTTCGTAGAAATAAAGATAACCCTCTACCAATATAGCTAAAATAATCCAGCTCTGATGGACAAAATGGCCACTAGAGCTAAAAATAGAAAAAAACATTGAAAATGCTCTGTGTCACTAAATTTGGTATAGTTACGCCTTAACTTCAAACGCAAACTCTTCCTAAACCCTTCGGCTAATTTGGTTCAAACTTCACAGGATTGTTGCCTAGGTGACTCCCTTCCAAAATAGCGAAAGATTTTCCACTCTGACGGACAAGATGTCCGCCAGAGCTGAAAATAGAATGTACTAGAGACAATGACACTCAGGTGAGCGAATCAAGGCCCTCTGGACCCTCTTTTTTATAATTATTTTGTATAGTTTTCCACTTCTTTCGTAAAGCTTTAATGAGACTGCGAATAAAAGTTGTAAGGTAGTATGCTCATGTGCACAGTCTGATCAGAATCATCGCGAAAAGTCCGATAAGAAGACAAGCGATTGCTATTCGGCTTCTCTCTGGTGTGGATACAAACTCCATGTTCATTTTCCCACAGCACCGAATAACAAACGGCTTCATGTATTTTTTCTTTCTTTTGGTTTTGTTTTTTGGGCCTCTTTAGATTATTTCACTTATTTCGAGCCGTACGTCAACTTCAGTGGTGGGCGAAAACTGAAGTACCCGGAGAAGAACCACCTGATCTTCAGCGTCTCACATGCAGTCCGAGTGAGGCGCGAACCACGGCAGTGAGAAACCAAATGGTTAAGCTCCAAAAGGCCACGGAGGCATAACAACTGTTAAGGATACTTTACGGAAATGCCTCTCAAATCGCCCATTCATTCGAAAATATACTAATCCGTGGAAAAGAAGTGGAATGTATCCTAGTATTTCTAAGTGCAATGCCAAGAGGTGCAGATGTTGTTCGCATTTAAGCACTGCGTCTACCGTTACTTCATCTGTAAACGGTAGACGCTTCTCTGTAGTTAACATGTCTGATTTGACATGACAGTCTACATATTTAATTTATCTAATTACTTGACGTGCTGCAAACTGTAATATGCAGTACGTCGGTCAAACTAAACGCATGCTTAAAACTAGATTGAACGAGCATTATCGTAGAATGAGTAAGCCTAAGAAAACTGACACTTTCTTGTACCGTCACTTTCGACGTACAGGTCATTCTGTAAATAACATTTTTATACAACCAGTGGAAAAACTTTATTACGATGCAAATTCTACATCTAGATTCAAAATAATCAAAAGACATGAAGCTCAACTGAAATGGATTAAATTTTTACAGACCCCTTTTCCACTGGGATTTAATGACAACATTTGTCATGAGGGTAATATTTCCAGAATGCCGGACTTTGATATTTTCTCACTCCTGGAATGTCGAAAACGCAGAACTAGATCTCACGGCACCAGGAAAAATGGTAACTTTAAACGTAAATCACGTGCGTTTAAACGAAACAATACTAGACTGAAGTGACTGTCAATTATATTATTAAATCATGGACGCCACTCTATGCTTTCATTTTTAAGTTCATTACCCGTTTCTGTTTTACGTCTTCTGGACACCGAGGCGAATAAATTCTACGATAGTTCTCATCAGTTATATGATGCGGCTCTCTTAACTAGAGGCTATACTCAGCATACTCTCCGTCCTTACATTGATTCTGAAATTAATCATAAACGCCATTTCTTCAAAATATCCTTCATTAATAAGGGTATGGATTTTATAGATTTGCCCAGTATCTTCCGTGAGAGATCGGTACTTTCTTCCATTCCTGCTTATTTTCAAAATACTGAAACACCTATAATTTGCTATAAATATAACAAACCTGTTAGATCTATCATTTTTAATTTCAATAAACTTGTTTCAGATCTTGATATTGATACTAATACTCCTGATTCATGTGATTGTAAAAACTCAAAGTATTGCTATCCTGCTGCTGGTCATGTAATTACTGGCAATTTGAAAATTATTCTTGATTCTAGGATAAGGAATATAATTTCTAAAGGACCGAAATATCGGTTTCCTTCTAAAATTGATTTCAGTAAATGTAGAGATGAAATCGCTGCTTCCTTGAATGAATTCGGTAATCGATGGTGTAAGCGAGAGTATGTTGAGCATAAAGCCCTTAAGGACTGGAAACTTAGCATTTTAAAGCTAGTGAATAAACGCATTTCTTTCTATTCTCAAAATACTAACTTATTACCTCCTAAGCCCAAGACGTATTTACGTCATCTTAAACTAGGTATTCAAGAATTTCATAAGAAGTTTGTTTTGGCCCCTGCAGACAAGGCCGCTAACAACGTCGTCGTTGTGTGACGGCTCCACTATGTTAACACGCTTAAGCAGGAGCTTGGTGGTACTAAGGCCTATGAACTTCAGCCTTTAGCTGAAGAGAGAGCTATAGTAGATAAACATGTTTGTCTTTCAGCCACCAAGTTTGCTGTGTGTGTTAACGAAGGCCAAGACAAGCTTCCTACGCTATACTGGTTACCAAAACTTCATAAAAAAACCTTACAAAGTACGGTTTATTGCCAATTCTAGCTCTTGCACTACCACTGAACTTTCTAAATTATTAACTTCCTGTCTTACTGCTATTAAAACGCATGTAATTAAATATTGTGATAAAGTCTTTGAAAGATCAGGAAGAAATCTGTTTTGGTCTATAAAAAATTCGAATGAGGTTTTAAATAAATTGAAATCTAGACATTTTCGTACTTCTAGTCTGTCTCCTACGATTTTTCCACTCTTTACACTACACTTCCTCATAATCTTATAAAAGAAAAGCTTAATGATTTAATTGAATGGGCTTTTCACAGAGAAGATTCTTTCTATCTTGCATGTAATGTCAGAAATGCATTTTTTCACTTCTAAAGAGCATACGAATTATACACTTTGGTCATGTCAGAAAGTGTGTGATGCCCTCACCTTTCTACTTGACAATATTTATATTAGATTCGGTACTAAGTTATTTAGACAAATTGTGGGTATTCCGATGGGTACGAAGTGCGCACCTCTTGTGGCTGATCTGTTCTTGTATTGTTATGAAAGAGACTTCATTTTGTCGCTTTCCATTGATAACCAATCTGATATTATTGAAGCTTTTAGCTCTTCTTCTAGATATTTAGATGATTTATTAAATATTGATAATACCTATTTTGATGGTTTGATCAGTCAGATTTACCCCCTAGAACTTCAGTTAAATAAAGCAAATTCTTCTGATACCGAGGCCCCGTTTTTGGATTTACATCTATCTATTGTAGATGGATTTGTTTCGTGCAAAATTTATGATAAACGCGATGACTTTGATTTTGAGATTGTAAATTTTCCTTTTTATACCCCACCACACGATAGTGGCGGGGTATTATGTTATACCCTCCGGTGTCTGTCCGTCCGTCCGTCCGTCCGTCCGTCCGTATGTCCGTCCGTGCGTCCGTCCGTCCGCACCATTTCCGATCGATAACTTGAGTAATTTTTAACGAATTTTTTTCAAATTTTGCATACATGTATATATCGGGAATGAGTGGTATGGGATTGTTAATGGGCAAAATCCGTTAACATTTGACAGAGTTATGGCCCTTTTTAGTTCAAAATAAGGGGTTTTGGGGCGTTTCCGATCAATAACTTGAATATTTTTTCACGGATTTTCTTCAAATTTTGTATACACATTGGCATTGGGTATGAGTGGTTTGGGATTGTAAATGGGCAAAATACATTAACATTTAACGGAATTATGGTCGTTAAAAATTCCGATTAAATGGTTTTTGGGGACTTATTCCTTTACAATATGGAATATTTGGATGAAACTGCACTGATGTATAAACGACCATAATAAGCAGGTTTTGTGTTGTGAATACACAAAATGCGTTAACATTTAACGAAAAATTGGTCGTTAACAATTCCCATTAAATAGTTTCTGTGCATTTATTCCTTTAATTTATGAAATATATAGATTATCACTGCCAGTGTAGTGGTTAGAGTGCTGGACTACAAATCCTATTGTTGACTATGAATCTGAGGGGCGTGAGTTCAAATCTCCGTCGAGGAATGGAATTTTTTTTTTTTTTCGTTTTTTCTTTTTTTTTTGTGTGTGTTCTTTTTTCTTTTTTCTTTTTCTTTCTTTTTCATTTTGGCAATGATTTTATTTATTTTTTTTTTTTTTTAATTTTCCTCATTTTTGGTTTTTAATTCCTTTTTTCCCCTTTTTTTTCACCCTTTTCTTCTTTTTGTTATACCCCATCACACGATAGTGCTGGGATATTACAATATACCCTCCGGTGTCTGTCTGTCCGTCCGTCCCCACCATTTCCGACCAATAACTGGATTAATTTGTGCTATGAATCTGAGGGGCGTGAGTTCAAACCCCCGTGGAGGAATGGAATTTTTTTTTTTTTCCTTTTTTTCTCGTTTTTTCTTTTCTTTTTTTTCCGTTTATTTTTCTTTTCTTTCTTTTTGCAATGAATTTTTTTTTTTCGTTTTTTTTTCTCATTTTTTGTTTTTCATTCCTTTTTTTTACCTTTTTTTCCTTTTCTTCTTTTTGTTATACCCCATTACACGATAGTGCTGGGATATTATAATATACCCTCCGGTGTCTGTCCGTCCGTCCGTCCGTCCGTCCGTCCATCCCCACCATTTCCGACCGATAACTTGATTAATTTTTCACATTTTTTTTTCAAATTGTGCCTACATGTTTATATCGGGAATGACTTTTTTTTCTTTTCTTCTTTTTGTTATACCCCATCACACGATAGTGCTGGGGTATTATAATATACCCTCCGGTGTCTGTCCGTTCGTCCGTCCATCCAAACCATTTCCGACCGATAACTTGATTAATTTCTCACAATTTTTTTTGGAGTTTGCGATCAATAACTTAAGAATCTTTTCATGGATTTTCTTCAAATTTTAAAACACTAAAGGACACATATTATTGCCAAGGACAGTCACTCTGCTTTTCTGGTTATTGTATTATCTGCCCTTTTGATATACATGTATGTAGTTCCTTTACTATATTGAATGCCTTAGTGAAGTTTTACAGATAACTATAACACTTAAAAGTACCACTATTATGGGCAAGGCTATAACCATATTATCTTGCAGTGGTGGGGTATCATGCAGTGTTAGCGTGCTTTTATTTGGATGGTGATGTTCCTCGTGCGCCATCCTATGGCGTTTATATTTCGCAATTAATTCGATTTGCTAGAGTGTGTAGTCATGTAACTGACTTCAACACTCGTAATAAATTATTAACGGCTAAACTTCTTAATCAGGGTTATCGGTACCATAAACTACGCAAAGCCTTTTCAAAATTTTATAGACGCCATTCTGATTTAATTTCAAAATTCAATATTGGACTTAAATCGCTTCTGCAACAATGTCTATCGGAACCCGAATTTTATGGTGACTTAGTATATAAATTCAGAAAAATATATAACCGCAATGACTTCAGCACCCAATTTCGTAAAATCATTCTTCGATATAAAAAGATTGGGTACAACATGGATATTATACGACAGACTGCATGCATGGTAGTTAACCCAATCACGGTTGGCAACTTTGCTTCCCTCTTTAATTGCACGCCGGTGGGTCAGGCCTCAGATTCTATGACGGCTCCAACGTAAAGGCTTATCGAGAATTAGAGAGATAATGTTGGTTGGTGCCTGATGCTCTGTCTCTGGTCGGGCTCATCGGAGTCTAACTGTTGGTTTTCTTTTGCTCCAGCATTTCAGTGGTTTCTTGCTGTCGAGTCCTCACCGTTGTCTCACCTCTGTGGTTCTTTGATTTTTGTGTTCACGGGGATGTTGCACTGATGAGTTAGGAGGCCTTCATGCGGACTGAACAAATTATTTGTCTAAATCGTGACGGAAGTAAGGGCGAGGATTGTGGCCACGTAAAATCGATTTAAGCCCCCCAGTGGAAATCTTCCACTGACCGTTCCAAGGCGGCTCTTCTGTGGCGGTTTATTTATGTTGTTGTTTGGTACTTACTGTGTGTATCACTTGTGTCTTTTAATTTTGGATGGCCATATGGCCATTTTGTGGGAAAGTAACTGTCCTTATGGCCTTCCTTTGTTTAGGTTTCCATTATGGTCTGGTCGCTTAATGTTTGTATTTCTTTCCCTTTGGTGTCTTTTATGGGTGAAGTAAGTTAATTGTATCAATTCCTGATCTTTGTTTTACTTCTACTTCTTGCATCTTAAAATGTTTGTCATTTGTGTTCACTAGAATCGCCTCTGCCAGGCGATTCTAATGAGTACACACACCTTTTCGAAAAAAAAATGTTTTCTTAAGGTGAATGGGAACACTTCGCAGATTGTTTCGCCATTTGTCAAAGGGAGACAACTTGCGGGACTGGGACTTCCTGTTCCCTTTTCTATAAGCCCTGTCCCACTGAAAAAGGAGTCGTCTCTTAAAGGAAAGAATTTGCTCCTCAGGAGCAAATTCTTTCCTTTAAGAGTGGACCCCTATAGACATGGGCGACAAAAGTACTTTTGCAGGAGTTGCCTCCCATAAAGGTGTATCAATTCCCCTTAAGTTATTCCTATTTTATTTCTTGAAATGGCGTTATGATAGCCACCAGTGACTCTAACTACCGCTGTCGCAAGCAAACTTTCATGACCTAAATGATGTTTGGGCCCTTGAAAATCGACTATATATTGAAACTGGTGCACATGTAGTTCAATCACTAAGTGAACCTTGACTCTTATCCTGCTGTTCACGACAACCCCTACCGGCCCCGATAGCTCAGTTGGTAGAGTGTCCGCTCCGGGGAACGGGAGGTCTCGGGTTCGATCCCGGGCCGCGACATACCAAAGTCGTTAAAAATGGTACTAGCTGCTCTTCGTTTGGCACTCAGATTTACGGGGTAGAGCTAGGACTGGTCGATCCAGTGTCAGGATAATGTGACTGGGTGTGGTATCATGTAATGTGTCTGGGACATGATACTTCAGTGAGGCAGCACTATAAACGTGAGCATTGAGCTCCCTGTCGCAACCAGACACCGTCGTGATATGACTGAAAAATTGTTGAAAGCGACGTTAAACCCGAATTCACACACACACACACACACACACGACAACCCCTATCTTTGGAAACAGTGTAGATTCAGATCAGATGGCTTCTTCAGAAGCCATCTGATCAGGATCTACACTGTTTGACATTCAGTTAATGGATTTGTAAGAATAAATTGCACCAAGTAATCTGATTGGTTCAATGTCAGAAATGGGCGTGGTTAAACTGAATATTCAGCTAGAGAAGGGCTAATCAGGCACCGCGGTTTGTAATCACTAATCCAGGGTATTTTGTTTTGTTTGTTTGATTTGAGGTTTAACGTCCCCGTCAACACTGTAAAGGTCATTTTGGAGACGTTGGTTCCGATTTTGTGGGAATTTTACCCGACATTGATATGAAATGACATCTCAAGCCCTGCCGCCCAATGAAACCAATAGGTTTATAAGCATGGACGGGCCGACTCGCACCGCTTTGCCTTGGCAGGCTTAGATCCTCTCTAAGATGTTTACCAGTACTCATGTGCGGGTCGATTTCAGCTCTGCGTGGAAGCATCATGCAGCCCATCTATTTCTTCAAGCCCCGATGGGCGGGGGCCAAAATCCAGAGTGTATACTGCTTTCCAATCCCCCCTGTAAGGGGTGGTTTACCACACAAATGTAAAGTTTGCATACAGAAACTAATGTTTTGCTGTTGTTTTTCGCACTTTTTGAGAGATGTATGTTTCTTATTTCTACGTCTGCTAAAAAAAACGCTCTCTAAAGTGGTGTATATACTTTTATCTCTTTTTATTGACCGATATGGTAAAGGCGATAGTTCTGATACTTCATTAGAACACACCCATACGAGGTGGCTCATTTGTTTGTAGCTGCAAATAGCGAGTATCCTAGTAAAGCCCAGTTTTCGGACACAAAGTGGAGTTACAAGGGTGTAGTAACGCCCAGTTTTCGGACACAAAGTGGAGTTACAAGGGTGTAGTAAAGCCCAGTTTTCGGACACAAAGTGGAGTTACAAGGGTGTAGTAAAGCCCAGTTTTCTGACACAAAGTGGAGTTACAAGGGTGTAGTAAAGCCCAGTTTTCTGACACAAAGTGGAGTTACAAGGGTGTAGTAAAGCCCAGTTTTCTGACACAAAGTGGAGTTACAAGGGTGTAGTAAAGCCCAGTTTTCTGACACAAAGTGGAGTTACAAGGGTGTAATAAAGCCCAGTTTTCTGACACAAAGTGGAGTTACAAGGGTGTAGTAAAGCCCAGTTTTCTGACACAAAGTGGAGTTACAAGGTGTAGTAAAGCCCAGTTTTCTGACACAAAGTGGAGTTACAAGGGTGTAGTAAAGCCCAGTTTTCTGACACAAAGTGGAGTTACAAGGGTGTAATAAAGCCCAGTTTTCTGACACAAAGTGGAGTTACAATGGTGTAGTAAAGCCCAGTTTTCTGACACAAAGTGGAGTTACAATGGTGCCCATTGCACATAATGTTAATGCAGTATTTCACATTTCAATCACAATGTTTTGTTTGGTTTTATAGTTCCTTTTTTCTGCAGATACCAATTTTCAAGCAGTACAGGATTAAAATGCAAAGCACCTCATTGTCAATCTTGTCATTAGAATGAGGGTTGTTGCTTCTTCATTTTGCTATTTATTTGGCGATTAGACAACAGTGCAGCTATGGGAAGCAATACGGCGGTTCTTCCGTCGCGATTTATTTTTGTTATGGTTTGTCTTCGAGTGTGTATCGCTTATATTTTTTTTGTTTTGGATAGCCAATTGGCCATTTTGTGGGAAAGTAACTGTCGTTTTGGCTTTCCGCTATTGATGTTTCCATTAAGGTCTAGTTATTTAATGTTTGTGTTTCTTTCGTTTTGGTATCACTGATAGGAGCTGTGGGTTAATTGTATCGCTTCCTGATCACTGCCTTCACTTTTATTTAAGAAAATTAAGGTTTAGCCTTGTAAATCCCAGATTTCTTTATTTGGGATTTTAAAGGTTAAACTTTATTTTTCTCATACAAGGTTTACAACGGTGTTCATTGGATGGAGGTATTTATGTGATGTGGGCTGTATGCATTTTCATGTATGTATTATTTTTCTTGGAAACATTATTTGAGCAAGCTCATGCGAATCAGAATCAGAAGAGAGGCGACCGACAGGGACCATTACGAAAACACGCCTATACAAATACATTGTAAACTTTACCGCCGAAGAAAACGAAAATTTTAAGATGAAAAATGTGATATTTTTCTTATATCTGATCAAAATATAGAATATGGGCACTCGTTACTACCGCCTCATCAGGGCGCTTCTAACGAGTACCCACAATCTAAATGTTAGAGCAGAATTACGAAACACAATGTTTACCCCTGTAAACCCCAGTTTTACTATATAAAAGTGGGGTTTAAGGGGGCCAAATTTATATAGGCGTGTTTTCGTGATGTTCCGGCAGGACTGTCCATCAGCGCATTTAGTAGGAACCTCGAGGAGGCGGCAAGCAAACATCAGCCTTCTGACTATAATAGGTGGTTGTGTGTTCGTATTTAACCTTTAGCACATTTGGTGAACATTCAGCAGAAGACATTTAATAACATATTTCGATATTTCATGCAAATTATCTTTATTGGGGACAATTTGCATGAAGTGTCAAAACCTGCTTTCATTATGATTACACACCCGTGTGACATAGTACATTCTTTCACATTCTCAAAATGGCTTTTTTGAGATATTTGTCTTATTTAAACTCATCAGAATCAGAATCAGATTTGTTACTGGTGACACGTCAAATGGCATTCATACACCAGGACCTGTGATATGGGAAGTTAGTCTCTAGCTCTTTATCAAAGAGATAAACTTAGCTGCACAATCCTTAGCACACTCAGTCGTCGAAATAACCGAATCGGGAAGGGCATTCCAATCTCTAATGTTTCGGGGAAAGAACGATTCTTTATAAATGTCAGTTCTTGCAGTAAGGGTCTGAAACGTCATCGAATGGTGCTTTATACAATGCCTAGCTGGGGGAACAAGATCATCTGTTGGAATCCTGGCAGCCCTTTAGACCTTTGTATAAGAGTATGAGCCTACTGTCTCTTCTCATTTTCTTGAGAGACTCCCATCTTAATTGTCCTAGAATTCCAGTCATGTTCCCAGTTTCAAAGCAGTTATTGCTTGTTACAAATCTAGCGGCTCTATTCTGAACTTTTTCAATTTCTTCATTAAGGACCACTCCGCTTGGGTCCCAGATGCAACTAACATATTCCAAGATTGGGCGAACAAGTCCCTTATATGCAGTCTCTTTCACATCCTGAGGACACCGATGAAGATTTCGCCTCAGGAAACCAAGTGTCCTATTCGCCTATGTACACATGTTCTAATGTGTGTATTCCATCTCAAATCGTGAGTGATTGTCACACCAAGGTATTTAATGGAATTCGCATTTTCGAGGACCGTTCCCTCTAAGGTGTATGAAGCCTCAATTTTATTTATTCTCTTCCTAGTTATCTGCATAATATTGCATTTAAC